>CM023535.1:47888194-48585694 GCA_013350335.1 Chimonanthus salicifolius
AGAGATAATGGAGATGTTTATGTATTAATCTTAAAATTCAAACAAATGGAGGAGTATTGGTTTATTTCAAATACGAAGGCAAGGCACACGTTGGAGAGATAATGGAGATGGATATGGATTAATTTTCAAATTCAAACAAATGGAGGAGTGTTGGTTTATTTCAAATTTAAAGGTACACATTGGAGAGATAATGGAGATGGTTATGGTTTAACTTTCAAATTCAAACTCACCCTCTCCCCTTGGCTATCTCTCTCTCCCTCACACTCTCTTAGTCGATCACTCACAAAGACAAGAGAGAAAAAGCTTAGAGTTTACATCCCACTCAAGCCGATCCTCTCTCAAACCTATACCCACTTGGCCAAACCATTTTTTGGAGGAGTTATATTGATCAAGCTCACAGTCGACCAAAAGATCAAGAAAAAGGAGAAGCTAAGGAAGGAAAGAAACAAGCCGGAGTGAAGAACCAATTGGAGGAGTTGCGGAATTAGTAAGTGCTCTATTAAGTCTTGTAAATAAGAAAATGGTTAAGATATGGTTCGGCTATGTACATGGCCGAATCCCATGGGAAGAGTCAAGGAATTTTGATGGTTTAAAATAATGTTTAAAAGGGAAGAACATGGGCCATAGGGTTCGGCCATACTACATGGCCGAACCCCATGGAAAAGTTATTGGATTTATGTTATTAGACTTGAAGATAGGAAATCATAATTGCATATGTTTGATGTGGTTAAGGTCTTAAAAGGACTTAGATGGTTGGTACATTAGAAAAGGTTTTAATGATGGCTTGGATCAAAAGAAGAGACCATGGCCGAACTCCACCAAGTAATATGTATGGATTTAAGGTTGTTTGGATATTACATTTAATGGATTGGTTTAATATAGGTAATGGGTGGAAATAATAGGCCAAGGATTAAAAGAGAACCCAAGTTAAATGAGTGAGGTTCGGCCAAGGGGTATGGCCGAACCCCACTAGGGTTTGTTTTATGGAAAAAGATAATGGATACCATGCCATGGAAGGATATGATGGGGGACTTATGTATGCTTAAATAAGGAATGTTTGGTTATGGATTTTGTACCAATGGCAAAACCGTAAATACAAGCTAGAATGTAAATTGATGAATCATGGGTTCGGCCATGATGTATGGCCAAACCCCATGATTAATACTTTATGGAATTATGTTATTATATGCTTCAGATACTTAATGTGTAAATGATTGGATTAATGGTTTAGTGATTGGATTTAATTAAAAAGGAACTGAAGGACTTGAAAGGGGGACCAAAAATAAGATGGTGAGTTCGGCCATGTAGTATGGCCGAACCCCACTAAGGTGGATTTTGTTGGTCCAAGGGTTAAATACTTTGTTTAGTGATGAATAATTAAATAAATGAAAGAAGGGCAAAAATCAAAGTATGTGAGGTTCGGCTATGGTGTACGGCCGAACCCCACAAAAGTGTGTTTATGGACTTGAGACCAAACGGAAAATCAAATGGTATATGTGTTTGACTTATTGTTATATAAACAAGGTAACGAAACTTCTTGAACGGTGCTCAAATCGTGAACGGGTGACGGTTTAAGAAGAGCTGACAATTTAAGTGAACATTGAGTAGGTTTCCTACCTTTTTGTAACCACAATTTATACTTGCTGTTTTACGTTGATTTTTATGAGATATGTGTTAAACTATTATGTTTCAATGTCGTTTTGAATGTTAAAGATTTATTTACAAATGGCATATATTCATTGACATCTCATGCATGGCATGGGGTGATGGTTTTGTAATCGGAGGTCACGCTCCGTCGGGGCGTCCGTAAGGCAATCGTGGGAAGACCTTGATGATGAGAATCCCATCAAGAAGAATCCAGAGGCCACACTCCGTCAGGGCGTCCGAAAGGCCACTGTGGGGTACCTTGATGATGAGAATCCCATCAAGATGAGGCTATGTATACTTGTGATGGGTGGGACTCATTACATTTGCATACATACATAGCATTGTTTTTGTAAGATTTTGATGATCATGTATTATTATGTTATATGCATGTTTTATACTAACCTTGTAGTAGCCCTAATCGGAAGACCTACTGGGCGCGTTGTTCTAACGCCCTATTTCTATCCTTAGTGGATGATGCAGGAAAGGGAAAGGTTGAGGATCGCGAAGGAAACCAAGCATAGGAGCTTGGGCATTTGAATGGTTTTATTTATGGATATTTTGTTTAAATTTACATGGACATGTAATTCGTTAGTTAGATATTGGCATGTAATAACTTAGTGATATTTGCTATGGTTTGAAATGAATGTTTAAGTTTAAGATAACTTTGGATAAATGACAATGTACTTTGCTATCTAATAAAATGGAGTAGATTTAGGTTCCATTATAATCTGTAGTTAGTTTAAGTAATATTCTGCAATGATTATACTTTACTATGTGAGAACCATTCTCATGGACTTAGTCCATGCTCACATAGGTTTTGCCAGTTAAGGGTCGGACTTTAGAAGTCCGGACTTAACTCGCGTCGTGACATCCCGCTCTCACCACTTGTTTATTTATTTAAAAAAAAATATACTTTGATTTCTAGTGAAAAAGGCGGGGGTGTTACAATAATAATATTCAATCGGCTGAAACACAAATAGGTACTGTATAAACTTGACCCGTAACCTTTTAGTCGACTGAATCATAGTTCAGTCGGCTGACTTTTGGTCAAATCCTCTGCGTTCTCGGAAATACACTTTTAGTCGACTGAATCACAAATTCAGTCTGCGGACTTTGGATCAGATCATTTGTGTATTCGGCCAGTATACATTCAGTCGGCCGAATTATCGATAAACCGTTTACGTGTTTGGTAAGTAATACCTTCAGTCGACTGAATCATGAGATTTAGTCGGCTGAAACACACCATACCACTTACTTGTTTGGTACGTATTCATTCAATCGACTAAATCTTTGATTCAGTCGGCTGGAATACCAGTAGACCCCATCTGTGCTTAACCAATGGACTTTTAGTCGACTGAATCATAGGATTCAGTCGGCTAAAACACCCAGACATCCCTTATGTGCTCGACTAGCACCCTTTCAGTCTGCTGAAACACCCAGACATCCCTTATGTGCTCGACCAGCACCCTTTCAGTCGACTGAATCATTAGATTCAGTCGGCTGGAAGTCCTAGATTACCCTTATTTGCTCAGCCAGCACCCTTTCAGTAGACTAAATCCTGAGATTCAGTCGACTGACTTCTTTGTCAGTTTTATCTATTTGCATGCATGGTTAGGCCCTTTTTTATGAAGTCCATTCCTTATCATTTTTAAACATGGATTTCATCTTCCATACATCTCTTAGTGAATTTACTCTATCCACAAGCCAAAGCTAGGGTCTTTTCCATAATTCATTCAATTCCTAGTATCATATCATGGAATCGAATATCACCTTACTTTTGTTTCAAACCATTACAATTCCTTGAATGGATTTCCAACTCCATGGCTTTACAACAATTTGGCCATCCATTCCAACCAATCATGAAACCCATGGGTTCGGCCACATCATGGCCAAACCTATGGTTATTTTAGACTTATTCCCATATTGTTAAACCTTAAACAATCCTTCTTATTCCTTTGCTCTTCAAAGATTCTCCAAGTATAGAGGTGTAGGTGGAAGAGAGAGAGGAGAGGAGAGCAGAGGAGGAAAACTCTTGTGTGCAAGAGGAGGAGTCGGCCAAGGGGTTTGGTGTGCCCCTTGGGTTGTGTCCTTTTATATAACAGGTCAAACTCTTCATTCCCTCTCTTAATGATTTGTCTAACCAATGAGGCCCTTGGTTTAACCAAGGTGACCCTTGGCTTAAACCAAGGAGACCCATTGACTTCCAACGAATCCTTTGGTTTCATGCCCCTTGAGATGGAAACTTTTCACCTTCTTCAACTCAAGCATCAACTTAATTCCCTTGAACTCACTTGTGGTTGACCAAGTCAACCCATGACATGGTCTGCCATGCATGCTGGCATTCTGGTCCCACCTTGGCCATGTCACTCGATGATGTGGCCTCCTTGTCTACTAGGCTTCCATGTGATGACATGCATGCCACATGGCAATGCCACATCACTCACATGTCACCTCGCTTGATGAGGTGGATTTTAATGTATTAAATTCATTAATTATCCAATTCAAATAATTTAATTAAACTTACCCCATTTACTTTAAAATTAAGCTCATCTATAATCCATTAGGTCTTAATTGGGTAATTGACCCATTTACTTTAAACTTACCAAATTACTTTAAAATGAAGCTCATCTATAATCCATTGGGTATTAATTGGATAATTGACCCATTTACCTTTCCCATCTAATGTCCATTTCAACCATTTAATATCAAATTCATTCAATTCGCAATTCAAATGGACTACTCCAATATATTCATGAATAAGGAAAATCTGGGGTATTACATAACTTGAGTTCCCAACCTCAGAATTTAGTGTTCTTTGGCATTTTGAAAAGCTCATTCAATACTCTATCCAACCGTTATAGATTAACCAATTGATTAACTCATTTGGTTGACAAAAAGATCTGACAAAGGATGTTGGTAGAGGTTGGAATCTTTTGTGATTGGTTAAATCACCCATGTGTTGGATCACACGTGTTAACCACATGAGCATGTGTGACTTTTTCCATGGGCTTAAGTTAATTTGTTAGAGGTCCATGGACCGTTGATGATTGGTTGTTTAAAAAAAAACAGTCGTGGTTCGGGCCCACATCAGGGTTTGGGGCATGACAATCTTGTAAGGTGTATCTAATTATATTAATTACCTAGCGATGTAGTGAGACATATGTGGAACTTCAATTCCAAATTTGCGATCCATTACGATAAAAATCTTGAGTCAACTATGTAGTGTATCGGCATGTGAGCGTACATGGAGTGTTTTTTAAGCAATTTATTCGAAAAGTGGAACAAACTTGATCCAGAAAAGCTTCAAGATTTGGTTTATGTGAAAGTGAATTTGCTTATGAAAAGACTTCAACGGAGAAATTCTTTAAAGACTTAAAGGCCATTTCACTTGATGATATTAATCCATTTGATGGTTAGAATGAAGAAAATGAAAAAAATCAATATTCTAGTGATGATGCTGCACTTTCTTTTGAGTAGTTTGAGGGCTTACAAAAATTTGATTTCTTAGAATAGAACAATGATGGTTTTATTGACAATTTATGTTATTTATGATATTTGTTGACCTTAATGATACTATTTTTCTTTTGATGGTTTATTAATTGAAAGTGTGAAGCTTCAACTTAGGCTTTCTTGGTGGATGACTGTGTTTTTTAATGTTATTTTGATATTAGATGACTTTGATATGATATTTAACAATGAATTCATGTAGAATTGTATGATATTTTTTTACTCAAGAAATGTTAGATGAGAATTATTTATTTATTATATTTATTTTTATTATTTTTTAAATATTACGCTCTTTGTCCCAAAATACTTGTCCTATTTCAGAATTTTTTTTTCTTAAGGACCGTTTTCACGCGAAGCACGCCAAAAGCCTATTAATAGATTCTCTGAATCAATACAAACCTGATGAAAAAAAGAGGTCTGGGTGGTATCTCGTTATATAATTACTGCTCAATAATGTTTTTCTAACTATACAACAATGCATGACTGACACGATGAGAGTCGAAGGTGAAAATAATTACAAAATGCTGCATATGGGAAGTCAAAGCTTATAAAAGAAATGTGTCTCCCATTACGTCAAAAGGTGATTTGGATCTCATCAAAAAGTTAATCTTTGATTTAATGTGAAAATAAAGGAATATGACAAGTAATTTGGAACAATTTCGAAATGCATATAGGACAAGTATTTTGGGACGGAGGGAATATATTTTTGCGAGATTTTCCCGTTAAATTCTTGATAAAATCCCGAGAATTTGAACATATCCTGCTATTAACAATTGTCGTTAATATCCTGAGAATGAGATTTGTGCCAATGCAAACAGGGGATACATGTCACTCTGTCTTGGCCTTTAAGATCATTTTCACTAAGACCTCTTTCCCTCCTTTGAAACGCTTAGAAGAATCAGCGACAACGCCTACAAGGTTGTACTACCATATGATCTCAACATATGAGATGTGTTCAACATAGCAAATTTGAAACCACAAGGGGTTATCCCAATTGGTTTGGGAGTAAGATTTTTAGAGGGAGGTCTTGGGTCAAACCATGGGAGCTCCAATGAAGGACCACTTCCCATAGGAATATGTATAGAGTAAGGTCCCATCGATTTACCTGGTGCATGTGGATAGGGGGGTTTTCACACACCTCGGAGGACTAGTCAGGTGTGATGCCTGGACACCTCCGGACCTCAAAAAAAAAAAAAAAAAACATAGCAAATCTGAAGACATATGAGACAAAAGAATCTCTCCTTCTAACAGATGATGACCGACTCAAGGATGGATTCTTTTCAGGAGGGAGATATAATGGGGACATCATGCATGAAATTGGAGGAAAGTTTGATCAATTAGGTGAACACCCAGATGAAACAAGTGATGAACAAACTCAATTAGCGATAATGCGTATGAGAAAAAATTGGCGACAAAAACCTGCATTTTCAACATCAAAAGCCAACTAAATGATCAAAATCAACCCAAGTTTAAGTCATATGGGTCCAACGCTCCAAATTGAGGCCAAGTTGAACTTTTTAACAACCCAAATTCAAGCAATTATGGTTTACACGAATTTTCTCTCACATGCATGGAGGTTGGAAAAGATGAAAGATTGGAAATAAAGCAAGTGGGTGGTGTGGATCTTATCCTTGGTAGATAAAGTGGGCCATCTTGAAGTTTTAGTAACATGTAATATATGGCGAGGGGTGATATTCATGGGAGGAGGTGGAATGGACGGTTTTGCTGGTTGTCAATTCTTGTAAATGTTTATTTTATTTTGTGTCTAAATAGAAGCCTTTGGGCATTATACAAAGCAAACAAGAAATTTCAGTCACTTTTAAGCAAACAAGAAATTTCAGTCAATTTTAAGCAAACAAGAAATTCAGTCAATTTTCAAGTTTGAGACTTAAAGTATTTTCTTTAGTTTTCTGGTACTAGTTGATTTTCTAACTTCAAGTTCTAGTTCTAATTTCATTTTTTGTCCAATTATCTTAGACAATTTTGCAATTAGTTCTAGAAATTGATTCAAGAAATCAATTCTAAAATTCCATATTTTCTTTTATGATCTTTGCATGGTGACAAATTTCTCCTAAAGTTCTTACCTTATTTCATTATTCCAGTGAAAATTTGAAGTTGACTCATCTTCTTTGACGCTTCATTTGCCATAGATCTGGATGAACTATGAAGAGATGTTACTCTGTCAAAGTTGGCCCATGGATCTTTCAAGACCCCAAACTTTTTTGAGCCTGAGTTTTCTTGGAATATGGTTGAATTTTCAAGTTGAGTCCTGTGGAATTTCTTATTTCTACATTGAAGGCATAAATAGACTTTACATCCGATCTTACCCTTAGTCAATTTGCCTTATTAATCCTACAACAGTGCAATGAGATATATGGTTGGATATTTGTTGAATGTCTTTATTAGAATCAAAGAGTTGACCCCCTCCAATTTAGGAGGAATTTATTTTCTTTTCCTTTTTCATTCTTCCAATTGTATATCCTTTCCTTTTTCATCTCTCGTAAATTTCTATTTAATACAATGAGAATATCCTTTCATCTCTCACATTGGAGAGACAGATCAAAACCTCCATGCAATTTGACATGGTATCACGCTAGGTTCATTTTTTTTCCGCCCTTTTCAGCCGGATCTCTCTTCAATTTTTTTTGGATGCCGTTTCCTTTTTCCCGTGTAAAAGTTCACCCTATTACCGGTCGGCTTCATCCGGCTTCTCTTCATCTCTCAGACCACCTAATCTGAGATCTACCTGCAGCCCTTTTTTGGTGTCCCTTCCTTCGGATTCCTCTCAAACGGAATTTCTCTTCCAATTATTTTGGTGTCGTTCTTCCTTCTTCCCGTGTTAGGGAGAAGCCCTTCACCGATCGGCTTCATCTGCAGATGTTCGCGCTCTGCCTGCTCTGTGCTCCGCCTGCCACTCTACCCTGACGCTGATCACCTTTTCGCTGGTCTATCAGAGATCCGCCCATCGTCGCCGGCGTTATACGCTCTTCTCCGAGATCCACCCACATTTGTGCGTGTTGTGGCATTTCTTGCTCCTGTTTTTTTTTTCAGATTTCTGCTGCTCTACCGCGCATGTTGTCCTTCAGATCTGGTTCGGTCAGTTCATCTACTGATCCACACTTGTTGCTGTAAGCACTGTTTTGTCGTATCGCTGGTCTATCAGAGACCTGCCCATCTTCTCCACCACGTGTCCCGCTCTGTTGTTATCGCCACGTATCTACCCTTTTTCTGTTGCATCGCCGGCTCTGCCTTCTTCGACGAACATTCTGATCCGCTGCTCTCACCGCGCATATTGGTAGAGGCACGGCGAATAGGATCTGGCTGCATCACGTACGTCCAGATTTTTTTTTAGATCTACACTCTCAGATCTGACTGCATCTCACACACCTAGAGATTGTAGCGTTTTGCAGGGAGAGAGAAGCGTAACTGATTCAAATCTGCCCGTAGACTCTTCTTCTTCATGACTACGACTACTCCTCCCGATGCGACACTCAATAGTGACTCTTGCAGTGGTTCTTCTGCCATTCCTGTGCCCCTAGACGATTTATTCACTCTCCATCACTCAGACAACCCTTCCATGGTGCTAGTTTCACCCCCATTAAGCGGTGATAATTTTGGCACCTGGCTCCGTGCTGTCACGATTGCGTTACGCACCAAAAATAAATTTGGTTTTGTGGATGGCACTTTTATCAAACCAACCACGCAACCTGCTCTCAATCATTGGGAACACTGTAATAATATGGTCATTTCCTGGCTTCTGAACTCCATTTCTTCGGATATTCGCAGCAGTGTTCTATATGTCACCACCGCCCGTGATGTTTGGGTTGACCTTGCTGAACGCTTCTCTCAGTCGAATGCTCCTTTACTATATCAATTGACGCAATCCATTACTCACTTCAGGCAAGATGAATTGTCCATTTTCGTCTATTACACTTGCCTCAAGACCATGTGGAATGAACTTAATTCCATTCTGATACTACCTCCATGCATTTGTGACCTTGGAAAAGCAAATGTTGACCACCTTGAGCGGACTCGGGCTATGGGTTTCTTACAGGGTCTCAATGACTGGTTTAACCCCATTCACAGTCAAATTCTCCTAATGGAACCTTTTCCAAGCAGCACAAAGATTTATTTTTTGGTTCGCCAAGAGGATAAGCAGCAGGAGATCCATTCCTCCTCTCCTCATGTTCCTGATGCGGCGGCTCTTGTTGCACGACAACACTCTCGTGGGGGTTCTTCTCAGCGCACTCCTTCTTTCAACCGCAAAACTCGTCCCCACTGTACTCACAGTGGGTGCGATGGCCATTCTCGTGACCGCTGTTACATACTCGTTGGGTACCCTCAACACAAGTCTGATTCATCTGCGCCTCCATCGCGTGATCATGCCTTCGTTACCCAACCGACGTCTCGCCCTGGCAAATCCTCCACTATGCCTTCGCCAGCTCTCACACAGGAGCAGTACACTCAATTATTGGCTTTAATTTCTCTAGGTAGTAGCGATAACTCTAATGCTCATCTGGCAGGTATTACCCTCTCGGTCCCTTCTCATTCTGTTTGGATTATTGACACTAGTGCCAGCAATCATATGTGCTCTTCCTTCTCTTTATTTTTTTCATACACACCATACCATAATCCCCCTATTGTGCACCTTCCCGATGATTCCACTACACATGTCACTCATGTTGGTACCGTCCACCTTTCATCCACTATTACACTTGAGAACGTGTTATTTGTTCCCTCTTTCAAATTTAACATTTTGTCTGTCACTCAATTAACTACCTCCAAATCTTGTTCCGTAACATTCTCTTCCACTCGCTGCCTTTTTCAGGACCAGTTAACGAGGAAGACGATTGGACAGGGTAATGCTCATGACGGCCTCTACTACTTTCATTCAGCGTCGACACTTGCGGTCGTCACACCACATTCCCTTAATCTATGGCATTTCAGGCTTGGCCATGTGAATAAAAACAATTTACGTCTTTTAGCTAAGGATTTTCCTTTTATTTCATGTTCTCCGAATAAATATTGTGATGTTTGTCCTCAGGCTAAACATAGCGATTGTCTTTTCCTTCTAGTTCTATTACTACTTAACGTCCATTTGTTTTACTTCACTGTGATATTTGGGGCCCTTTCTCTCAACCTTCTTTAAATGGTTCTAAATATTTCCTAACTATTATGGATGATTTTACTCGCTGCACGTGGCTTTTTCTTATGCATGTTAAATCTGAACGCACTCACTTTTAGCATCTTTTTTTACCATGATACAAACATAATTTCATTCCCACATTCATACTGTTACATCAGGCACTGGTGCGGACCTCTTTCCCGTCATTCAATAAATTCGTTCGGATAACGGTACTGAGTTCCTCTCTACTACCATGCAGCGCTTATTTTCCTCTCATGGGATTATTCACCAACGTAGTTGTGTTTACACTCCCAACAAAATGGTGTCGTTGAACGTAAGCACCGTCATCTTCTAGAAGTTGCACGTGCCCTTCGTTTTCAATCCTCTTTACCTCTCACGTTTTGGGGTGAATGCGTCTTCATTGCCGCCTACCTCATCAACAAAATGTCCACTCCTCTTTTATCTGGCAAATCACCTCATGAGGTCCTCTTCAACTCCAAACCCCATTACTGCTCTTTATAAGTCTTTGGCAGTCTCTGTTTTGGTCACAACCAATCCCCGAAGCATAAGTTTGACCAACGGACTAAACCAGGTGTCTTTGTCGGTTGCCCCTATGCTCAAAAGGTTACGACATTTTTGATTTAGCCTCCAAACTTATCTACACTTCTCGAGACGTCACATTCTTTGAAGGCATTTTTCCATTTCGTGATTTGCTTGACACATCCGCCTCCTTGCCTGTGACCCCCTTACCCATCCCTAATGACCCTCTTTTGGTGTTTCCTCCTGTCATTCCCTCTGACTCCACCATTTCTCCCCTACATTTGGGACAGTCTTCCCATGCTACTGTAAGACCCCGATTTTTCAAAGATATCAATATTCACGAGAATGCCATTAAAATGGTGAATTGAAAAGATATGAACCTTAGATGGGTAAATGTTGGGTTAATTGCCCAACGGAAGGTAGATGTGGATCAATGGAAATAAATGGGTAAGAATTATTTAAGATTGCCAATTGGGTCAAAAGTCCAATTGGGACCCAATGGATCATATATGAGCTCGTTAGAAGTAAATGGGTAAGGCTTGACAAATGTTTGGTCAATTGCCCAACGGAAGGTAGATGTGGATCAATGGAAATAAATGGCTAAGAATTGGGTCAATAGCCAATTATGATTCAATGAATCAAGGATAGAATTCGGGTTGGAAATAATTGGGTATGTGTGATTAAATGGGTCAACTACCCAATTGGGACCCAATGGGTCGTGGTGGACTTGTTTGACCCTTGGGTGAGCTCAAGTTTAATTGGGTTATGCTGAAATGAATGGGGGTTCAATGAAGGGTAAATGGGTAAGCTATGTGCAAATATGTAAACCACATTTAAATGGGAAAACCACCTATAAATGGGTCATGGCTCCCAATTGGGTCAAGAGGTTCAAATGGGACCCAATGGGTCGAGCTTGACCATGTGGACCATCAAGTGAGCTCAAAGGATTGAGTTAAATTATGTTGAGTTGGGGCTGAATTGAGTTGGAAATAAATCAAACAATTGAGTTGACTCAAGTGCATTAAATGAGTGGTATTAAATGGGTGAGTTGAGCTAATGAGTTGAATGAGTTAGATTGGAAGCCATGGGGACCTTGAATTCAAATGAGTCAAGTGGGAGGTGAGGAGTTGTGTTAATCTCAAAGACCCCAAGGCAAAGTCCCACACGTTGGTGGCTTGGGAGTGATATTCCATGCATAGACTTCAATGGAATGGGATAAGTTTTGCATTGGGAGTTGGAGGGTTTCCATCTCATAATGGAAACCCAAGGCCCAACGTTGGGGAGATGGAAAGGTTGCATGATCTTAAGCCAAGCGTCCCATAGTTATGCCAAAGGACTCCTTCGTTATACCAATAATGATGAGGGTAAATGAGAGGTTTAAGGGGCCAATTGATGGGAGTGCACAAACCACAATGAGATAGGATTTTCCATCTCATGGGATGAAACCCAAGAGGCACAATCCAAGGTGTACACGTTGGGAGTGCCAAGGGATGCCTTGGTTTGTGTCAAAGGTCTCCTTGGTTAAGCCAAGGGACACCTTGAACAAACCAAGAAGTAAAGAGGGGAAAGGGAAAGGACTTAGGCTAATTATAAAAGGGGTACAACCAAGGGGCACTTCACACCCCTAGGCCGACCCCTCCATTGAGGAATTTCCATCTCATTCTCTTCTCTTCTCTCTTCCACTCTCTCCCACATTTTGCCTTTAGAGGACCAGTAAAGCATCAAGGAAGGAGAAGGATTAAGGATGGAATTGAAAGAAGTTGGGGCTGATTTCAAATAAATACTACAAAAGAGGCACACTACATCATTTGGCCGAATTTTACATCTCAGGAAGCATTGAGTTTCATCTCTCTCCCTCTCTCAAAACCTACCTCCTTGGCCGAACCAGCCTTGGTGATTTCATCATTGATCAAAGCTCATAATCGGCTAGAGGATCTAAGGGAGCAAGAAGGAAGGAAGGAAGGATCAAAAGGCAGGAAGAGAAGCTAAGAGGATTGGTAAGCATTCCATAAAATTTTGTTGAGAAAAATGAATAAGGGAACATGATTTGGCCATGATATGGCTGAATTTATCAAAGGTTTAAACCATGGAAGATGGTGTTTAAAAGAGTAGAAAGTGCATCATAAGGTTCGGCCACTTTGGATGGCCGAACCCCATGAAAATAATTTGATAATTGTATGGTTTTTGAGGGATAAAAACCATACAATGATTTAAGGTTTTAAGGTGTTTAATATGAAGATATGATGGACAGTTTGGGTTGGCCATTGGATGGCTGAACCATACTATGATTATGGCTAAGATGTGGGGTATAAACCATGTGTAAATAGGAAGGTTTGAATCAAGAGAACCATAGGGTTCGGCCATGTGTATGGCCGAACCCCATAGGCCATTTTATGGGTTATATAGAGTATGAATATGATTAGAAATTATTGTTGGTTTTATAATGTTTTAAAATGGTTAACATAGATGGAAAAATGATAGACATAGACGGTTTATGATTATTAAGAAGAATGGCAAAAAGGAACACCAAAACCAAAAGGGGTGAGATTCGGCCATGGTGTATGGCCAAACCCCACCAAGTGCTATGTATGGAATTTGGTTTTTAAAAAAAAGGGTTTAAAAGTATTCCAATGGATGGGGTTATGAGAACCATTCTTTGATGGATAAAGGTTTTGATGGATAAAATGAATTATAGGGTTCGGCCATGTGTAGGGCCAAACCCCATAGAGTGACAATGATGGAGGACTAAGGGCTAGGTAATTAGATGATTGGAATGGCATTTGGATTTAATTAGAAAGGATTAAAAAGATCAAATTTGAGTTGGTGAGGTTCGGCCATGGGGTATGGCCGAACCCCACTAAGGTGGATTGTTATATGGACATGGGTTATTAGCAATATTAAACAAAGGGAAAAAGGAGTGGCAAAAATGTAAATATGGCAAAAAATGATGGAACATGGGTTCGGCCATGTTGTGTGGCCGAACCCCATGGGGGATATTTTTATGGACTTAGGTTATTATCAAGGTTAAATAATTATGGTACAATTGATTAGATGTATGAATCAAGGTAGTTTGATCTTGGTTTTAAATTAATGATCAAAGGACTATAAGAAAGGCACCAAAATAAGGAAGTGAGGTTCGGCCATGTTGTATGGCCGAACCCCACAAGCTTGTATTTTGTGGACTTAGGTGGTTACCAATGGTAGATGAGTAATTGTTAAAGGATTAACTAAGTGGTGATGGAGTAATAGATCAAAGAGGGATCAAACAAAGTAAGTGAGGTTCGGACATGGTGTATGGCCGAACCCCACAAAGTGTGTGTAAGGACTTAGACTTAATTGGAAATTATATAGATATTGTCTTGACTTGTTGATATATAAACAAGGTGACGGGACCTCACAAACGATGCAAGACCTTGAGCAATTGCCGGATTAAGAAGCAAAGGACACTTGAGCGGTCTTTTGGTAGGATTCCTACATCATTGAAACCATGGATATGTATTATGTACTTTTGACGATTTTATTTCATGTTTGATAAGTTATTTTGGTATCAAACAATATGTTGCAATTATGGGATTTTCATGTTATGTTTTGTAATATTCTGTAGCATGATTGACATTTGCATCTCATGCATAGGCATGGGAGGGATGGAATGTAAACGGAGACCCACGCTCAGTCGGGGCGTCCGTAAGTCGTGAGGGGTATTTTAACCGGAGATCCACACTCCGTCGGGGCGTCTGTAAAGTGAGGGATACTTTAACTGGAGACCCACGCTCCGTCGGGGCGTCCGTAAGTCGTGAGGAGTAATTTGATGAGGAGAATACTATCAAGTGATTATATGTAATTTGATGAGGAGAATTCTATTGATACATGATATTTTATGTGATGGGTAGGACTCATTGCATGAGACATATGCTAGCATGGCATGGCATTAAATCGGCATGATATGATCTTTATTATCATGCAAGTTTACTAGTTTTTATCTGTATGATTGGATCTCTGTTATCATACATGATTTTGGATACGTTGTTTTATAAGTATACTAACCCATGTGTTAGCCCTAATCGGAATACCTACTAGGTGCGTTGTCTAACACCCTATTTCTATCCTTAGTGGAACACGCAGGAAAGGGGAAGAGAAAGGCCGAGGATCACGAAGGAAGCCAAGCATAAGAGCTTGGATATCGGAATGAACTCTTATTTATTGTTATTTGGATAATTTGCATGGATATGTAATAACATAGAATACTGCTATGGTTTGGCTTGTTTTGAGTTGGTTATTTAATTTAAGTTATTGTAGATAGGACTTGTACTTTGCTATCTCATATGGAATAGGATTGTCATTCTATTGTTATTCTACATATTTGATTTATTCCGCAATCAGTTATGTATATTCCGCAAGTTTTACTTAGTTCTATTTGTGGTTTGGTTTTCATGGACTTGGTCCATGCACACATAGGTATGGCCAGTTAAGGGTCGGGCTTTGGAAATCCGAACTTAGCTCGTGTCGTGACGCTCCCCGCTCTCTTCCAACTTTAATAAAAAAATAAAAAATAGACTCTGATTTTCGGAAGGGTGGAAAAGGACGGGGCGTTACAGCTACGCCTCCTACTTCAACACCTGTTGATCGTTCTCGCCGCACCCGTCGACCACCGCCACATCTAGCTGATTATGAGTGCTCCACAGCCTCTCATGAGCATCGACCCTTTCCATCTCCTTCCACGTTGACAGGTACACCTTACCCCATTCATCATTACATCTCATCCTCTAACCTCTCTACTGCCCATCGCAATTTTCTTTCATCTATTTGTTCCTCAGATGAGCCTCGCAGCTTCACCCAAGCAGTTCAATCCCCACACTAGAAGGAGGCCATGGAATCTGAAATTGCTGCCTTGGAGAAAAACAACACCTGGAGCCCTCTTTGCCCGCCAATAAGAAGCCTATTGGATGCAAGTGGATGTATAAGATCAAGTATAAATCTGATGGCTCCATTGAACGTTACAAAGCTCGTTTGGTGGCCAAAGGCTACACTCAGATTGAAGGACTAGACTATCATGACACTTTTACTCCTGTCACTAAGCTCGTCACTGTTCGTGCACTACTTTCTATTGCTTCAGTTAAGAATTGGTCTCTTCATCAACTTGATGTCAACAATGCCTTCTGATAAGGTGATCTTGACGAGGAAGTCTATATGACGATTCCACCCGGTTTTTTCGCGACAGGGGGAGCAACGGGTCTGTCGCTTAAACAAATCTCTTTATGGGTTAAAACAAGCCTCTCAACAGTGGTTTGCAAAGTTTTCGTCCACCCTCCTTGAAGCTGGTTTTTCACACTCCCAAGTCTGATTATTCTTTGTTTACTCATCATCAAGGCAGCTCCTCCACATTTGTTCTAGTTTATGTGGATGATATCATTCTGACCGGTAATGATGTTTTGGCCATTCAACGCCTAAAACAGTTTCTTGAAGAAAAGTTCTACATCAAAGACTTAGGGAGACTGAAATATTTTTTGGGCATTGAGGTTGCCCGATCTAAGAAAGGTCTTTTCCTTTCTCAACGAAAATATATTTTGGATATTCTCAAAGACACTGGACTCATAGGTGGCCGTATTTCAGATTTTCCAATGGAACAACAACTGAAATTATCGCTTGATGATGGGACCTTACTGCCCGATCCCATCATATATCGTCACCTTGTGGGTTGTCTCATCTATCTTACTGTCACGCGACCAGATCTTAACTATGCAGTCCATATTCTCAGTCAATTTATGCACTCGCCCCGTAGTGATCATCGTAGTGATCATTTGGATGCTCCACATCGCATCATACGCTATTTGAAAGGATCTGTTAATAAAGGAAATCTTCCTCTCTTCATCAAGCACTCTTTGCCTCCAAGGATACTATGATTCGGATTGGGCGGGTTGTCGAACCACTCGACGGTCAACCTCTGATTATTGTACATTTCTTTTCTGGGCTCCAACCTTCTTTCTTGGAAGACCAAGAAGCAGACTACCGCTTCTCGTTCATCTGCTGAAGCCGAATATCACGTCATGGCCATTTTGACATGTGAATTTCAATGGTTGAAGTACTTACTCAACGATCTTGGCATTCCTCATTCTTCGCCTATCACTTTAGTCTGCAACAATCAAGCCGCTTTACTCATTGCCAACAATCCGGTTTTTCACGAAAGAACCAAATATATCGAGCTTGATTATCAGTTCGTTAGGGAAAAATTGCAATCTGGACTAATCCCTTCTTTTCATCAACTTGTTGATGCCTTCACGAAACCATTGGGACGACATTTGTTTCATGACTTAATTGGCAAGATGGGTATTATTCATACACGCTCCATCTTGAGGGGAGTATTAGAATCAAAGAGTTGACCCCCTCCAATTTAGGAGGAAGTTATTTTCTTTTCCTTTTTCATTCTTTCGATTGTATATCGTTTCATTTTTCATCTCTTGTAAATTTCTATTTAATACAATGAGAATAGCCTTTCATCTCTCACATTGGAGAGATAGATCAAAACCTCCGTGCAATTTGGCAGTCTTAATATTAATTTTCATCTAGTTTGACAACCAATCAAAGTTTTATAATTCTCCATTCTAGTATGTGTTGAACGCATGGATTTTTGGATTCCTTTGGGCACAAAGTGTAACGCCCCGCCCTTTTTCACTCGCCGAAAAATCATAGTCTATTTTTTTTTTGAAAATAAAGAGTGAGAGAGAGCGGGACGTCACGATGCGAGCTAAGTCCGAGCTTCCAAAGCACAGCCCTTAACTGGCCAACCATATGCGTGCATGGACTAAGTCCACTAAAACGGTTCACACGCATTAAGGCTAAGCTTGCAGAATAAACATAGTTGCGGAATTATAATAGAGTTACTATCCTATCCAATTTTAAATAGCAAGGAAGTCCATCACATTAAATAACGTAAGTTTCAATGTCCAAAATAAAACAAACCATAGCAAATAGTTCTAAGTTATTACAGTCCCAAAATGCTAATTACTTAAATTACATGTCCAAAATAAACACTTAAATAAAATAAATCTAAATCATCCAAGCTCTAAGCTTGTCTCTTTTCACGTCCTTCGCTCCGTCCATTCCTTGTGTCATCATATAAGGTAGAAGTAAGGCGTTAGACAACACGCCTAGTAGGTACTCCGAGTAGGGTCAAACATATGGATTAATATAAAAAAAATCACATAGATATATATAATGTCAAACCATGCAAATCAATGCCATGCCATGAGTGTCATATGTTATGAATGTCACCCATCATCCATATCACAATCACATAGTATTGCTCATGATGTACAAGCCACATCAACGTATTGTCATGACTCCCCACGTATGCCTTATCGGTCCCACCGAACTGAGCGTGGACTCCTCAAACATCATATTCGGAATCAGTATGGATCCCTCCCCACGTTTGTTTATCAGATATCCAAATGGAGTGTGGATTCCCCTCATATGATCCCTCCCATGCCATGCATGAGATATGAGTGACAACATGCTATTCATAATACACAAAATAGCATTGAAATTACATCTTTAAAACATAAGCATTTCATACCAAAATATATCATCAAATCATGGAATTAAAAACCATTCATATACATAGTCCAAGTGCATCAATAAGGTAGGAATCCTACCAACGTCCAAATATCGTGTCCTTGCGTTTTCGTCCAAAAATTGATCACCGATTGCGTCAAGCCGATTGCACACCCGTTTGTGAAATCCCGTTACCTTATTACATTTATCACATATATATACATCAATTTGGTGATCCATTTGATTTCCATCAACCCCTACATCATTCCATATTCTTTTCCATTTACGCTCATGGTCCTTAAGCCGGTTAAGACCCCCAAGGGGTTTCGGCCATACATTAGGGCTAAAACATGTTTAAGTCTACAAAAACTCATTAGTGGGGTTCAGCCATACAACATGGCCGAACCTCACTTTTTTGGTTTTGACCCCTCTTTTAGTCCTTGTTATTTTAACCAATGCGGGTCCAACATCATTCCTTCTTTTATTTATTAATTCAATCATCCCTAGATCCACAAAGGCCATCAATGGGTTCAGCCATACAACATAGCCGAACCCATGGTTCTTCCATTCCCTCTTCTTTTTAGTCTTTGTTTGTTTTAACCAATCCAAGTCAACATAGTTGATCATTCAATTTCTTAAATATACATAGATCCACAAAATGGTCCATAAAAATGATTCATGGGATTTGGCCATACAACATGGCCGAACCCATGGTTCCTTATTTCCATCTTTTCATTTCCTAACTTGATAGTCTAACATTAATTATTTACAACATATTTAAATCTATAAACATTCCTCCATGGGGTTCGGCCATACAACATGGCCGAACCCATGGTCCATTATTTTTCATCATTTAAAACCTATTTAAATCCATAACCATTCTTCTATGGGGTTCGGCCATACAACATGGCTGAACCCATGATCCATCATTTTTCATCCTTCTCCATTTTAAATCATCATGAGGATGGGTTCTCTTAAAAATCACATATAATATGTTTAGATCATTTGATGTATGGCCGAACCCAACCAATCCCTTTTTGATCCGTCATATGGTCCAAAGATAAAATTAGGGTTCGGCCATGCAAGAGGCCCTTATTCTTGATCATTCTCTTTATGAAATTTACCCCTTATGTTTAACATACATAGGGTCATTCATAGATCATGTATACCCATAGTTCTTAACATCATCCATTAATCATATATGTAACCCTAATCTTCATCATCATTACTTCATTTGTTCAACCCATCTTAGCCATCAATAAGGTTACGGTTTTGTCTATTTCTCCATCTCCAAAACCATATTTCGGATTTTTGAACAATACTTTACTTTATGTCCATTTCATTGATATTCCTTGAATGGATTTTAAATCCATGGCCTATAACCATTTGGCCGATTTTTTCAACCCGAAATGGAACCCCATAGTTTCTTAGGTTTTTAGTAACATGAAACATAAACCTTATCTTTTCCGCGTCTCTTTCATTTTCTTTCGTTCCGTCTTGCTCCTCCGTTCTTCTCCTTCTTTAGTCCTTTCTTCTTCCTCCTCCGTTCTTCGGTTTCTCCAAGTTTAGTGCCGAAATGAGAGGAAGAGAGATTGAGAGCCTTCTTGATGTATTCGGCCAAAGAGGTTGCTTGAGAGGGAGAGGGTTTGAGGTGAAACCCTAAGGGAGGGTTCGGCCAAGGAGTGAAGGTTTGAGAGAGGGAGAGAGGGAGAGTATGAGATGGGAATTTTCTATATTTTTCTCCAAAGGGTGGATCGGCCAAGGGTGAATAAGATGAAACTTGTCTTTGTCTCAAGGAGAGTATTGGCCTTAGGGTTTTGAGAGAGAGAGAGAGAGAGAGAGAGAGGGAGAGAATGAGATGAATGTTTCAACTATTTTTGTTCTAAGGTGAAATCGGCCAAGGGAGGGTTGAGATGAGCCCTTTCTATCTTGCCCTAGGGTTTCTTGGGTAAACCTTAACCTCCCAACCACCCTTATCAAGGTGTGGTCCTCCCCATGTGTCCCTTGGCTAACCAAGAGGGCACATGGCTTACACTTGGCACTCTCCCACTACCCAATGCTTTTGTGGTCTAGGGTTTCCATCTCCAGCTCCCCTTTGACTCACCTAGTCTTCTCAACTTCCATGTGACTCACCACCCATTCAACTCACCTCACTTAAATGAAACTCATTCCCCTAACTCAAGCACTTGAATTCATTTCCATCTAACTAAGATGATTTTAATTAAATAATTTAACACAACTCACTTCACTTGACCCTCTTGAATTCACCCATGAACTCACCCATTGTTGACCAAGTCAACCATGGTAGCTGACCCCACAAGCTACCTTAGACCACTCACCACCTCACTTGATGAGGTGGACTTGGGTCCCACCTGGCTATGCCACCTCATTGTCACCTCCTACACTTGCCACCTCACTTGATGAGGTGGATCCCATGGCTTAGGTCCTAATTGGGTACATGACCGGATTGAATCAATTCTTATTGACCCATTTACCCTAAACATCAATTCATCTTGACCCATTGGGTCCCAATTGGGCATTTATCCCAATTGACCACATTTATCCAATTAATTAGAATTAACCCTATCCATGATCCATTGGACCATACTTGGGCCATTGCTCCAATTCTTATCCATCTAACATCCATTCTATCTATAAATCTTAATTTTTAACAATTAAAATAGATAATAGCCAATATAATTATTGCATTGAAAATTCGGGCTATTACAATATTACCCTCTTTTGAAATTTTCGTCCCGAAAATCGAGCGAAGTATGGTTTCAAACAACTCATACAAAAAGCTCGGGATGAGTTGCTCTCATTTCTGATTCAAATTCCCAGGTGGCTTCCTCATTACCATGTCGATCCCATACCACCTTGACGAACTGAATGGTTCGGTTCCGTAGTACTCTCTGTTCCTTCCTGATCACTCTGACCGGTCTTTCAACATAAGTCACGTCGCTTTGCACATCAACATCTTGCACGTTCAACACGTGTGAAGGGTCAGGGTTGTATTTCCTCAACATAGAGACATGGAATACATCATGCAAAGATGACAATTGTGGAGGAAGTGCCAATTGATAAGCCACCTCCCCCACCCTCTTTAGGATTGGAAATGGCCCCACAAATCTAGGCGACAATTTCCCTTTCTTTCCAAATCGCATGTGTCCCTTTTGTGGTGAGACTTTCAAGAACACTAAGTCTCCCGCTTCAAACTCAAGGAACCTCCTTCTCTTGTCAACGTATCTCTTCTGACGACTCTGTGCAGTATGTAGATGTTGTCGTATCAACTTAATCTACTCTGTGGTCTCTGCAACTAGCTCAGGTCAAATAAGTGCAGGTTCACCAGCCTCTGTCCAACACACTAGTGATTTACAGGGTCTACCATACAACGCCTCGAATGGAGCCATCTAAAGGCTTGCCTCGTAACTGTTGTTATAAGAGAACTCAACCAACGGTAAGTGATCCTCCCATCCACCCTTGAAGTCTAACATACATGCTCTTAGCATATGCTACAATGTTTGTATTGTCCTTTCTGATTGTCTATCAGTCTGTGGATGGAACATTGTGCTAATCAATAGGTATGTCCCCATAGCTGACTGCATGCTCTGCCACACCCTGCTTGTGAATCGGCCATCTCTGTCGGACACAATAGTCCTGGGGATACCATGTAGTCTGATGATATCTTTGATGTACCGATGACCCAAAGTCTCAGATGAATCTGTTATCTTGATAGGAAGAAAGTGTGTAGACTTGGTCAATCGATCTACCACGACCCATATTGCATCGTTGCCCTTTGATGACCTGGGCAACCCTGTTACAAAATCCATGGAGATATGTTCCCATTTCCACTCTGGTACTGGTAAGGGTTTGAGTAAACTTAGTGGCTTCTGATGTTCAGTCTTAACTTGTTGACAAGTCAGGTAGTGAGCAACAAACTCTGCCACATCTCTTTTGAGTCCATGCCACCAGTAGTGTCTCTTCAGATCATGATACATCTTGGTGTTGCCTGGATGAATAGAGAGTTTGGTTTGGTGTGCCTCGATCAATAACTCTCTTTTGCAGTTCTAAGGCACATATGTCCTGCCTCGAAATAAAAGACTTTGTCCTAGTCATAACTCCCATTCCGGTATAACCTCACCAGTAGACATTGTAGCCCATACTCTTCCACTTCCGAATCTGTCCGTTGTTCCGGTTCAATCTTGGAAACCATGTTGGACCGTGTGATCAGATTATACATACTCCCATGGTTCTTGATGTACAAGTTGAACTCTCGAATGGTATTCAGCATTTCCCATTCCTTCCTAATCAAACTGGCCACTGTTGCATGTGACGTGCAGCTGAGGGCATCCACCACTTTGTTCGTCTTGCCAGGATAATATCGAAGCGCGAACTCATAATCTTGCAGATATTCCATCCATTTGTGCTGTCTCATGTTGAGTTCTTTCTGATCAAACAAATATTCCAAGTTTTGTGACCTGAAAACACCTCAAACTTCTCGCCATAAAGATAGTGTCTCCAGCTTTTGAGAGCGAAGACCACTGTGGCTAATTCCAGATCATGTGTGGGATAGTGGCATTCGTGGATTTTCAACTGTCTTGAACCATAAGCCAACACGTGTTGACTTTGAGTGAGAGAACACCCAAGTCCCTCTCCTAGAGCATCACAATATACTTCATAGCCCTTGCCCCTTTCCGGCTAAATCAGAATAGGAGCAGACGTAAGTCTCTCCTTCAGTTCCTCGAATCTCCGGTTGCATACATCAGACCATTCAAATTTGACTCCTTTCTGAGTGAGTCGGGTAAGTGGAGATGCAATCCTGGAGAAGTCCATGATAAACTTCCTATAATAACCTGCCAATCCCAGAAAGCTGCGGATTTCAGTCACATTCTTTGACTACCTTCACTTAGCCGGGTCCACGGCTATACCTTCCGCTGATATGACATGCCCCAAGAAGTTAACCTCAGATAGCCAGAATTGACACTTGCTTGCTTTGGTATACAACTGATTCTTCTTCAGGGTGTCCAGGACTATCCACAAATGCTCAGCATGCTCCTCCTGACTTTTGGAATAAATCAGGATGTCATCAATGAAGACAATTACAAACTTGTCCAAAAAATGACAGAAGATCCTGTTCATCAGATCCATGAACATAGCTGGTGCATTGGTAAGTCCAGACGGCATGACCACATACTCATATGGTCCATACCGTGTAACGCCCCGCCCTTTTTCACCCGTTTTCCAAAAATCAGAGTCTATTTTTTTTTTTTGAAATAGAAGAGTGAGAGAGGGCGCGGACGCCACGACGCGAGTTAAGTCCGAGCTTCTAAAGCCCGACCCTTAACTGGCCAACCTCGCGCGTGCGCGGAACTAAGTCCACGAGAATGGTTCACGCGTCCGCCCCTTTTCACCGAAATCAGAGTCTAATTTTTTTTTTTTTCCTAACCCTAACCTATCCATTAGAGTTTCCTCCACTTTCCATCCTTCCATTTTGATGGATTTAAAATCCATGGCACAAAATTATTTAGCCACCATTAAATTTAACCAAAAAGAATTCCAATTCTTAAACCCTAAAAAAAATCCAAAACTCTTGTTTAAGAAATACTCACAATCCGTCGTCTCCTCCGACTTCCGCCGCTCCCGTCGGCTTCCTTAGCCTCCTTTCTCCTTCCTTTTAATCTTTGGTAGGTCAAGATGCTTGATCAATGGTGGAAACCTCCAAGCTTAGAATTGGCCAAGGTAGGGTTTACTTGAGGGAGGGAAAGGAGGAGATGATGGATTGTGAGTATTTCTTAAACAAGAGTTTTGGATTTTTTTTAGGGTTTAAGAATTGGAATTCTTTTTGGTTAAATTTAATGGTGGCTAAATAATTTTGTGCCATGTATTTTAAATCCATCAAAATGGAAGGATGGAAAGTGGAGGAAACTCTAATGGATAGGTTAGGGTTAGGAAAAAAAAAAAAATTAGACTCTGATTTCGGTGAAAAGGGGCGGGCGTTACATACCGCGTCCTGAAAGCCGTCTTCTCTATGTCTTCATCCCTAATCCGGATTTGATGGTAGCTTGACATCAGATCAATCTTGGAGAAGTGACTGGAACCCCTGAGTTGATCGAATAGATCATCAATCCTGGGTAGAGGGTACTTGTTTCTAACTGTCAGCTGGTTCAATTTTCTATAATCTACACACATCAGAAGTATACTGTCCTTCTTCTTCACAAATAATAGCAGGGCTCCCCAAGATGATGTGTTGTTCCGAATGCATCCTAGTCTGAGCATTTCATCAATTTGCTTCTTTAACTCGGACATCTCAGCTGGGGTCATCCGGTAATGCGGCAATGACACTAGAGAAGTGCCAAGATACAACTTGATCTCAAAATCAATCTCCCTCTTGTGTGGCAAACTAGGGAGTTCTGTCGGGAATACTTTCGCGTAGCCTTTCACTACCGTAGGCAATTCAGCCACTGATGCCTTGTCTAGTCTGATGTTGTTCAAAACAAAGTGGTTTAATTTTTCATGCAGTCTTCTGGTCATAGCAATGCTCTATTTGTCAGCATGTACCACGTATCGTTTTCCCTCGGGTGACCAAAATATCACCCTACAGAGATGGCAATCAATGCTGGCCTAGAAGTTAGCCAACCAATCCTTGCCAAAGATGATGTTGTACTCAGTCATCTCGAGTACCAAATAATTGAACTCAAATCTGAATCCAGCGAGTTCAGTGTTTACTACTGTGCATATAGGTCCTAGTGATGTGTCTCTAGTGGGGGATAAAATAGGGTGCCAGTATCAGATATAAATGCAGCAGATACAAAAGAATGGGATGCTCCAGAATCAAATAATGTGAAAGCATAAGAACTACCAACTACTGCCATACCTTGAATCATTGAGTGATCCACCGCCTCTGGATGAGGAGCCAAAGTGTACAGTCGTCTAGATCCTGTTGGATTAGGTGCCCGTCCTGTCTGGTTGTATGCCCTGGATCCTTGTGAATGAGCTGATCGGGCTAGAGGACGAAATGAACCCCTGGAGTGAGAGGGTCTACTGTTCTGCGGACATTCCTTCTTGAAATGGCCCTGCTGGCCACACTGGAAACAGGTGCTCACACCTCAGGGGACCTGATGTAATAGCCTGGAATTTTTAAATCAATATATATGTGGCTATTATTTATTTTAATGATGGAAATTGGGAATTTTGATGGAATAGATGTTAAGTGGATCAAAATTTGGGGCAAAGCCCCAAGTATGGTCCAATGGACCATGGGTTGGATGAAACTCATTTAAATGGTCAATGATAGTTAATTTGGGCCAAGGATGGTCAAATTGGGCCCAATACCCATTTGGGACCCAACGGGTCAAGATAATTTAAGCTCTAAGGTAAATGGGTAGGAGGTGAATGTAATTGGGCCATGGGCCCAATGGTGATCCAATAAGTGGGAATGGATTGAATGGATTTAAATCACTTAAGTTAATTTTAATTAGACCAAGTTGACATGGCCGATTGGGATCCACCTCACCAAGTGAGGTGGCGTGTGGACCAAGGATTGGTGGGGTCGGCCACCATGGTTGAATTGGTCAACCAAGGGTGGATACATGGAGGGAATTTAAGGAAATGTAATTAGATTAAATAAGAAATAATTAACCTAAGTCAATGATCTAATTAATCAAATGATTAAGTTAATCAAATGTGGTCAAATGGTCAAAGATGGAAGACCAAACCACCTCATCTCCAAGCTCAAAACCGTTGGCTTAAGTGGTGGTTTATCCCAACCACCACCACTAAGTACATTAGCCCATGTTGGTTGGTGGGAGGAATTAATGATGGAGTGTAGTATAAGCAACCAAGGGAATGAGATGGGTTTTCATCTCATCTCTCCATTCCACTCTCATTTCACTCTCTCCCTCTCTTGCTCCCTCTCATTACCGTCCCTCACTCAAGGAGAAAAGAAGAAGAAAAACTAAGAAGAGAAGAAGAGAAGAAAAAAGAGGAAAAAGGCAAGCATAAGCCCACCACTTCAAGATCAAAACTTAGGGTATTCTTTCTCATCCTCTCCTCCCTTCCCTCTCTCAAACACACCCCATGTTGGCCGAACCCAAGCTTTGATGTTTTCATCTTGATCAAGCATCTTCGCCGACCAACAAAGGAGAAAAAGAAGAAAGAAGGCCAAGGAATCTAAGAGGAGGAAGAAAAGCCGGAGGAGCCGTCGGATCTGTAAGTATTTCTAAACAAGAGGTTAGATTTTTTTAAGGTTTAAGATTTGGGGTCCATTTCTTGGATTTAATGGTGGCCAAAACATCATGGGCCTTGGATCTCAAATCCATCCAAAGATGAAGTGAGAAATGGACAAAATGGGAAGGAGAGATTAAGAAAAATAAATAGATGCATTAAGGACCTTAAGTATTAAGATTATTCAAGTATGGATGTATGTAATGTTTGAAGGAATCATGGGCCATAGGGTTCGGCCATGTAGTATGGCCGAACCCCATGGTAGGTAATTAAGGAAAATTGAATGGGGTTTTTAGGATTAAAAATCATGGAAAGATGGTTTATGATTTTAAAGGTTTTAAGGATTAAATTTAGTGATTTTTAAAGGAATTGTAAATGAGGGAATCCATGGATGAAGGTTAATGTTTTTTATGGTCTTAAATATCACCAATGAATGATGAACCATGAACCATGGGTTCGGCCATGGTGTATGGCCGAACCCTATGGTGATGTAATAGTGGTTTTAATGGGTGAAGAGATGGAAGAATGATTAAGAATGTTGATAGTCTAAATGGATTTTTAAGTATAGTAGATAATGTTTTAAAGGAGTGGAAGTATTGATAAACCATGAATTCCATGGGAAGATTTTTATGGTTTAGGTATTTTGGAAACCATGAAAAGAATGGGGAATAGGGCATGATTAAATGAGTCACAAATGGACTAAAAAATGTACCAAATGATGATCAAAGTTGATGATGTAAAGGTATGATTTAAACCCCCTCATGGAGGGACTTATTTGAATCTAAATGTGGTAAATAGGCCTAAGAAAAAATGGGGAAAAAGACATCATGGGTTCGGCCATGGTGTATGGCCGAACCCATGACCCATTTTACAAACCAATTGATGGGCTAAGTATGGAGCTAAGTATGTGATTAATGAATGGGGCTTAGGGTAATTAAGTGGCTGATTTTTTATAATGATGTGTCATGGCTAATGAATCATTAAGGGATCCAAGTTATGGATCAATTATGGGCCTAAGAAGGGAGGAATAAAATGAGAACTTAACCATGGAGGAAGAGTGACAAAATGGTAAATAAGGGCCAAAAGGAAGAACCATGGGTTCGGCCATGGTACATGGCCGAATCCCATGGAGATTAATCATGGACTTAGGTGTTTTAAAGATGACCTTATGTATGGCTAAATAAAGCTTAGGGTGACTGGTTTTTAGACTCATGTAATTAAAATAATTAATGAATTAAATGGGACCCACAAACCTAGTTAGTGAGGTTCGGCCATAGTGTATGGCCGAACCTCGCTGAGGTATGATTAATGGACTTAAATGGTTAAAAACATGGACTGATTATTCATATGTAATAAGGTACCGGACATCGCAAGCGGTGCGCATTTGGGTAACCGAATTCGTGAACGAAAACGTAAAGGGACGCTAGTCGGTATTCGGTAGGATTCCTACCTTTTTGTAAGCCATGGATTATGTGTTGTGTGATGGTTTCTTGATTTATTTTTGATAATTATATGATTTATCTTATGATGGGTTTTAAGGCTATGAATTATATGTTAATGCTATGGATTATATTTTAAGGTTATGCATTATATGTAAAGGCTATGAATTATATATTAAGGCTATGAGTTATATATATTACATAGCATAATGCATTTACATCTCATGCATGGCATGGGCGGGAAAATAAAGAAACCGGAGTCCATGCTTCGTCGGGGCGACCGAGAAACAAACATGGGGATAGCCTGATGTGCTATAACCGGAGTCTATGCTCCGTCGGGGTGACCGAGAAGCAAACATGGGGATATCTTGATGTGTTGAGATATAACTGGAGTCCATGCTCCGTCGGGGCGACCGAGAAGCAAACATGGGGATATCTTGATGTGTTGAGATATAACCGGAGTCCATGCTCCGTCGGGGCGACCGAGAAGCAAACATGGGGATATCTTGATGTGTTGAGATATAACCGGAGTCCATGCTCCGTCAGGGCGACCGAGAAGCAAACATGGGGATATCTTGATGAGATTTTTCCATCAAGGGGGATTTTATATATGATTGGAAAAAAAGACATTGTACAATGGTAAGGATGATGGGTGAGACTCATGACATAAGACACCCATGGCATGGCATTCATTTTATGGTTTTCATTATATTCTTACCGATAGGGTTGTTATCACTAATCCATGTGTTAGCCCTACTCAGAGTCCTACTGGGCGCGTTGTCTAACGCCCTACTTCCACCTTAGAAGATGACGCAGGAGATGGCGGAATCGAATGACGAGACGGGAGCCAGGCGTAGGAGTTTGGGGAAGCGAGCTACTTAGTTTATTTAAGATTTATTTTGGAAATGTAATTTGAGTAGCTTAGCTCGTCGGAATGTAATAATTTAGATTACTTGCTATGTTTTGGATTTTATTTTGGACACTGTGATTTTGAGGTATTTTAGTAATTAAATGAATATATCTTCCCTGCTATCTAAAAATCGGTAGAATAGAATCTATTATAATTTCCACATTTAGTTTAATATTCCGCAAGCTTACTTCTACGTGTGAACCGTTTTTCGTGGACTTAGTTCCACGCACACGTAGGGTTGGCCAGTTAAGGGCCGGATTTTAGAAGCTCGGACTTAACTCACATCGTGACGTCCCGCGCCCTTTGTTACCTTTTATTAAATATATGTATATATATATATAGACTCTGATTTTAGCAAAAAGGGGCGGGGCGTTACACCTGAGAGACGGATACTGATGGGGAGGGCTGATTGGGACGAAAGCCTCCAGTTGACCCAGTGGAAGGTGATGGTCTCCCAAAGTTGGGTCGGAATCTCTTGTTCACGCGGAAAACACTTCCCCCACTCTGGCCTCGGCGGTTGTCCATAAACCGCACTGTCTCTGTCAGCTCTTGCTCAGTTATGCTAGCTCGGTTGACCACTTCCGCCAATGTAAGTGACTTAAAGATAGTCACTTTGGCCCTTATACTCGGTCGAATGCCCCGCTCAAATTTGTGAGCCTTCGTGTATTCCGTGTCCACCATGTATAAAGCATAACATGATAGACGAAGGAACTCCTGATGATACTCCGCCACAGTCATGGTGCCCTACACCAAAGATATGAACGCTTGTGTCTAGCGCTCCTTCTCCTCTTCTGGAAAGTAGTGATCCAGGAACATAGCTGAGAACTGGTCCCATGTCATCTCGGTTCTTTCCCCATTGGGAATCTGTGCCCGCTGTCGCTCGATCACTTCCCACCACTTGCCGGCATATTATCAATCAACTGTGAAGTAGCCAGCACTATCCTATCTTCGTTACCAGTGATCTTCAACAATGTCAAGATCTTGGTGATGTTCCTCAGCCAATTTTCCACTCCAGCAGGTCCTTCTTTCCCTTTGAAGTAAGGGGGACGCTGCTGCTGGAAGTCTCTAACCATACTTCGATCATGAGCCTCATGGGTGGTCGCATTTCCGTTGCTGTAGAATGGAAGTGACCACAGCTTGTACCAAGTTCTGCAGCTCGGGAGGTACCACTAGAATGTTCACGTTATTTTGTTCCTCCTCCCGGTGTGGTTGCTACACCTCTTCATCCACATGCAGGTTTTGTCGAGTTCTTCTTCTCGGAGGCATTTTCCTAAGTCATTGAAACATCGTTGACTTAGCTTCTTCGTAAAATTTCGTATTTACGTATTTTGGGGAAATTGCCAAATAAGCATCTTTGTATTTCTTTGTTTTTTTTGGAGAAATTTTCTTAAGTATCAAGTGTTGTTTCTCAATTTAGGGAAATCCTGATGTTTTTTTGTTTTAGGAAAATATCTCCTATTTTGCTATGTTTAATAAATCCATCATTGTTTCTCAATTTTGGGGAAATCCTGTTGTTTTCTTGTTTCAGGAAAATATCTCCTATTTGTTATGTTTGATAAATCCATTTTATAGTGATTGTCCTTCCCTTGCTATCATTCCTTTTTCGTCAAGTGTTGCTCTCAGATTGAATGCTTCAATTTGAGTCTAACAAAGTAAATTAATCAGGCCCCCGTGCAGCGGACTCTAAAGAGTCGGTCAGTTGGGATTCTTATCTTGTCAGTGAGATATGATACCGTCTTAATCTTACTTCGAAAGATTCATACTTCCGGTTTCGCTTTAATACCAACTGTAACGCCCCACCCTTTTTCACTCGCCAAAATCAGTGTCTATTTATATATATATATATATATATATAAATGATGAGAGAGAGCGGGACGTCACGACGCGAGCTAAGTCCGAGTTTCCAAAGCCCAACCCTTAACTGGCCAACCATACGTGTGCGTGGACTAAGTCCACTAAAACGGTTCACACGCATTAAGGCCAAGCTTGCGGAATAAACGTAGTTGCAGAATTATAATAGAGTTACTATCCTATCCAATTTTAAATAGCAAGGAAGTCCATCACATTAAATAACTTAAGTCTCAATGTCCAAAATAAAACAAACCATAGCAAATAGTTCTAAGTTACTACAGTCCCAAAATGCTAATTACTCAAATTACATGTCCAAAATAAAAACTTAAATAAAATAAATCTAAATCATCCAAGCTCCTAAGCTTGGTTCCATTCACGTCCTTCGCCCCGTCCATTCCCTGTGTCATCATCTAAGATAGAAGTAGGGCGTCAGACAACGCGCCCAGTAGGTACTCCGAGTAGGGTCAAACACATGGATTAGTATAAAAAAATCACATAGATATATATAATGTCAAACCATGCAAGCCAATGCCATGTCATGGGTGTCATATGCCATTAATCTCACCCATTATCCATATCACAATCACATAGTATTCCTCTTGATGTACAAGCCACATCAAGGTATTGTCATGACTCCCAACGTATGCCTTATCGGTCCGACTGAACGGAGCGTTAGACTCCTCAAACATCATATTCGGAATCAGTATGGATCCCTCCCCACATTTGTTTATCGGATATCCGAATAGAGCGTGGACTACCCTCATATGATCTCTCTCATGCCATGCATGAGATATGAGTGCCAACATGCTATTCATAATACACAAAATAGCATTGAAATTACATCTTTAGAACATAAGCATTTGATACCAAAATAGATCATCAAATCATGGAATTAAAAACCATTCATATACATAGTCCAAGTGCATCAATAAGGTAGGAATCCTACCAACGTCCAAATATCGTGTCCTTACGTTTTCGTCCAAAAATCGATCACCGATTGCGTCAAGCCGATCGCACACCTGTTTGTGAAATCCCGTTACCTTATTACATTTATCACATATACATACATCAATTTGGTAATCCATTTGATTTCCATCAACCGCTACATCATTCCATATTTTTTTCCATTTACGCTCATAGTCCTTAAGCTAGTTAAGACCCCCAAGGGGTTTCGGCCATATATTAGGGTTGAAACATGTTTAAGTCTACAAAAACTCATTAGTGGAGTTTGGCCATACAACATGGCCGAACCTCACTCTTTTGGTTTTGACCCCTCTTTTAGGCATTGTTATTTTAACCAATGCGGGTCCAACATCATTCCTTCTTTGATTTATTAATCCAATCATCCCTAGATCCACAAAGGTCATCCATGGGGTTCGGCCATACAACATAGTCGAACCCCTGGTTCTTCCATTCCCTCTTCTTTTTAGTCCTTGTTTGTTTTAACCAATCCAAGTCAACATAGTTGATCATTCAATCTCTTAAACATACATAGATCCACAAAATGGTCCATAAAAATGATTCATGGGGTTCGGCCATACAACATGGCCGAACCCATGGTTCCTTATTTCCATCTTTTCATTTCTTAACTTGATAGTCCAACATTAATTATTTACAACATATTTAGATCTATAAACATTCCTCCATGGGGTTCAGCCATACAACATGGCCGAACCCATGGTCCATTATTTTTCATCATTTAAAACCTATTTAAATCCATAACCATTCTTCCATGGGGTTCGGCCATAAAACATGGTTGAACCCATGGTCCATCATTTTTCATCCTTCTCCATTTTAAAGCATCATGAGGATGGGTTCTCTTAAAAATCACAGATAATATGTTTAGATCATTTGATGGGGTTCGGCCATACATCATGGCCGAACCTCATCCAATCCATTTTTGATCCTTCACATGGTCCATAAAAAATTAGGGTTCAGCCATGCAAGAGGCCGACCCTTATTCTTGATCATTCTCTTTATGAAATTTACCCCTTATGTGTAACATACATAGGGTCATTCATAGATCATGTATACCCATAGTTCTTAACATCATCCATTAATCATATATGTAACCCTAATCTTCATCATCATTACTTCATTTGTTTAACCCATCTTAGCCATCAATAAGGTTAGGGTTTTGTCTATTTCTCCATCTCCAAAACCATATTTTGGATTTTTGAACAATACTTTACTTTATGTCCATTTCATTGATATTCCTTGAATGGATTTTAAATCCATGGCCTATAACCATTTGGCCGATTTTTTCAACCCGAAATGGAACCCCATGGTTTCTTATGTTTTTAGTTACATGAAACATAAACCTTACCTTTTTTGCGTCTCCTTCGTTTTCTTTCGTTCTGTCTTTTTCCTCCGTTCTTCTCCTTCCTTAGTCCTTTCTTCTTCCTCCTCCGTTCTTCGGTTTCTCCAAGTTTAGTGCCGAAATGAGAGGAAGAGAGATTGAGAGCCTTCTTGATGCATTCGGCCAAAGAGGTTGCTAGAGAAGGAGAGGGCTTGAGGTGAAACCCTAAAGGAGGGTTCGGCCAAGGAGCGAAGGTTTGAGAGAGGGAGAGTATGAGATGGGAATTTTCTATCTTTTTTGCCAAAGGTGGGATCGGCCAAGGGTGAATGAGATAAAACTTGTCTGTCTCAAGGAGAGTATTGGCCTTAGGGTCTTGAGAGAGAGAGAGATAGAGAGAGAGAGAATGAGATGAATGTCTCAACTATTTTTGTCTAAGGTGAAATCGACCAAGGGATGGTTGAGATGAGCCCTTTATATCTTGCCCTAGGGTTTCTTGGGTAAACCTTAACCTCCCAACTACCCTCATCAAGGTGTGGACCTCCCCATGTGTCCCTTGGTTTACACTTGGCACTCTCCCACTATCCAACAGTTTTGTGGTCTAGGGTTTCCATGAGATGGAAACCCTCCACCTCCCCTTTGACTCACCTAGTCTTTTCAACTTCCATGTGACTCACCGCCCATTCAACTCACCTCACTTAAATGAAACTCATTCCCCTAACTCAAGCACTTGAATTCTTTTCCATCTAACTTAGGTGATTTTAATTAAATAATTTAACCCAACTCACTTCACTTGACCCTCTTGAATTCACCTATGAACTCACCCATGGTTGGCCAAATCAACCATAGTAGCCGACCCCACAAGCTACCTTAGACCACTCGCCACCTCACTTGATAAGGTGGACTTGAGTCCCACTTGGCTATGCCACTTCCATGTCACCTCCTACACTTGCCACCTCACTTGATGAGGTTGATCCCATGTTTTAAGTCCTAATTGAGTATATGACCCGATTAAATCAATTCTTCTTAACCCATTTACTCTAAACATTAATTCATCTTGACCCATTGAATCCCAATTGGACATTTGACCCAATTGACCACATTTACCGAATTAATTAGAATTAACCCTATCTATGATCCATTGGACCATACTTGGGCCATTGCCCCAATTCTTATCCAGCTAACATCCATTCCATCTATAAATCTTAATTTTTAACAATTAAAATAGATAATAGACAATATAATTATTGCATTGAAAATCCAGACTATTACACATATCATTAAGATCTTCCACACCATTTTAGCAGTTTTAGCGACAACTAAGCATGCCTAGAATTTTATGAAATCCTTGCAAAATCCAAGGCATCTGGAATCACAGAAATCCTTGGTTTTGAGAATTTCAGGAGAGATCAAATACATTGAATTTTAGTTATTCAACATCCGTCCTAGGTTGAATTGAATTTAGGGATCACTCAAATACCGTTCCTTCAACATTTTAATATGAACAAATTGTAGGTACAAAAGTGTAACCTATTGAGATATGGATAACAGCACAGCAATGTAGAGAACGAGAGAGAGAAGAGGAGTTGCAATCTGAATAGCCTCTGCTGAAAAAAAAAAAAACCTCAATCCCCATTTGGAAAAAAAAATCAAATCATATTTGAACAACAATTACTCGGACATAAAACTACTTAGTTCTAAATGAAAAGAAAAAATCGTAAATGAACTACAATTTGGCATAGATACCAACTCGTAACATTTTTCCTTAGCATAAATGAGTTGAAACTCACAAAACCCAATGTGTGGAGTGGGGCTATGGTTTACCCTCACTTGCAGGGTTGCATTCTTGCTCATATTAAAGCAAAGTCCAACTTGGACTAGTTATCAAGTGTGCTGAACAGCAAACAGTCATTATCTCTCTATCCATGTCTTGTCAATATTAAAATAATGCAATCAATAGTACAAATTATGAGCCGATATGAACAAGTTAAATCCATGTCAGCCTCCAGAAATAAACTCCCGCTTCCACCCCGACCCCCACCTTCAAGCTGGCTAGTACCGGTCAAGTAGAAACATTTAGAAGGATGGTCAATGGATAATGACGATTGCCCCACAGCTGACCCAAATTTACAAGTTTTTACCAGCTTAAGGACGAGGATTTCTTCAGAAAATCCATTTTGTAAGTTGTGATGCACAAGTTTCCTTTTGGTAGATGCACTTCCGGTAGAAACAACACAAGCAAGGAATTGCATTAACCACATCACTAGCAAAGAACATTAGAACCACGATTGAGGGTCAAGTTCACTGCCTTGACTTGGGCCCTTTAAAGATGTGTTCTCTGAAGTATCTGAGTTCATTCATACTTTCTTTGATATCATCCATGGCCCTGTGTCTGTTCACCTTAGAAGGAGCCTTTTTGCTTTCTGATATCACACGCAACACCAAGTGGAAGGTTAATTGATTTTGCATCACATGACACAATGAACAAAACTTACTACTTTGCAACCTTAAATCAATTCAGACATAAGATCACATGACACAGTGGACATGATTTTCTTTACATAAATCAAATCAGACACAAAACCATCAAATATGGAATATCCAAATGTTGCTTCAATAGAACTACAGAGAAACACAGAGCTAAAAAAAAATATAGAGAAAAATGAGGAAAGATAGTAATGAAAAGTGAAATTGGCAGATAGTTTAGAGTTTCAAGAAATAGGCAGATTTTTAAGTACAAAGCAAAGTCAAAGCCTTATATGCAGTTGACTTTGGCAGCAGAAGCATTCACAGTATTCTCGAGAACCACTTTGGATAAATTTGGAGTCTTGATGTGTAAATGTGGAGTAGATTTGGAGTCTTGATGTGTAAATGTGTGGACATCCAGAGTAATCTTTTTCTCCTACTATGCATGCAGTGCACACTGGTGTGCTGAGTCATTTTGATGCCTCTCTCAGGCATCCATCTCAGTTTGTATGTATATATATATATATTTAAATTTTTTTTTTCAAAAGAGATCTTAGTATATTCTCTCTTTTTTTGAAAAGTAACAATATTAATATATTATTAGGATGAAAAAGCAATTACATAAAATTGAGAAAGGGTCTAGAAGGGCTAGACCAACAAAAGCAAAAACAAAAGCAGAAAATGGAAAAGGCTAAAAGTAAAACGAAAACAAATACAACCCCCAACATCTATTCAAACACTTTGCTCGACCCCCCATCTGAAGTGAGAAAATCTTCTGAGATTGAATTGTCAATTCCATTTTTAACATAGAAGTCGACCACACCATTTGCAGTTTGACTGATTTGGGCAAAAGAGACATCGAGACCCGAAGCAACACCCCTAATTTCCCTGACAATGGTTATCAATCTCCAAGAGGAATTTTACTCCCTTAAACCACTTAATTGCATTTGTTGAATCCCCCTCTATTACCAGAGTACCATGCTCATGGACTTTCCAAAGGGCCAATGCTCTCCTAATACTAAGGAGTTTTGCCTCATTTGATTACTTAATCCCCACCAACTCTATGAAAACTAAAGATGTGATGCTGCTGTGATTCCTAAGGACTCCACCAATCCTTGCGGGACCCAGTTTTCCCCTTGATCTTCCATCTGCATTAAATTTCATGGCATCTTATGGAGGGGGTTCCAAATAACAAAAACTTAGGTTTCCTACCCATTTCACTCAAACAACCTTCCCAAGATGATATGAAATCACTGGGTTTTAGCCCCTTGAAATCGTTACCAGAGAGGAGCCACACAGAGTCTTCATTTGTCCTTTTGGAAAAGTTCGTTAACCTGAGCAGATTTTCCTTCAAAGATTCTGGCATTTCATTTTTTCCATAGGGTCCACATTACTGCCACTGCCCATGCCCTAACCCTTGCTTTGGTCTGATGTATGAATGTTCGACCGTTAATTGTACTTTTGACCGGTTAACAGTGAAAAGCGTTGTGTGAGCTTTCTGAAAAGGTCAAGTGTGATCCAATCTGAGCTTGTTAGCTCAGTGATCCGACTCGTTGAAGTCCGGAGGGCAAATAGTCATTTCACAAAGTCTTTTGTCTTACATGGAAAAATCATGAATAGTACCTTGAAAATTGTCCGAGTGTGTAAAACCACTTTTCTAAGATTATCAGACCTCAAAATTCACACAGACACTATGTTTTTTAGTACTACACTTAGTGTATTTCTCTGATTTTTCCGAAGTTTACCCAAACCGTGTTTTTTAAGCGTGACTTATCGAGAATTTCTACAAAACCCTGACTTATCAGATACCCAGCGAACCAAAAAGTTGCAAAAGTTAATCATAATTAATCTGTATTTTATCAAACTCTGTGACATTTTTAGATTTTCATTTTGATGTTTTAGATGTCCGATTCTGGACGTCACACTCTCAAAAATGTGGACCGTCGACTTATTAAAATATTCATTTTCGACAAAATGACGGGATTTTTACGTCAAAATGGATTTCTGACTTTAACTAAGTAAAACCCGCGTTCTCAACCTGACTGCGGTATCAAATTTTATCCAAAAAAATTCTAAGATATCCTAATTTCCTCGACTTAGTGGCTAAGTTTGAAAATAGGATTTATGTTTTTTTTTTTTTGAAAAAGAAAAAGGAAGAAAAAATGAAGAAACAACTACTCTTGGCCATTCATTTGTCATCCAAATCTAATGGCTAGGGTTCACTTGAAACATCTGTAAATAGATGCCTTGGGTTAAGTTTAAATCCATCGTTTTCTTTTGTCATTTTCATTCTCTACTTCAGTTATTCTTCTGCTTTCAGTTAGTTTTAGTTTTTCTGTGTACTGTTCTGCAAACTGCAGACAGACAACAAACCTTCGGAAGTTATTTTTGTGTTGATTTTCTAAAGGCCTTAGGTATGCTTTCTTCCCAAGTTATTATTTTTATTTTGTAGATCATACTTAGAGGAAGCTATAAGAAAATACCTGGTAGATTTTCAGAGAAAAATCCAGCAAGAAAATGCAAAAAAATTGGAAAACTGCTCCACCAGGTGGAAAAACCCTCGACCTATCGAATTTTGCAGCAGATGAACAAAACCCTATTCAACCAGTCAACCATGGTCAACAAGTCGAACATCTAGTGAATTTCTGGGTATTATTTTTTGAATACTCTAGGGACAAAATGGTTATTTTTTGGAAAAAATTCAAAAATTGTAAATTGATTTCTTTTGATCAGAATTCATGTATTTTGACTGTTTTGTGTGTTTACTTTATGCAATGCGTCTTTAAATACAATATTTCCTTTAGGCTGTTTAGATAAAATTCTACCTCTTTTAGGAAACTTGCAGCACTCTGTATTTCCGTAGTCTATAGGGCATTCTAATTTGTGTGCAATTGCGTTTTCTCCTAATTTGAGGTGATTTTTATCTTTATATTGATTCTTGCAAATTTTAATTTTATAATTTAATTTATTCCAAGTCTTCATTAATTCATTTTGTGTGTGATTTTCACATTGCAAAATTGCATAACTAAGGTGAGTTTTTGGGCCTTAGGTCTAACCATAGCGAACTGGATTTTATCTAACTGAAACAATTTCTACAAATTTTAGGTGAACTGGTTAGAGTTTTCCCTGGATCTACCTTACCCCAATCTAGATCTCAAAACTCTTCCCAGGCAAATTATAGTTTTTGGTATCTTGTAGATTCCTTGAGCCAAAATTGAATGTTCTTAGATCTAGTTTTCTAGATCTACAACCCCACTGTGGTTTAAAGTCCCTCAACTTAGGACCTTAGCCTACATAATTCTCCATCTTGTTGCATTGAAAGCTTGGGTAATGAGAAGACATGCTTACCCATTGTAGTCTTTGCCTCAAATGACTCTTGTTTACCTCTCGAAAAACAAGATCTGAAAGGGACCAACATCCCACTAAATGGCCTAACATGGGAACGATGCGGGTTCCCTTATATGATTGGAAAGTTAGATGAATGAAAGTTGAGTTCAATGGAATTCAAATAGGACAGACACTATAAGCACAAGTAAAATCCCGGCATTGTGCTCATATTGTCCTTTTCAAGATGACTGAAGTAAGGTGATTGCCTTATATTTTCCCGTTCCCAATCTCTTTCCTTTCCAGAGATTCCCATTCTGTGATCTTAAGAACTAGGTGAGGTTTCAACTACATTTACAGGATTTGGTGAGAAATTAGGTCCATTTAGAATTGAATTTCAGAACCATATTTGAATGCTAAACCATTCCACCTTCTGGTAGAAAATCTTCTTTTTTTTTTTCCTTTTTTGAGTGAGAACCAATTCATTGGAGCCACATAAGGCCTGGGTCAGGATCCTTTTATTCAGGCAACAGCAAGATTAGGACTAAATTGATTGTGTTTTGTCTCAGATCCAACTGCCACTAATGTGAATATACTACTACATGTGTTACTCGGGTGCACAACTACCTCAGTTTGGTGTTTGCATGGAATTGAAATTTCAACTTAAACCTGGTTTATCTCACAACTAGGAATTTTTATGTTGTCAACACCACAATTTCACAACATAGTGGAGCACAAACAAACATTTCAAGAAAACTAAATGTCAAAATTTCTTTTAGCATAAGAGAATGTTGATTTAACTTTTCTATAAATTTGTAAGGTTGATCACTCACAGTAACAGTAGGGAATTTTTATTACCATCACTTGGACATTTCTCACTATTCTGCTTAAATGTATTCTCACAAAGTTTCCACAACAGCAATGATCTCAGAATCAGTAGAAAAAATAACCATGCATAGAAATAATTGTGCAACAAGTGCTCATGATGTCAAACACAGGTATTGCATGCTCCTTTTCATGTCAGCAATAAAACTGAAACAAGCAGAAAAATAACTCACCTTTTGGATACCAGCGAATGCAAAGAGCCTTTACACTACTAACATCCACTAGCACATGAGAGAAAAGAGCTGCCAAATCTGGCATATACTTCTGCAATAATGAGTAATCAACATAAATATTAACCAATATGCAGCGAGAATGGTAGCAGGTAAATAATGGTTCAAGCAAATCCTAGCCTGTGTTAGGTGTGTCTGGTGTGTGGGTGGGCGGAGAATTGACTTTTATTCCGTAATGGTTCGAGTAAAGGCAAACTTATGGACCATATCAAGTACAAATACTCATCAAATCAACCCATAATGTGCACTAATTTGGCATGGTCCAAGCCACATAGTTGCATCAGATGTGCAAAGTTTGTATGATTCATGGCCAGTCCACCTTAATGACCCATGAACTTAATCCAAATCCACGGGCCTCTTCTATGGTATGAGACACCAAATGGGTTTTTGCCTCCCTGAACTTCTACATAGTTGGACTTTGTCCATTATGTTTAATGAAGCAATCAGGGTTAAGATTTAAACGAAGCAGAAATTCTTAGCATTAAGATAGCATTAATCATTTGGAAGAACCACGGTCAAGGAAATCTAATCATTGAAGGTGACTCGGCAAATGCTTTCAAATGGGCCTCGGGTTTGTGTCGCCCACCATGGAGATTGATTAATGTGGTTAGGGAGGAGAGAGATATGGCCAAGGGTTTGGGATATCTTCTCTATGACCGTGATGAAGATTCCAAGAAACTAGATTTCTCCGTGGAACTATCATCTATTAGAAGTAGATGGAAACCTTCTTGCATTTGTTCTTAATCTTAATACATTTCTTGAAGGCAATTAGATTGATCTTAGTGAGCATTCTGGTCTTATTTTTGAGGAAGCATGAAAGCTCAAGGATGAGCTAAGTGAGCATTATAAGCTGAAGTGTGTGCAAAAAGAAATTAAATGGCGATAGCGGTCCAAAGGTAAGTGGATCAAAGAATGAGATAAAAACACTAAAGTTCTAGTCAAGTTGTGGCCTCGGCACATTGCAAAGTAAACCGCATCACATCCACCATCAGTAATGATGGCCCCATTTTTGAAAGAGACTATTACAGCACCTCTTGTGTATTACTTTCAGAAGTTGTATTCAAATGATTCTTGGGAGAATCTCTCTTGCAGGGCTATCATACTAGTTCATCTCATTTAAGGATGCAATGCATCTTGAGAAGGTCTTTTCCATTGAACAAATGAGGTTTGCTAATTGGAATCCTAATGAGGATTGCTATTTGGAACCCTGATTGCTACCTTAGACCTCATGGCTTTCCTTTGGCATTCCTGAAGGAATTCTAGGATATCAACAAAAATGATTCATAAGTTTATATCGAACAATTTCATTATAGAAGTAAACTTTCCATAGAATTAGGAGCCACCTTTATGGTCCTCATAACGAACGATTCAGGATGCATCTCGTCTTAAAGATTTCAAAACCATTAGCCTTCTCATCAATCCTACAAGATTTTAGCCAATGTTCTTGCCAATAGGTTGAAGAGAGTTCTTTCAAAGAATATCTGCCCCTCCAAGGAGCCTGCATGAAAGGGCAGCAAATCATGGATGTTGTTCTCACTACACATGAATTTATTGACTCCAAACACAAACCTAGATGTAAGGGATGGTGTGCAAGCTCAGTATTGAGAAAGCTTATGACATGGTAGACTAGCCATTTCTTATTTCTTTCCTTTAGCTTACGGGCTTCGGTGAGAAATGGCAAAGCTAGATCCTTGAGTGCATATCTTCTGCTCATTTCTTCATTTCGGCGAATGGCTCCCAGAATATTTCTTCAAAAGGTCCAAAGGTCTCCAACATGTGGACCACCTTTCCCTAGCCTTTTTGTCATTGTAGTAGAGGTTCTCAACCTTCTTTATCTCCAAAACTGCTTCCGTCAATATCATCTGGGGTTTTCACATTGATCACACCACACTTGAGCCCGAATTATGATTGTTTTTGTGAACAGGTGTCCAAACCTACCAGTGGCCGACTTTGCTCAAATTTTCACTCTGCTCGAACGTGTGGAACACTTTCATGGCCGTCTCTCTCTCTCTCTCTCTCTCTCTCTCTCTCTCTATATATATATATATATATATATAGTAAGACTATCTTGTTATGATTTTCTGCCAAAGGTTATTGTATTATAAGACTTCTATTATAATGTTCCTTTTGCCTTTTAATGAATATTGTTGTGAGCTAGGACTAATAACTAAGCTACAAAAGGAATCAACAGAACACAAAGGATAAATTTTACCAGTATCAACAAAAATAAAAAGAAAATGCTTTGGTTCTAGTTACCTTCAAGAATGAGAAGTCCACATAGACAGAATTCCCTGCAAGAAGGGGTGTATACGTTCCTACATGTCTTTTCACAAATTCTATTACCTGCACAAAGTCGAAACATACTTTCCAATTAACTGAGAAATAACAATTACCAAATTACAAACAAGTAATAGAGTCTATAAAAAGTTACCAATAGGATGTACTGTAAGTTCTTATACCACAATGGATGATGATACAATGGTACACATTCACATTAACAGCAGGATAAGGAGAGATGTAACTGAATCAACTGAACAAGAATTCAATAGACTGATATAGAAAGTGGCAACTGTTAGGACTTAAAATTGTAAAGTTACTCAATGTCTTGAACACAATGGCCGAACCCATATTTAAATGGACCTTAGGAACTCAGAGCCTGATAGAAAATATCTAGGATAGGTCCCTAAAGCTTTGGCTAAGTCCCCATGACCAAGTGAACATCATTATGAACTTTGAGAGGCTAAGAACTTGATAAACTGAATATCCAGGACATTCAGTCGACCCATAAGTCGACCAAATAATCGACTGATAACTGTATAGAATTTGTGGAAAAGCCTCAAATAAGTTCAGTCGACCCATCAGTTCAAAACAACAAAAGTAGCAACCATCAAATCCAATTTTATCCCCATCACAGCTTCCAGTTTAACCGCAAATCATCAACTGTAGAACCTGTGGGGAGAAACAATATCCCTAGCAACCAAAAATAAATAAAAAATTCATTGAGCCTAAAAATTTTAATGAGTAACTATAATTAAAAATGCATGATATTATTTTACTAGACAATAGATCCCTCCATCACGTCAATTCTCCCGCAAGTGCTTGGTCAGTAAAAAACAGTTGAGGACGAGTAGATAGAAGGATAGAAGGTACCTCAAGATGAGAATTGTGATCACTGTGCATGATGCAATAAAGTGTTGAGTCACAAGTGTGTTGTATAAAATGCTTAGGGCGTTAGGAGGAAAAATAACCCACATTTCAAGTGATATTGGTCTAGGTCAGGTTGAATCCATTGCAAGCGAAACCAAAACCGAATATATGGGCAAGTTTATCACGGGTTTTGATCATCCAAAGTCTAGATTGCCATGTTAAACAATCATCATGATCAGACCCTTCAACCCATCTGTTGCTAGTTGCTACATAAAAAGTTCATAGACCTTTTTATGTGGACGTTTGATATTGGATCATGGATGTATGTATAATTGTATATATCCAGTAGCACAGTTGGAAGTACTCATCATTGCAACCACAAGGACATCAGCTAAAGTCCATGGGTGTAAGCAGTTGGCCCTTCCCAAATCCATTTCCAGCTCAGGAGAAATGAGTAAAATGGCTTTGTTGCTAATGATGATAATATAGTATCTTACCCATACAATACATGCTAAGCATGTGAAGCCCACATGGGAACACAAGAATGGACTACAATACATGCTAAGCATGTGAAGTCCACATGGGAACACAAGAATGAACTCTTTGGAAGGATCTTTGCTCGATTATAGAGCATATAAAATATCAGCTTAATTTTTTTAACAGAGATAGAAATATATCGGACTAAAATTGTTTATATCGGAGCAACACAGATAATCTTAGATAAGCAACATATGGAGCAACATATTTTATATGTTATATGGAGCCTTTGAGAGGCTTAGATATCGGATTCACACCCACCAACAGCCCTAAATAAGTTAAAAAACAATCTCCCAACACCACATCCATTATTGTGGGACCCACCACAATACCCAGCTGGCCATGTGGGACCCACGTTTGGTCATAGTTGACCAAAATCATCCCAATTTGGAAAGTTGACCTAGAAGATGTCACTAGTTGTGTAATTTATCATAATTGATTATTCCTTGTGTACATTCCCTTTTTTGCTATCATAATTGGCTCTCTTGTGATTATATATTCATGTACTCTCCTATAGATTAATACACAATACAAGAAAAGAGATATTTCTCTCCTCCAATATTTTATTTTCTCCATTATTATTTTCTACATGGTATTAGATTTTCTCGACGCTTTAAGAGTTTTTTTCCCATTTTACTATTCCTCGGTGGAATCTAGCATCATCTTCGACTCTGATCTCTAAAGACGTCTGTAGAGGATCTTCTCCTTCTCATTTTTCGGGGGCCAGTTGCAGTTTTTTTTTCCAACAGTCTGAAGGATTTGTGTAGTTCCACTATCGTTAGTCCTCCCTGCCCACTCATCTTCACGGCCGTCCAAGTTTTTCACAACGAGACTTCTGCCGGCGAGACCCCACCATACCCTTGTTGTTTTTCAAGGATACAGTAATTGTAATCTTCCAAGACAGCACCCTGCAAGCCTCCTTAAACGCTTCCAACCGTCAAGTCTACATGCACTCCTTCATTGCCACGTGGATGACATGGCAGCAAAAGGGATTCTCTCGTCTCCAGCTGGTTTCTAAGATTTTCCGATGAAAGAACCAGCGAAAGCAGGTCCAAAGACTTTCCTTCATCTTGAATCTCCTTGATGATTATCGTTGAGATATTTTCGACCAACATCTGGAGAACAGAGCAATCGGCCATGGATAGTGAAAGTTCTCCCTTTGGTGCTAGAACATGATTGATCCTAGAGAGGAACGGGGGGGGGGGGGGTGCATAGGTCAATCCCAGTTTCCATGTTATTCACAAATTTCTTGATTGTTTAAAATTTAAGTGCAGCGGAATGGCAATATTAATCAAGAGACTTGTTTAGTATGATAAATTGTTTCTAATTACTTAAATGATCACACTACGTTTAGAACTCTTTGTATATTGCTTGATTATCAATGCTTGTGCACAATGTATAAATAAAGATAATCAAATGCAAAGTGATGTGTGCTGAGAAGAGTGCTTAAATACGAAAACACAAACACACAATGATCAAACCCCATAAAACTAAATTTATAGTGGTTCAGTTAGCCAACCTACATCCACTGTTAGGACTAACTCAACCTTGAGCTATCCCCAAATCCACTAAGTGGGGACTTACACCCTCACATTAAAATAGGAATTCCACCTCACTCATTTGGCTGGGAATTTCACCCACCACATGTAGAATAGTAATTTCACCTATTCATTTGGCTAGGAATTCCACCCACCACATGTGCCAGAGACGATGCTCTAGATTTTTTATAGTGATTCCGGAGCCAAGACTCCTTAATCCACTGTCACAGGATGAAGGTTTTAAATAAAATTAAAACAAAAAAACACTTGCTTTTATAGCTTTATCTCGTTGATGTGTGCTTCTCCAAAATCCACCCAATGTGTGCCCGAGTTAATACCGACATTCCGCCTTGTAGCCATCGTTGAACAATCACAATCTCAGGGTGACTAGGAAATTGGTTCTACCAACATCTTTCCTAGTTGATTATCCTTTCCCCTCTCTCTCTCACAAACTCAATCCATATAATTGGTTATATTAGATTTCCCAAGTGTAGGCACAAGAGAGAGAGTGATCCTTTTGTTGGCCCTTGTGTAAGCTCACTGATAATGATGAGCGTCCAACGGATTTGCCAAAGGATGTGAAACGGTTGCACAAGGATTGGTATTTAGAGAGAATACAACCTATTTCAGAAACTGTCTGATGCGGTGCATCTCAGCACCTTCCATTTTCAAATTCTTGCTATTTTCGTTTTTTTATTTTTAGATAGGGTTTTTTTTTAGTAATCAGAAATTAGGATTTTCTACTTTCAGTCAGTTTATTTTCGTTTTAATCTATTTTTAGGAGTTACTTTATTTAAGAGGGTATCTCTTATAAAAGCCCTCTCTTGTAAGCATTATGGAGAACGATTAATGAAATAAAGATTGAGATTTTCGCAAGGTGCCTGTGCAAGGAGCGATTTTCAGATTGTGGGAGTGATTTCTTGAGCGAGATGCTTGGCGTGAGGCTTGTAGCGAAGCCATACTTCTTCTGGTACTTCTTCTTCTCTCTTTCTCCTCCCCTCTTGTTGCCAGATCTTTCATTAGACCAAGATCTGCCCGAATCTGACCATCCAGCCTTGCCATAGCCTTCTAAAACCCATCTCTATTGCTGATGTTTTCCCTTCCCCTTGTCCTTAACTGCTTCAGATCCCTTTCCTATCTGATGCAGGACAACTAATAGGGTAACCCTAAATGCCTAAATTGGTTCCTTAAAAGTTAATAGGGATGAAAATAATACACCCTAATATTAATATGGGCTGAAATTAAAATCCAATTAATATTTACAATTAATTAATATAAACTTGTCACAAATAATCATGCAAGATATTAAATTCAAATGTGAATGAAAAGAATGGGGCTCAAAGTATTAAATGAATCAAATGGGTTAGGGTGAAATTAGCCACGTGTAGAGGAGGAAAACTTTAGTCACGTGGGTAATTAAAGCAACTAGGGCAAAAGAAAAAAAAAACGAATGAAAGGGGTAGAAACGAAAGAAGAAAGCAAAGGGAAGGACAGAAAGTGGGAAACGGAAGTGGGAGAAGCCAAGGGAAGGGGTGCGGCAGCTGGGGAAGTTAAGGAAGCGCTTCGAAGGCGGTTCTAGGCCAAGGGAAAGGAAGTGGTTGTAGTATGGAGGGTGGCGAAGGGGTGGGGCTTCAAAACAAGGGTGGCGGAAACCTGGGATGTCTCTGGAAGGGAATTTCTGGGTTGCAAAAGGCTAAAGAACAAAAGAGAAGAGGATAAGAGAAGAAAAAGAAGTACCTGAAGAAGAAGTAGGCCTCTCGCCAAGCCTCATGCCGTTGCCTCACGCTAAGGAATCACTCCCAAAGATTGTCGCACCACTCACAAGTATTTTGTGAAAACTTTCTCAAGCTTTTTATTCATTCAACTATATCTTCCAAAAAGGGGATTACATAGGTATTTATAATAAACTCAAAACAAGAAAATAGTAATACCTAAAATTAGAAACCTCTAAATACCCTCAAAACGAAAATAACTCACTGAAAATAGTAAATCCTAATTTCTAATACTAAAAACCCTATCTAAAATAAAACACGAAAAATAGCAATAAACTGAAAAATGGAAGGTGCTGAGATACACCGCATCAATCTCCCCATCTGAAAAAAACTCGACCTCGAGTTCAAACAGATAAAAAGACATCAATCTTCCCACGCACACGTCTTCCCAGTGTGGGGTCTTCAATATGCATCACGCGCACATGAGGTCCTCAAATCTCATCCAATGGAGTCATCATCAAGCCACAATGTTGCTGGAGTAGCTTTCTTCCGTCTTCGCTGGGATGCTCGGATATCTAAACTGTCACTGTGGTCAACATGCTGCAAATGAGAAGAAGACGCCTCTGGTGATATAAAGCTGTGGTATCTCTCCAGAAGAGTCGGATCTTGTCGTTGAAGGTCATCTGTTGTCAACAATGTGAATTCTGTCTTCGGCTGGCGTGTGGGAACCACTTTCTCATTCAGTACAAACTCTACCTTCTCTCTCTTGGGTGACGGAGAAGGCTTTGTAGGTTCAGGCCACGGATTATGAAGTAGGCTAGGTAGGCCAGTATGTGGGTCAGGACGAGGCTCATATGCGGTAGGACTGAGTGGTAAGGCTGCTGGGACTGGACAGAATGTGAGGTCCTCTATATGAGCATCCACATCAGATTCATTGGATGTACAATGAGTATCTGTAGCAAAATTATATTATTTATTACATGTATTAATTTCACTTTTAATTTCAACATATGATGCAAATGCAGATACAGACTCAGACAACTTGGGTGATACTGGCACTGGACTAGGGTCTATGAATGGAGATGATATGGGAACACACCTAACCAACCCAAGGGGATATTCATTGAAATCGTCAATGCCCTCATCACTTTTGGGATGTTCTCCCGCATATTCATTCTCAACGTCCTCGTCAGTCTTTTCATTGGATTGATTTTCCATCATAAGAGTCTTTTCCTTATTCCGATTCTTGGTAGGACATTCGTGAGCGAAATGCTCATAACCATGACAGTTGTAGCATTTGATCCCTTGTTTGGAAGAACTCGCACTAGTTCCTCCTTTAAAACTTACATCCTTGTTTTGGAATGGAGCATTGGTGCTTGACTTGGCTTGACTCACCGTATCCCGTGGAGTAGACTCAAATTGCTTAATAGGGTTCGGGGTCAAATAACGATCCAATTCTTGAACTCTCTGATAAATCTCCTCAAAGGTGTTGACACTATGGGGAATCAACTCTCTTTGGAGATCTAGACGAAGACCCATTCGAAACTGAGAAAGAGTCACAAGAAGGTCCTCATTTGTATCACATCTCATCATGTACTCATCAAACTTGTCGATGTAATCGCTGACTGACATGTTTCCCTGACGAAGTGCTTGCCATTGATCCAGTAATCTCTCTCTATAGGTCAAAGGGCGGTATTTTTTTTTTCAGTTTTTCTTTCATTTCATCCCAATGAGAAATAAACTCACCTCCGACTCTTTCAATTTGGCGCTCTACATTGGTCCAGAAAAGTTTAGATTGACCCAACAATTTCATTTTTGCAAATCTCACACTACGCCCTTCTGACATGTTATACCATTCAAAATGGTGTTCCATGCCAGACAACCAGTCAATAAAAGCCTTTGAGTCATGTCGACCATCAAAACTCGGAGCCTCAGCTTTAACAGATCTCGCTATTTCATTTTCAAGGTCGGGAAGGTCATGAAAAGGATAATGGTTGTGGGGACCATTTCTTCCTCTACCACGCCCTCGGTCACCAACTCTACCTCGACCTCTACCCCTACCAACTTCTAAGTCAATGTTTTGATTGAGGGAAAACTCTAGTTCATCGAAGCGGTTATCAGTTTTGGTGACCTGTTCTGCTATTCGGGTTTCCATGTTGGTTAAGCGGGCATTGATATCGTCTAAGATTTTGGTAAACGAAGTGAGATCCATATTGGGTTGATATTCTCGGCCACTACGTGTGGGCATGTACAGGAAGATACGCTAACTGAAGTGACTTAACTCTAATGAATGCAATGATATAATGACCTAAGTCTATATGCCATGAATGAGTCTTTTTTTTTTTTAAATAAAATAGAATGCAATTTTTTTTAATTAATTAATTTATTTTTTAAATTAATTAATCAATTAATTAATTAAGTAATTAAATTTTTAAATGCGACCTAAGATCTAGAAAGTTAAGAAACTCTTCTAACCTAGGCTACTGATACCAAATTTGATGTAGGACAACTAATAGGGTAACCCTAAATGCCTAAATTGGTTCCTTAAAAGTTAATAGGGATGAAAATAATACACCCTAAAATTAATATGGGCTGAAATTAAAATCCAATTAATATTTACAATTAATTAATATAAACTTGTCACAAATAATCATGCAAGATATTAAATTCAAATGTGAATGAAAAGAATGGGGCTCAAAGTATTAAATGAATCAAATGGGTTTAGGGTGAAATTAGCCACGTGTAGAGGAGGAAAACTTTAGTCATGTGGGTAACTAAAGCAACTAGGGCAAAAGAAAAAAAAAACGAATGAAAGGGGTAGAAACGAAAGAAGAAAACAAAGGGAAGGACAGAAAGTGGGAAACGGAAGTGGGAGAAGCCAAGGGAAGGGGTGCGGCAGCTAGGGAAGTTAAGGAAGCGCTTCGAAGGCGGTTCTAGGCCAAGGGAAAGGAAGTGGTTGTAGTATGGAGGGTGGCGAAAGGGTGGGGCTTCAAAACAGGGGTGGCGGAAACCTGGGATGTCTCTGGAAGGGAATTTCTGGGTTGCAAAAGGCTAAAGAACAAAAGAGAAGAGGATAAGAGAAGAAGAAGAAGTACCTGAAGAAGAAGTAGGGCCTCTCGCCAAGCCTCATGCCGTTGCCTCACGCTAAGGAATCACTCCCAAAGATTGTCACACTACTCACAGGTATTTTGTGAAAACTTTCTCAAGCTTTTTATTCATTCAACTATATCCCCCAAAAAAGGGATTACATAGGTATTTATAATAAACTCAAAACAAGAAAATAGTAATACCGAAAATTAGAAACCTCTAAATACCCTCAAAACGAAAATAACTCACTGAAAATAGTAAATCCTAATTTCTAATTACTAAAAACCCTATCTAAAATAAAACACGAAAATAGCAACAAGCTGAAAATGGAAGGTGCTGAGATGCACCGCATCACTGTCCCTCTAAACTGCTGCCGCAAAGACTTCTTCAAACCTGTACACCTATCGCCTCCCCCTCTTAAGCCAGATCTCACGTTGTTTCCCTCCTTTGAAGCCTCTAGTCTTGACCTCGACCCCTTTTGGATATTCTCTTGCTTTTGTCCCTCCCTTTTACCACTGTTGTATCACCCTTGGATCCTAAATCAGCCAGCCATACACCCCTACAACCATCGTCCCTTCCTTTCCTTGTGCCGCCGCCACAACTATTTGCTGCCCTCTTCCCTTTTGTTATCGTGAACCCTAGCCCCTTCCCTTTTCTTTTAATTTATTGCCTTTTACCATTTTACCCTTCCTAAGTTATCTAATTAAAATAGGCCTTTGTTTGAGAGAATTTCCGTCAAATTATGATTAAGTGGTCTGATTGCTTACACTAAATCTTGGAAGTTATTCAATTATTTGTGGCTTGTTTATATTGTTAATTGCAGATTTATTAATTTTAATTTTAAATTCAGCATCTCTTCATTAAATTTTAATTATTTTGTTTCATTAAGTTGCATTTTTTGCATTTAGGGTTACCTTATTAGTTGTCCTTCATCAAATTTGGTATCAGTAGCCTAGATTAGGAGAGTTTTCTAACTTTCCAAATCTTAGGTCGCATTTGAAAAAAAAAAAATTAATTAATTAATTAATTAAAAAAAAAATTTGCATCACCTTGTTTCTCTCATTCATTGCATTTAGAGTTAAATCACATCATTTAGTGTGTTTCTGTGCATGACCACTAGAAGCGGGGTTAGTTACCAATCAAACTCTAAAGATATGTCAGGAGAACAATTCCCAGCTTAGCTCAACCAATTGACTGCCCAGTTGAACCAAATGCAGAAGACCCTAGAGGATACTAGAACTGATGTTGCCACCCTTACAACCAGAGTTGCAATTTTAGAAACCCCTAGGACCGATGAGGATGAATCGGATAATGACCATGATAGGAATCGTAGGAATGGAAACCATCGAGGCCGCAGAATTGGTCGTGGTAGATTCCAACAGTCACACAGGCAACGGGAACCTATCGAGGACGATGAGCGTGCCTTGAAGAATGCCCACGTAGAAGCCCCAAGCTATGACGGACAACTAGATCCTAAGATTTTATAGATTGGTTGTCGGACATGGACCACTACTTTGAGTGGCATGACATGTCTGACATCCATAAGATCCGTTTCGCCAAGATGAAATTGGTGGGACCAGCTAAGCTCGTCTAGACCACTGCAGAACAAAAGATGAGGAGAGCAGGAGATGACCCCTTAAACTAGTCGTGGGCTGAGATGAAAGAAGTTTTGAAGGAAAAATATGTCCCCCACAGGTATTGGGACAGACTCCTTGATCAGTGGTACTCCTTGCGCCAAGGAAGTCAAACTGTTGAGTATATCACTAAGTTTGACGAGTATTTCATGCGATGCGAAATCGAAGAGGACCCCAGTCAGACCCTCTCTAGGTTCAGATTAGGTCTTCGTCCCGAGTTCCAACGTGAGCTCATTTTGCGACATGTTGTCACCTTGGATGAAACATATCAAGTTGTACATGAATATGAGGACCACCTGAAATTGAATCCTCCAAGGCAGTCAGACCTTCATGGTGTCAACTTCAAGCCCACTCCGTCAGGAGCTCGACAAAACACGGTGAGTCAAACCAAGTCAACCACCAATGCTCCATTCCAAAACAAGGATGTAAGTGTTAAAGGAGCTTCTTATGCAAGTTCTTCCAAACAAGGAACCAAATGCTACAACTGTCATGGTTATGGGCATTTCACTCACGAATGTCCTACCAAGAATCGGAATAAGGAAAGAACCCATGTGTTGGAAAAATAGTCCAATGAAAAGGCTGACAAGGACGTTGAGAATGAATTGTTATATGCAAGCGAACATCCTGAAAGTGATGAGGGCATTGACGATTTTGACGAATATCCCCTTGGGTTGGTTAGGTGTGTTCCCATATCAGCCTCATTCATAGGCCCTAGTCCAGTTCCAATGTCACCCAAGTTGCCTGAGTCTGTATCTGCATTTACACCACATACACATGCATCACATCCTGAAATTAAAAGTGAAATTAATACATGCAATGAACAATATGAGCTTGTTATAGACTCTTCTTGTAAATTCCAAGATGTCAATGTGGGTGATTTTAAGGTGATCCACATGAGGCCTGAACGATTCCCACAAGGAATCTTGAGGCAAATTGGACCCAGCGTGCATTCCCTATCATACCCTACACCATTCCATGAACTAGAAGCTTTACCATTCCACCCTACCTCATATGAGCCTCATCATGACCCACGTACTAGACTATCTAGCCAACTTCTTAATCCTTGGCCTGAACCTACGAAGCTTTCCCTGTCACCCAAGAGAGAGAAGATAGAGTTTATACTGAATGAAAAAGTGGTTCCCACACGCCAGCCGAAGACAGAATTCACATTGTTGACAGCTTTGTATCGTCAGAGGCGTCTTCTTCTCATTTAGAGTGTGTTGACCCCAGTGACAGTTCAGATGTCCGAGCGTCCCTGCGACGACGGAAGAAAGTCAATCCAGCAGCATTATGGCTTGATGATGACTCTATTGGATGACATTTAAAGACCTCACGTGCGTGTGTTTATATTTTGAAGACCCTACCTTAGGAAGACGCGTGCGTGGGATGATTGGTGTCTTCTCATCTGTTTGAACTCGAGGTCGAGTTCTTTTTCAGATGGGGAGATTGATGCAGTGCATCTCAGCACCTTCCATTTTCAGATTGTTGCTATTTTCGTTTTTTATTTTTAGATAGGGTTTTTTTTAGTAATTAGAAATTAGAATTTTCTATTTTCAGTGAGTTTCTTTTCGTTTTAAGCTATTTTTAGGAGTTTCTTTATTTAAGAGGGTATCTCTTATAAAAGCTATAGTAGTGGAAGCGGGGAAGAAATCGAAATAAGTCACTCCCGACGAAGATCGGAACTCTCACACACATAGGTTGAGTCACACGTGGAGAGGGCTTGACGCAGGACAAGACTAAGGGTAACCCTAAATGTCTAAATGCGATTATGATGTAAGAAGAAATCAATGTAAAACAAAATATGAGGCTGAAATTAAAATTAAAATTAATAATGACAATTAAAATATTAAGATCTAACACAAACAACCATGAAATTCTAGGAATTCAATATAAGCAATTATTGTAATCCAAATCAAGTCATAGCTCATAGATAAAAGGTCCTCAAGACAAAGAGGATTGTCAAATCTCACAAACATATAGATTCCACATCAATCAAGAGTAAATTTAGTTGTGTAGTATGAAAAGGAAATCAAAACAGCGTAGGACAGCAATGATTAAGACCGTGTGGGATATCTGGGGGGACAGGAAAGGCCTAAGAAGGATCCAGAACAGCAGTAAAGGGGCTGTTCAAGGTAGAGGAAGGACTAAGAAGGATATATGGCAATAAAGGGGACAGGAAATTGTAATGATAATGGCAGCAGAGATGGCTGTTTGGTTGTGGATGGGTATAGGAGGGTCAAAAGTCCTTGGGACAGGAGTTTAAGGACTGTATGGACAGCAGAAAGGGGGGACGAAGGTAGTATGGTGGGTATAGGGGCTGGATAAAAGTCAGGGCAGAAATCTGGGCAGCGGTAAAAGGGGTTGGGGTACTTTGGGAGTCACGGCCAGTAAGGGGAAAGAATAAAAGGAAAGAAAAGAGAAGAGAGAAGAAGATGGAAGAAGATCATGTACCTGGAAGAGGAGGAGGGCTTCTCGCCAAAAGCTTCTCGCCAGTTCACAGTCGCTGTTTTGTGGAAATTTCCAAATTTTATTTCTTTCGTGTCTCAAATACAATGAAAGGGCTGGCTTATATAAGCTTACAAAAGGCTTATGACGAAATTGCCCTTACATGAGAAGGAAACTAACTAAAATAAAACAGAGATATTACCAAACTATCCTTACTTAAAAAGAAACAAACAATTACAATAATACCCTTACTTAAAACTAAAAACACAAAATTAGAAAAGGTGGAATGCAAGAATGCACTGCCTCAGGGCTTTAAGTCACACACGTGCGATGCGCTTTCTTAAGTAGGGAATGCGAATAGGTCTTGAAGGAAAAGGGAAAAAGGAAAAAACAAAAGGAGGCGGAGAGGCACGGCAGTAGCGGAAGCACAGAAGGGGGAGAGATCGAAGGGAGAAGAAGGAGAAGAAGGGCGGCAGTAACTCAAGGGACAGATACCTAGCTATAGGGAATACGAAGGTTTGTAACAAGGGGAGAAACCAAAACTGTATGGAGCTGCGGCGACTAGGATGAAGCCTAGTCTCTTGTGATGGAATCCTGTTTGGGATGGAAGCCCAAGGGTCGAGAATGGTGGCCGGAATAAACCAGCAATGAGAAATCCCGCAACAAGGCAGCGAAACCGAGATAGGCAGAGATAAGCCCCTCCTTAGCTGATTCTATATTTCAAAAAATAAGGTGTCTGTCCTCCACCATACGCATATTATTTATAATAAAAACTACCGACTATCACATGAATCTACCAACCCCTTTGTCGTATACCCTTCACTGATTCTTATCCTAAGCTATTCTTGGACCTTTCTAAGTTACACATAACTTCTATATTCTATCCTAAGACTCTTACTTCAGTCCTTATTCAAATAGGATTCTTACATGGACAAAATAAGTATAAGCAAGACTAAGTAAAATAATGGAAAGGGTCTAGCTCGTGATTAAGTTCGTGGGTCAGGCATCTTATCGACCCGGCGGAAATACTTCTTCAAAAATCAGTCCGCAACATGTTCTACAGCATTCCCCCTTTCTTGGAAAGAACTTGTCCCCGAGTTGATATCTGGCAGATGGACTGTCTCCATCATAATATGGGAAGATGTCCTTCACATTGAAAGTAGGAGAAATATGCAAATCTGGGGGGAGGTCAACGACGTAAGTATTGTCACTTATTTTCTTGAGAATACGCAAGGGACCAATCTTCTTCATCTTGAACTTGTTGTAAGTACCGACGGGGAAACGCTCCTTTTGTAGGAAGACCATAACAAAGTCACCTTCTTCAAAAGTTTGGACACGCCGTTGCTTATCTGCATGTGCTTTGTATTTGTCATTGGAGTCGGCAAGATGCTTTTTAACTATGTCATGAAGCTTGGTAACTGAATCAACCAACTCATTGGCGGTAGCACTGGAGTCTGGCAACGGGCGTAAGGCCACTAGGTCTAAAGTGTGATTAGGCACTTTAGAATACACAATCTTGAATGGAGGAAGTCCTGTGGACCTGTTAGGTGAGGCATTATATGCAAACTCTACTTGAGCAAGGGCAAGATCCCACTGGCGCGGTTTCTCACTCGAAAGACATCTAATAAGGTTGTCAAGAGTGCGGTTCACCACTTCAATTTGTCCGTCTGTCTGCAGATGTGCGGTGCTACTGAACTTCAAAGATGTGTGAAGGTGTTTCCAAAGAGTTACCCAAAAGTGACTGAAAAACTTTGGATCACGATCCGAAGTGATGGACTTGGGGACACCATGAAGGCGAACAACTTCTAGAAAGAAGAGGTTGGCGATATTGACGGCATCCATAGTCTTCTGACAAGGGATGAAATGTGCCATTTTGGAGTATCGATCAACAACCACGAAAACAGAATCATTGGCGTGCTGGGTACGAGGAAGACCCAAGACGAAGTCCATAGAGAGATCAATCCACGGGCCATCAGGCAGAGGTAGAGGATTATATAATCCAGTGTTATGTGAAAAACCTTTTCCTTGCTGACAGATAAAACGGCGACGAAAATATGAAGTGACATCAAGGCCAATAATAACGATCGTCAACAAGAGAGATGGTCTTATCACGACCCATATGACCACCAAAGCCACCTCCATTTAGTTCGCAAATGATGTGGTCACGAAGAGAACCTTAGGGAATAAAGAGGCGATTCCCTTTAAACAAGAAACCTTCATGAAGCAAGAAATCTTGCGTATCACCCTTGCTAGTGGAACACTTAGCCCATATTTCAGCAAAATCTGAATCATCAGGATAAAGCTCTTTCAAATAATCAAAGGCCACAATCTCACTGCGCACAGTGACAAGTAAAGAAGAACGACGACTTAGTGCATCGGCAACTTTGTTTTATTGTCCCAACTTATGTTTCAAAATGAATGTAAATTCCTCGAGAGTAGTGATCCAACGACCATGCATACGATTGGAGGAAGAATTGCTCTGAATGAACTTCAATGCTTGATGATCTGAAAATAGTATGAACTCACGTTGAATGAGCTTTCTTAAGTAGGGCATGCGAATAGGTCTTGAAGGAAAAGGGAAAAAGGAAAAACAGAAAGGAGGCGGAGAGGCACGGCAGCGGCGGAAGCACATAAGGGGGAGAGATCAAAGGGAGAAGAATGAGAAGGAGAAGAAGGGTGGCAGTAACTAAAAGGGACAGATACCTGGCTGTAGGGAATACGAAGGTTTGTAACAAGGAGAGAAACCGGAACTGTATGGAGCTGTGGCGACTTCGGCAGTTTCTATCGGTATCTATAGGGATCGAAACTATGAGATTAGCACAGTAGAAGGGTCTTGCGATGTAACTAGGATGAAGCCTACTTTCTTGCGATGAAATCCTGCTTGGGATGAAGCCCAGGGGTCGAGAATGGTGGCCGGAATAAACCAGCAGTGAGAAATCCCGCAACAAGGCAGCGAAACCGAGATAGGCAGAGATACGCCTCTCCTTAGCTGATTCTATATGAAAAATAAGTTGTCTATTCTCCACCATAAGCATATTATTTATAATAAAAACTACCGACTATTACATGAATCTACCGACCCCTTTTTCGTATACCGTTCACCGATTCTTATCCTAAGCTATTCTTGGAGCTTTCTAAGTTACACACAACTTCTATATTCTATCCTAGGACTCTTGTTTCAGTCCTTATTCAAGTAGGACTCTTACATGGACAAAATAAGTATAAACAAGACTAAGTAAAACAATGGAAAGGATCCAGCTCGTGATTAAGCTTGTGGGTCACGCATTTTATCGACCCGGTGGGAATACTTCTTCAAAAATCGGTCCGCAACATATTCTACATCAAAAGCCCTCTCTTGTAAGCATTATGGAGAACGATTAATGAAATAAAGATTGAGATTTTCACAAGATACTTGTGCAAGGTGGGATTTTCAAATTGTGGGAGTGATTCCTTGAGCGAGAGGCTTGGTTTGAGGCTTAGTGTGAGACCATACTACTTCTTCCAGTATTTCTTCTTCTTCTCTTCTTCTCTCTTTCTCCTCCCCTCTTGCTGCCAGATCTTTCCTTAAACCAAGATCTGCCCGAATCTGACCATCCAGCCTTGCCATAGCCTACTAAAACCCATCTCTATTGCTGCTGTTTTCCCTTCCCCTTGTCCTTTACTGCTTCAGATCCCTTTCCTATCCCTCTAAACTGCTGCCGCAACCCTTCTTCAAACCTGTACAGCTGTCGTCTCCCCCTCTTAAGCCAGATCTCACTTTGTTTCCCTCCTTTGAAGCCTCCAGTCTTGACCTCGACCCCTTTTGGATATTCCCTTGCATCTGTCCCTCCCTTTTACCACTGTTGTATCACCCTTGGATCCTAAATCAGCCAGCCATACACCCCCACAGCCATTGTCCCTTCCTTTCCTTGTGCCGCCGCCACAACTATTTGCTGCGCTCTTCCCTTTTGTTATCGTGAACCCTAGCTCCTTCCCTTGTTTAATTTATTGCGTTTTACCATTTTACCCTTCCTCCAATTAAAATAGGCCTTTGTTTGAGAGAATTTCCGCCAAATTATGATTAAGTGGTCTGACTGCTTACACTAAATCTTGGAAGTTATTCAATTATTTATGGCTTGTTTATATTGTTAATTGCAGATTTATTAATTTTAATTTTAAATTTAACATCTCTTCATTAAATTTTAATTATTTTGTTGCATTAGGTTGCATTTTTGCATTTAGGGTTACCCTATTAGTTGTCCTACATCACTATCATGTACCGACAGGTCGGGGGCACCGAGGGGTCAGTGACTAAGAATATTACCGTTCAACCACCCGACCGTTGCGCATTAAATGCACTCCCAACGGTATAATTATTTCCCGATCGACAGGTCGGTGTCGCCGATGGGTTGACAGTCATGGCACCGAGAGGTCGGTCCATACAAGGGTCTCGATCTGGGGCAACACCATGCAGACAGAGTTTCATGTCCCGAAACTTATCTTGCCCAGAACGACCTGTCGCCCTTTGCTGAGGGGTCGATCCTGGTACTCTCGATCAATCTTGAAATACCGAGATATTTGTTTTCTCAAGAGCATACTTGAGTTCAAAGACCAGAACTTACAATTTTTTCATCGACGAGTCATTGACCACGAGCAGTCGTTAAGTTTATCACCGAGGGGTCGATGCGTACGAGACTCTCAATCAGAGGCTTACCCAAAATGACAGTTCTATGATCCAGAGCCTCTGTCAATCTGGCCTACCAGTCTATGACCACAATGGGTCGATCCTATATCCACCGAAGGGTCGGTGAGAAAGACTGGTCGAGCTGACAGTGAATTAATTCGTGTTTCCAAGTTCGCTTCCAATTCACTGTCAAGTCTCTTCTCTAGGCTTTTTATGATTTTACCATTTGTTCAACTAAGCCTAAGAATGGTCTTCCTAAGGTGTGGATACCACTTAAAGTCATCTATGGACAAATACCTGTTTTGTGATTGCCATAACGATGAGCTTTAATCCGGTGGAGCATGATCTTCACTCTTGATCACCTTGAATCTTCAAGCTTCTAGCAAGTGCTTCTTCCTGAGTCATGGTATTGACAAACATAGGGACTCGGCAAAGCCAGGGCGCTAACAGATAGGCTCCAATCATCGATAGCTATCAGCCTCCCTATTCTGTTTCTGAATGCCCTGATCGCTCCTTCTATCCATCCTGAAGTGGAAAGCCCCAACATCTGATCCCTGATCCAATGATGTCCGCTATGCTGATAGGCTTGGTTTCCATTTGCCAAGTATCCTGATATTCGTCCACGGCAATGAAGATTTAAGGAATTTCTGGGTATCCTTCTCTGTCCTCAGAAAGATCAGATGTTGATGGCGCAGCTCCCCTGACGCTGCAAAACTCCTAGAGGTGGGTGGCTTTCTTCCAAAGTGGGCTGGTTGCACAAGGATTTTCCTCCCACTCCGCAGAGTCCCGGGAAGCCCTTTGACGGCCTTCTCAGCGTCGCGACCGTTTGTCAAAATTCAAATTGGAGAAAACTTAGGTCTCCATGCTCGCCCACCATGAGAAAACTTAGGGTTGGAGGCGCATTTTGCAAAAAAAGTAGGAGTGTAAGCGTGGGAATGAGATGACTAGGGTTTTGAGAGGACGACTTACGGTTTTGGGTAAATGGGGCATGGGAATGGGTAATTGGGGCATGGGAATGGGAATGGGAATGGGAATGGGTAATTGGGGCATGTGGATGGGTAATAGGGGCATTCAGGGGTTCGAAATGGGCATGGGTCCCAATACCAGGATCCATATGCATCAAGCCAACCATTGGAAAGCATTTACTGGCCGGTTTCCAATGTTTGTTACCTCGGTCTAAATGCTCCATAAAAGCCATGACAATTTCTTCTATGAGGTCTAAGTCCACTTGATCATCTTCCGGCATGTCTTCTGGCATCATGTACCCATCAAGAAATTTAACAAAAATAGAAAAAAATCTTAATAATAGGTCTCCTTAATATGGAAGTGGATGAGGGTATGAATTTGAGCCTGTATGGACTATGGGCTTCTGGGTTTATTACATCTTGATTAGTTGGTTAACAAAAAATTGTCTAACTCTTGAAGAAATGTGGAACATTTGATACATATCATGTGAATCTAGTTCGAAGATAGCTGGAGTGGGAGGTTCTAGCTAGTAGAGTAAGTTGGATGATCACATCAATTGAGAATGTCCTGCAGTTAATAGAAGAACTCACTTTGGTCCTCAGGATAGCATTTACTTTTTCTGATTGCTTTATCCCAAGGAACAGATCTGCAGGGTGTGGACAGGGTTTCCAAGTGGCAATGACGACGATGCAATGAATGGTATAGCTCAAGGAGGTCATTTTTTAGATGCAAGTAGGACCTTCAATAGTTAAAGGTCTACAAGTGTTTTAGTTAAAATAAAATCATTTGGTGGTAGAGGATAAATATGGATAGGAGAGTGCAACAGAATAGTGCAAGCTAGGGGACCCATGATGGCTATGATGAGGATGGTTTAAACAGTTTTTGGAGAAGTAGACGTGACACAGGACAACGGATAGGGTAACCCTAAATATAACCCCTAAAGATTAAAATGGATGAAAATAATGCACCCTAAAGCTAAAATGGGCTGAAATTAAATATCAATTAATATATGCAATTAATTAATATAATATTTATCATAAATAATCATGCGAAAACATTCTCAAAATCATGAAAATTAAGGAAAAAGGGTGGCATGATCTTGACTGAAATGGGTCACACATGATTTTTTTAATTAACATGGCCTATAGTCTTAAATAAGCTCATGGTTTAAATAAGAAAACAAAGGAAGAAGGAAGGCACGATGGACAACAAACATAAAGGGGCTGCAGATACACGAAGGATGCGATGGCGGAAAGGTGGGAAGGTTCGGGATGGCAGCGATAGCAACTATGGGGTCTAAGGAAGGGAGCGACGAAGGGAAAGAGGATCCTGGAAGATGGCGGCGAAGGGGTTTGGGTCTAAGACAGGTCATGGCTGGGAATATGGGCTCAAGGAAAGTCAAGGAAGCAGCAAAAGGGGGTTTTAGGGGTTCGGCTGGTATTGGAAGAAAAAGGAAGAAGAAAAGAGAGAAGAAGAAAGAACATAGGAGAGAAGAGTACCTAGCTTCACGCCCTCTTGGATTCCACCAACAATCACCGTCGCACCATGAGAGGTATTTGTGAAAATCTCAAAATCTTATTCATTCGTTGGAATGCCACAAAAGGCTACAAGGCTTTATAAACTTTCCATTACTAAAAATAAAATAGAAGGAAACTATTACTAAACTACCCCTAATCAAATAAAGCAATTACATAAGAGAGAAATTATGAAAATCGCAATTGTATCCATGGTGATGGTATGCTCCACATCAAACTCCCCATCTGAAAAAGAACTCGACCTCGAGTTCAAACAGATGAAAGACAAAAATCTATCAACGCATGCATCTTCCCAATGTGGAGTCTTCAATGTGTAATCACACGCACTTGAAGTCTTCAATGTCATCCAGGCAGAATATCATCGGGCCACAATAAGAACGCTAGATCAACTTCATTCGCCATTGGTGGTATACTCTAAATCCGACACTGACGGCATGAACAACTTTAGATGGTGGCAGCAGCAAGATATGAGAAGAATGCTCACGATCTACTCTGGTTGACGATAACAGCAAGATGTGACCAAAATGCACTTCTGATGATACAAGACGGTTGTCACAATCAAATCTGACTGGCGGGAGCAACAGGACTCTAGTAGAATGTATCGCTGATGAGACAAGACTTCGAAGTCTCTCCAGTAAATTCGGGGCAAGGCATTGTAACTCTCTCGTGGTCACCCAAATGGCAACAGTCGTGGACATGGGCTTCCACGTCATCAGATATAGTTGATATTCTCTTATAACTGAAGAAACAATTTCTTCGACCAAGATAAATTCTATCTTTTCTCTCTCAGGTGGCAAAGAAGGTAAGGGAGGTATGATTGATGAAGGTTGTAAAGGTGCAGGCCACGTGCTCTGAATAGGGTCCGGAAAACCAATAAGAGGGTCAAGGTGATGATTAGGATTGAAGGCAACTCTAAACTGTGAGGATGGGCGAGATGGTGCAGCTGTTGGGCTTTGAAAATGTGAGGGAGGTACAGGTTGAATGGGTTGGATATGTGCATAGCATGGGTCATGGAATGGATCAGGAAGGCCAATAGGATCAGGGTGAGGTTGTGGGTCAAGAAGGCCAATATGTGGGACAGGGTCATGCTGATGTGGGGTGGGGTCTGGAGGTGAAGGTATTGGATCTGGACAGGGTGTAAGGTCCTCCACATGATCATCCACATCAAATTCATTAGATTTGCAATGAGTATCTACAACAAACTTATATTTTTCATCGCTTATATTAATTTGATCGTTAACTTCAGCGTGCAAATCCTGAATGTGCAATGCAGATGCATGTACAGACTCAGATGGACTAGGTGACACTGGCATTGGGATGGGATCTAGAGGTCCTCTTTTTTACGGCGATGGTTTTGAGTAACCTATGAGATTGTATCACCTCTGATTCATCATTACTTTCACCATATGTGTCAAGTTCCCGAAGAATTGGGTGATTAATGAGCTTGCGATGGTAGAAGGGAGGGATATATTTCTCAATTAACTGCTTCTTCATTTCGTCCCATGTCAAATCTAAGAGGTCTTTTCTTAACCTCCTACTTTTCTATTCCACCGACATCCAGAAAGTCCTGGCTTGCTCCACCAATTTCAATTTGGTGTAACGGACTTGTCGACTTTCTGACATGTCATGCCACTCAAAGTAGTGTTCCATATCCGATAGCCAATCGAGAAAAACTTTGGGATCTAGAGATCCATCAAAATTTCGGAGCACGACAGAAACAGTCTTCAAGACACGTTCTTCATTTTTGGTAAATTCCTAAGGCATATGAGGCTGATGGTATCTACCACGATCAACTCCTCAAAGCTCAATCAACTGGGTGCTCTTGGATTGTACGGGAATGAATTTAGCATTTATGTCTTCCTGTCGTTTCAGAAATTCATTCGTCTGGACAGTCAACTGGGTGAGAAATTTATTGAACCAAGCTGGGGGTTGTTCTCCTGACATGTCTAGATAATTCTAAATGTTGTGTCCTAAACTCTATATGCCATGATGATTTTTTTTTTTAATATTTTTTTTAATTGATTAATTAATATTTTTTTTTAATTTTTACATTAAATGCAAATAGAGGACCGTGGATGTCTAAGGAAACACCCTAACCTTGCTACTGATACCAATTTGGCGCAGGACAATGGATAGGGTAACCCTAAATGCCTAAATGTAACCCCTAAATATTAAAATGGATGAAAATAATGCACCCTAAAGCTAAAATGGGCTGAAATTAAATATCAATTAATATATGCAATTAATTAATATAATATTTATCATAAATAATCATGCGAAAACATTCCAAAAATCATGAAAATTAAGTAAAAAGGGTGGAATGATCTTGGCTGAAATGGGTCACACGTGATTTTTTTAATTAACATGGCCTATAGTCTTAAATAAGCTCATGGTTTAAATAAGAAAACAAAGGAAGAAGGAAGGCACGATGGACAACAAACATAAAGGGGCTGCGGATACACGAAGGATGCGATGGGGGAAAGGTGGGAAGGTTCGGGATGGCAGCGATAGCAACTATGGGGTCTGAGGAAGGGAGCGACGAAGGGAAAGAGGATCCTGGAAGATGGCGGCGAAGGGGTTTGGGTCTAAGAAGGTCATGGCTGGGAATATGGGCTCAAGGAAAGTCACGGAAGCAGCAGGGTTCGGCTGGTATTGGGAGAAAAAGGAAGAAGAAAAGAGAGAAGAAAAAATCTAGGAGAGAAGAATAGCTGGCTTCACGCCCTCTTGGATTCCACCAAGCGTTGGATTCCACCAACAATCACCGTCGCACCATGAGAGGTATTTGCAAAAATCTCAAAATCTTATTCATTCGTTGGAATGCCACAAAAGGCTATGAGGCTTTATAAACTTTGCATTACTAAAAATAAAATAGAAGGAAACTATTACTAAACTACCCCTAATCAAATAAAGCAATTACATAAAATAGAAATTATGAAAATAGCAATTGTATCCATGGTGATGGCATGCTCCGCATCAAGACGAGTCATTCAAGTTGCATCCTCCCCTTCTACTAATCTTCAGACTATTTGCCGTAAAAGTTCCCATCAAAATTCTAGCTTGTCAATTCCCTTTCTTCTTTGGAAATAACAAAAAAGAGAAAAGAAAAGAATAAGTTTGACCCAATACTACCATATCCAAAAATAACATATACCATGGATCTTCGTCCAAAGAAATGAGTAGTAGAATGATGTATGAAATAACCAGTGACATAAAACATGCTTCTACAGTTGATACTCTTTCCAGTAATGGCGTTTTGTCAATTACTACTACCCATTTTTTTAATGATAACTAGAAGTCAATTGATAATAGAGAGCTCCAGCGCTTCCACTTTCCTCCATTGGAGCTGATGGTGCTTCGGCTTCCTTCCATTTTGACTGGTCACCTGTGTCCGTGCATGTTGACATCAGGAACTTCAGTTTCTCTTCTTCGGCTTCTACGACCTCTTCACCTCTAGATGTTGCATTTGGCTTCTGGGATATCCAGAGCTATTCCTCCGCGGCTGATGATCCTCCCGCTTTCTCTCACTCTGATCGAGTTCTTTAGGAAGCTAGCTTCTCTACCTAGCATGCCGACTTTGCATTTGCCGAATCTCCTTTTTAGCTTACCTAGTGCCCAAACTTCTAAAAAGTCCGGGCTCGCCCTTTTCTGAGCTTTGTTTTTCCTCTTTGATTCAAAGAAGGCTCCCCCAACCGGCAATGGATGGGATCCAGTTTTGTAGGATTGGTGAGGAAAGGAATGCTTGGTTGGAGAAGTTCTCAATGGAAGAGATTGGGGAAGCCTTAGATAGTCTAGAAGGACCAAAGCCCTGGGTCCAGATAGTTTTAATTTTACATTTTACAAGTCTTGTTCGGACAGAGTGGAACCGGATTTCCTTAGGGTGTTTAGGGAATTTCACCAAAACAGACTCATTAACAGAGGATTGAAGAACTCCTTCATTACTCTAATCCCAAGGAGGGAAGGACCATCCGAACTCGCACATTATAAGCCTATAAGTCTAGTCGATGGTGTTGGTTGATAAGTTAAAAATGCCATTACCAGTGATCATAGGTGAGTCACAAGAGGCCTTTGTGGAAAATAGGGAGATCTTGGATGGCGTCCTTAATTGCAAACGAGCTAGTACACATGAGACAAAAGGAAAAGAAATCAGGACTCCTTTTCATAATTGACATGGAAAGGCATGCAATTTTGTTGATTGGTTCTTCGTAGGATACCTCTTTCAGAGGACGGGCTTCAGGCAACGTTGGAGACAGTGGATGAGAGCTTGTATAGAGAACTGATGCAGGACAACTAGTAGGGTAACCCTAAATGCCTAATGTGGTTCCCTAAAAAAATTAAAATGGATGAAAATAATGCTCCCTAAATCTAAATGGGTTGAAATTAAGAATTAAATTAATAAAGCAATAAAACAATATAATGTGTACCACAAATAATATGCAAATATTAAGAACCTAATATGTGAATGTAAGGGTCCAAAATTAAATGAATTAAATGGCACGCGGGCTGGAAACTTACGCCCATGTGACACTACTCAATTGCAACTAAAGGGGATACATATGGAATTACATGAAAGGCTACGAATGGGATTAATGAAAAGGATTGGCTTAGGGTAAAACACGATGGGGGACACATGATTGGGGACATACGAAAAGAAGGGAGAAAAGGGAGAGGAGCTTGCGGCAAACTGAGAAGGCACAAGAAAGGGGCGGCAACTACAAAGAAAGGGAATAGAGGGGCTGGAAGCAAGGGTTCGAGTATGAGGGGTTACGGAAGGCACTCTGGGAGGAAGGAGGGTTGGCAACAACAAGAGAAGCAAGAAAAGGGAAGGTGATGGCCTCTATGGCCTTATCGGCTTGCAGCGAAGGTTTAAGAGAGAGTATGGGAGGGACGGAAACAAGATGGAACAGATCTGGGGGGCTTAAAGGGGCACGACAGCAATAAGGGTGTGAAAGGGTTTGGGAGGAAAAAGAAAACAAAGAGAAGAGGAAGAAGAGAAGTAAAGAAGAATACCTGAAGAAGATGGTGGCCTCACGCCAAGCCTCTCATTCAAAGGAATCGCTCCAATCAATTGCAGGTTTATCGAAACTCAAAAGTTTTTTTATTCCATCCATTATCAATCGTATGAGGCCTCAATGAGGCTTACAAAGCTTAGATAGAGTCTTCCTTACTTTAAATAAAATAAAACACTAATTACCCAACTACCCTAGCTAAAAATAAAACACGCAGAAATAGCAAAACATGAAAATGAAAGGTGCTGGAGATGCACCGCATCAATCTCTCCATCTCAAAAGAACTCGACCTCGAGTTCAAATAGATGAAAAGACATCAATTTTCCCACGCACGCGTCTTCCCAGTGTGGAGTCTTCAATACGCATTCACGCGCACGTGAGGTCTTCAAATGTCATCCAATGGAGTCATCATCAAGCCACAATGCTGCTGGAGTGGCTTTCTTCCGTCGTCGCTGGAATGCTCAGACATCTGAACTGTCATTGTGGTCAACATGCTCTAAATGAGAAGAATACACCTCTGGCGATACAAAGTTGTGGTATCTTTCTAGAAGATTCGGATCTTGTTGCTAAAGTTCATCTGCTGTCAACCATTTGACTTCTGTCTTCGGCTAGCGTGTGGGAACACTTTCTCATCCAGTATAAACTCTACTTTCTCTCTCTTGGGTAACAAGGAAGGTTTTGTAGGTTCAGACCATGGATTATGAAGTGGGTTAGGTAGGCCAGTATGTGGGTCAGGATGAGGCTCATATGAGGTAGGACTGAGTGGTAAGGCTGCTGGAACTGGACAGAGTGTGAGGTCCTCCATATGATCATCCACATCAAATTCATTGGACTTACAATGAGTATCTGTAGCAAACTTGTATTGTTTATTGTCACGGCCCGACCCAACGGACACGTGAGAAACAATTAAAAAAAAAAAATTAACTCTGAAGCATGCACAACTCATAGTCCAAACATGTGACACCTACTACGGATCCTAAAACTTATTGAACCATTGATTTGATCGAATTGAATTATCAGCTGCCTACGTACTCCAATGGAGATCAGATCTTCCATAGTTCTCAATTCATTTATTTCATGGCACTAACCCCGTGCTATTCATGATGTCACATCAAGACATTCTAATTACCCAATCATGGGCATCATCAATAAAATAGATCTCATCTATCACGAGTCTAGCCAATCACTGGTTTATACCAACCATGAGAACACTGTCAACCATGAGATCAATGTCACACATGAAATAAACCTCAACCATGGGACCTATACCCGAACATAAGTACATCCCTCCTCGGGGACAATACTCTAAATATGGGCCCAATCCTCTATGGAATCAATGCCCTCCGTGGGAATATCTATCCACGGTATACAATACTCATCCATAGTCACAAAGCCCTCCATGGGAATAACCATCCATGGGAAAATAATATATATCCATAGAACCGTCACATCCACCATGAGACCAATACGTCTACCATAGGACCACTAAATCTATCATGGGGTCAATATGCCCACCATATAATCAATATCTAGGCATGAATCCAATATGTCTACAATGGAAACAACATCCATGGGATTCATCATCCATCCCTGGTAACTCTCCATTAGTGAATATCATCTATCCATGGGTAATAACCATCCATGAATGTAATCACTCCATGGGCATAACTCAAACATTCGTAGAACCAATGTGTCTATCATAGGACCAACAGGTCTACCATAAGGCCAATACGTCTACTATGGGACCAACATATCCACTATAATACCAATACGTCTACTATGGGACCAGCATGTCTAACATAAGACCAATACGTCTACTATGGGATCAACATGTCTACCATAATACCAACATGTCTACCATGGGACCAACATGTCTAACATAAAACTAATACGTCTACCATGGGACCAACAGGTCTACCACCTGAGTACCACCATGGGAACCATCATCCATAGGTATACACATCCATCCCTAGTAACACTCTATCTATGAGTATAATCTATTCATGGGTATAAACCATCCATGAATATAATCCCTCCATGGGTATAACTAATCCATGGCACATCATCTAACATGAGATCTTCTATCCGTAGGAACAACACTTGCATGAATCACTACATGACTGTGGCAACAATATCAAATCATCATATCAGATCATAAACATACCACGACCCCTAACAAGGCTTAGGACCCGTGACTAACTAAGCGGGAGACTCACGACTGGCGTGATCAAGTCTACCTCGCCCTACATCCCTTCACTTCATGGGTGATTCAGTCAAGCTTTAAGGTGGTCAGACCGCGTCTAACGAAGCTAACACCGCCCCCATGGAGTAAAATAGTATCTAACTCTGCGCAAACACGCACAACAAGTGTACAAAATAGTCATAAGGGCGCCCTACAATATATAACATGTAAGAGACTCACCCTGCGACGGAAACCACACGGGACCAAGTCTCCGTGGAAAAACACCACTATCCCGAATACCTCTCTGGGACAGGAAATCAAACATCACAATCACGTGAGGGACGTACCCATACCACATCTCAATATCAAGTGACCAAATCACATAAATATCTCAATGCCACAGTCTCCGTATGTTCATATCGAGGCTCCTGCGGTCTCACGGTTACTCTAAGCCTTACTCATGGAATCTATATACTTATCTCATCATTTCAACTATACAAATGTGAAACACAATGATTTACTAATAGGACAGTTTCCCTTTTTCAACGAACTGAGCCATAACGTTATCATTACGTGAGAGACATACCTATAACACGCCTCAATCATCAATATCACGTGAGCAACGCACCCATACCATGCCTCAATATAATCAATATCACGTGAGGGACGCATCCATACCACATCTCAATCATCAATATCACGTGAGGGACACACCCATACCACATAATAATCACGTGAGGGACGCACCCATACTACGTCTCAATCATCAATATCACGTGAGGGACACACCTATACCACGTCTCATTATAATCATCACGTGAGGGATGTACCCATACCACGTCTCAATATAATCAAGTGACCTAGTCACGTACATCTCAGTGCCAAAGTCCTCATCTGTCCATCTTAAGAATTTTCACAGTTCTCTAACCACTCTAGGTTGTACTCGTGTAACAAACATGTGTCTCATCATATCGAGACTTCCAAGGCATCATAACATCTTCGAGCCGCCTTCGAGGGATCCAACATCTAGCATTAAGGTCTATATTAAGGAAGGTATATCCTACAAATCCCTTTCTGCCATTCACATTTCCTCAACATCTTACATCATCCTTAATATAAATGGATGACACAATGCATCTTTTGATCGAGCTGAGGCACAATGCTCTCAGTTTCCTACGTACCACGTAGCTTATTATTTTCACATTTGGGTTGACATTGGGGAGTGGTCATACTTTTACTTTGGGAAAATCAAACAAGGCTTTCTTAGCATTTACATTGCATTCCATGCATTTTCATTCATGCCAGTCCATCCCCATTGTAGCACAAGTTAACCCCCTTGGGTTCTAAGATATTTGACATTAGCTCACCCATATCACTTAATCTAACCCTTCTATCAAGTTCCTCTTCAAATCATGGAAATTCGTTCTACACATGGTTAGATCGATCCACCACAACCATTATCAACATAGGTACTCACTAGTGATGTACAAATCATCACAAAATCTAAGCATGGCATTAAAACACATTCATCATGCTTATTATATGAGTTACCCATCTAAGAATTCCAATCACAATCATGAGAATTTATTTGATACATACATTACTCATAACCATACACAAGTATAGAAAGTTATCATGGCCCTACATTACACATTTTGGGCAATCTTGATTTATCATGCATTCTATCATACATTCTATCATACTTTAACAAATCACAAATTTATGAATTCTCAATTATAATAAACATCTAATCATAGGGAACTTGTAAAACTCATACATATGTATCTGATACAATATATTCACATCAATCACACATAGGCATAAGGAGGTCAAACCATAACCTTACCCAACTATGCATTGGAATGTGCATAAGGCAACATTCAGTCAAACATATTATCACACCCCTTGTGAGCATGGAATTTTACAAATATTCCCAATGCTCTAAATGTATGGCATTCTCCAAATTTACCCAATGTTATCAAACTCGAATCGTATCAAAATTTGTCTAGGGGTGTGAATCGTGAATCAAAAATCGTAAAATCATACGATTCATATATCCGCTTATTCTCATAACCATTTTGTTGACTTGGGCCATTACATTTATTGCATGTATTAATTTCACTTTTAATTTCAGCATGCAATGCATGTGTATGTGGTGCAAATGCAGATGCGAACTCAGACAACTTCGGCGACACTGGCACTGGACTAGGATCTATGAATGGGGATGACATGGAAACACACCTAACCAATCCAAGGGGATTTTCGTCAAAATTGTCAATGCCCTCATTACTATCGGGATCTACTCCTTCATATTAGCACTTCATTTTCAACGTCCTGGTCAATCTTTTCATTGGACTGTTTGTCCAACACAAGGGCTCTTTCTTTATTCCGATTCTTGGTAGGACACTCGTGAGCGAAATGCCCATAACCATGAGAGTTGTAGCATTTGGTCCCTTGTTTGAAAGAACTCGCACCAGAAGCTCTTTTAACACTGGCATCCTTGTTTTGGAATGGAGCATTGGTGGCTGGCTTGGCTTGATTCACCGTACCCCGTGGAATAGACTCAAACTGGCTAGGAGGGTTCGGTGTCAGGTAACGCTGCAACTCTTGCACTCTGATAAATCTCCTCCAAGGTATTGACATTGTGGGGAATCAACTCATTTTAGAGATCCGGACGGAGACCCATTCTAAACCGAGAACGAGTCACAAGAAGGTCCTCATTTATATCACATCTCATCATGTACTCATCAAACTTGTCGATGTAATCGGCGACTAAAATGTTTCGCTGACGAAGTGCTTGCCATTGATCCATTAATCTCTCTCTATAGGTCAAAGGAAAGTATTTTTCTTTCAATTTTTCTTTCATTTCATCCCAATGAGAAATAGGCTCACCTCCGGCTCTTTCAATTTGGCTCTCTACATTAGTCCAGAAAAGTTTGGCTTGACCCAACAATTTCATTTTTGCAAATCTCACAAAACGCCCTTCTGACATATTAAACCATTCAAAGTAGTGTTCTATGCCAGACAACCAGTCAATAAAAGCCTTTGGGTCCAGTCAACCATCAAAACTCGGAGCCTCAACTTTAACAGTTTTCACTATTTCAGATTCAGGGTCGGGAAGGTCATGAAAAGCATAATGGTTGTGGAGACCATTTCTTCCTCTGCCACGCCCTCGGTCACCAACTCGACCTCAACCTCTACCAACACTAACTTCCAGGTCATTGTTTTGATTGAGGGAAATCTATAGGTCATCGAAGCGGTTATCGGTTCTGATCGCCTGTTCTGCTATTCGGGTTTCCATATTGGCTAAGCGGGCAGTGATATCGTCTAAGATCTGAAATTTTTGTTACTAGAATGATGCAAGACTTAGAGGAGGGTGAATAGGTCTGATCCGATTTTATTTTCCTTTTTAAAATAAATCAATTTAACAATATGTGAAGCGGAATAAACGTGTGTACAAGTGATAAACAAATGAATCAAACCATCAAACCAAACCACATTGCACAATCATTTATAGTGGTTCAGTTCACCTGAACCTACATCCACTGTCAGACTTCCCAACTCTTGGGTCGTCCCAATATTTTATGAATGAGCTTCACACCCAGATAGTACAACCTAATTTTTTATAGAGGTTCGACCCCCGTGGTCTAATCCTCGACGCCTATTTTTTTGGGTCATTCGAATACAATGTTCTAGTCCACCTTACAATTGATTCAAATAAAAAGAATAAGAGGAACACTTGCCTTGGGCCTTAACAAATCTTCAAATGATGTGTTCTCCTTGTAGATGTCTCTGCACCTTCTACCTTCAAATCTGGTCCACTTGTCAGTGAGTCTGGCACAGCAGAACTTGGGTTCTAGGACAAGGATTTTACTACTTTTTGGGTCCTAGAGAATCAGTCATCATCTTCTTCATAACTTAAGCATTGAATACTTTTTCATGTCCTTGCAAAGGATGATGAAGAAGAAAGGTGAGGTAAGGAGGTCTCTGGGCTGTCTGGGATTTTTCCAATTTGCAGATCTGTCGTTTGAATTCAGCCAGCCATACATTTATAAGACTGTTTTGGAACAATTAAGTCTCTAGGCCTCCAGGATTTCTTCGAGGCTTCCAAGCTGTATATGGTAATACAGCTCACTAAATTTGCCAGATTTCAAACCATTCTTCTAATTATATTGAGCCAATGACCAACTCACTAAATTGACATCTATCCTTGATTGTCAATTAGAATAATAGATCAAATCATGAGATTACCTAAATGATCTTCCAAGATTTTCTATGGTCATGAAGAGCCTCTCAAAGTATTTTTGAAATATAATTGGTCAAAGGCCAGCACATCAATTTTGCCACTTGTCAATCATTATCTCATAAATCCGAATTATGAGATGGCCAAAAAGATTTTCAATAATCTTAAGAGGAGCCTTTCCAAATACGTATGATATAGCCACCCATGATTTAAGAGATGGCAAACAGATTTTACAAAATCTAAGACCTTTGTAGATTCTCCATATTTCCATAAAAATCTCAATCAAGATAAGAATTAGGATTTTTTGAAATCAAAAGGAGCCTTTTCCCTTTTCCATATTTTTCTTACCATGTCTTGTGAGATTTTTGGTCAAAGGATAGAGGGACTTGAGATTTCACGCTGAAATCAAGCTGTCATAATTTTCACTCAGATATAGACAGTCTTTGAGGCCTCGACAAAATGCTTGAGGCCTCGAGGCTGAGAGTCAAACAGTTTTTCAGTTTTCCAATTTTATAACCATTGACTTCTAAGGTATTTTAGGCTTAACCTAAAGTCAACTAAGGTCCACTTACCTGTGTGCCAATCACATGTTCAGTGTGGATTCTTCAATGCACATTAGATCTTCTGACATCTTCGCATTCTTCCAAGGCAAGGTCCAAAACATAGGGTCACACTCGATCACGGAATTGACAATACATAGACTCGGTCAAACCGAGGCCCTAACAAGATCTTGGTAAACGGTGTGAGGTCCATGTTAGGTTGATACTCTCGGTCACTATGTGTGGGCTTGCACAGACACACGTGCTAGAGTACCACTACTCGCGGATATAGGACAAATTAAATGCAATGACCTAAGTCTATATGCAATGAATGAAAGAAATAAGGTGATGCAAAAATTTTCCTTTTTTGTTTTTTTAATAAATTAATTAATTTTTTTTTAAATGTGACCTAAGACTTGGAAAGTTAGGAAACTCTCCTAACCTAGGCTACTGATACCAATTTGCTGCAGGACAACTAGTAGGGTAACCCTAAATGCCTAATGTGGTTCCTTAAAAAAATTAAAATAGATGAAAATAATGCTCTCTAAATTTGAATGGGCTGAAATTAAGAATTAAATTAATAAAGCAATAAAACAATATAACGTGTACCACAAATAATATGCAAATATTAAGAACCTAATATGTGAATGCAAAGTAGGGGTCCAAAATTAAATGAAGTAAATGGCACGTGGGCAAGAAACTTACGCCCATGCGATACTAAATTGCAACTAGAGGGGATCCGGATGGAATTACATGAAAGGCTATGAATGGGATTAATGAAAAGGCTTGGCTTAGGGTAAAACACGATGGGGGACACACGATTGGGAACTATTATGAAAAGAAAGGAGAAAAGGGAGAGGAGCATGCGGCAGTCTGAGAAGGCACAAGAAAGGGGTGTCGGCAACAGAGAAAGGGAATAGAGGGGCTGGAAGCAAGGGTTCGAGTATGAGGGGTTACGGAAGGCACTCTAGGAGGAAGGAGGGTTGGCGACAACAAAAGAAGCAAGAAAAGGGAAGGTGATGGCTTCTATGGCCTTATGGGCTTGCAGCGAAGGTTTAAGAGTGAGTAGGGGAGGGGCGGAAACAAGAGGGGACAGATATGGGTGGCTTAAAGGGGCACGACAACAATAAGGGTGGGAAAGGGTTTGGGAGGAAAAAGAAAACAAAGAGAAGAGGAAGAAGAGAAGTAAAGAAGAATACCTGAAGAAGATGGTTACCTCACGCCAAGGCCTCACGCTAAGCCTCTCATTCAAAGGAATCGCCACAATCAATCGTAGGTTTATCGAAACTCAAAGGTTTTTTTATTCCATTCATTATCAATCATATGAGGCCTCAATGAGGCTTACAAAGCTTATACAGAGTCTTCCTTACTTTAAATAAAATAAAACACTAATTACCAAACTACCCTAGCTAAAAATAAAACACACGGAAATAGGAAAACATGAAAATGGAAGGTACTGGAGATGCACCGCATCAAGAACACTATGTACTTTGTACTAGTAAATGGCTCTCCAACAAAGCAGATAGTGGGTACTAGAAGCTTGAGACAAGGTGATAGAGGCATCAGGCCTAATGGACCATTAATAAAATTGTATCGCCTTTCATGACCCAAATACCTAAGGTATTCATTAGTAGACTCCGTCTAATAAACCTGAACACTTTGTTAACCTGATCCCAATTACCTAGTAGGCACGAATGAGTAGGTGGAGAGAGTAGGTGGAGAGAGTAGGTGGAGAGAAGAGGTGGAAAGAAATAACCTGAACCCTCATTATACTGTTCTCTGTCGGTCACACCGATGATGATCATCGGTCGCACCGACAGAGACCTAGTTCTTTGGTCTGCCTACTGACCATTTTTTTGCTCTCTATCGGTCGCACCAACAGAGTCCTCACATTCTAGTTGTTCATCGGTCGCACTAACAGAGACCCAATTCTCTGGTCTGCCTACTGACCATTTTTTTTCTCTCTGTCAGTCGCACTAATAGAAGCCTCACATTCTAGTTGTCCTCTGATCAAACCCCCAGTCTGTTAAATGACGGCCGGATCGACGCTACCATCGGTCTCACTGATGTTGTCGGTCACACCGATAGTCACACTGGTTTTATCCTTTTTTTCTTATTTTCCACTGGGATATTCAGTTTAATCTTTTGAGGATACGTGTGCTCAAGTGGGACCCCCAATGGGACCCTCAAACACCACTCGCACGTATAAGCCAAATTGTTATATCATAAATCAAGAATTTTGAGGGTCGGGCCGCTACATTAAGAACATTTGGATTCCACACAGTGACAAGCCTCAGGAGAGGCCTTCGGAAGGTTTGCAAAAGCTACATCAGTCTCTAGCACCCCATATATCACTCAACAGGTTACTGGCTACCTCTTCTCTCTTTGTTTCCTGTAACAACAAGACATCCACCCCTTTCTTTCCGATAAACAGGCAGATAGCGCCCCTCTTCTCCGGGAGTCCAAGACCCCTAACATTCCAAGATAGTATCTTCATTGAGAAACACGACTACCCCCATTTCTTTTGCCCTGTAACCTCTTCCTTCTGATGTAAACTTTAAACAAAGAATTCTTTTACCTTTCAAGAAATTATGAATGTTTTTTTTTTTAGAACTTCTTGAGGAGATAAAAGAGGAACTGTCAAGTCTTTCCATCAAATTGATAACATCTTCCACCTGAGTATTAGAGCTGAAATTAATACCTAAAGCCCTACCAATTTTCAGATTTCTTTCTCGCCTTTCTCGGAGTAGCCTTTGATTCTCAAATCTTCCAAATTTGGATCCTTTAAAACCTCTATCTCTGATTGTGTTACTGCCCAAAGTATCACCTTCTCTGAAGAGGCACTACAATGCATAGCTCAAATCATCAACTATTACAGTCTAAACATCCTTCCCTCTATCCTGTGTCCTCTCTTTATCTACTGATTCTTTCGTTGTCCCAGATACTGGAGCAACCTCTGCAACTACACCGGAAGACAAGGCATCTCCTGCCTCACCACTCCTGCTATTTTCATTGTCGTTCAACGAGGAGAAAGGAGGAAACGAAAAGCCCCCTGCTACCCGGGCTGAGGGGCCCATATCTTCAGCTTCGTGTCTTTTGGTGTCGTCGCCGGACTTTGTGATGATCCTGGAAGGGGGAGGCAAGAAAGCTTGCACCTAAGTGTGCCATTCTCGACTCTAGGTAGGGACTGAGTCCTGTCCCAGGAGGCAGTATCTGAATAAGACCTCCCAATCCCAGAGGAGAAGGACATGGGTTGCTGCTGACCCACGAAGGAAAGGCCTAGGAGAATGGGCCACCGTCCTAGAGATTGGGCCAAAAGAGTGAATATCCAGGCCCAAACCCAAAGTGAGAACCTTCAGTCCACCTTTCAGAAACAATGGAATTAACTCCCTCTGCACGTGCGATGTCTTTCATATTTCCATGATTTAAGAGGTTGCCCCTCGAATTCTAGTCTAGGGCTTCGCAAATGACACTGAAGGAGGGATTCCCCACGGCACGCCTCCCTCCATAATAGGACCAATGGTTCGTTTCTGCTGCCTCAACAGTTGTGTCACTTCCTGCCTCAGATATTTTGCCGGTAGCATGCTCGCCATGTGGCATTTCTCTACGAGGCACTCCCAGTGGTAGAAGTCAAACCACTTCCGGCGAAGATCCAACATTTTCCAACTGATTTTCCGGCCAATCCACTGGAGCATTTGTCTCCCTCAGCGTGATTGGAAAGAGGTGTCATTAATACAAAAGTTACTGAGGAAGGGATACTCTCATGGGCACAATCTCCAGCAAAAGATACAGAGTGGAACAATCCTCCCTACTTAGATTCTGGTGATAAACCTCCACCAAATTCCTAATTCGCTGCCTGAAAGCTCGGATGAGGTTCTCCTACCAACCTTCCAATGGAAAACCAAAACACCTCACCCAAGCTTTCCTGGAATGCCACAACATATTTGGCCTCCAACGTCCAAGTACCCTGAGCTTAGAAGAAGAAAGATTCTGAATTTTCTCCACCTTTCCATCTTCACACAGGCAAACCAAGAAACAATCTACGCCAACCTGGCTGTATTGAGCAACAAACAAACCCTCCTCAGCCAGAAGGGACAAGACTATTGGAGTAATAGCCACTGCCCTTGCATCCACCGCCAGAGCTCCTTCTCCTCCATCCTTGTAGGAATAAGCTCGATCACTCTCTCTACGGAGATTGGATTTCCTGCACTATTGGATTGGTTGGCCCTCTAATGAGGCAAGCTCTGAACAACATTTGCCCACCTACGTGATGCCCTGAACCGACTCCAATCTTCCCCCGGAGCCTGGTTTATTGTATCAACGGCTACAGGTTTGGGCTCTCTGATGTCCTTGGAGGGTCTGCTCCGGGCTTCGGTTCTCCTAAACTGAGCTGGATTAACCTACAGTTTCCTCCCGTCCAACAACCTCCCATTCATTATGAATTGGTTGGACAAATAATTAATGGGCTTTCTTGGTTAGGTTTCATAATGATTGTTGGGCATGAGACACCCATTTAATAAATGAGCAGTGATTAATATCGAATGGGTTAATCCATTTAATTAATGGATTAGTCAATGTCAAGTTAGGAGTATGATTTTGAATTAGGCTGCATAATTTTTTTTCCATAATTGCCATAACCAAAATTGGTCTCTCTCTCTCTCTCTCTCTCTCTCTCTCTCTCTCTCTCTCTCTCTCACATACACACCAAAAAAACACATGGTCTGATGTGGTATTTTATCCACATTTTTAGCGGTTTACATGCTTTCTTGCAAAATTATACTACACAGACAGATCAATTCTTTTATTATTTTTTGAAATGATTCACATTGACAGATCATAAATTACAAGAGAACTAAAGTTTAGGTCAGAGTATCTAAAAGACCTGTTTCTCAGCATCCCGTTCAGTGATTGTACTCTGTAGCACTCTTTCAGTCAGCCCTAAGATGGACAAGATTTTATCATATGAGAAACTGATGTAAAATGCAGTCGTAAAAGGTCACTAGAAGATCATGCTTGCAGTCACAAACATTTTTTTTTCTTTATTTACCAGGGAGGATGGAGAAAGGTATAAAACAGAAGAACGTACACTCACTAGCATTGAAACTATGACAATCCAAAATCAAGGAGAAGCATACCACTGGCTGCATGATGATTTTGACACCATTCTCCCATATTATCCAGGCACTCTTTCATTTGATGAATTACCAAATCTGGACCCTGAGAATCAAATGTGGAATTTAATTTTAGATGTAGGGTATCATGAAAGTAATTAACAAAGATCATGATTTCTGATAGGGTTCAGTTGAAGAGTTGAATCAGAAAGCCAACCCTTAACAGATGGGATAATGGTGTTATGGATGATGATGATGATGATGATGATGATGAACGATATATGAAGGCAAAAGACCCAAGACAGAAATCACAGACATTGTAAACTCAAAACCAACAACGTTAGATTATGTCACTGCTGCTCTCAGATCTCTCAGTGGACTGTGTTCTAAATGGGCAATTAAAATGAAAGAAGAGGTTGGGTTGCCACCAAAATGTCACAGCTCACCTCTGATCTCTTATCATTGTTTGCCCAATCAGAGGTCAATTTTTAAGTAACTCTTATTGAAAAGAAATGGAATTTGGGGTCTGAAACTGAGGTCTATGTACGTAGGCATAATTCGTTATGGGTGCAGGTCCAAGACCTAGAACCTGTAAATGAATCTGGTCAAAGGCCCTTGGTTCATTGTTGGATCTGACCCAAAACAAACCAATTACATATGTATTCATGAAGTCTTTCAAATACCAAGAAATACAATCCATGTACATGCTTACATGGTTTCTTCTTAAATCATGAACATGAAATTCCTCTTCTTTTTACAAAGAGATCCATTCCATACATTATTGTACATTTCCACCTAGTAGTATCAGAAGGGACTTTCTTCAACTTGATTGATGCAGGACAAGCTCTCATACCAAATCCAACGTAGGGCAAGCTCTGATACCAAATTGACGTAGGACAAGTCAAAATATTGGAAACCCTAGATCTAAATGATAGATGGATGCCTATATGAGAATGCAAAATGTGTATGGTTATTCCTAAAATGACATGAAACCTATATCCATGATTCACATAAGATGTTAGATAGAGAAATAATATTAAATAAATAATATAACAAAAACTATGCAAATTCACATACAAAATAAATCAAAGAGATTCAAAAAGAAGAATGATACTTACATATAAATCTCTCAAGGTTGTATTGTTGGCCTTTAATGCAAAATCCCTTAAAAGACTAATTAAATCATACCAAACCCTATCTAAAGTCTACTAAATTTAAAAATCAGTCCACCAAAGATGAAATAGGGCTATGGAATCACCTAGGGTCTACCAAAGGAATTAGGCTTTGTTTTTTTTTTCAAGCAAAACAAAGTCTAAATAGGTTCATACTTCATATAGTAGGTTAGAGTTAGACTTATAGGTCTAAGACAGGGATCTAAAGGTTGAGATGCAAAATAGGACACAGCAGAGTGAAAACGGGCATGTTCGTACAGTCATACAGACATGTACGAATTGGTAGGTCCCAACAGGGTTTTGGTGGCTGATGGTGGGGTTGGGTCTTGGTTTGGTTAAGGTTAGGATTCAGATGAAAAAGGGGACAAAAATGAGGTATAAAGTAGGCAAAAGTGGGGAAAAAGAGGGGAGAAAAGGGAAGGAAAGAAAAAAAAGATAAAGAAGAAGAAGAAAGATTGGTACCTTGAGTCACACAAGGTTCCTTGATCTTACACCAAGGAGGCAAAAAGAGTCACCAGACCTGTAGATGGAAGAAACTTGAATTTCTTCTTTCATTCATTCTCAAAAGTGTCTTTTACAACTATGTATGAAAGAAAGACTTTCGTAGAAACCCTAGACACATGTGACTTAAGCATGTGAACGATCTAAAACCATAAAAAAAAAAAAAAATACAAGTCTATAACAATCTTAAAACCATATGATGCAGCCATCACACCCAGTAATGGGGTGAAACTATGGTTCGTGTTCGACCGCGGCAATTGTAAGACCAAAGCCGTTCGTTCGGGACCTGAATTGGAATACGCAACGCATGCAGACCCACAGATGGGCCCACGGCCCACTCAATATTGTGTGGATCCTAATTGGATGCTTTGCACATGTTCACAAGGTCTAAGGAATGAGGAGAGCTCATGGAAGAGATTTGGAGTTGACAAATGGAACAAATCTAGCAAGGCTATATTTAAATCGAATGGTTGAAAACAACACTAACTTGACTAGAACTTTTCAAGTATCAAACAAATTTAGAATTTGATGAAATTTTTTAGGCATGGATAGCTTAGTCAAAGAGCTTTCCACCAAGCCCAAGAATGTCCAAATCCGACTTAAGTAGCTCAAATTATGACCGTTTTACGTCCAGGAGTGCAGAACTGCTCCATCCTAATTTAGCCTCATTCTAAACCGTCCATTGCCTAAAAACTCTCTCCCTTTAGGCTGTGGTAATTGAAGGTCGTCAACAATGCAAACTCATAATTAAGTGATTATTATAGAGAGTATTTTTAGCATAATTTTATGTAATTAATAAGGACCATCCATGTGGAGGTCCGGTGTCAATTTAGATGTTTCCTTAGGTCCATGTCAGCATCAAATGGCAGCCGCATGGGCATGACCATTTTGGAATGCATTTTCATAGCTTTTATTTCCATTCTTTGTAAATTTGGCTAATCCACAATTCCATGAATTGTGCATTCAACCAAAGCAAGTAGGGTTTGCTTTTGACTCCTTTTGTAACTTATAAAAAGACCACTTCATGGTCAAAATTGGACCACCCATTAATAAAGAATTATTTTGGTTTTCAACGAATTTGAGTGCCTTTGGACTTGGGGCTTCGGCCCATCTCAGGTCTTCGGATCCAATTTCAAGTACCATGCTAGTCTAATTCTTTGTTTTTAGGTTTGAGTTTTGATTATGAGAATGAATTTAATTAGTTACTCTTAATTTGATTTTAATTTTGAAATCCATTTAAGAGGACATTTTAATCTTAACTCATTCCTAAAAACATTGGATTCATGGGAAACTTGACCTCATTGATGAGTTATTAACCGTACTTCGAGAAGTAGCCCATTTGTAGAAATTACAACAGCTAAGGCTTCCGATACCCACAAGAGTAATCGGATTCGAAATCCTGACGAGTGTAAGGGAAAGACCTTTAAGCCTCCCCTGCTTTGCGTCACCAATAAACTAAAACAATATGCCACTAATAAAAAATAGCAAAACCAAATCCACAGATGGCAGTGGATGAATGGCCAAATTTATCCAATCTATAAATGAATTATTCAAACGATGTAAATGGATGAATTATTCCATGCTTGATCAACGTACAAGATGCGTTATTCATGGCTGAATTTGTCTCCATCCATGGTCGGATATATTAGACGTATGCACAAAATCATCATCCAACTATGTTGAGGAAAAATCTAGATTCCAATGCATCTTTCATCGTTAGCATCCCCTAATGCCCTCATTAGGATTTTCCAAAAATAAGATGGTGAAACTTGAAGAGAGATAAAGCAGGAAGCTTTTATGGAAAGAACCCTAGCTTTGGATGTTTGGGACAAGGAGTCGAGTCCAAATGAGATGTAAAATATGGTAGTGATGTAAGACGAGTTACAAAAGCAATAGTGGGAAAATTAAAAGGAAAATAAGATGCATATATGGAAAAATATGGCTAGCATCAAAAAGATTTAGACAATTATAAAATAGCTAAAAGAGCTACAAACACAGCTAAGTATGAAGAATACAATGATTTGTATGCAAAATTAAAAACTAGAGAAGAAGAAAAGGGAATATATAAGCTTCTTAAAGTGGAAGGGATGAGAAATAGGGACCTGACCATGTAAGATGTATTAAGGATGAAAATCAAAGGGTTTTAGTCAAAGATATGGATATAAATGATAAATGGAAAGGTATTTTTGAGACTTACTAAATAAGGAACACGAGAGTGAAAAAAATATAGAAGAATAGGAAAATGAAGAACTGGTAAATAAAACATAGAAAACAAAAGTAAAATTGACGTTGACTAAAACATAAAAAAATTAGAGCATTATGACCAAATAATAAAATTGTGGTTCTTATTAGGTGAAATAGAGATTAGATGGTTAACTACTTCGTTAACAAAATCTTAGACTCCAAAAGAATCCTTAAAGAATGGCATAAAAGTGTCATAGTCCCACTCTATAAGAATAAAGGAGATATTAAAGGTTGTGCCAAATATAGAGGTATTAAACTATGAGTAAGAATAATAAAACAAAGACTAAGCCAAGAATTACAGCGTTTGGATGGGGGGCAAATTTTGGAGGGGTAACCCGGGGGAATATGAAAACCCTTCCCTTGAAAAGGGTTTTCAAAAGTTGAGGGGGAGGGGTAAAAAGTTGATTTTTTACCCCTCCCCCTTAGTTACCAAACAGGGGTAATGGGGAACCTGCAAGTGTGTCTAGAATTAATTTGAGTTTATGCAAAGTAGGACAACCACCAAAGCAATTTTTGTTTTGAGACAACTAATGGAGAAGTTTAGAGAGAAAATGGAAATTTTATGTATGATTTTTATAGACTTAGAAAATGCCTATCATGGGGTGCTAAGGCATTTAATTTGGAAAGCTTTCAAAAAGAAATAATTCTATTAAGTATATTGAAGTTATACATGATAGGTATGAACAAGTGATTGCTAGTGTAAGAACAATATGTGAGGAGACAAGGAACTTCTCACTTTACCAGTAAGAGTTCATCTTCATCAAGAATCGACTTTAAGTTTGTATTTATTTGTCTTAGTTATAGATTGCTTAACACCAAATATACAAGATACAATGTTGTGGTGTATGCTATTTGTTAATTACATAGCTTTAATCAGTGAAACAAGAAATCAATTGAATGAGACCGTTAGAATTATAGAGGAAAGTTTTGGAGATTAATGGATTAACAACTAGTAGAAAAAGGATAGAATATATGGAAAATAATTATGTGATATAAGGAGCATAGAAAAGCAACCGATGGAAACAACTTGATATGATACTGTGATAAATTTTTACTTATGTGAAATTATTGAACCAAATGGAGGAATAGATCAAAGATTTAGCTAACAGGATGGGAGCAGGGTGGGCTAAATGTAGGCTAGCTATCTTGTAGATTAAAGGAAGGAGAGGGGGGGGATGGGTTGGGGTGGGGGGCATGGTAGGTCAACTATGCATTATGGAGCTGAGCGTTGGACATCTAAGAAAAAACAAGTAGATAAGGTAATGGTGACAAAATGAGTATTCTAAGATGGATGAGTAGAGCAAAAACTGAATTGTTCCAAATGAATATACATTTCCTTTAAATTTTAAGGGAAAAAAATTATAACATTTCCAAAGAAACCTTTTTCTCTCAAAATGTTTAAACATCCTCTTAATTGTAAATGCTCACTTCCTAATGAATATACATTTGGTATATATTGTTGCATTAAGTTGATTTGCTAATTCCATAATTGCAATTCCATCACCTTCCACTAGAACGTAGAGAAAAAATCATTTCTATCATAATTTGATAACAAAGTCAATGATAAGGTTATTTAAAAAATAAGAGGGTAACATAGTCAAGGGAATAGTTAAGAATGGTTTTCAAATTTGGCCATTGTAGATAGTTTTGAAATCTGGCTATTTTAATTAAGATTTGATTAAATAACTTTGAAAATAATTGCTTTCAAGTTTTTAGTATGTGCAGTTAAAAAAAAAAATCATGATGCGATTTTTCCTGCAACCCACGCATACATTTTTCACATTTAGGATTGATGAAGATCTAGGTTGATTTTTTTCAATCTTCTTAGGTCTCCAATGAAAATAATAATGAAAAAATTCAGATTTGGCTCAATTTAAATGAGGAACCCAAATTTGAACATTTCTGAAATCTCCAGAAAAATCCTCAGATCTCCATCGATTTCAACACCACTTGAAAATTCACCCAAAAATTAGAAAACTGGATCTCAACCGGAAATCCACCCAAACCCAAAATTCTCTCTAAAATAAGCATTAAGAATCAAAATCTCAATGGAATCTCAACACCATGAGAAAAATTCCAAATGAAATTGAAAAGCAAGCAAAATGAATTCTAAGCTTAAATTTGCATAAACTAAAATTGAATTTCTATGCAAAAATTAAACTAGGAATCACGATAATTTAAAATCTACTTGCTTTAGGTGAAAATTTGCTTGAGCTACAACTGAATTGATGTGTCTATAGTCACCCATGGCAGTAGTATTTATTTAAAAAAAAAAAAATTTACAATTTGTGCCATCACTTGGTTTGGCACCAAGTGTATTAGAATCCATCCAAGCCATTGATCAAATCCTAGAGTACACAAATCATTAAGGGCCGGCCACCTATTTTTACTTCTTGCTTGCGATCAAATCCTAGAGTACATAAATCATTAAGGGCCGGTCACCTCTTTTTACTTCTTGCTTGCGCCAATTCCTCTGTCTCCTTGTCCATGTTGGAAAGACCTAGAGTTACACATGCCCAAGACTAAATGTTGGCCATTGGTTGGATGCTCTCTCATTCAACTTCAATTCACAACTCCTCTCGTGTGCTAGAAAATTAACTCCAAAACTCTTCATGTGGGGTCCCATTTTCTTCCAATGTGACCCTAGGCCAATGGATAGGATCCATATGCATTAAGTTCACCATTTTGGAGCCCAAGTTAGATAGTTTAGCTCTCACTTACCAGTCAAAAATTTTGCATAATTGCAAGGCTAAAGAAATATTTTCATCTTCATCCATGATGTTTGCATCATTTTCTCCCACTACGAAGAACTCACCCTCTGATGTGGAGCAGTTTCCATAGTTAGGATTTTAATTTTTTTACTTTGTTGGCATTATTGTATTTTTTTATTTTAATTAAGAGTTTTAGTTTATTTGGGATTTATTTAATTATTTAGGGGTAATTTAGTCTTTTTTGTACTTAGGGGTATTTTAGTCATTTGAGAGTTGTGTTTATTATAAAGCCTTGTAAACCCTATTCTCTAGGGAACGATTGAATGAATGAGAATATGGACTTTTCGCAACTATCCTGTGCGATTCATCTTAGGAGTGACTACATGAGGCCCTTTTGGCGTGAAGCCTGATGTGAGGCCATCCTTCCATCTTTCCATCTCCAGGTACTATCCATCCTCTTCTTCTCTCTTCTCTCTTTCTTTGTTTTCTTTTTTCTCCTAAATCCAATCCCAGATTTCCGTTCCTGTCTGTATTGTGTCTCTCCTGTGGTCAGTCCTTCTCAAGCCCAGATTCTTCAATCCCAGGCCTTATTCTAGCATCACCTGCCCCTAGTTCCCTTCCACAGCTTTCACTCATCACACACAAACCCTTCTACAGCCTTCGGTCCTTCAAAACAGTCCCTATTGCTGTCGTCAGGCCCTTTTGAAACCCCTTAACCTATCGCCCATCCATGTAGGCCATCTCATGCTATCGCCAAACCCATAAGGCCTTTCCCATACAACCTCAGGCATGTCCCTTCACTTTTCTTTGTTGTTAAAGTCTTCTTTCCAGTCTTTCCCCTGCTGCCCAGAGTGTTTTCCCCTTCCTTTTGGATGCTGCACCAGTTTCTACACTCTTAAACTGCCCATCCCTCTTGTCGCCCATTTCACAGAACCTCTCTTTAGCCTTCAGTCCCTCCTATTACCTTCCATACAGTCACCTACTGCAGCCAGAAGCCATAGCAGCCCTTCTTGTAGGCCTGTGCAGTCATCGGTCTCCTTTCCCAAGCCCATCTCCCTGTGTCGTTATCATTTAGGACCCTTCGTTGGGTTGCTGCGATCCCAGCCCAATCCTTTTCTTTTGTAACTTATTGCTACAGCAATCCTATTATAGATTGATGGAGGGACCAGTCTTGTGGATTTAATTAAGGCCTTGTTTGAGAGATCCCGTCGCGTACCTGTAAGTGGTCTGGACTTTTTATTTAATTGCTTACATTAACTCCTGAAATTCGCTTGATTATTTGTAGTTTATTATTATTGATTAATTGTTTCAATTAATTAGAATTTTAATTTCAGCATCATTTCATTAGATTCTAATTATTTTGTTGCATTAGTTGCATTTTAGGCACTTAGGATTATCCTATCCCTTGTCCTCCGTCACCCTCGAGTTTAGAATGTTTGCAACTTGAGAGAATCAATCTGCCATAGGTCGCCACTATCTCCTTGGAACATGTTGAAAAGGACGACATACATGCCTTACACTGGAAACTGGTGTTCCAGTTGTTGCTTTGTTGTCTGCAAAAATTTGATGAGGAACTAAGTGAGGAAAAATGAATCTCATGGTCTTCCCAAACTGGATCAATGTAAGGTTGAAGAATGTTGTCTACATCCACGGTTGTCATGAACATCCTATTGTCTACTGCAGTCTTGGAGAAAACTCCCATTGCACGAACTCGTACTGCCCACTCCTCATGTCATTTCGTAGGTGCTAAGCAAGAGTATCTGCCTTAACCTCCAATTGTTGCTTCTCCTCCAAAGACTCAAAATTCTACTCTAACTACAACTGTGTTTAAAGCTATCCTTGCTAGATCTTTCACTAGTCCAAGAACAATCTCCGCCCCATCCTTCTTGAAAGTGTGCGTGTTCTTTCACCCATCGTTGACGTATGAGAAAGAGAAAGAGATGCACTTCCAAGAGTAAGATGCCTGCTACAAAATAAAAACAAAAAATCGTCTTCCACGAAAGATAAATTGTTAGTGCCCCGGCGTGTCGAGTCACCTATTTATCAATTCTATGACTCAAGAGAAGTATAGCCTTGGAAGAATGAAGTAATGAAACACAACTCAAGTAGTGTGAAGACTGAATCAAGCTTTGAAGATGGAAGATCAAGTTGAAGATTCAAGCATCACCATGTGTATGGCAATCACTCAGGTAAAATGGCCATAGATAACTCTAGGGTAAACCCACACCTCTAGGAAGACCTTGCCTAGGATTAGAGAATCAAAATGGATAATATAATTAAGCCTATGGAACTTTGGCATCCAACAGAACCAAGTGGACTAAACTTGGAAAAACTGATGAACCGTTAGGCCGATCGATCGTGTCCGACAATCCATCGCCTTGGACAGGGACGACCCTTCGTGGTTATACGATCTATCATCCGGATTGACAAGGGTTCTGATTGGAAAGACCCCTCAGGCCGATACTATCATGGATCTCACGATCCATCGTGTGGGACAAGACACGACCCATCTGGTCACAACTTGTCGGCTGAATGTCAGTTACTCTCAGGACGATACTATCGTCAGAGCATGATCCATCAGCAACTGGGCTCAACGATCCATCAGGACACACGACCCATCGTGGGTTACCGTTATCAATCCATTGGAGTGCATTTAATGCGCAACGGTCTAGTAGGTGGAGAACAAATTCAAATCACTAGATCAATCGTCAAGCCACGACCCATCGTGAGCTTTTGAAGTTTGAATTTTCAGGTTTGCTTATTTTAGCTCCGGATTTTCTTTTGATGGAGAGAGTTTTTGAAATTGAAAACCAGAGGAAAAATCTGAGGTCTCTACACTCTCCATCTCTCATTCTCTCTAAACATTCTACATGTGGTTAACCATTTTTGAGATCCAATCAACTCTTGATTGAGATATAGAGAGAAAGGAAGAAACCAGAACTAGGATAGCATAGGAAAATCAAAATCCTAGAACCTCTCCCAAAGCTTGTGATTGTGCATACACTGGTACATCTTCTTCACCACAGAGATCAGATCAAAGCTAGGGAGAACTCTAAGAAGCATATCTCATTCAAGTGAGCTACAAAGGAAAGTGCTTCTCTTTATTTTATTTTAAACATCATCTTGTGAAGTGGATTAAGGGAAAGAAGCTTGAACCACTATAAAAAATAGATGAATAAGGAAGTAGACCGGGGTAGGTCGAACCTTTCAAAATTAGGATTCGAGTTAGGTGATATTCCTACTCTATTTGTGAGGGTGTAATTCCACACATAGTGTATATTGGATAGCCCAAGATAGAGTGAGTCCAACAGTGGATGTAGGTTTGTTTTAAACCGAATCACTATACATCGGGTGTCCATGTGTTTGATGGAATGCTTGTGAGTGTTAAATTAATTTGTACACATCTTGTTCACACAACACCAAACATCTTGATTAATATCATTATTCCGCTTCATTAACTTTTATTAATCAAGATATTTGCAAAGAACCGAAAAATTGGGGATTGTCTTATTCACCCCCCTCTCCTCTTCCTTCTAAACAATCGTATTCTAGCACTTGGGAAATTTCAATTGGTATCAGAGCCTCGTGCTCTTTATAAAGGATCTAACCATCCTAGTTGATCCTTTGCTAGAACGTCAATATGGATGCCCGAAAAATTGTTTATAGATCTCTATTGTTTGTTTACACTATCTTGATGTACTTGAAAATAAAAATAAAGAATATATTGGCATCATATGATCAAAGTTTTTTGGACCTCTATCCAAAATGATTTCATTGAAAATATTGTTATAGATGGTTCAAAATCCCCATATTCTGTAGATGCATGCACCCTTGTTTCCTTGAATCCTAGGACAGGTAATCTCACTTGCAAGAGAGAAATGGAGTCTACATCTACTGGCCTTGAAAGAACTGAGACCACTTCAAACTTGGAACATCTTGGAGAAGGTGAGTATTTAAAAGTGTGCATGCAACTTGGAAACATCTTGGAAACATCTGAGTCACACACGCCCAAGACTAAAAGTCAACCAAAAATGTAGGTTGAATGCTCTCTCATCCAACGTCAATTAGCAACTCCTCTTGTGTGCTAGTAAATTGAGTTCAAAACTCTTCATGTGGGGCCTCATTTGCTTCCAGTGTGAACCCGGGCCCACAAGTAGGGTCCATATGCATTAAGTTCACCATTTTGGAGCCCATATTAGACGATTTAGCCCTCACTTTCCCACAGTTGAATTTTTTATAGAATTGCAGGGCTAAGGAATCAATTTCATGTTCATCCATCATGTCCACATCAAAAGGATGAATTCAGTTCCATGAAGCATAAAAAGTAAATTGTCGGAACCTAGGAATTATTACCATTATTCATCAGATATCTTTGAAATTCTTATTATCCATCAACTATCTTTCAAAATATTGACGTTGAATTTCCATTATGTGATTTTCGTCCCCTATATTCTGTGTGTTTTTCATATTAGGTTCATTTAATCTCATATAGTTACAAAGCAAATAGCACTTGCAAGTTGATGACAATATACAATCAAGATCCCCTAGGACCTAGTCCCCAAATAATATTTTGATCACTTCTATGTGTGGCCTTCCAAGGCTTATACGGATGGGTTGGTAGGAAAGAACTTTGCTTGAATAATATGCTATAAAAAATATACCTTAATCATAGAAGCGAATCCATGTCTCTTAAGGTTTCCTCAGGTTAGATCAATGTGCTACTTAAGTCAAATTGGGGTTAAATTGGATCAAGTGCGATGGGGGAGAAGTATCAATGGGGTGGTGGTGAGCCCAATTTGATTGGGTGCTCAAATTATTATTATACGACTAGAGCCAAGGGGGTCCTGGTTATATATACACTAGAAAGAATTAGGCTGAAGACATTATTGTCCACACCATGCTATGAACCAACATAAAAAGGGGAATATCTCCAAAGAAGTAATGCCTACATGAAAAAATAAAAAATAGCACTCACCTCCACCATTTTTTTTAAATTACCATCGGTAATTATGCAAGCAATCTCCAATATCAAATCTACTTCAATATCCAGACCTAAATACATCACAAGAACAGATAAAGAACCGTTAAAACAACTAATACTGATATACAATTTTATGCTTGTAACATGGAAGACAGTACAACAAAAACAACAAGGATCTAGAGCAGATAGGTTTTTCATTCCATTTTTCTTAGTGATAAAAACGATATGCCTAAAATACACAGCAGACAACAAACGAGTTTCTCCATTCTTCCTTTCTAAGTAGCATGATAACCAAGATCAATAGAAGATTAGTTTCTCCATTCTATTTTCTAAGCAAGAAAATCTTATGCCTAAGATCCACTGCAGAGAGGTTTTTCCATTCTATTTTCCTTGCTAACATGATAAAGGTATATCATAGTTAAGCAAAGGAAGACAATTTACCATTTTCTGGCAAATGAAATGAAGGACCTCTGTTGGTGTGCCCCTAATCACTCAATTAATTTCATATAGCACACATTGCATAAATGCAACAATCATTTTGATGTGATTAAAGTATTCAGTTTGAAAGAAACAAGTGACCACCAGTCATTTCCAAGTCGATCCACACAAGGGGAAGCCTATACTCTTCCGAAGATATTGAAAGGCTTTCATTCTTCCCTATGTCATTTTTGGGTGGCATGATAGTCATGGACGCTTTGTCTTTCTTCTGACCCTTACCTGTACCAAGAAAATAGTGTCATAAATACAGTTTGCACTATTAACATATTTCTTATTGAGTATAAATTCCCTACATGCAAGGACTTGGATTTTCTTTACATTAATGTGCATGGCAATGTGCAAGCCAATCAAAACACATCATGTCATCATTAGCATTTTCTATATGTGCAAAGTAAAATGCAAAGACATGCAACGTGCAGAACAATGTACAGAGAAAAATGCAGAATGCAGATAATTTACAAAAGAAAATTAACAAAATATAGAATAATGTGTATTGGAAAATGCAAAATGTAAAGTAATGTGCAAAACAAAGTGCAAAATGCAAAATGAAGTGCAGGACAAAATGCAAATGATTAAGTGCCATGTTTATTGGTCTCCACATTGCTTTGCATAGTGAGGTAAACAAAACCCTAAATAAAAGCCTACATGGTACCTGACTCATTTTTTTATTTGGTCAATAATTTGCACTTTGAAGTTCCAAGTATTATTAGTCTCAAAGACATTTTTTAGCCAAATCTTAACCATATGAAGGTGAGCCTAGATTTTTTTTGTGTGCATGTATGAAGAGTTTTCTCTTCATTAATGTGTAGAACAATGTCCAAGCCAATGGAAACATGCCATGTCATCATTGCAGTTTACTCGGTGCATTGTTTTGACAAAGTGCAAAGCAACGTGTAAGATCAAATGCAAAATTATGCAATTTGAAAAGAAAAATACAAAACGTGAATCAATGTTCAAAAGAAAAATGCAAAATACAAATTAACGTGCAAAGGATAATGCAACATGCATAACAATGTAAAAAGAAAAATACAAATGATGACATCGCATATTTTGATTGGCCTACACATTGATGCAAAAAAAATTCTGAATGCTTGCGTGGTATCCAAACTCTATGAAGTTACCAAAACCAAATATAGACACCAATATGTCTAGTACCACTACAAGTTAGAAAAGCCAAAACAAGGAACTGTAGTCATGTATAAGCTTAACAGTTTGAATTGATGAGTGAACATGATTCCAAAGAGTTATATAGGCTCAAGAGGAAAAGTTATTCAAACAACAATTGCTACCAACACTATCCTAACATCTAAATTGCAAAACAAGATATCCTTAGGTTCCAAAATAAGGAGAGAACTAAGACTTACATTTATGCCATCATTGGTAGTTAAAAATGAGGTGGTTTGAGGTGGTTTGGTCATACAAGTATAAGACCAAACACCGCCCAATATGTAGAGGTGAGAGATTACAGATCCAAGGCAGTAGGAAGAGAGGCCAACCACTGGAACTTGGAGGGAAGGAATAAAGAGGACATGCTAGATTGCTGAGTGACAAATGGTATGATTTATGACAGTGTCAAATGGAGAAAAAGAACTTGTGACCCAGATAGATGGGATTCTAGCCTGTGATGATGATGATGATTGTTAGTTAAAAGGTCCAGTTTGGTAAATTCGACTTCAAAGGTGGAAGAATAATTTTGTGGAATTTGCAAATTTCTCCAAAGAATTCCGTGTTCTGGAAATTCCGAAATTCTAACCAAGAAAATTATGATATTCGAATTAAAAAGCTTGAACCACTCGCATAATTGAATATCAGATGCCCACCAACAACTCTAAACCTACAAAACAAAGAGGTGGCGCACATGCAAGGACACAACAACTATTGCAGGAAGTCCTTGGATTGCATAATTATCCAGAATCTGCGGATTCAGGAATTCAGATGCTGGAATTTGGAACTTAGATGTGAACCGTAGGCCGTCACAATGGAAGAAGGATCCCCAAAGAACAGAGCGGAGCCAATTAAATGAAAGGACAAGATAACGGAATTATTGGACCCCCACAAGCATAGAATAGAATTCCAAGGATTGAATAGCCACGAAAAACACCAAAAGCACTATAAAACCTGATTTTGATGTGGAGGCGACATCAGCGACTCCATTGCTGGTAGCAGCAGAAGCAATAGTCTGTTCTTTATCATCTTCAGCGTCCAAATTGAGAACGGAAAAGGCGTTTGATAGATAATTCATTTCTCAGAGGTATCTTAAAACAAAACAAGATGCAGAACTAGGAAGAACCAACGACACCCTTTCGCCTTGCTTCGGGTGACCATAGGCATGTAATTGAGCTTGAGATTTACGATTGAGAATTCTAGTATCGATAACAACTGGCAATAGTGGGTTTTGGGGAAAGTAATTGATTCACAAGAATTAACGTGAACTTTCATTGACATTGTGATTGAATGATTGGATAAATTTAAAAAATAAAATATAATAACCTTCTACATATTCAATGTGAATCAATTCATAATAGATTATTTCTCTATGTAAATCTATTTACCTATATCTATCATGTAATGACCCCAACCCGAGTGGTATGAATTCTAGAGTTTGTATGGGTCCCTTTGGTCGGACTAAGGTTTTTAGGTCCAATATTGAATAGCCTAAGTGAAAAATGTAGGAAAATGGATAATGGAATAAAGATTACGTAGGTGACGGTGCGATCGACACGTCAGTAGGACCGATGGTCAGAGAGTAGACAAAGAGCAATGGTAATGCAGAAATCCAATCAGAGAACTCGATAGCTTATTAGTCCGATCGACACTAATTACCGGTCCGACCAACAAAGAACAGAAAATTGAATGACTTTGTAAGTGCCTTTTGGTCCCACCGTCAAAGAGTAGGAGAGAGATCTTTGTGCATCGTCAATTCAACTGACACACGGAACTTAAGTGGGTATTCAAACCCCTTTGGAGCCAAAAAATCATTTGTAACTCATTTCTCCTTCCCTCAACTCCGTGGTAAACCCCTTTTCAGCCAAAACCCGGTCTCCTCCTCCCTACCAATCCTTAAATCTATCTGTGCATATGCATTAGTTGGATTGAGCGCCCCTCTAAAACCTCCATTGCATCATTTTTTTTCTCTTTAAGGAGGTAAGTAAGGCCACCTGTTCACTCTTATCCCCTTTTGATTCATGTCTAGCTTAAGGGTAAGGGAAAATGGGGGTTGGAAATGGACAATGGGCCTGGAATGGGATATAGACATGGAATTTTTTTTTTTCTCTAAGGGAGCAAGTAAGGCCACTTATTCACTCTTATCCCCTTTTGATTCATGTCTACCTTAAGGGTAAGGGATAATGGGGGCTGGAAATGGACAATGTGCCTAGAATGGGATATAGACATGGGAAAATTTTGGAGATTAGTGGGTTATGGTCGGGTGGGTGGAGGACTTGAACTCCTTTTTTGGGTTTAGTGCCCTATGTGGGAAGTAAATTTGTGGGACAACGACTTAGGAGGGTGGTAAATAGCAATTGGGGGCCATCTCATGAGTAGAGCTTGTTGATGAGTGGGAGGATTCCATCCATTCTCAGATTTTTCGATTCGATTTGGGGTTTTGTAAATCTAGATGTAATTCAACTTCATTTATGCTAAGTATGAATAGTGATTATGAAATTATTGTGTTGAGTAGCTCTTGGCCCGTCTCAAGCAGATATTCCTTGACAAGTCAGAGACATAAATCCACTGGCACACTAGGTGAGGATCCATTTCTGCATGCTTACACATAATGTGTTTGTGTTAATGTCTGAATGTTGTGGATTGTTGATGATGTTTGAGTGAGCAATACCTGGGATGAGATGAGTAGGTTATACTTGCTTGAATGAATAGATGAAAAGAGTAGCCTTGTTTAATTTCACATTAAGGATTGATGTTTTATGTGAAGTTACATGGCTAAAAATTGAGTGAGGAATATTATGAAAATGCATGTGTAGTAGGAAAAAACATTATTATTTTAGTTCTATATATTCTATGCATTGTTCATGAGAAATAATGATTCATTAAGATGAAGTATGATTGTTGACTTTATGAGACAAAGAACCCTTGTGGTTCTAAGTAGGGTACCTCTTCATGGGATTTAATAATAAGTACCACTGTGTGGTGGAAAGAAGTTAGGGGTATCTCTGTGTGGTAAAAGCTAAGGGTACCCTTTGTGTGGATAGCCACCTTTGGTGGTGTGATGACAAACATGTAGTAGATTTTCTGAAGTGCTTTTCTATTATCTTCTTATATGCATTACATGTCTTCCGCTACACACTCTATTGGATTGTTGTGTGCTAACCCCTCGTAGATGTAGGAATCACGCCAGAGGTGAGGTCCCGTGGGCCCCATCAACAAGGGTAAAGATTGCATTAGAAGATCTATTTACATATTTTGTATTTTGTTATCGTTAGCTAGACTAAGTTGTAATATGTGTAATGTGTTGTTATTGTCTAAGTCATTAGACCGAACTTAGAAAAATGAGTTTTGGTAATTGGCATGTTATCTTCAAAAAAAAAATTATATATATATATATATATTATCAGAGCCTAGGTTCAACACCCCAGACCATAGGCGAGAAGAGTTATTTCTTTTTATATCACGTTAAATGCAATGTATGCTTAAGTGGTGAGCTCGGGCTTTAAGTTCGAGAGATGTGTGATGATGTTGAATCTTTTGGTTTCCCTTGAGAGTTAAGGGTTGGTAAATGCGTGATTTGACATTAGTAATGGCAAAACCTTTCACGTAGAAAGAAAGTAGAAATGCTTCCAGTCTTGAGGATGTCGTCGTGGAGGAGGTGTTACCTCTCGGGGTCATCGGAAGGGACGAAGTGTAGTGTATGATTCAGGAGGTAGTTAGGGCAATACACTTGAATGCCCAGGGACAAGGAGGGACTCCACGCAATGGACAAGGGTCCATAGGGGTGACCCAACTGGGTGCTCAAGACCCACCGATCCTATGGCAACATAAGAGTGGTTGGAGGGAATAAAATTGATGATGGATGCCTTGGGTATCATTAACGAGACCACTAGAGTACAGTTGGCATTCCCGACAGTGATGGAAGTTGGTGAAAGCAACACAACCCATTCATGCCTTGAGATAGGAAGACTTCAAAACGATTTTCTTCCCCCAATATTTTCCCACCACTGTACGGGAGTAGAAAGCGAATGAGTTCTTCAACTTGGTGCTGGGGAATGGGACGGTGGCCCAATACGTGGCCTAATTTACAGAATTGGCTTGTTTTACTACTTGTTAGTGCCTTGGCTTGGTTAAGATCCTATGTTTGTCAATTTCATGACTCGAAAAGAAGCACTTGCTGGAATCTTGAAGACCCAAGATGATCAAGAGTAAATATCATGCTCCACCAGATTAAAGCTCATCGTTATGACAATCACAAAACATGTATTATGGACATAGATGACTTTAGGTGGTACCCACACCTCAGAGAGGACTATCCCTAGGCTTAGAGAAACAAAATGGTTAAATCATAAAAAGTCTAGAGAGGATGCTTGACAATTAATCGAAACCCAACTTGAAAATATGTATTTGGTTTCACTGTCAACACGACTAGTCTATCTCATCAACCTCTCGGTGTAGTCAGGATCGACCCATTGTGGTCAAAGACTGGTCGACCAGAATGACATAGGTTCTGGAACATTGAACTGTCATTCTAGGCATGCCTCTGATCGAGAGTCTCGTATGCACCGACCCCTCGGTGAGAGGCTGAAATGACCCCTCGTGGTCAACGACTCCTCGATCAAGATCTTGAGTTCTGAAACTCTGAACTCATGTGGACTCTCAAAGAAACAGATATATCGGCAATGAGAGTCCGATCAAGAGTACTAGGACCTGTAATACCCTGCCCCAGATTAGGCGTGTTTTAGCTTAATTTTCGTGTTTAACCTATTGATCTGGAGGTTTTCAGTCAGGGCTTTGAGGAAAGCCCAAGCGAGGCCTAATCCGAGCTCGTAAGCTCAAAGATCCAGCCCGTTCAGCTAGAGGGGTATTTTGGTAATTTACCACTTGTTGTGCATTTTATTTCCATAAATTGTGTAATTTTGTGAATATTATTGGTGAATAATGTTCTCCTTAATGAAGGATTTACAATTCTGATTTTAAAATGATTTAATTTTCTGAAAATGATATTTAAATATCACCCGTCGGAACCCCGAAAGAGAGTTTTAATTATTTTAAATAATTTCGGGAAAGAGATAAATTTTGAAAATGATATTTGGTGTTAGATCATTTTAAGAATGATCTAGATAGTTCATTTCATTTCAAAATGAGGTTTATAAAATAGTTATTTTTACATTTGTTAAATTAAGTAATTTTGGAGAAAATATGATTTTTGTTTAAATCAAGGGTTTTCATTGAGAGATAAAATCTAAAATTTTTATGGTTACCAAGGTTTTCAAAACCCAACCCATCTGTAAGGTTGGATCTGATTTTTAAAATTTTAATTTATCCCTTTTAGTTTAAAAATCGGTTTTTATGAAAACCAGGGCCTTTCTGCAATTTGAAACTACCTGAGGGACTGATCTGTAAAGGCAGAGCAGCCTGCACACGCCATGCAGCGTGCACTGGCCGCTCGGCCCGTTTTCCGGCGGTGATGATCACCTCCCGTCGTCCTGTCCCATCGGTTTCAGCCGATTTTCCGGCTGGAAAGCCTATAAATTCAGGCCCGAGTCTCCTTCTGCAACTCCCAGCAAACTGCTTCTCTTTCCCTCTCTGTGAAATCCAAACCAGCCGACTGTTTGCAAACCGAAGTTTAGGAAGATTTTATTTCAAAAACCCGAATTTCAGCCCAGAAATCAAAACCGAGGTATCCAATGTATTCCTTTTGAAATTTCAATCAGTTTAGAATCTAGAAAATCAGTTTTTGACCCTGTTTTGATTGAGAAAAACAAGTTTTAAGTTTTAAGGAAAACCATGGGTTTCATGTACCCGTGAGGAATTTACCTTAAAATCGGATGGCCTTTTGAGCTTCTGAGCTCCAAACCTCTACCTATGGAAAGAGGACTCCCAGAGGAGTCCATCAGACCAGACGGATGTGAAAATCGAATCCGGGAAGCCCTCCCTTTCTGGAATCGCATTTCAGTGTATTTCCGCCGCGACTGCCTGCTGTTGCAGACAGTTGGAGAAGACGACTCTCGGAAGGTTCGAGAGCCGATCTTCGGACGGTCCGAACCTTCGGACGGTCCGAGCAGTGACCTTCGGACGTTCCGAACTTCAATCCGAAGCCCAGTCCGCCCGAGGCGAGCCAGACCCCTTTCGGAAGGACCGAGCCAGCTCAGAAGGACCGAGCCAGTTCGGAAGGTCCGAACATCTTCGGAAGGTCCGAACCCAGTCTTCGGACGTTCCGAGCCTTGCAGACCCACCGAGACTTGGTGTTTTCAGTTTTTCCTATTCGGATGGACTTCGGACGGTCCGAGACCCAGTCTTCGGACGATCCGAAGTCAGGCCCCAAGTTCCGAGGCCAGTGACTCAGTTTAGAGTGGTTCGGATGATCCGAAGCCACTGCACCCTGTTCCGAGGTGATGTTCCGAGGGACCCGTTTTGAAAATGATAAAATATTGTTGGAATATTGTTTTTGGCTAATATTTATGATTATTTAATATGTTTAATTATTTGTTATGATTTATACCCCCCCCTGTTAATTAAAATTGTACTAACCCATTTTCCTCTTATTATTTATAGTGTAAATACTATTGTAAACGCTTTCAGTCCGACACTAGTCGGGAACTGAGTGATTCACTTTCAGGACGACATTATAGTCGGGCACTGAGTGACCTCGAGGCCTACTCAAAATGTCAGCTCTGGTCCTATCCAGAAGACAACCGAGAAGTGACCTGAGGATCTAGACCTTACTCAATAAGTCAATCTGGTCAATGCCCAGAAGACAATATGAGTTTGGACTGAGCCCCTTATGTTTATTATATTATTATCTTGTGGATGATTTAAAAATGATAGAAACCAAGTAAGAGACTCATTCCATTAAACCCGGATATTTTGTGGGAAAATACATGATTTCCAAATTCTACGTATATGTACGTATTTGTTATGTATATTGATTGAGCACTTGTATGTTATTTGACAGAGACCGCGAAACCACACGATCACGGTGAGGGAACTTAACTCTGCAGATTTTGTAAACAGGTGTTATATTGAGCAATGAGTGGTTTCGGTTTTGATGAACCCACTCATGTGCCTGTACATGATGCACTATGGTAAGAGTGCTGTGATGATTTGATATTACGGTGTTGACCGTATGTGTATGTAAGACTGCTTCCACGTACCTGGGCTATTGAACCAATATCGGCCATATGAGAGATGGTTTATGTCTACTGGACCATGGGCGGACCATGCTGTCGTCAGTTGCTGACTTGAGGGTGTCAGTATCGGCTAAGTTTAAGAGCCGGAGATGTACTTGCAAGGATGTATTTTGACCGTGTCGGGACTTAATACTGGTCTCAGTGTAGTCGGCAGGCGTTACGGTGGATAATGGCAGGTGATTGACAGTTGATGATGTTATTATCTTATTTGAGATTATGCTTACTGTTATCAAGCATGTGATATTGAACTGTTGCTAACCTGTTTTATTACTTACTTAATGTGCATTGTTAATTATCCTTCACTGGGCTAGTTAGCTCACACCACTCACCTTTCAGGCGATGAACCCGAGGAGGAGGACCCTCTCTTTCAGGCTTAGGGCGTTTGAGCTAAGGCAGTGTTTTGGGATTCCCCCGGAGAGGAATGCCCTGATCTTTTCTGTTGGTTCTTGGAACCGTTGTCTTTAAGTACCAGATGTGGTACTTAATTTATGTTGAATTAATGTAATCGACTATGTTGCCATTTAAGACAATGTTATGAATGATTAATCAATGCTTTATAATGATGAATTAATGGTTGATTTTGTTTACACTATGTGTTGTTATTGCTTTGTCTATAGGGCAGGTATATGGTACATGTTTGAGTCCACTTGACGGGCTAATGTGTAATCGCTGGGCCTAACTGTTGATCCGGCCCAGTAAGAATGTTTGTGGTTTAGTTTACTTATCTTCAAAAAAAAAAAAAATTTGTCGCGTTCCGGGCCCACCGGTCGGGTCGGGGTGTGCTATTGTTTTGACATTTTCTTGTTTGGTGATACAGATATGTCAGGCAACACAGAGTACTTCCAGGGGACACCTAGCGACCCTATTGTCGTAGATTCTTCAGACGACTCCGGTGCGCCAAGTCTCGATGAGGTTGCACCTGGAGAGGAGATAGTAGTGGCATTCCCAGAGTACCACGTGGGTGCTGAACCTATGGAGGAAGAGGGAAATATCCCAATTCCTGAGGAGTCGGTGGGGGAGAACGGTTCACCCGAGTATGTTCCGGTTACTCCGCCATTGGACGTATACCAAGATGAGATGTGTGAGCTCTGCAATCAGGCATGGCACAACTTCATCTATTGCCCCTATCCACCCAGTGTCATTTGCCCTGTTTGCGGACTCCGCGGACATGGGAGTGCCAGAACCAATTGTCCTTATGTAGGAGGACCGGGGATCACACCTTGTTTAACTTGTGGGGTGTTCGGGTACAAGTCTGAGACCTGCCCGGACAACTTTTATTACTTTGGTGGTGAGGAAGGATCTTTTTCAGGGAATTAGATCAGTATTGTTAGGGGGCATCGGGGAGTTGTCTTGTAAGGGTTGAGTTTTGTTATTTTGAAGGGTTTTCGTACCCTACTAACCCTTGTACTTGTATTGATATTTTTGAATGAATTATAAAGAAATTGTTGCAACTTGTGTCTTCTACTTTGGAAAAAAAAAAAAATCTTAAAATTGGTTAATGATGTTTGTAAGTGTAAATAACAGATGTCAGGACCCAACGCAAACCGAGCCAACTTTCGTGGGAGGAGGACTGGTCTTCCACCCCGTAACCTACCTAACGAGGCGATTAGAGCGGCAGTAGAAGCATTTTAGCAGATAGCTGAAAATATGCGACGTCCGCCAGTCCAAACGCCAGAGGAGAGAGCCACTTCGGCTCTCAAGGAATTCAAGCGTCTGAACCCGACTAGCTTTTCGGGAACAGAGGACCCCAGCGCTGCAAGGAACTGGCTAACCCAGATTAGCCGCATCCTTAACACCCTAGCAATCGCCGACGACTTACGTGTGACCTTGGCGACCTATCAGCTCGAAGGGAACGCCTACGAATGGTGGGAGGCGAAGAGTTTGGTTCGTAATCACGAGCCAATGACTTGGGAGGAGTTTTCTGCAGCCTTTTTGGCCCGTTACTTCCCAAAGACGGTGAAGGAGGCGAGGAAGAGAGAGTTCCTCAACATTCAGCAAGGCTCAGATACAGTGGCACAGTATGCCATGCGCTACATCGACCTGATGCAGTTTGTGCCATGGATTGCAGCCAATGAGGAAGAGAAGATCCAGCATTTCGAGAACGGACTCAGACCCTTCCTGCAGCGGCAAGTGGCCGGCCTAGTGTTCAACACTCTGGAGGAAATCATCGAGCGCGCTTCAAAGGTAGAAGCAGTGGACTCTATCAACCGGAGCACTGACAGCTCTCAGAAACCTTCTTCCAACAAGAAGACAAGGTTTAACCAGCAGAAGAGGCCTTTTTTCAGGAAGAGCCAACCTAGTGTGGGCCAGTCCAGTAGGTCTGACTCTCGGCCAATCGTGTGCTACACCTGTAATCAGCCAGGGCATACTTCCAAGTTCTGCCAATCCAAAGGAGAGAGAGCGTGCTTTCACTGCAAGCAGACCGTGCACCTGTTCAAGGATAGCCCTTTTTCTGGTAAAGCGGCACCTTCGCAAGGCGCCGAAGTTTCCTTCTCTGTGGCGCAGCCGTCTGTCGGCAGAGGTTCTCAGCAGGCTTCCAGAGGATCAGCGACACCGAGGAACGGACCACCTCGGAACGATCAGGTGAGAGGGCGAGGGCGTCCTCAAGGGAGAGTCTACTCTATAGGGACTCAGAAGGAGGAACCGATGGAGAACATAGTGATGGAAGGTACCCTTAATCTTTTCAGTCTTTTGGCTCGAGTGTTGTTTGATACCGGTGCTTCGCATTCCTTTATCTCTAGAACTTGTTGTGTTAAATTGGGTTTGAAACCGGTAGAAGTAGTTAACCCGCTAATGGTAGTTTCCCCTTTGGGTAAGAAGGCTTTGGCAAACCAAGAGTGTAGGTCTTGTGTTTTGAAAATTAGCGGAGTGGAGTTGTCCTATGATTTTCTGGTTCTGGAAATGACGGACTTTGACATCATCCTTGGTGTGGATTGGTTGTCTGTTTTTGGAGTCTTGATAAACTGCTCTCAGAGGAGAATTTGTGGGGTCTCCTAAACCGGTGAGAGGTTTACGGAGAAGTTGGTACCCTATGAAAGGATGAGAGTCATTTTCTCTGGCCTTAGGGCGTATCCCAGTAGTGTGGTGGCAAACATGGGTTGGGAAGATGTAGGTGGTGTAGAGTCTGTTGCTCCTCGGGTGGTGTGTGAGTTTATGGATGTTTTTCCTGAGCAGTTGGCTGGGCTACCTCCACGTCGAGAGATAGAGTTTGTTATAGACCTACAGCCAGGAACATCTCCAATTTCCATGGCACCTTATCGGATGGCGCCGGCAGAGCAGAGAGAGCTAGCCACGCAGGTAGAAAAGCTTCTTAGTCTTGGTTTTATCCGTCAGAGCAACTCGCCGTGGGGCGCACCTGCTCTCTTTGTGAAAAAAAAGGATGGATCGTTGAGGATGTGTATAGATTACCGGCGGCTTAACCAGGTAACTATTAAGAATAAGTATCCGTTGCCTAGAATAGACGATCTCTTTGATCTTTTGAGGGGATCGAAGTGTTTTTCGAAGATCGATTTGAGGTCGGGTTACCATCAGTTGCGGATTCGAGAGGAGGACATTCCAAAGACTGCTTTTCGGACGCAGTATGGCTTGTACGAGTTTGTTGTGATGCCTTTCGGGTTGACGAACGCGCCAGCCATGTTCATGGACTTGATGAATCGTGTGTTTCGACCGTATCTGCGAGAGTTCGTGATAGTCTTCATCGACGATATCTTGATCTTTTCGTCATCAGAAGAGGAGCATGAGCGTCATCTGCTGATCGTTCTTCAGACTCTTCGGGAGCATCAGCTGTTTGCTAAGCTGAGCAAGTGTGAGTTTTGGTTGACTCAAATGCAATTTCTGGGACATATTGTGTCTCCAGGAGGAATCTCGGTAGATCCAGTAAAGGTAGAGACCGTGAAGACTTGGGAGAGTCCCAAGAATGTGTTCGAGATCCGGAGCTTTCTGGGATTAGCAGGATATTACCGAAAGTTTATCCCGCACTTCTCTCAGATCGCAGTGCCGATGACTCGGCTGACGAGGAAGAACGTCAAGTTCGAGTGGAGCGACGCTTGTGAGAAAGCATTCCAGGAGCTGAAGGAGAAGTTGACGACGTCTCCAGTATTGGTGATACCCGAGCAAGGACAAGGTTACGATGTTTATTGCGACGCGTCCAAGTTTGGTTTGGGTTGTGTGCTGATGCGAGAGGGGAAGGTAGTGGCTTATGGTTCCAGGCAATTGAAGGGACATGAGCAGAACTACCCGACTCATGATTTGGAGTTGGCAGCCGTTGTATTCTCGTTGAAATTGTGGAGACATTACTTATATGGTGAGAAGTTCAATGTGTTTTCTGATCACCATAGTCTCAAGTATATCTTCACTCAGAAAGACTTGAATATGAGGCAGCGTAGGTGGATGGAGTACCTGGGAGATTATGACTTCAGTCTCTTCTATCACCCAGGGAAAGCCAACGTGGTGGCCGATGGCTTGAGCCGGAAGTCTCACAGCGACATGGCGAGGATGGCATCCTTGCAGTGGAAGATGCTCGAAGTTTTGTCCGAGTACGATCTGAAGCTGATCGAAGGAAGCGGGTCAGCAAGAATCCATAGTTTGGTTCTGCAACCCGAGGTAGTTAGATTGGTGTTGGAAGGACAACAGAGCGACCCAGAAGCGAAGGAGTTGGTAACTCAGCTTTCAGGAGGAGCAACTTTAGAGGATTGGAAGATCAAAGCGGACGGAAGTCTTACTTTCAAGGATAGACTATTTGTGCCAAAGTAGGACGAGTGCAGGAGAAAGGTGCTTGATCACTTTCATCGATCTCGCTTTGCGGTGCATCCCGGTGGTACGAAGATGTATCGTAACTTGCGGCGACTTTTCTAGTGGAAATGTATGAAGCGCGAGGTAGCAGATTTTGTATCCAAGTGCCTAACTTGTCAACAAGTGAAGGCGGAACATCAATGACTTGGCGGAAAGATGCAACCTTTGGAAGTGGCTGAATGGAAGTGGGAGCATATCACGATGGATTTTGTAACTGGTTTTCCTAAGTCTCCTAAAAAGAACGACGCTATTTGGGTAATAGTCGATCGATTGACGAAGTCAGCTCACTTTCTACCAATCAAGAAGACGGATTCCTTGGCTACTCTAAGCAGACTGTATTTGAAGGAGATAGTCAGATTGCATGGAGTGCATGTATCCATTGTATCTGATAGAGACCCGAGGTTCGTGTCTAGGTTTTGGAAAGGATTACAAGAGGAGTTGGGGACTAAGTTGTGCTTCAGCACTGCTTTTCACCCTCAGACGGATGGTCAGTCAGAGAGAACCATTCAAACCTTAGAGGATATGCTAAGGGCTTGTGTGATGGATATGCGGGGAAGTTGGGAAGATCACTTGCCTTTGATCGAGTTCGTCTACAACAACAGTTATCACTCTAGTGTGCAGATGGCACCCTAGGAGGCTCTGTATGGCAGACCTTGCAGGTCACCTCTTTGTTGGTCAGAGGTAGGAGACAAAGCACTGCTAGGACCTGATCTAGTGCGTGAGACGTCAAAGCAAGTTGAAGTGATCAGACAGCGTCTCAAGACAGCCCAGAGCAGACAAAAGAGTTATGCTGACAAAAGGCGACGACCTTTGGAGTTTGCAGTTGGCGACCAAGTTTTCTTACGTTTGGCACCACGTCATGGAGTGCAGCGGTTCGGGGGCAAGGGAAAACTATCACCTCGATATGTTGGACCCTTTGAGATCTTGAAGAGGATAGGTGAAGTGGCCTATCAGTTGGATCTTCCTCAGGCTTTAGAGAGAGTGCATAGTACGTTCCACGTGTCTATGCTAAGGAAGTACGAGCTTGACCCGTCGCATGTGATCAGTTTTGAAGGTATTGAGGTATCAGAGGACTTAACTTTTGAAGAAGCACCAGTCAAGATTCTAGAACGTCGGACTCAAGAGCTCAGGAGGAAGTCTATACCTCTGGTGCGAGTGTTGTGGCAACATCGCGACGTGTAACATGAGACGTGGGAACCTGAATCGACGATGCAAAAACTGTACCCTAGCTTGTTCACAGGCCAAGAAGGTAGGGTTTGTTCTAAATTTCGGGACGAAATTTTCTTTTAGGAGGGTAGGATGTAATACCCTGCCCCAGATTAGGCGTGTTTTAGCTTAATTTTCATGTTTAACCTGTTGATCTGGAGGTTTTCAGTCAGGGCTTTGAGGAAAGCCCAAGCGAGGCCTAATCCGAGCTCGTAAGCTCAGAGATCCAGCCCGTTCAGCTGGAGGGGTATTTTGGTAATTTACCACTTGTTGTGCATTTTATTTCCATAAATTGTGTGATTTTGTGAATATTATTGGTGAATAATGTTCTCCTTAATGAAGGATTTACAATTCTGATTTTAAAATGATTTAATTTTCTGAAAATGATATTTAAATATCACCCGTCGGAACCCCAAAAGAGAGTTTTAATTATTTTAAATAATTTCGGGAAAGAGATAATTTTGAAAATGATATTTGGTGTTAGATCATTTTAAGAATGATCTAGATATTTCATTTCATTTCAAAATGAGGTTTATAAAATAGTTATTTTTACATTTGTTAAATTAAGTAATTTTGGAGAAAATATGATTTTTGTTTAAATAAAGGGTTTTCATTGAGAGATAAAATCTAAAATTTTTATGGTGACCAAGGTTTTCAAAACCCAACCCATCTATAAGGTTGGATCTGATTTTTAAAATTTTAATTTCTCCCTTTTAGTTTAAAAATCGGTTTTTATGAAAACCAGGGCTTTTTTGCAATTCGAAAATACCTGAGGGACTGATCTGTAAAGGCAGAGCAGCCTGCACACGCCATGCAGCGTGCACTGGCCGCTCGGCCCGTTTTCCGGCGGTGATGATCACCTCCCGTCGTCCTGTCCCATCGGTTTCAGCCGATTTTCCGGCTGAAAAGCCTATAAATTCAGGCCTGAGTCTCCTTCTGCAACTCCCAGCAAACTGCTTCTCTTTCCCTCTCTGTGAAATCCAAACCAGCCGACTGTTTGCAAACTGAAGCTTAGGAAGATTTTATTTCAAAAACCCGAATTTCAGCCCAGAAATCAAAACCGAGGTATCCAATGTATTCCTTTTGAAATTTCAATCAGTTTGGAATCTAGAAAATCAGTTTTTGACCCTGTTTTGATTGAGAAAAACAAGTTTTAAGTTTTAAGGAAAACCATGGGTTTCATGTACCCGTGAGGAATTTACCTTAAAATCGAATGGCCTTTTGAGCTTCTGAGCTCCAAACCTCTACCTATGGAAAGAGGACTCCCAGAGGAGTCCATCAGACCAGACGGATGTGAAAACCGAATCCGGGAAGCCCTCCCTTTCTGGAATCGCATTTCAGTGTATTTCCGCCGCGACTGCCTGCTGTTGCAGACAGTTGGAGAAGACGACTCTCGGAAGGTTCGAGAGCCGATCTTCGGACGGTCCGAACCTTCGGACGGTCCGAGCAGTGACCCTCGGACGTTCCGAGCTTCAATCCGAAGCCCAGTCTTCCCGAGGCGAGCCAGACCCCTTTCGGAAGGACCGAGCCAGTTCAGAAGGTCCGAACATCTTCGGAAGGTCCGAACCCAGTCTTCGGACGTTCCGAGCCTTGCAGACCCACCGAGACTTGGTGTTTTCAGTTTTTCCTATTCGGATGGACTTCGGACGGTCCGAGACCCAGTCTTCGGACGATCCGAAGTCAGGCCCCAAGTTCCGAGGCCAGTGACTCAGTTTAGAGTGGTTCGGATGATCCGAAGCCACTGCACCCTGTTCCGAGGTGATGTTCTGAGGGACCCGTTTTGAAAATGATAAAATATTGTTGGAATATTGTTTTTGGCTAATATTTATGATTATTTAATATGTTTAATTATTTGTTATGATTTATACCCCCCCTGTTAATTAAAATTGTACTAACCCATTTTCCTCTTATTATTTATAGTGTAAATACTATTGTATACGCTTTCAGTCCGACACTAGTCGGGAACTGAGTGATTCACTTTCAAGACGACATTATAGTCGGGCACTGAGTGACCTCGAGGCCTACTCAAAATGTCAGCTCTGGTCCTATCCAGAAGACAACCGAGAAGTGACCCGAGGATCTAGACCTTACTCAATAAGTCAATCTGGTCAATGCCCAGAAGACAATATGAGTTTGGACTGAGCCCCTTATGTTTATTATATTATTATCTTGTGGATGATTTAAAAATGATAGAAACCAAGTAGGAGACTCATTCCATTAAACCCGGATATTTTGTGGGAAAATACATGATTTCCAAATTCTACGTATATGTACGTATTTGTTATGTATATTGATTGAGCACTTGTATGTTATTTGACAGAGACCGCGAAACCACACGATCACGGTGAGGGAACTTAACTCTGCAGATTTTGTAAACAGGTGTTATATTGAGCAATGAGTGGTTTCGGTTTTGATGAACCCACTCATGTGCCTGTACATGATGCACTATGGTAAGAGTGCTGTGATGATTTGATATTACGGTGTTGACCGTATGTGTATGTAAGACTGCTTCCACGTACCTGGGCTATTGAACCAATATCGGCCATATGAGAGATGGTTTATGTCTACTGGACCATGGGCGGACCATGCTGTCGTCAGTTGCTGACTTGAGGGTGTCAGTATTGGCTAAGTTTAAGAGCCGGAGATGTACTTGCAAGGATGTATTTTGACCGTGTCGGGACTTAATACTGGTCTCAGTGTAGTCGGCAGGCGTTACGGTGGATAATGGCAGTGATTGATAGTTGATGATGTTATTATCTTATTTGAGATTATGCTTACTGTTATCAAGCATGTGATATTGAACTGTTGCTAACCTGTTTTACTACTTACTTAATGTGCATTGTTAATTATCCTTCACTGGGCTAGTTAGCTCACACCACTCACCTTTCAGGCGATGAACCCGAGGAGGAGGACCCTCTCTTTCAGGCTTAGGGCGTTTGAGCTAAGGCAGTGTTTTGGGATTCCCCCGGAGAGGAATGCCCTGATCTTTTCTGTTGGTTCTTGGAACCGTTGTCTTTAAGTACCAGATGTGGTACTTAATTTATGTTGAATTAATGTAATCGGCTATGTTGCCATTTAAGACAATGTTATGAATGATTAATCAATGTTTTGTAATGATGAATTAATGGTTGATTTTGTTTACACTATGTGTTGTTATTGCTTTGTCTATAGGGCAGGCATATGGTACATGTTTGAGTCCACTTGACGGGCAAATGTGTAACCGCTGGGCCTAACTGTTGATCCGGCCCAGTAAGAATGCTTGTGGTTTAGTTACTTATCTTCAAAAAAAAAAAAAATCAGTCGCGTTCCGGGCCCACCGGTCGGGTCGGGGCGTGACAGGACCAACCCATCGGTAATGGGCGATAGGTCGTTATGGGTAACAGGTTTCTAGAGTTGAAACTACTGTCAAGCATGTTTTGCACTAGAATGAGCCTTTCGTATGGACTGGCCCCTTGGTACCATAAGTATCGACACATTGGCGACAACGACTTGTCGATGGGGAAAGAATATTACCATTGGGAGGGCATTTAATGCAGAACAGTCGGAATTGTAACGGTAACATTTCTAGTCACCGACCCCTCAGTGCAACCGACCTATCGGTACATTACCGTTACTTCAACTGGTTGCCTTCGCTATATAAATCAATCGTCATACAACCAGTTGGCATAAGGATTTCCATAGAGGGAGGCGAGCGTCATGACACGAGCCGAGCCCGAGTCCTAAGATTCGACCCTTGACTGGCCTAACCTAGCACATGCATGGATTGAAATCCATGATAACATTTGCACATGCTAGAATAAACAGCAGAAAATTGAATATATTTAAAAATTACATGAATGATAAATCACATCTCAAAGCAAAAGTAAAGAATTCTCCCACATTAACATAAGTCAAATACAAAGCCAGGGATATTAGGAGTTAAAGTTATTATATTCCCAAAGTGAACACTCCTACAAATTACATCATCTTTTTACTAATGCAAAAAAAGACAATCTATCCACACTCTCCCCTTGCATATCCTACTCATGTTTGGCTGCCACTTAGTCCAGCCTCGTCTCCATTCCTTGATCTGTATTTGCATCTAAAGGGGGAAATTATGGGTCTAGTCAACACGTCCAATAGAAATTCCAATCATAGGGGGTGCACAAGGAGTGTTATAGTAAAATATCATATACTTGCATTTTCATGGTTAGAAATCCACATGATACACAATAATGCATTTTCTCAAATTATAATCATATAAAATCGAAAATTCATACTCAAGTCTTGCTTAATGCTTATCATGAGTATCATGCCATGGGTGTCATGAAAAATGTATGCCCTTCCATACCCCATGCTCAACCATAAGTCATTTACTTTCAATGATTACTATCATTGGCCAATTATGTCTTCAACATTTCCGACGGAAACCAAGAGGGTGTTGTTCCCATCCACAAATTTAACAACCGAGACTATCGGTAGACTGTGGCCTCCTGCCTTTGTGCAGGGTCTCGAGACTATCCTACCTAGGAGATCTTCTTGGCCCAATTCAATACCATTTTCTAGACCATGGACGGGGCAAAAACATAACAGTCTGTTCAATCTTATATAGATTTAATCCTCGATTTATGCACGAGACCAAAGAAGTCTAGACAACTCACCTTTGACTCGGCTAATGCATTCCCCATCCTATGCCATGTGTATGAGGTATATGAATGCGTAATGATGATGTTGTTCATTTCATTGTATAAGTTCAAATCTTTTCTAAATATAAATGTTGAGCACTGCATAACATTTTTACCCCTGATTATTAGACTAGTTAGTTCTCATATTTATGTATATTGGTGCATTTAATACAATTTCTTAGTTTTGTAGATAAATATGGAGAATTCATAGAAATAATCTCAATTCAATGGATAATTGCAAGATTAGAGCTTAAAAGTGAAGACCTGGAATTTTAATAATTTAATTCATGTCACTTTTATGGTTTTTCATGTAAATTGGTTAATTTGGATCCACTTATGAGAATCTAGATTAATTAATTATTTTTAGAATTGGAGTGGTGAATTAATTATTAAATTCTGGAATAACGAAGCTGTAGTTCAAATACCAAAGAATGAAAATCAATATGAAATGGATCAAGATCCACTTCATATGGGCCAAGCCAAACTAAAATTGGACGAGGCCACAGACAGTCCATGCGTATTTCTCACAGTTGAGCCAGGCCAATGTGTAACTCAAGACCAACAAAAGCCCAAGTTCTCAAGCTCAAGTCCAAGTCAAGTGGGCCTAAGTTGAAGTCCAAGTCCAAAATCCAAAATGCTCTATGGTCCAAGTTTGAATTTCACCCAAGCCCATATCCAATTACCCATGGCCGAATTCCATAACCCTAAATCCCTATCTCTCCCATGAGCGTTTCATCTCCACCTTTTCAATCATCGTACATTCAATCTCAACCTTCAATCCATTCATACATAAACCATGTTAGATCTAGGAAATCCAATTCATCCATCAAGTAGATTAACCTTAGAATCTTAAAACCTCATGCATCATTTTACCATTCTTAAATTTATATCATTCATTCATCATTTAAGCCATTAGATCTTAGGACATTTCATCACAACCATCCACTTCATGCGTACATATTAGGTAAAATCCTAGAGCCTCCAGGCTAATCCATCTCATAACATACTTTGCATTAAATCTAGGCCATTCACCATACCATCTATCCATCTCCACATTTAAATCACAACCCTCCATTAGGTACCATGTCACTCTATATAATTTATTTTTATCAAAGCACCTTAGAACCATTAGATTTAACCCCAAAGTAATCCAAGTCATCCATTCATCAAAATCCTAAGTTAGAACAACTTGGAGCTCAAGTAGCCTCCATGCGAATTTGACACATCACCCATATGTTATCACGTTATCACCACCACCCTATCTCTCCATACCTTTACACGATTTTAGCAATTCTATTTTCTCCATGTATTTAATCCCAAACTTCATCTAGATTCATTCACATACACCTCATCATCTAATCCCAAAGCCTCCATACGATTCTAGCACAATCTTAATCCCTCCATGAGCATATTGCATTAAGTCAACTCTCCACATCATCTCATTATCATCCATCCATTCATTCATCATATCTTTTAATCTCCACCATCCATTTACCATTGCATAAACCAAACCCTAATCCCTACAATCCAAACTCGAAAATCCCATGCCAAATCCAATCCTGTTTTCTTTCATTTCCTTGTAAGCCAAATTCGTGTGAGCCTATTGTAACCCTAGTCTTTTCCATTTTAAATCCCAACCGCGCATGTTTAATAAGATCTAATCCAATCTTTGATCCATCAACTTAAACCCAGATTAAATCTCCACCCTTCATCCATTTCTTGAGCGTATAAATACCCCATTAAGCAATGCAAAATTCGAATTTGATCTGGAGCTCAAGAGGACCAAATATTGGAGAAACACCTTGTAACACCCCAAAATTTTTAATATTAATTAATGAGATTAAAAATGATGATTAATGATTAATTGAGATTAAGGAGACTTAATTAAGTAATTAAGATGGATTTAAGTGGGATTTAATTAAGAGATTAAAATATAAATTAATGTCAAGTGGTGTAATGGGAAATTAAATTATAAAATTTAATGAAAACAGATTGATGATGTGGCATCATGCCAAATAGGCGATGACGTGGCACACCACATGGAAAGGTGTGGCCCAATACCACACTCCTAACTCAAAAAAGGGAAAAAGCCACCATTGCTAATTTCTTATCTAGTCCATACGACACTCTTCTTGTCCGATTTCATTCACACGACACCTTCTCCATTTCTTTCCATCTCCACACGGCAAAGGCTTCCTTTCTCCATCTTCACCACCGTGCACCCCCTTTCTTCCACCCTTTCACATGATTTTCCCTTCCCCTCTCTTCTCCTCCATTAGTGAAGCTTAAGCAAGGGAAGAAGAGAAGAAAGAAGGAAGAAAAAATTGTGAAAAGATTCATAAAAGGTTAGTTTTTCTCTCTAGACTTAGTATTAAGGCTTAATTTAAGGATTAGAATAGTTTAGAATCAACCCAAGACAAATTTGGGCTAAGAAAATGGAAACTTGGAAAATTTGGAGATTTTTGAGTTTCCTCACTACTCATGGAATTCGATTTAAGATCCATGAATTTGTTAATCAAATCATGAGTATTAAGCCTCTAAAATATCACCAATTATATGTGGAATCAATCTAAGGGATTAGAAGCAAGAATCAAGGCCAATGACCCACCCTTATGAAATTTTCGAGTTTAAGAAACTCGGCCCACACTGCAGTGTTCTGCAAGTGACTATCTGAAGAAGACAGGTCTCGGAACCTCCTTAGATGTTCCGAGACAAGTGCCGAAGGCTCGGGAAGTCCGAGGGAATGCATGACGTTCCGATGACCATAGGAAGGTATGAGGTCTCGGAACCTGGCTCCGACATTCAGAGGCCAAGTTCCGAGAAAACCAATGAACCCCCGGAAGGACTAAACACTTAGGAAAATTTATTAAATCTAAAAGAGGACCCGAGGTCTCGGAACCTGGCTCGGAAGTACCGAGACCAAGTTCCCAGCAACCCAGTATGGACTACATATCTCGGAAATACCGAGGGAAGACCTAAAAGTTCCGAAGTCTCGGAACTTGGTTCGGAGGTTCTGAAATCAAGTTCCGAGTAGACCTATGTGTTGTATACTTCGGACGATCTGAGGGATGACGTGGATGTTCCGAAGCTTCGGAACAAGCTTCAAAAGTGCCCAACCGACCCAAGTTCTGAACTGACAGTGACCAGACTATTTTGATCTTAACCCCACACCCTAATTTTGATCATTAATGTGGGATTAATAAGACAACAGTTACATTCTCCAAACCTTACCCACTCAATGGTAATTAATAAAAGTACTAGGTATTATATTTGGAAACTGAAGACATAAACTAATGATGTGATTATCGTGTCTTAATCCATGGAAATAACCGAAGGACTTGAAGGTGACTTAGAGGTGTGCGAGCCGTATCGTGATTCGTCCTCCCCGACAACTTATCTCCAATCACGTAAGTTTTCCTATCTACTTGAAGTACCATAGTGATACTATAAATGTATATTTGATTCGAAGTTCTATAAATTGATTTTCATGTATGTTTTGATGATGATTTGATAAAGTGTAGTTTCAAGCATGGAAATTATAGATTATTTTATATAATGTCAAATGAATTTGATATCATTGCATGGACATGAATTTCATGCATTTGCATGGGATGGGAATGCATGAGACTGAGACAAAGGGACAACGTACTTTGATCTCGGAAGTATTTATACACATATGAAATGAATAACCATTGTATATGGTTGCGTCCATGGGTTACAGAAATTATGGAATTCTAATTGGGCAGAAAGCTCCAAGGTCAGAAGAAGTCCCGAAACCTATGCAGGAGTATGGGTGTGTAGGGCTGCCCCAGTAGTTTCTGTTAAATTGCTAGTATTGGGTAGTAGCTCCTACCCGGTGCCCCCGAAAAGCTACAGACATAAATGGCCAAATGTTTACAACCATTGTATGAGAAAGAAAGATTGACCATTGCATGGGGCATGAGAAGTGCTTGCATAGATTTATGTCACCATGACATAATACATCATATTGATTTTAAGTGCATTTGAAAGTATTATGATTCTTATTTGCATGAAATGATTATGAAGTGGATTTCAATGACTTCTTAGTACTTGTATGAAATGGATTTTGAAATACGGGATGGGGGTCTGATTTTCGAATGAGAAATATGATATGCTTAATACATATGATTTGTTTTCATATATTTGATTACTTCACATGTCAGTACCCACTTTGATGGGAATTCCTACCGGCGCGTTGATTAGGTCCACAATTCTTTCCCCTTTTTAGAATCTAATGCAGATAAGGAGAAAAGTGATGAAGCAGGGCCAAGTAATAGCCAAGCGTGAGTAGAAAGAAAGAAAAAAGGAAGAGCTTTGGGAAATTACTCTTTTTGATATTTTGGAATTGAAAAAGACTTAGTTATTTGGTTATTTTGTTTACATTTTGAGGGAATGTAATTTTGTAGGAGTTATGAGTATCGAAATGTAATAACTTATGTTTAAACTCGTAGATACTGGTATTAGACATGCTATTTGTAATTTGACGTATGTGAGATCCTTACACTTTGCTTTGAAATGAGAATGGTCATCTTTCAGACGCATCATTAATTGTTATATGTTTCTGCATGTTTATATTAGTGTCTCGCAAATGCTCAAGTGAACTTCTGTTCGTGTGCACACACTAGATGGGCCAGTCGAGAGTTGGGTTTCCGGACTCAGACTTGGCTCACGTCGTGGCGCTCTCGCCTCCCTCTCTCCACTAAATATCCACATAATCCTGAAAAACAAGTGAGCAATCATTGTAATTTCAATTTTTATGTCTTTTAATTGTTTTCCATATATTGTATTTAATTCTTCCATGAAATAAATAAGAGGTGTTGTTTTAGAATCCTGTAAAGTCCTATTATTCAGATTTTTTTATGCTCTCTTTGGATTTAATTTAAATTTGTATTCTTTGTTTAATTAAAGGACTTAGGTTATAAATGTTGAATCTAAGAACTATACTTTAATTAGATTAAATATTATGAATTTTAATTAAATTATGTAAATTGATTTTTGAATTCTTGCGTTGAATTTCAGATCTAGATCTCTTATTTGTTCATATATTCTGAGTGATGAGAGAAGAATTCTATAACCACCTTTAAATTATATCTTGTTTTATTTTATCATTTACTTTCATTGTCAATTTATTTCTGTTATTTTCTCTATTTAGTTGTGTCATTTACTTTGTCTGTTTGTTGTTTAATTTATCTTTAATGTTCTCTTTGTTGTGTATCTATTTAGTTTGTAATTTATTGATTTTTAATTCATGTTTTCTACTTGTTTAATTTTTATTTTTATTTCATTGTACACTTTGTTCTATATTTATTCATTGTTTTTATTTATTTATTCATGTATCAAATCAATCTCTCTCTCCAAAAGATTCTTTAACTAGGATGGTAAATATAGTATTCTATTCTTGAACTTTATAATTTTAATGAAAAATGAGACTACATATTCATGATTCACCGATTTAAAAATAAAATGGATTGATTTGATAAGATTCACAAGTTAAATAAAAAATGGTGTTCACTTGGTTTTCCAAATAAAATAGGTTTTCTTTATTTTCTTTCAAATCTAGGTTTAATTCATTTTTCTCAAGATTACATCATTTTAAAGGTACTAATTTAATTTATAACATATATTTTGTAATTTCTTGTGGGTTTGACCTCGCACTCATATGCCATACCATTAATTGGTTTGTGCGCTTGCGAGATTTATAAATGTAAAATTTGCACATCAACAATAAACACGATATCATATATTCTAAATATCACAAATACTTCATATGGAAATGACATCATTTTCATAAATGGAACTACATAATTTTAAAGGAGATCAAACCATTATTTTCATAGCAATAACAAAAAACACTTAAGTCATAACTCTAGTGCTTCAACAATATAGGAGAACCTACTTGATCGACAGTGATCAGTGGAGTAGAAAGGCTTTTGAAAGTTCCCTTTACAAGGGTGCTAGAAAAATACAATTGACCCTAGACCTGGGGGAAGAGGGGGGGGGGGGGGGGGGAGAAGTGGTTTCAATAGGTCAATTCTTTACATAAAGCTTAATTATCGATACTAATGCACAATGTATAGAATAAGATAATCAATATGCAAAACGATGTGTGTTAAAAAGAGTACTTAAACATTAAATGCAAACACACAAAGATCAAGCACCATAAAACCAATTTAAAGTAGTTCCGTTAGCCAATCTACATCCATTGTTAGGACTCGCTCAACCTTGAACTATCTCCAAAATTCACTAAGTGGGGACTTACACCCTCACAATTAGAGTAGGAATTCCACCTCACTCAATCGCCGATGGGTCGACACTTATGATACCGAGGGGTCGGTCCATACGAGAGGCTCGTCCTGGTGTAAAACATGCTTGACAGTAGTTTCATCTCTTAGAAACCTGTTACCCAGAACGACCTGTTGCTCTTTACCGATGAGTCAATCATGATACTCTCGATCGGTCTTTGATTGCCGATGTGTCTATTTCTTCGAGAGTCCACACGAGTTCATGGATTCCAGAACTCAAGATCTTGATCGAGGAGTCGTTGACCACGAGGGGTCGTTTCAGCCTTTCACGGAGGGGTATGTGCATACGAGACTCTCGATTAGAGGCATACCCAGAATGGCAGTTCAATGTTCTAGAGCCTATGTTAATCTGGCCGACCAGTCCTTAACCATGTTGGGTCGACCCTGTCTCTACCAAGGGGTTGTAACACCCTGGAATTTCAAAGTTATCAATTTATATGAATTTATTCATATTTACGAAATTGCCATTGTGATATATTTAAGTTGAATTTAAATGGGTCAATGGTTCAAACAAGACCCAATGGTTAGTAGTTTTGATTACAAAACAAATAAATGGATAAGATGAACTTAAACGGCTCAAGAATCATAATTGGGTCAAATTTAGTTAAATGGGTTAAAATGGCTAAATGGGACCCAATGGGTTGAAATGGGCATGATTAATCATGAGTGAGCTCAAAGCTTAAGTGGTTTGAGTTTATTAAATATTTGAGTTTGTTTGAGTTGAGATAAATGTTGGAGTTTAGTTGAGTGGAAATTATTAGTTGAGTCACATAAAATAAATGAGTTAAGTTTGGGTGAGTTAAATACATGAGTTAGATGGAATAATTATTTTAGTGAGTAAAGTGTGTGTAAGATGGTGGTGTGGGCTGGTGGTAGGTTTTAACACAATAAACGTTGGCTGCATGGGAGGTATTACCATGCATGTAACTCCCATTTAAGTGATAAAGGAAATGAGAGTTACATTTTGAAAGTACATGGGAGACGTTGGAGGTGGGAGGATTATTTCAAATGCAAAGTGTATGCATGTTGGAAATGGTTAGAGTACATTGTTTGGGTCTTCAAAGGACAGCCAATAGATGGGTAGATAATGCATGCATGTAACTCCAAGGTTGGAGAATAAATGGAGTTGCTGTTTGGTGTTATTACACAAAAAGGTTTTTGGCATTTCAAATTTAAATCATAGCTTACACGTTGAAGGAAGGGGAAGGATTCCATCTTAAGAATGAAACCCCATTTGAGTTGTTAATGAGAAGGAGGTAAAGGTGGAGATTACACTAATGTATACAGCAAGGTAAGCCGTTGGGTACCCTTGGAGTTTCATCTCAAAGATGAAACCCCCAAGGGAGGTATTAAGAAATGAATGGGATTTGAGGAGGTTACACCCATAACCATGCAAGGAGACGTTGGTTGCTTGGGGTGTTTCATTTCATAGATGAAACCCCCAAGTAACATAAAGAACTTTGATTGAGGTGAGGGAGTTACAAAAGGTTAACCTTGGGCAGTTTTTGGTCAAACAAAGGATTTTCATTTTACTCTCTCTATCTCTCTCTCTTCCTTGGACTGATATCATCTCTCCAAACACCAAGAACAGCAGCTGGTTACTGATATGAAATCAGTCCTTGATTGATTTATTTCACCAAGACAAAAACATACTTTGAGCAAAGGAGTTGGCATCAAGGTTTTCTATCCAAATCCTATCTCTCTCTCTCTTTGCAGTCCTCTATCTTTCCAAACACCTAGAGCAGCAGCTGGTTGCTTAATCAGTCCTTGACCAATCTCTCCATCAAGGAATCAAGAAGAAGGAGAGGCTAAGAAAGGGAAAGGAACAAACCGGAGAGAAGATCAATTGGAGGAGTCGCGGAAACGGTAGGTTATCGATAAACTATCCTTAATAAAGAATCATGATCCGGCCATTGGATGGCCGAATCTAACAAGGGTTAAATATTGGTTGGAAGTGCATGATTAAGATGAGAAAATGGATTATAGGGTTCGGCCAATTGGGTTGGCCGAACCCCATGAAAAGATTGGGTTAAGTTGGATGGTCTTTTTGAACCAAAATCATGGACTGTTTTTGGATGCTAAATTAGATTGATTACTTGCTTTGAAAAGTTCTAAAAGTATGGTTTTAAGTGTCATGTGTTGGGCTATGGATTGGCCGAACACATCAAGTAATTTAATCTTGAATAAGATAGTTTAAAAAGGAAAGAAAATACATCATTGGGTTCGGCCATTTTGGTTGGCCGAACCCCATGATAAGAGTGCTTATGTTTGGTGTTTTAAAGGTCAAAAATCATGTCAAAACATGGTAAATTTTATGGGTTATCTTGTGGCAAAAAATAAGTAAGTATGATGAGAAGATTTACATCAAGGAAACCTTGGGGTTCGGCCATGAGTATGGCCTAACCCCATGGACTGTTTTGTATAGTTATTTGGGTTAAGTGTAGGATGGATTTTAAGTAATCATTATGTGCTTTGATCTAAGAATAAGTTAGGTTTATCTATGGACTTAGTGCTGAGTTTATAATCGGATTAATGGATCTAAACCATAGGCCATGAGGTTCAGCCAATTGGGTTGGCCGAACCCCATGAAATGGTATGACATTTCCATGAAAGTATTTAATGGTTTTGTGAGATTAAAACCATATAAAGTTATGGTGTTCTTGTGGCAATTAATGGGATACTTGGGTACTGTTTTTGGTTGATTAATAAGCAGCTGAACCATGTATTATTCATGGTTGAATCAGCATGTAAAAACCATGAGTAATCATGGTGATGATTGGACCAAGTGAACCATAGGGTTCGGCCATGATCATTTTATGAGGACTATTTTATTAAATCAAATGGTTTCAAATTTAAAAGATCATGGAACATCTTGAATGGTTAATAAATAATTGTTATGTGAACATTTAGACAAATCATGGGTCGGCCATTTCATGGCCGAACTATGGGGTTATGGCTAAGATAGGACATGGAAGTTTAAGTGGATTTTTGGGACTTAGACTAAGTTAGAATCACATGAATGAATGCTTAACTTGCTGTTATGTAAATAAGGTTTTGGGATTTCTAGAACGGTGTACAAGCCGTGATCGGAAGACGGTTCAAAGGAAGGGTCGAACAAAGTAAACAAGTGTAGGTTTCCTACCTTTATTGTAACCACTATTTCATATGCTGTTTTATGTTGATTTCGATAACTTATATATGATTGTAAAGTTATGTTTCTAAATGATATATTTGCATAGACATCTCATGCATGGCATGGGATGATGGTATTGTAACCGGAGACCACACTCCGTCGGGGCGTCCGAAAGACCACTGTGGGGTAACCCTGATGATGAGAATCCTATCAGGAGGAATCCGGAGGCCACACTCCGTCGGGGCGTCCGAAAGACCACTGTGGGTTACCTTGACGATGAGAATCCCGTCAAGTGATGGCTGTGTTGAATGGTGATGGGTGGGACTCATTACATGTTCATTTCATACATAGCATGTTTTTATGGAATTTTGTCTCACATGTATTATTATTATATTATTTGCATGTTTTTGACTAACCATGTGGTAGCCCTATTGGGAAACACTACTGGACGCGTTGATCTAATACCCTATCTATATCCTTAGTGGATGATGCAGGGAAAGGGAAAAACGTGGATCGAGAAGAGGACTAAGTACGGAAACTTGGGCGGTTTGAGATTTTGAATGGACTTGAATGGACTATTCATGGATTTGTTATTTGAATTATTTGGACAATGTAATTTGGTAATTAGATTTGTTGGCATGTAATAAGTAGACAAGTAGATGCTGTGGATTGGTTTATTTTGGATGGTTGGATTGAATGGTAGATTAATATTATTTATAATTTTGGAAAATAAGATTATGTACTTTGCTATCTAAGAATGGAAAATTGGAATAGTCATAGGTTCTATTATAACCTCAGTTAAATTAAGACTTAGTTAATTCCGCAAGTTATATATATACCATGTGCGGATCAGTTTTATGGACTTAGTTCATACGCACATGGGCTTGGCCAGTTAAGGGTCGGATTTAGAGATCCGAACTTAACTCGCGTCGTGACATTCCGCCCCGATCACATGATTATTATATTTTAAAAAAATAAACTCTGAAAATTAGAGTGAAAAGGGCGGGGTGTTACAGGGGTCGGTGAGAACGACTAGTCAAGCTGACAGTGAAACCAAATACATATTTCCAAGTTGGGTTCCAATTCACTGTCAATCTTCCTCTCTAGGTTTTTTATGATTTAACCATTTGTTCCACTAGGCCTAGAGATAGTCCTCTCTAAGGTGTGGGTACCACCTAAGGTCATCTTTGGCCATTTTGCCTGTTTTGTGATTACCATAACGATGAACTTCAATCCGGTGGAGCATGATCTTTTCTCTTGATCATCTTGGGTCTTCAAACTTCTAGTAAATACTTCTTTCCGAGTCATAAAATTGATGAACATAGGGACTTAGCCAAGCCGAGGCACTAACAATCTCCCCCTTTGTCAATTTCATAACAAATCCTAGAAGCTAACACTTTTACAATCCCACCTTTATTATAATACATTTGAATACAAAATATTATATTGATTACATATACATATTCAAATGGAGAAACATGACTATGGTCTTCGCATATTCTTGTTCAGCTTGTTCATTTCATTTTTCCTATTCAAGTACATAAACAAACAACACTAGAAAATCATTAGAGGGGTTAGTCCCAAAATATAAAAATGCATTCATGGACTAAACAAGATTTTTATTCAAGCTCTCCCATATTCCCTGATTTCCTAGTGACCAACGCTACCCATTGCTTATCCAAGCTATCAGTGTTGAGAAGATTTCTCCCCCAATCTTCTTTGAGTTTGATCTCCCAAACTCCATGCATAGACATTCTCCCTATGTCTATTGGCTTTGATGTATTTTAGCTTTTACTAATTTTCTCTCCCATTTTGTCATTTAATTGACAAAGATTAGTAGGCCGACATCGAGATTTAAGTACTCCCCCATGCCTCTTGCATTTAGTGCTTGACTAGGTTCTATTTTAACTCATGGTTCTTCCTTATGGTTCAATGCATACTTCTCATGTGACAAGATTAGTTTGCCCCTGCACAAACTAAGACTTCAGCATCGCTGATTTCTTCCATGAGTCGAGATAATGTCCTAGCTTCACTAGAGTCTTCTTCCCCATAAACTTAGCTGCCTTTAAGTTTATTTTCCATCAATTTTCTATTTAAGCTTGTGTCAATCTTCCTCCTCACACTGTCATGACCAGTGACAGGTGCTAATCATCACATATTTTTTGCTCCCCCATTCTACAAGGATGTGTGTAGCATCTCATTCAGATCCCTATCTTCCTAATAACCTGCACGTTAGTCTATTTTACAACATCCATGTAAGCAATAGACAATAAATAGAACATATTTCATCAAATTTGCACATATAATAAACTAAATCATATCATTTCATTGATAAACCAGTCAGTACATATGATTAGGGAAGGGGGTGGGGGCATCAAAATATCAAAAGTATAGTTTTTCAAGATACATAAGCATGAAAAGCTATCCTAAGCAGAATCTTCTGAGGAAAATGTTCGTTGAGATCTAGGAACAATATTCGCTCCGTGGAGTTTTTGGACAACCACCTTGATCTCATATACCAATTCTTCAAGGTCATGCATTCTCCTTTCAAGTGAGGAGACTCTTTCATCAAGAGTGATATTCCTTTGTCGAGGAAATTGGAATTGTCTCAAAAATACCTCAGACATACATTTTGCTTCATTTTCGGGATTTTTTATTAGGATCACTTCTTTTTCAGCTCCAAGGTCTGGTACAGATTTGGTTTGAGACCTTGGGTGATGCCGACGACTGGATTTAGCATCTGGAGTAGGAGTTGTTCTGCGAGGGGTACTCTTCTGAGAAGAGCCGGTAACGCTGGATTCAGAAACATCCTCTGTGAACCTAGGTGATCTCCTGAGGAAATGAGGGTGGGACTTTTTCAGTGGTCGACGACCGAGATTTAACTTCGCAAAAAGAGACCCTTTTTAGCTTACTCTTTTTGATACACCGACCGGTCGTGACCAACGACCTGTCTGTATGGACATGTCGATATGTATCGACATGTCTCCCTTTGAGATTTTTCTCCCTTTTAGACAGTATTCTGAAATCCAACAGTACCGACTTCTTTGTTCCTCCGACTAGTCTATCCTTCGACATGGGTTTCAAAATGAAGGATGATTGGGTATGTGTGTGTGTGCGCTTGCGATGTTCACAGTTCATCGAACTTTGCTTATATACCTTTTAATGCCAGTGATGATACATAAATACACACCGCATCTGTGCCATTTGAAGATTCAATTTGCCTTTCTAAAAATAGGCACAGACCATGGATTACAGATTTCTTTTCTTGATCCAAATCAATCCAAGATTCTTGAACACATTTAATTCATCAATTTAAGTATATTTTCGAAGTGTGTGATGTCATAAGATGTGATATTTCCAGGATTTAGTAAGGCAAGACATATATGAACATAATTTATTCCACATAATGTACAAATTAATGTATATTGGAATGAAACTCAAAGCACACTAATCATTCATTCATTTCCTGATATCAGTCAAGCATATGGAAATGAAATATGATGTTACACACACAACTCTTATGCCTGTTATCATGTTATTACCCAAAACATGATAAACACTTTTGCCATTCTTTCAAGTACACTCTAATTCCTTGAAAGCTCTGGTACATAAATGGATTTATACAAACACTTTTGGTAGGTCACACCAAAGATAATCCATTTAAGGGCATAGAGCATGTTTCATTCCACATGGGATTCACAAGTTTATGAACTTGGAATGAAACGACACTGTGTATGTGTACCATACACACCTTATATATGAGGAGGTAATGTACATATTACATTCATTTTAAAAAGATGCACAAATCACATGGTATATGAAGTGAAATGAGATAAGTATATTCCAATACAAGAGTGCATACCAACATGTACAACACATTTCTTATAATAGATCAATCCAACAATCAAACAAGAACATGGATTGAATGTAAGATGCCGATTCCAAAACATGTTTCAAATGTGGTACCAGCAGTGGTATCCCTTCACACATTTGAACTTAGCATTGTGAGACTTGGAATCTAAGTCCACAATCCAGTGATGGCTTTTATCAAATCTGGTTTTAATCTTGGGTGCCTTCCCATTTGATCTTATGAATCAAAATTTCCAGATTTTGTTCCATGATGTTGGTCTTTAAAAATCTCGGTACTTGGCCTTGTAGGACACTTGGAGGCTACTACCTTCTTCAAGTTTCTCTTTATCCATCATCTTCTTCTCTTAGAGGTTATAGCTTGGACTTTCTCAATGGATGAACCATTTACCTACAATCTTAGTACACACATTGATCGATAGGTGATGTTATCCATTGGGCTAAAAGAGACAATTTTTTTTTAGTGGATTCTTTTAGCTTCTTTTGTTGTTTCATGTTTTTTAAGTATTTTGACAGCATATCATGAAACAACACTGATGAATGCTGCATATGTTTGGTTTATGTGCATAGCCATTTCATCACTAGTCCAAGCAGTTTTGGTCTTTGGGCTGAGTGGTCATGGAAGTTGAAGGTTTATCCAATACTTCTTCCATAGGCACAGACCACTTTCTATTCACCTATTTCCAACCATGTTTAATGATGAAAACATTATATAGTTCTTCATTCTATTTTTCATCACAAGGAAAGTTTGGAAATATCATGGATTTCTCTCATAGCCATTGTTCTAGCATGGATCAACTCGGATGGTTAAATCCTTTCTCAAGATCACGAAGCTCTCATACCAATTGAAAGTTCCCTTTACAAGGGTGGATTGACTCCAGAGGGAGGGAGGGGGGAGGGCGAATAGTCAATCCCACTTTTAACGGTATTTACAAATTTCTTGATTATTTTAAGTACAACGGAATATTTAATCAAGAGATTTGTTTAGTGTGATGGATTGTTTATTCAATTCTTTAAACACACACTAAGATTTTGGCCCCTTTACATAAAGCTTGATTATCGATGCTAATACACAATGTATAGAATAAGATAATCAATATGCAAAGAGATGTGTGTTAAGAAAAGTACTTAAAAATTAATTACAAACACACAAAAAGCAAACACCATAAGACCAATTTAAAGTGGTTTGGATAGCCAACCTATATCCACTGTTAGGATTCGCTCAACCTTGTGCTATCATCAAAATCCACTAAGTGGGGACTTACACCCTCACAATTAGAGTAGGGATTCCAACTCACTCAATCAGTTAGGAATTTCACCCACCACTGTCGAATAAGAATTCTACCTATCCATTTGATTGTGAATTCCGCCCACCATTGTGCCGGAGACTCCGCTCCAGAGTTTTTTATAGTGGTTCTGGAGTACCTCTCCTTAATCCACTTTCAGAATAAAGGTTTTAAAGAAAATTAAAACCAAGAAGCACTTGCCTTTAAAACTCTTTTTCCTGATGTGTGTTTCTTCAAGATCCCACCCAATGTGTGCCGACGCTCCTCCTTATAGCCGCCATTGAGCAATCACAATCCATGGTGTTAAGGAAACTAGTTCTACCAAAGGTTTCCTTGTTTAAGGTTCTCTCCTTCTCACTTTCTAACTCAATCCTCAGATTGATTGTTTATGAGTTTTCTTCATTCCTTTCTCTCTTACAACTCGATTCATCTGATTGGTTATATTTAATTCCCGTAGTGTAAGTACGAGAGAGATAATGTGATCCTGCTATTGGCCATTTTTAAGCTCACTGATAAAGATTAGCCAAGTGATTCTTCCAAAAGAAGCCAACTGGTTGCATAAAGATTGGTTTATATAGTAAAGGCAACCAGTTGTAGTAACGATAATGTACCGACAGATCGGTTGCATCGAGGGGTCGATGATTAGAAATGTTACTGTTACAAACCCAACCATTGTGCATTAATTGCACTCCCAACGGTAATATTCTTTCTCGGTCGACATGTCGTTGTCGCTGATGGGTTGACATTTATGGTGCCGAGGGGTCGGTCCATACGAGACGCTCGTTCTGGTGCAAAACATGCTTGACAGTAGTTTCATCTCTTAGAAACCTATTTCCTAGAAAGACCTGTCACCCTTTACCGAGGGGTCGGTCGTGGTACTCTCGATCGGTCTTTGATTGCCGATATGTCTGTTTCTTCAAGAGTTTACATGAATTCAAGGATTCGAGAACTCAAGATCTTAATCGAGGAGTCGTTGACCACGAGGGGTCGTTTCAGCCTTTCACCGAGGGGTAGGTGCATACGAGACTCTCGATCAGAGGCATACCCAGAATGACAGTTCAATGTTCTAGAACCTATCTTAATCCGGCCGACCAATCCTTAACCACGATGGGTCGATCCTGTCTCTACCGAGGGGTTGGTGAGAACGACTGGTCGAGCTGACAGTGAAACTAAATACATATTTCCAAGTTGGGTTCCAATTCACTATCAACCTTCCTCTCTAGGCTTTTTATGATTTAACCATTTGTTCCACTAAGTCTAGGGATAGTCCTCTCTATGGGAGAGGAAGCTTGAGATGAGCTCTACCCCAATCTTACACATGTACAGGTGATGAAAGAGAGAGGAATGGGGGAGAAGGTAAGGTCTAAGGCTAGAAGTGGGTAGTTTAGGCAGCTGAGTGGAGGAAGGGTGAAAACTGGCTAAAATTCGCGTTCCGTGTCGGTCGCACACACAACGCGCGAAATGCCTCAAAATCTAGCGCTCCATCAGTTGAACCGATGACTCCCATTGGTTGAACTGACAAAATGTTGCTATCTGTCGGATGCACTGACCCAAGTGTTGGACGGTCCGACAGATCCGTCAATTTCCTCGGTTCCATCCTCATGTTCTGATCTAATCCTCGGTCGCACCGATCCCATCAATCAATCCGGCGGTATTAGTCAGTCGTACCGACAACCCACAAAATTTCATTTTTTTTAACCTTATTTCCAACAGGGATTGTCAGGTGTGGTCTTTAGAGGACACGTGTGTTCAAGTTGGACCCCGATGGTGTCCTCAACCACCTTCTGTAATGACTCGGGATTTCAACCCCGTAACTCAATGTAATGTCCACGAAATATTTTGAATAAAATTTGGGGTTTTTGTAACGATTCGACCCGTTTAGTGGGCCCGGATTGCTACTAAATTTTTTTAAATTTTTTTTCGATCAACTATACTCCTAACTAGGCTAGATCTCTAAGATGAACAGTGAAGCTCAGTAATAAAATGTCACACATGCTCTTCACATGTGGACTGAAACATATACCATATATCTACCGATGTACAATACATATCATACAAACAAATATTTCCATCAAAATATAACCAAACATATCATTCATATCAGAGTTGCTAACAGTAGCATAGCATTCTAATACATGCTTAGAATAAGTACCACAAACGGTACTCATACAAAATGTAGTTCATTAGTGAACAAAACAACATGAATATATTTCTCATCCGTGGGAGATACAAGCAACATCAGATGTTTTCTCATCCTAAGCCTACAATAGAGGCTCCTTCTCCTCGGGTACATTTCTTGAAATGTGAGATGTGTGAGCTAACTAGCCCAGTGAAGAGAACTTAACATAATACAATAATCAACATCAGGTTAGTATATGCAGATTTAATCACCAATATCATAATATCATCTCATCATGCTTGAAATCATAATTGGTCAACTATACCAATATAACAAGTCACTAGTATCACTTCCTTTACAACCGTAACACCAAAGTACTACACTGACTATAAATGCATTAAATCCCGACACGGTAAAAATGCAACATCTTGCAAGAGCATAAACAACCCAAAATGGTCCAGCCAATGCCAATATATGACCCTTATGGTCCGACCTACTGCCAATATATGACCTATATGGTACGCCTATTGCAAATAATACATGACCTTCTCTGGTCTACCATAGCCCAGCAGCTAAGTGTACGTGAAGACAGTATCAACATCATAAATGCTCAAGTTCTCACATTGGAGTATTTCATCATCAGTATCATAATGCTATATATGATAAACATCATCAATATCAATCATCTTATAGTAATATATCAAGTCTAGGCATATAAGTGGGTTCATCATGTCTAATCAATGAACCACTCATTGCACTAGATCTACATAACTTGATTTACCCATGTTGTATTATTAAGTCTCCTCACTGAGATGGTATATCGCGGTATCTGTTACATACAAAAAATAGAAATACAATGACTATACATTCATAATCAAACATAATACACAGTCATTTAAAATACAGGATATATCCATAGCATTTTCAGATCTTTCTAACTTGTTTTTCGGAAAATTCTAAGGGAAATGGCTATGAGTCCTCATAGTGGGTTACTACTCCTTTTTAGTTACAATAATCCATCAATCAAATAAATACTCAGTGCCCAGTCTCATATTTCTTCTTGGCCAGGATACAGTATTGAGTCTTTGCATAGAGGGTAAAAATAAAGGTGCTCAAGCCACTACACATATTGTCTTCTGGAAGTAACCATGAAGACATATTGAGTTATTCCTAGAGATATAAGATGCTCAGGCCACTACTCGTATTATCTTCTGGATTGGACCATGGATATATGTTGAGTTAGGCGTAAAGAGATAAAGAAAATCACTCAATGCCCGATCCCTTCTTTTCTACCGAGTTAGGCATAATCGTTGCGCTATAGATAACTATCGGGCGGTGTTTCCACTGCGCCATAAATAGAGGGTATCGGTCTGGAAGTGTGCATACAAGACAATAAGATAAACAAGGGTTAGTATCATTTTTAATTAAAAATTTGGTATAAGAAACATCACATCAAATCCTAAGATCAAGATCTATATAAAATTCTAATTTAAACTATCAAAACAAGTCTTAAGAAAAACCAGTTTTGGGTTCCTCGGAACATGCTTTAGAACCAGGTACTGTGGCCTCGAAACTTTTGAGCCACTGCTTAAAACACGGGGTTTGATCAAGACCTTCAGAACTTGGGTTCTGTACTTCGAAACTTTCGAGCCTGCTTCTAAACGGAAAACAACCAAAAAAAAAACAATTGGTCTCAGTTTGCCTCGGAACCTGCCGAGGTCTGCTCGGAACTTGTAGAGGTAGTGAGAAACAGTTGGCCTCTGCTCGGCTTGGGAACCCCGAACAGAAGTTTGGAACTTCCGAAGTCTCACCCTCATCTTCTTCCTCTTTCACCTGCAACAGTGCAGTGACAGGACGAACATAGTGAAATTCGAATTAAAAAATAATAAAAAATAATGGATTTTCTGAATTCGTTTTTCACATTCTTCTGGTTAGATGTGTTCTACAATTACTTCTCTTCAATTTGAAAATAAATTGGACAATTAATACCAATAAAAAACATCTCTTAAGAAAAAAACCAGTAAAACACCTAAGAAATCAAAATTTGAACTAAGCTTCAAAACTGATTTTGGGACTCAAAACTAAACCAAATTTACTTCTGTTTGATTCTAAATTGGTTAAAATTAAAAAATAAATACAATGATTACCTTTGTTTGGAGAGTTGGGTTGAAGTCCAGCAACTGGGAAAAACTCACTTAAGCTAATGGTGAAAAATGTTGGAAATGAAGAAGTAGGAAAACCAGAGAGAAAAGTAGAGAAGTAATGGAGATTTCGACTGCATCTGTTGCCTTTAAATAGGCTAGAGGGGATAGGGTGGTAGGCTTGCCACCATCTCTGAGGGAGATATATGATGATCTGCATGCTATGTTCATACTTGCATGAATCACCATCGACACAGCAGCTCGTCACCTATTGCCCAAGTGTGGATTTTGGTTTATTTGCATTTTAGCCCATGAAATTTATTTATATTTAAGTGCATTTTTTATTTATTTCCTCTTTTAATCATTAAAAGATTTAATTTAATTTGATCCAACTGATATAATCTATAGAGGATTAAAATTTATGAATAATATAAAAATTTAGAGGTTAACACTCTTACAAATTTAATTGATTTAAACCAAAATAATATTTTAAACAATTTCCTTAAATCAAAATACATTTATTTAAATGGTTTAAATCCTTAATTTTCAAAATCCAAAAATACAAAATGATAGTTTAAACATAGATTAAACAACACACATTTTCTTAGAATTTTCTAACTTTTAAAATTATTTAAAATAATTAATTAATTCTTAGATTTCTCGATCTTTTTGGGTTAGATTAATTATAATTTTGAAAATAAAAATACATTTAAAAGACTCTAAAATTTTAGAATTTAAATTAATATAAAAATATTCAATTTAAATCTACCAATATTCAAACAATTATTCAATATCATTAAAATAACACTATTCATGGTAAATTACCATTTTTGCCCTTCCAACTTAAGTGAGTTGGATCAACGAGCTATTGAGTTTTGATTGGGCTGATCATGTACTTTTCTAAAATCCCAAACCGTAATCTTTATGATTAACTGGTGAAAATATGATTTATTAAAATAAAGTACATTAATTAGATGTAATTCGGGTCAGGATATTACAGTTTTGAACTCAAATTGGAAAGTGATGGGAAATTGGGAATTAATTAAAAATATTAGAGAAGTGATTAACAAATTAGACAAAACTAATGGTGATTAAATCAAATTAGAATTTAATTTGAAAACCATGTGATGAAATGAAATTTAATTGGGTGAGAATAAATGATGATGTGGCAAGTGGGCACATCGTCGATGACATGACAAAAGCCGATGAGGTTGCATGGCAATCGCTTTTTGCATTAGATGAAAAAGAGACATCACTACCCCACCTTTAATTTGGACTAATGAGTGCTCCCCACCTCACTACCCCACCTTTAATTTGGACCAATGAGTGTTCTACACCTCACCACCCCACCTTTAGTGTGGACCAATGAGTGCTCTACACCTCACCACCCCACCTTTAGTGTGGACCAATGAGTGCTCTCCACCTCACCATCCCAAATTTAGTTTGGACCAACGAGTGCTCTCCACCTCGGCACCTAGTTTTTGTTTTTTTGACTAAAAAGCAAAAGGAGGATAAAGTAGAGGAAAAAGCTAAAGAGGCTAGGGTTTACATCTTCTTCCTCTCATTTCTAGGGCTGCAACTCGGGTCGGGCGGGTCGGGTTTCTTAAAACCCAACCCGACCAGAGTTGATATATATGGAACCCGACCCGACCCGACCCGAATTCTCAACCCGAACTCTAGAACCCAACCCGACCCGAATTCTAACCCAAATCAACTCGAATTCTGACCCGACTAGCATTCTGAACCCATTTTAGCCTAATTTTAGCTGGGTCCGGTCGGGTTGGATAGGGTCGGGTCGGGTTTACTTATAAAAGCCTCAACCCGGCCCGACCCGAATTTCATGCGGGTTTTTATCTTCTCAACCTGACCCGACCCGCTATTCTTGACCTGATCCGCATGATTTCTCGGGTCGGGTCATGCGGCCCGACCCGAGTTACAGCCCTACTCGTTTCTCTTCTTCTCCATACACTTCTCTCTTTTCTCTCCCTCTCCACTTGAGATCTACACTCTTCTCTACCTCTCCTTCTTCCTCTCATACGAATCTCCTTGCAAATCACTCTGTCGAACAACCCACAAACACTAGTGGACGTCGCCATTAATGGAAGGTACACATCTCTCTTGAAATAGTTGTTTTATTCCTCTTAATAACTAGATCTAGATCTTGAAAATCAGTCCCAAAGAGAATGGGGGTTCGATTTTCAATCTCCAAATCATGGAGATTAGAATCGACGGGTTCAAACTAAATTGGACCAAAATTGATCTATGACTTCTAGGTGCATACACAAGAAGTGTGAAAGAAACTCCATTAGGATGTTTAGAAGAAGCGTATATAAGGATTTACAAAATGGAGATTCATGGAGAGAATCTAAGAACTTGAGTGGAATGAAAAAGATAATGGAAAGTAGTAGGTATTTTCATAAAATGGAGTTGCATCTATTTCAAAATGATTTTCTGGAAATTTGTACATGTTTTTTAGTTCTTCTACTATGAGAGATCTTTTCAAAAAGTATTTATTCAATTTTCGAACATTGGTAAGTACCCGAAATTATAAGAACCAGACAGTTCTAAGATAGAAAATTGTTTTTACATATCAGTCCAAAAAATGGACCTGTTAACATCTCAAAATGATTTTCTTGGAAATTTGTAACTATTTTTTAGATCTTCTACTATGAAAGAGGTTTTCAAAAAGTATTTATTCGCAATCTTCGGACATCGGGAAGTACCTGAAATAATTTTGTAAAAACTAGACAGTTCTACGATAGAAAACCGTTTTTACATATCAGTCCCGAAAATGGACCTGTAACCTGTAAGGGGCCGGAATTTTTAAAATTAATATAAATGGGAATATTATTTATTTTAAGGATGAAAATTGGAAAATTTATGAAATAAAGGGGTAAATGGGCCAAAATTTGGACAAAGGCCCAATTATGGCCCAATAGACCATGGAGTGGATTTTAAAATTATGTAAGTGGTTAATGATGGCCAATTGGGCCATGGGAGGTCAAATTGGGTCAAATACCCATTTGGGGACCCAATGGGTCAGGATGGTTGTGCTCTAAGGTAAATGGGCTAGATGGAAATGTAATTGGGCCATGGGCCCAATGGGGATCCATTTAGAATGAATGGAATGAAATTTAATCATTTAAGTTATTTGGAAGTAAACCAAGGTAATGTGGCCAAGTGGGACCCACCTTCACCTCATCAAGTGAGGTGGCGTGTGGGCCAATGATTGGTGGGCCGGCCACTATGGTTGACTTGGTCAACCATGGGTGGAATAATGGGAATTAGGTTAAATACAAATGAATTAACCTAAGGTAATTATCAAATTAATTAAGTAATTAATTTAATAAATTGGTGGCCAAATGGGGTTAAAATTGGTCAAATGGAGACCAAGTTACCCCACCTCAAAATTTACACACGTTGGTCTTGGTGGTGGTTTAGATGACCACCACCATAAAGCAAAGAAAAGATCTTAAAAATATCTCGTAAGGTTGGTGAAACCAATTAATGTAAAGTAAAAGTCTTTAAGTCACCAAATGAGATAAGTTTTGTTGGTCCTCCTATTCTCATTGTCTTTTCACAAACTCCACCTCTTCCACTCTCCCATGGTCGTCCCCTACATCCAAGTGAAGGAGAGAAAAAGAGCTAAGGAAAAGAGAAGAGAAGGAGAGAAGAAAGGAGTAGAAATTGGAGGGAAATTACTCTAAGGTGAGGGCTAACATCTTTCCTCTCATGATTTTTCCCTTTCCCTCTCTCAATTTTGAACCCTACCTTGGCCGATCCTAAGGTTAGGGGTTGCCACCATGGATCAAGCATCTTGACCTATCAAAGATCAAGAGGAAGGAGAGAGGAGGCTAAGGAGACCGACGGGAGCGGCGGAAATCGGAGGAGACGTCGGATTGTGAGTATTTCTTAAACAAGGAATTTTGGATTTTAGGGTTTAAGAATTGGAATTTATTTTGTATTAATGTAATGGTGGATAGATAATTTTATGCTATGGAGTTTAAACCCATCAAATGAGAGGGTGGAAGATGGAGAAAACCCTAAATGGGTGAATTAGGGTTAGGGTAAGAAAATGACTAAATGGGTTATGTGCATTATGTAAATTATGAAATTAAGCATGGAATGGGGTAATTGGAATAAAATTATGGGCCATAGGGTTCGGCCATGTAGTATGGCCGAACCCCATGGTGGGTGATTTGGTCTTTGATGTAATTGGTTAAGGTTTTAAGAATGGAAAGCAATGAGGGTGTTAAGTTAATGAATTGTAGTAAATGAGTGAATGTGGGAAATGTTTCAAAATGCTTTTTATGATGGAAATGTAAAGGGATTTTATGGCATTGGAGGGCATAGAAAGTGATGGATTGTGAACCATGGGTTCAGCCATGGTGTATGGCCGAACCCTATGGTGATAATGGTGGATTTAATGGTTATGATTTATGGAGAAATAAATGGGAAAATGTTGATAATTTTGATGGACCCAAAGTATGAAATGATACCCTAAAATGGTGTTTAAATGCATGATGTAAATCTCTCATGAAAGGACTTGTGATAGATCTAAAATGTAGAATTATGCATGTGTTTAAATCAATGCAAATGTGGCTAAGTTAATGGTCTAAAATGGCATAAAGAAATATTGGACCATGAACCGTGGGTTCGGCCATGGAGAATGGCCGAACCCTATGGTGATGTAATAGGGATCAATTGATGGGTTTAGAGGATGGAAAAGAGGGATTAATGTATGGATGACTTTAGGGTTTTAAATGAGTAATGGTGTGGCCCCAAGAGACATAGAAAAATAGTGGAATATGAACCATGGGTTCGGCCATGGTGTATGGCCGAACCCTATGGTAATGTTTTACAAATTTTAAATGGAGTTAAAAGGATGGAAAATGGGGAAAGGACACCATGGGTTCGGCCATGGTGTATGGCCGAACCCATGGCCCAATTGTAACCCATTGTAGTGGGTTAAATTGGATGATGGATGGTGTTTGTGGCCTCCAAAGGGAATGAATGAGTGATGCACTCATTGAAGTTAAATGCATAAGGTAAACCCCATCGGAGGATTTGATGAATTAGGTATTTGGAATCGATGACCCAAATGGTGGATCATTTTTAGGTCTAAGGTTAATGTGTATGTATGTGATTAAGTAATGGGAATTGGATTAATTAGATGACAAGTTTTAATAGTTTGGTGGGTCATAAATGAACCTAAGTTAGGGATCCAACTTTAAAAATCAATTTTGGACTTAATCATGCATGCATAAATGGGTTTTTAACCATGGAAAATGAGGTAGTGGCAAAACCGTAATTAAATGCCAAATTCAAGAATTCCATGGAGATTGATCATGGAATGAGGAGATCTAATGTGATAACCTTATAAGTGGTTAATAAAGCCTAGGGTGGCTGATTTTAGACATATGTACTTCAAAAATATATAATGGATTAGGTGGGACCCACAAAACCTAAATGGTGACCGGTTTTTCATAAGGGCTTATAAATGGTTGAAACATGGACTAATGATTAGTGTGTAACAAGGTACTGGACATCGCAGGCGGTGCGCGAGCGGCGACCGGGTTTGTCGAGCTGAAAAATGTAAAAGGACGCAAGTCGGTATTAGGTAGGATTCCTACCTTTTTGTAAGCCATGGATTTGGGTGATGTTTTCTTTAATCTATTTTGGAAATCATGTGGTTGTCTTTAAGATAAGTTTTGGATTATGTATCTTGTGATGTTTTCCTTTAAATTATTTTGGAAATCATGTGAATGTCTTAAGATGGATTTTGGATTAAATATTATGGGATGTTTTTCCCTTTGATTTATTTGATAATCAAGTAATTGTTTTAAGATGGGTTTTTGTGTTACTATTGAACTACATATATTTACATGGCACATGGCATCTACATCTCATGCATGGCATGGGAGGGATATGACAGGGAAATGATGAAATGAAACCGGAGTCCATGCTCCGTCGGGGCGACCGATAAACAGCATGGGGACATTTCACATATGTATTATGATACCTTGATGATGCTTTTCCATCAAGGGGGATGTTGTATTTATTATTGTACCTTGATGATGGTTCTTCCATCAAGGGGGGGATGTCTAGTGTGGATCGCATCTTGATGAGGCTTTTGCATCAAGAGGGTCATGGTACGATGATGGTATGGATTCTATTTGGAATACTATAGATGGTTGGAAAAAGGGACATTGTAGAGTTGAGGATGAGATTGATGGGTGGGATTCATGACATAAAACACCCATTGCATTACATTGTACCAAATGGCATAATTTTGAGATAATATCTTCTATATGCTTTGTTATTACTAATCCATGTGCTAGCCCTACTCGGAGTCCTACTGGGCGCGTGTTTTAACGCCCTACTTTTACCCTAGCTGATGACGCAGGAGGTGGCGAAACGGAAGGACGGGACGGGAGTCATGCTTAGTAGCTTGGGAAGGCAGATTCATTATGTTGTTTAAGTTTATGTTGGAAAAATGTAATCTGAGTAACTTAGCTTGTCGGAATGTAATAAATTAGATTACTGGTTATGTTTTGGGATTTTATTATGGACATTATGGTTTTGAGGTATTATAGAAATTTAAATGAATGTTATCTTCCTTGCTATCTCAAATCTGTAGGATAGTCTTTGTTGTTAATTCCGCACTGAGAAGTAATATTCCTTGAGCTTACATCTACGCGTGAACCGTACTAGTGGACTTGGCTCCACGCACGCGTAGGGTTGGCCAGTTAAGGGCCGGGCTTTAGAAGCTCAGACTTAACTCGCGTCGTGACGTCCGCGCCCTTTGTCACTTTAAAAAAAAAAAAAAAAAAAAATTTTAACTCTGATTTATGGTGAAAAGGGGCGGGCGTTACAGTTGGTATCAGAGCGAATTCGGAAGAATGAATTTCTCGAAGTAAGATTAAGACGGTTGCACGTCTCACTGACGGCTAAGAATCCCAACTGACCGACTCTTCGGAGTCCGCTGCACGGGGGCCGGGTTAATTTACTTCGATTGACTCAAACTGAAGTGGTTAATCTGAGAACAACAGTTGACGGAAAGGAATGATAGCAAGGGAAGAAAGATTCATTCTAGGAGAGATTTATTGAAACATAGCAAGATAGGGTTTACTTCCCCAGAAATGAGAAAACATCTAGGTTTTTTTTCCCCCAAATTGATGAAATAGTACTAGATTTATCAGACATAGCAAAGTAGGATGTATTTCCCCGGTATTCTCAATTTGAACAACAGACAATAGCAATTTAGAGATTTCCCCCAGAAACAAAGGAAAAACAAGTGTGCTTATTTGGCAACTTTCCCCAAACAAAGTACATTGTGATATACATAAGAAATTCTCCAAAAAAAACCTAGATTGTTTTTATTGGAAATTGTAGTTGATGATTTTTGGGTTCTAATTGTATTCTATGAATACAGGTATGTCAAATGAAGGGGAGTGTACAGAATTATGTGGTAAGGGAACCCCTAACTGGTTCATAGACTTAGTGTCTACTTCCAGTATAGAAGTTAGCATGGACATTTAGGAGGGACCTCTCAAGGAAGATGAATAGGATTTAACATCTCTTCCTGAGGAGAATGAGGAAGACTCTCCAATGATAAGAGAGTCATAAGGGAAATGGAACCCGATTATATGCGCGAGTTGTGCAACTAGGTTGGGCACAACTGCACATACTACCCTACCCTCTTGAAGGGGTATGCTCGATTTGTGAACTACATGCATCAAATGAGGATAAGAGGCATGAACTTTTGATGTGGGGTATGTGTTGCATATGTTTATGAGTGAGGTAAATGTGAATGAAAAGAGTGGGGAGTATTTGTTAATGTGATATATGGGTATACTTTGGGGATGGTACAATGGCTTTTATATTGGTGATGACCCATGGCTTGATAATTTGTCATGATCAAGTGAAGAGATTTATATTATGACACATAATGGGTGATGATGTAAACGCTTTGTGAAGGGTTATAAGAGGTTCTCATGTGAACAAAGTGCCATTTGAGACATATTGGATAAACAGTGTACTTGAAAGAGACCGGAATGCATGGGTTAACTTGCCACATGAAACTCGTGAGAAGATGATATTATGAGGAGAATGTGAAGGGTCTAGCTTGCAAAGACAAATATATTGTATGAAAAAAAAAAAAAAAATCTTCTATGTATAATGCAAGTGCATTCTCCCAATGTGTAGTATAGATTATGAATAAGTAATGATAGGCCTTGAAATGGATTTATGGCCTTAAAAAGCATGAATGAATGATGGACCATGAATTTATGAAAGCATTTTATTTCGTGATTGTATGAGGATTCCTTATGAGGTTATTAAGTTGTGAATTATCAATTGTGCAATGAGTTTATATGATGTACTTTGATAATTGGTGGTATTCAATGAGTAATCATTGAGGAACAAGGATGTGTTATAGACTATGGGTATGATGATGAGTTGATAAAGTGCCGGGAGTTGTGAATATGTAGTATGCATGAGAAGGCCGTGATATGCCAATGCGTTTGGTTGGAAACCTAGGTGGAGCTCATGAGTAATTCCAAAGTTTAGGAATTTATGGATGGTCATGGGTGGTCTTCGAATGTATTGGGATGATTTGCTCTGGATGAGTAGCATTATTATTTTTAAAAATCTCTAGGTGTGTGTTGTAAATGGGGTAGGGTAACCTAATCATAATTAGGTTGAATCACTACATCTTATTAATGTGTTATTTCTTATGATACCCCAAATTGTTGTTTGATGTGAATGGAGGTGAAAGATCTAGTTACACATGAGTTGTGTTATTCGAAGATGGTGTGTGATTTCAATTCTACGTGGCCTGTTAATGAAGGCATATGAATAGTATGATGTGGTAACCATTGATAACGTAGGCATGTAGGGTGGAATTTGGTGGTGGTGGAATTGGTAATACCTATGAATATTTTTTGTGATGAATGGACAGTATTTGACATAGTCTAAGTAAGCTTAGATATATCATTGTTTTTATGGAATCTATGAAATATGTGGAATAATCCAGAAGGGTAGGAAATTAGTATTTATGTGATTGGGATTGATGTCGGGTATTGGTATTGGAGGAGTTATGAATAAAAAATGGTTAGTCCTATAGTGACTTATATGCAAATAAAAGGTATGATTGCTGTTGAGAGATGGACTTAAGGGAAAGGTTAAGAGTCTAGTGAAACTTGAATGGGAAGCTATGGGCGACTGCCGAGTGAGATTGATCACCTGACTCTGTAGTTGGCCGATGGAGTTCCAGGAGGGTGAAGCTAGAAACCTAGTTAAAATGGAATCAACAATGGACTTGAGCATAGGCTCGTATTGGCAGACTAACTCACACGGAGAGTAGACAAAAGAACGTATTGAAGGAGTACGTATGGGAAATGTTTTGATAACAGATAAAGTGAAATAGAATACGTAATCTACATAAAACCGCAAATGGATTCATGGGGAAAAGAGATAATACGAGGCAAAGTAAATTCTGCAAGAATGAAACTCATAGGTTGATATTAGTGGTGTTGATGTAATTAAGAGGTACTTGGCACAATTAAACGGGAACGGCGAATAAACCCAGAAATGGAGGGTATGAATCAAGATTTTTGCAGGCGAGGTAGTACCGGAATAAGAATTACTATCGGAACAAGGTCTTTTATTCTGAGGTAGGACATATGTACCTGAGAGCTGCAGAAGGGAGTTATTGGTTGAGGCACACCAAGCCAAGCTCTCTACCCATCCGGACAGCACCAAGATATACCATGATCTTAAGAGGCACTATGGGTGGCATGGACTCAAGAGAGATGTGGCTGAGTTTGTGCTCGTTGCACTAACTTGTCGGTAGGTTAAGGCGGAACATCGGAAACCACCGGGTTTACTCAAACCCTTACCAGTGCCGGAGTGGAGATGGGAACATGTAGCCATGGATTTGGTGATAGGGCTACTAAGGTCATCAAGGCACAACGATGCAATATGAGTCGACGGTACATCCGAAATGTTATCAGACTACCTAGTGTACCTCAGACTATTGTGTCCGACAGAGTATGGCAGAGCGTGTAGTCGACTATGGGGACCGACGTGTTGATCAGCACAGTATTCCACCCACACACTGATGGACAATCGGAGAGAACAATACAGATATTGGAGGATATGCTGAGAGCAGGTATGCGGGATTTCAAGGGTGGATGGGAGAATCGCCTGCCACTGGTGGAGTTCTCCTACAATAACAGTACCTCCAGATGGCTCCATTTGAGGCCTTATATGGTGGGCCGTGTAGATCTCCAGTGCGTTAGACAGAGGTCGGTGAGCCTGCGCTGGTTGGACCGAAGTTGGTTGCGGAGACTACGGCGTAGATTAAATTTATACGGTAACCTTTACTCACTGCGCAGAGCCGTTATAAGTATTACGCCGACAAGAGGAGAAGTTTCCCCGAGTTTGAGGGGGAGATTTGGTGCTTTTGGAAGTCTCACCACGGGAGGGACACATGAGACTCAGAAAGAAGGGGAAACTGTCGCCTAGATTGTGGGGCCGTTTCCAATCCTAAAGAGGGTGGGGGAGGTGGCCTATTAGTTAGCACTTCCTCCACAGTAATCATTTTTACGTGATGTGTTTCATGTGTCCGGGTTGAGGAAAATACAACCCCGACCCTTCACATGTCTTGAATGTACCAGACGTCGATGTACAAAGTGACGTGATGGGTGTGGAGAAGCCGATCAGAGTGATCGGGAGAGAACAAAGGGTATTGCGGAACTCCTTGTGTGGATGTTTTGAACCTCTACTTCGCTCGAATTTTCGGGACGAAAATTTTAAAAGAGAATTGTATTGTAAGGGGCCGAAATTTTTAAAATTAATATAAATGGGAATATTATTTATTTTAAGGATGAAAATTGGAAAATTTATGAAATAAAGGGGTAAATGGGCCAAAATTTGGACAAAGGCCCAATTATGGCCCAATAGACCATGGAGTGGATTTTAAAATTATGTAAGTGGTTAATGATGGCCAATTGGGCCATGGGAGGTCAAATTGGGTCAAATACCCATTTGGGGACCCAATGGGTCAGGATGGTTGTGCTCTAAGGTAAATGGGCTAGATGGAAATGTAATTGGGCCATGGGCCCAATGGGGATCCATTTAGAATGAATGGAATGAAATTTAATCATTTAAGTTATTTGGAAGTAAACCAAGGTAATGTGGCCAAGTGGGACCCACCTTCACCTCATCAAGTGAGGTGGCGTGTGGGCCAATGATTGGTGGGCCGGCCACTATGGTTGACTTGGTCAACCATGGGTGGAATAATGGGAATTAGGTTAAATACAAATGAATTAACCTAAGGTAATTATCAAATTAATTAAGTAATTAATTTAATAAATTGGTGGCCAAATGGGGTTAAAATTGGTCAAATGGAGACCAAGTTACCCCACCTCAAAATTTACACACGTTGGTCTTGGTGGTGGTTTAGATGACCACCACCATAAAGCAAAGAAAAGATCTTAAAAATATCTCATAAGGTTGGTGAAACCAATTAATGTAAAGTAAAAGTCTTTAAGTCACCAAATGAGATAAGTTTTGTTGGTCCTCCCATTCTCATTGTCTTTTCACAAACTCCACCTCTTCCACTCTCCCATGGTCGTCCCCTACATCCAAGTGAAGGAGAGAAAAAGAGCTAAGGAAAAGAGAAGAGAAGGAGAGAAGAAAGGAGTAGAAATTGGAGGGAAATTACTCTAAGGTGAGGGCTAACATCTTTCCTCTCATGATTTTTCCCTTTCCCTCTCTCAATTTTGAACCCTACCTTGGCCGATCCTAAGGTTAGGGGTTGCCACCATGGATCAAGCATCTTGACCTATCAAAGATCAAGAGGAAGGAGAGAGGAGGCTAAGGAGACCGACGGGAGCGGTGGAAATCGGAGGAGACGTCGGATTGTGAGTATTTCTTAAACAAGGAATTTTGGATTTTAGGGTTTAAGAATTGGAATTTATTTTGTATTAATGTAATGGTGGATAGATAATTTTATGCTATGGAGTTTAAACCCATCAAATGAGAGGGTGGAAGATGGAGAAAACCCTAAATGGGTGAATTAGGGTTAGGGTAAGAAAATGACTAAATGGGTTATGTGCATTATGTAAATTATGAAATTAAGCATGGAATGGGGTAATTGGAATAAAATTATGGGCCATAGGGTTCGGCCATGTAGTATGGCCGAACCCCATGGTGGGTGATTTGGTCTTTGATGTAATTGGTTAAGGTTTTAAGAATGGAAAGCAATGAGGGTGTTAAGTTAATGAATTGTAGTAAATGAGTGAATGTGGGAAATGTTTCAAAATGCTTTTTATGATGGAAATGTAAAGGGATTTTATGGCATTGGAGGGCATAGAAAGTGATGGATTGTGAACCATGGGTTCGGCCATGGTGTATGGCCGAACCCTATGGTGATAATGGTGGATTTAATGGTTATGATTTATGGAGAAATAAATGGGAAAATGTTGATAATTTTGATGGACCCAAAGTATAAAATGATACCCTAAAATGGTGATTTAAATGCATGATGTAAATCTCTCATGAAAGGACTTGTGATAGATCTAAAATGTAGAATTATGCATGTGTTTAAATCAATGCAAATGTGGCTAAGTTAATGATCTAAAATGGCATAAAGAAATATTGGACCATGAACCATGGGTTCGGCCATGGAGAATGGCCGAACCCTATGGTGATGTAATAGGGATCAATTGATGGGTTTAGAGGATGGAAAAGAGGGATTAATGTATGGATGTCTTTAGGGTTTTAAATGAGTAATGGTGTGGCCCCAAGAGACATAGAAAAATAGTGGAATATGAACCATGGGTTCGGCCATGGTGTATGGCCGAACCCTATGGTAATGTTTTACAAATTTTAAATGGAGTTAAAAGGATGGAAAATGGGGAAAGGACACCATGGGTTCGGCCATGGTGTATGGCCGAACCCATGGCCCAATTGTAACCCATTGTAGTGGGTTAAATTGGATGATGGATGGTGTTTGTGGCCTCCAAAGGGAATGAATGAGTGATGCACTCATTGAAGTTAAATGCATAAGGTAAACCCCATCGGAGGATTTGATGAATTAGGTATTTTGAATCCATGACCCAAATGGTGGATCATTTTTAGGTCTAAGGTTAATGTGTATGTATGTGATTAAGTAATGGGAATTGGATTAATTAGATGACAAGTTTTAATAGTTTGGAAGGTCATAAATGAACCTAAGTTAGGGATCTAAGTTTAAAAATCAATTTTGGACTTAATCATGCATGCATAAATGGGTGATTAACCATGGAAAATGAGGTAGTGGCAAAACCGTAATTAAATGCCAAATTCAAGAATTCCATGGAGGTTGATCATGGAATGAGGAGATCTAATGTGATAACCTTATAAGTGGTTAATAAAGCATAGGGTGGCTGATTTTAGACATATGTACTTAAAAATATATAATGGATTAGGTGGGACCCACAAAACCTAAATGGTGACCGGTTTTTCATAAGGGCTTATAAATGGTTGAAACATGGACTAATGATTAGTGTGTAACAAGGTACTGGACATCGCAGGCTGTGCGCGATCGGCGACCGGGTTTGTCGAGCGGAAAAATGTAAAAGGACGCAAGTCGGTATTAGGTAGGATTCCTACCTTTTTGTAAGCCATGGATTTGGGTGATGTTTTCTTTAATCTATTTTGGAAATCATGTGGTTGTCTTTAAGATAAGTTTTGGATTATGTATCTTGTGATGTTTTCCTTTAAATTATTTTGGAAATCATGTGAATGTCTTAAGATGGATTTTGGATTAAATATTATGGGATGTTTTTCCCTTTGATTTATTTGATAATCAAGTAATTGTTTTAAGATGGGTTTTTGTGTTACTATTGAACTACATATATTTACATGGCACATGGCATCTACATCTCATGCATGGCATGGGAGGGATATGACAGGGAAATGATGAAATAAACCGGAGTCCATGCTCCGTCGGGGCGACCGATAAACAGCATGGGGACATTTCACATATGTATTATGATACCTTGATGATGCTTTTCCATCAAGGGGGATGTTGTATTTATTATTGTACCTTGATGATGGTTCTTCCATCAAGGGGGGGATGCCTAGTGTGGATCGCATCTTGATGAGGCTTTTGCATCAAGAGGGTCATGGTACGATGATGGTATGGATTCTATTTGGAATACTATGGATGGTTGGAAAAAGGGACATTGTAGAGTTGAGGATGAGATTGGTGGGTGGGATTCATGACATAAAACACCCATTGCATTACATTGTACCAAATGGCATAATTTTGAGATAATATCTTCTATATGCTTTGTTATTACTAATCCATGTGCTAGCCCTACTCGGAGTCCTACTGGGTGCGTGTTTTAACGTCCTACTTCTACCCTAGCTGATGACGCAGGAGGTGGCGAAACAGAAGGACGGGACGGGAGTCATGTTTAGTAGCTTGGGAAGGCAGATTCATTATGTTGTTTAAGTTTATGTTGGAAAAATGTAATCTGAGTAACTTAGCTTGTCGGAATGTAATAAATTAGATTACTGGTTATGTTTTGGGATTTTATTATGGACATTATGGTTTTGAGGTATTATAGAAATTTAAATGAATGTTATCTTCCTTGCTATCTCAAATCTGTAGGATAGTCTTTGTTGTTAATTCCGCACTGAGAAGTAATATTCCTTGAGCTTACATCTACGCGTGAACCGTACTCATGGACTTGGCTCCACGCACGCGTAGGGTTGGCCAGTTAAGGGCCGGGCTGTAGAAGCTCGGACTTAACTCGCGTCGTGACGTCCGCACCCTTTGTCACTTTAAAAAAAAAAAAAAAAAATTTTTTAACTTTGATTTATGGTGAAAAGGGGCGGGCGTTACATAACCGCCTCAAAATGATTTTCTCGGAATTTATAACTATTTTTCAAATCTTCTATTATGAAATAGGTTTTCAAAAAGTATTTATTCGTAATTTTCGGACATCGAAAAATACCCGAAATGATTTTTACAAAAACAGTGCGTTGTTGGTATTTCAAAATGAGAAAGGCTAGTTTTGAGCACCTTCACTAGATCTGAAACTTTATTTTCAAATAATGAGCATTTTATTCCTAAATTATGATTCACTAAAGAATATATTAGTAACTTTAAATAATTTGGATTTTTATGAATAAAGTTTAAACGTAGTATTATGTGTAAATGACCATTTTATCCTTGGTTAGGACAAAACACACCCAAAGTGACCTTAGGTTATGTGAGAGAAGTTTAAGTATTCTAAGACCCAACCCATTTGTTGAAACATGTTCCTAAACCTTAGGCAAGGCCTCTACATGTCTAATTACAAAGAGATACAACATGAGACTTAGAGAACTAAGGACAATTAATTGGATTAAGTTTAATGACATGATGTATTTTGAAATACATGAAAACGAAACGAAGATCCGAGATTTCCCCGAAGCCGTTCATGCCACTTCGAAACATGTTAGTGCCTCAGCTTGGTCAAGTCCCTATGTTTGTCAATTCCATGACTCGGAAAGAAGCACTTGCTGGAAGCTTGAAGACCTAAGATGATTAAGAGAAAAGGTTATGCTCAACCGGATTGAAGCTCATCGTTTTGGCAATCACAAAACAAGTAAAATGGCCATAGATGACCTTAGGTGGTATCCACACCTATTTGAGGTAAGCCTCTTACTCCTCCACCTCCCATCTCTTTTGTTTAGTCGAGTTTTGGGTAGGACCTCTATTGAGTAGAGTTAGAATGGCTATATGGGCCTAATGTGGGGATGTTTTCATGGCGAAAAGTTTGGATTTCAAAATGAGGCCATGCATAAGGAGGATTTGAACTAGATTTGTGGTTGGAAAACCATGAGGAGGTCAATATTTAGGGAAAATAGCCTTTTAGTAAATATTGAGCTTTATTGTTAGAGAAATCTTGGGGGATTTCTAATGGGTTGGGTTGACCGAATTTAGTGTCAAACCTTGGGTAAAAATTTGTGGTTTTTACTTAGTAATTGAAATTATATTTCCTTGATGTTTTTGATCATTTATTTGGTGTATGTGTCCTTGTGTGTTGTTGGGGCAGCTGTTGATCGATCGGAAGCTAGCCAGCGATATTCCGTGGGAACCAACAACCAGCCGTTGAACCTTTAGGTGAGGGACCCTACTCTAATTATGGGACTTATGGAATTTTTCTATGTTTCAATTATGCATTTCTATGGAAATTGATTGTAATTATGCCGCTGTGTTTGTTTGCGGATGAAACTAAACTAAGTTAATTGAACTGGCTAATTGGAGTAGGATGATGGAGTTGTTTGTGAAAATGGATAGCTAGTAAATAAAGAATGAACAATACCTACCCATAGTTGTGAATGTGAAAATGATGTCACCATAGGATGGAGGTGTTGGCATGGTCCAGATGCATTGGGTCACTAGTCGGGGTCGGGAATGGCCATGAAATTGGGAGTAATGGCGAGACCTGTAAACATGAACTGGAGAAATGAGTTCCATGCTAGGGTCACAGACAAGGACTAGGAATGGCCATGACACGGAACGTGGTGGCAGGACCCATATGCATGAGTGACATATTGAGATCTCCTTCCTCCACTTGTGGTGGGGACACGGGGAAGTCCGGAGTAGATAAATGATACAACGTAGGGTACTATTGATATATGTGCGACTTGGAAAATTAGTTAAGATTTTGTCTTTCATTTTATAACTTGCTTTATACTCTTGTTTGTTGTATTTACTGATGTAATACCCCATCCCGCCTTGGACATGTTGCCACTGATACCAAACCACAAAGTAATGAAACAAAAATACCGTACTTTTTTTTCTAAGTCACCATCACCAACTATAAGGGTTTAAAGTACTACAAAATTCAACCAACATAGCAGTGTAATAAGTAGGTATTACAATTATCCATAACATTAAACAACATCTGAAATAAACTCACAGTTCTCTCTAGATAACAAAAAGGAAACTAAACTAAGCAATCCTCGACTGTCACCGCCTAGGCCTGGTCTTGGAACCTGCTGGGTCCCACCTCCATCGAGCCACTTGAAATGCAAGGGGTGAGTACTACATACCCAGTGAGAGAACATGTTGAGCTCTGAAATATAACATTTTTACCCCTAATTATTGGACTAGTTAGCTCTCATAATTATGTATATTGGTGCATTTAATATAATTTTTTAGTTTTGTAGATTAAAAATGGAGAATTTAAGACGTCATCTCAATTTAGTGGATAATTGCAAGATTAGAGCTTAAAAGTGAAGACCTTGAATTTTTATGATTAATTTCACTCGACTTTTAGAATTTTCATGTAAATTGGTTAGTCCAGATCCATTTATGAGAATCTAGATTAAATCAATATTTTAGATTTCAAAGTGGTGAAGTTAATTATTTAATTTCAGAAGAGAAATCATGCAATTCAAGTGCCAAAACCTGAAATTCAAGACAAATAGGCCAAGATCCACTTCAACTGGGCCAAGCTTAGCTCTACAAGCCAACATTGGGATAGACCACAAGCAGTCCATGCGCATTTCACACAATTGGGCCACGCCAATGTGCACTCCAAAGTCCAACAAAGGCCCAAGTTCTCAAGCCCAAGTCAAGTGAGATTAAGATGAAGTCCATGAGTTGAGGTCCAAGTCCAAAGTCCAATTGCTCCATGGATCATATTCGAATTTCACCTAAGTCCATACCCAATTAACCATGGCCGAAATCCATAACCCTAATTCCCTCTCTCCTCCATACCAATTTCATATCCACACCATCCAATCTCCATTTTAAATCTTAACCCTCCATCTCATGTATTAAAATTAGGTCAAACCTTAGATCCACTTTCACATCCAATCCATTCATGCATTAACATTAGATCTAGAACATCCAACCTATCCATCATCTAGATTTACCTTAGGATTACATCCATGCATGCATTACCTATTCATCTATCAAATTAGATCATCCATCAATCATGAAAGCCATTAGATCTTAGGACATTTCATCACAACCATCCACATCATTAGGAAAACCCTAGAGCCTCACGAGACATAACTCATCCATTAGGGGTAGCATAGGGGTTTAAAGAATTGTTACATACGCTAAATGCAATCCAGAGCACCAGCGACAGTGGTATAGTTTAGATTAGGTTTAGGATTAGATTAGATTAGTCTAGGATTTGTGTGCTATCAATTGTTTTTAGTCTTTCTAGGTAGTTTTGCTCGAGGACTAGCAAAATATGAGTTTGGGGGTATTTGTTGAGCTTTGAAATATTATATTTTTACCCGTAACTATTGGACTAGTTAGCTCTCATATTTATGTATATTGGTGCATTTAATATATTTTTTTAGTTTTGTAGATTAAAAATGGAGAATTCAGAATATCATCTCAATTCAGTGAATAATTGCAAGATTAGAGCTTAAAAATAAAGACCTGGAATTTTTATAATTAATTTCACTCCACTTTTAGAATTTCCATGTAAATTGGTTAGTCTAGATCCATTTATGAGAATCTAAATTAAATCAACGTTTTAGATTTCAAAGTGGTGAAGTTAATTATTTAATTCTGGAAGAGAAATTATGTAATTCAAGTGCCAAAGCATAAAATTAAAGATAAATGGGCCAAGATCCACTTCAACTGGGCCAAGTTCAGCTCCACAAGCCAACATTAGGACAGACCACAAGTAGTCCATGCTCATTTCACACAATTAAGCCAGGCCAACGTGCACTCCAAAGTCCAACAAAGGCCCAAGTTCTTAAGCCAAGTTCAAGTCCAAGTCAAGTGAGCCTAAGATGAAGTCCATGAGTTGAGGTCCAAGTCCAAAGTCCAATTTCTCCATGGATCCACTTCAATTGGGCCAAGCTCAGCTCCACAAGCCAACATTGGGACATCCCACAAGCAGTCCATACGCATTTCACACAATTGGGCCAGGCCAATGTGCACCCAAAGTCCAACAAAGGCCCAAGTTCTCAAGCCAAGTTCAAGCCCAAGTCAAGTGAGCCTAAGATGAAGTCCATGAGTTGAGGTCCAAGTCCAAAATCCAATTTCTCAATGGATCATATTCGAATTTCACCTAAGTCCATATCCAAGTAACTGTAACGGCCCGCCCTTTTTCACTCGTCAAAAAATCAGAGTCCATTTTTTTTTCTTTAAAATAAGGAGTGAGAGAGAGAGGGACGTCACGACGCAAGCTAAGTCCAAGCTTCCAAAGCCCGACCCTTAACTGGCCACTAATACGTGTGCGTGGACAAGTCCACTAAAATATTTCGCATGCATTAAGAATATTACCGAATTATTATTGAATTACAAATATCATCCAATACATAACATCATTTCTAAGTAAGGAAGTCAATCACATAATTTAACTGAAGTTCAAATGTCCAAAAGTAACCAAACCATAGCAAAATATAACTAAGTTATTACAGTCCCAAAATGCGATTATCTCAAAATACATTGTCCAAAATAAAACTTAAATAAAGTAAGCATAAACTATCCAAGCTCCTAAGCTTGGCTTCTTTCACGTCCATTACCCGTTCCGTTCTCTGTACCATCATCTAAAGGTAAAAGTAGGGCGTTAGTCAACGTGCCCAGTAGGAATTCTAAGTAGGGTCATACATATAGGATTAGTATAAAAATCATGATATAAAACATCATACCGTACTTGTAAAACATAATATCCAAAAATCGTGCATGATAATAGAGATCTTAATCATGCTATTTTAATGCCATGCCATGGGTGTCATATGCCAATGATTTCCCACTCAAAAACCATATCAAAGTATTCACTATTATGCTTCCCCACGTATGCCTTATCGGTCCCACCAAATGGAACGTGGACTCCTCTTACATTTCAAACATCATATGTCTCTTCCCGTATGTCAATCGGAATCAGTGTGGGTTCCTCCCTACGTTTGTTTATCAGAAACCCCGAATGGAGCGTGGACTCCTCCCTTATGTTTCCTCCCTTGCCATGCATGAGGAAATGAGTGCAATGATGCCACTTCATATCAAAGTACATGATAGTATTGAAATTCAAGTATTAAAACATAATCATTTGACACCAAAATAAGTCATCATATATGGAAATAAAACAGGGTATATATATAATCCACAGTGTGTCAACAAGGTAGGAATCCTACCAACGTCCAAGTATTGTATCCTTGCTATTTTGTGATGTGACGCACAACGATTTCGTCAAAACCAATCACACCCCCGTCCGCGAAATCTCTTTACCTTAGATGAATTCCATCATATACAATAATCAAATTAAATATCCAATTGATTTAAATCATTCCTTACCTACTTCTAGTTAAACTTAAACAATTTGGAAAATTGTATAAAAAATTTCATTTTAAAAAATTCAGTCGATAACCCGTCCGCTGTCCATCATGCGGATGATAGAAACCCGTCCGCGGATGGTAGAAACCCGTCCCGCTAATGGCAGAAACCCGTCCGCAGACAACACTCTGTTCCGTCTGTTACCCATCCGCGGACGGTCGAAACCCGTCCGCAGACAACACCTGGTTCACATCTGTTACCCGTGACCCGCCACCCGTGACCTGGTACCCATGACCCGGTACCTGCCACTCGGTACCCAATACCCTGTACCCGCTACCCGGTACCCGGTACATGCTACCTAGTACTCGTGACCCGCTACCCGTGACCCGTCCCACAGACACATCCTAACCTTGTCTGTTATCCATCCTGCGTACGGTCCACACCCGTCTGCGGACGATAAAAACCCGTCCCACAGACAGTGCAACCCGTCCGCAGACTACACCATGTCCATTCCATTACCCGTCCCGCGGAAGATAGAAATCCATCCCGCGGACGATAGAATTCCGTCTGCAGACAGTGAAATCCGTCTGCAGACAACATACAATCCCTTGTCCGTTACCTGTTCGCCACTGTCGAAACCCGTCTGCGGACGGTAGTACCTGTCCAGCAGATAGTGCACACCCGTGGACAGTCCTCTTTTGTTTGATGTTTGGCTTGACCCTTCCTCTTGGAATTTATTTCCTTAGCATTTAAAACATATATAATGTCATCCATATTTTAAAATCAGAGAGTATACTCTACTCACTAACCAAACTAGGGTTCCATTATTCTCCCAATCTTAGTATTACAACATAATTTTCGAATATCCTTCCACGTTTGTTTCAACCATTTAATCATTCCTGGAATGGATTTCAAGTTCATGGCCTTATAAACAGTTGGCCGTTCAAATATCTCAATCAAATATGGACCCCATGGTTTCGGCCATTCCATAGCCAAAACCATGGTTCCCTTAGTTTCTTTCATTCATATAAGTTCTTGACATATTTTCTACTCCCTTTCCCATCTTAATAAATATGAGACATACCTCTTTCCGCGTCTCCTTCATTTTCTTTTAAATCTGAACTTTACTCTTCAGTCCTTCTCCTTCCTTATTCCTTCACCGATTTCCCCAAGTGTAAGCCAAAAATGGGAGAGAGAGAGAGAGATGAGAAGAGAGAGAGAGATTGGGAATTCTCTTTGTTTGGAAGAGACAAGATCGGCCAAAGTATGTAGTTGAGAGAGATGAGAGAGAGAGATTGGGAATTCTCTTTGTTTGGAAGAGAAAGGATCGGCTAAAGGGGGGTGGAGTGTACCCTTTTGTATACCAACCCCATAATCCTCCCCATTCCTTCATTAATGCGTGTATCCAACCAAGGAGTCTCTTGGCCAAACCAAGAGACCTCCTTGGTTCCCAGCGTGTCCCCTTGGGTTTCCATCCCATGAGATGGAAACCCTCCCTCTCCCACCTTGACTCACTTAAATGACAGACTCCTCAATTACCCTTTCAACTCAACTCAACTTAAATGAACTCATTCTCCAACTCAAGCACTTGAACTCAACATTAATAAATTCTCAACTCATGTGAATTCACTTTCCAACTCAAGCCACTCAACACATTTGAACTCACCCATGGTTGACCAAGTCAACCATGGTTAGCCGACCATGCATGTGATATTAAACCACTTGCCACCTCACTTGATGAGGTGGATTTGGGTTCCACTTGGCTATGTCACTCACATGCCACCTCATACACATGCCACCTCACTTGATGAGGTGGATCCCATGCCTTGGGTCTTAATTGGGTACATGACCCAATTAAATTAATCCTTTACCCATTTGCTTTCCAAAATCCATTTACTTTGACCCATTGGATCCCAATTGGGTAATTGACCCAATTAATTACATTTACCCAATTACTTGCAATCAAACTCTATCCATGATCCATTGAATCATAATTGGGCCATTGACCCATTTCTTACCCATCTAAAATCCATTCCATCCATAAATCTTAAATTCAACGAATTTAATAATTTAAATAGACAAAATCCAATATATTAATGCATTGAAAAATCCGGGTGTTACAGTAACCATGTCTGAAATCCATAACCCTAATTCCCTCTCTCCTCCATACAAAATTCATATCCACACCATCCAATCTCCATCATAAATCTTAACCCTCCATCTCATGCATTAAAATTAGGTTAAACCTTAGATCCACCTTCACATCCAATCCATTCATGCATTAACATTAGATCTAGACCATCCAACCTATCCATCATCTAGATTTACCTTAGGATTACATCTATCCATGCATCACCTATTCATCTATCCAATTAGATCACCCATCAATCATTTAAGCCATTAGATCTTAAGACATTTCATCACAACCATCCACATCATTAGGAAAACCCTAGAGCCTCCACATTCATGCATCACATGCACAATTTGCACTAGATCTAGGCCATTCATCATATCATCTATCCATCTCCACCTTTGAATCCAAACCCTCCATTAGATACCTTACCATTTTTATAATTTATTTTTACCAATTAAACCTAGAACCATTAGATTGAACCCAAACCAATCTTAGCCATCCATTCACGAAACCCTAAGTTAGAACAACTTGAAGCTGAAATAGTCTCCATTCGTCCATGCCTTGTCATTACCTTATCCATCCAACAGACACTCCGTACGATTTCAGCACCTGAAACATCTCTATGCACTTAGACTAAAAACCATCTAGATACACTCCTAAAATCTCTACACACCTCATCACCCCAATCTTCCATGTCATACACGATTTTCACAATCCAAATCTACCCCATTCGAATTTCATACTTAGTCAACCCTCCACATCACCTCATTGTCATCCATCCATCCATTCATCTCATCTCTTAGTCTCATCCATCCATTTTGCATTGCATTAAACAAACCCTAATCTTACATAGCCAAATTCAAAATTCACCTTCCTAAATCCAATACCTAACATCTCTCTCTCCTTGCTTGCACTCCACTCCAAGTCACCTACACACACCAAATTCGTGTACACCTCTTTGCAACCCTAACCTTTTGCAACTTAAAATCCCAACCACCCAATTCCAAAGAGATCTAATCCAAGCCATTCGTAAATCACTCAAACCAAGATTTAATCCTAGCAATCCATCCTTTCCTTAAGCCTATAAATACATCATTACCCCAAAATCAAAATTCGAATTTGACTTGGAGCTCAAAAGGACTTAGAGCCTCGAAAATACACGAATTTTGCAAGTGAGAAATTTATTTTGCAAATTTATTTATTGTCTCTCATGTATTTTATTCCAACTCTTGTACTTGAATTCTTTCATTAATTAAATAAAAGACGTCCATTTTAGAATCCTGAAAAGTCCGTGTATTCAAAGTTTCTCTTATGCTTCATTTTAATTTTTAATTTCTTTGTTTAATTAAAGTCTTAGGTTGTGAATGTTGAACCTAGAATCCAAACTTTAATTAGATTTAAGATTATGAATTCTAATTAAAAGGTGTAAACTAAATCTTGAATTCTATGCGTTGAATTTTAGATCTAGGTTTCTTATTTATTTATTTATTTTGGGTGATGAGAGAAGAATTCCATAACCACATTTAAATTATGCATTTATTCATTTTGCCATTTACTTATTTGTCAATTTATTTCATGTCTTTAGTTACATTAGTTACTTTATATGTTTGTTGTATAAAAATTATTCAATTTGTGTTTTTATTGTAAATCTTGTATGTTTAATTTTTAATTTTTAATTCATTGTATCAAAATTCACTCTCTCTCAAGATTCATTAACTAGGGTTGGAGTTATGATATTTTGGTCTTAAAACATGTAAATTTATATTAAGATGAGACTACCATTATTCATGTTTCACCAATTTAATAAAAAGAAGATGGACTTGATTCTCAACTTGTTAAATTTATAAGTTAGATAATAATGGTGTTAATTTTGACTTTCTAAGATCTAAATTAAAATTATAATTCCATGTATTTGATTTCTTAAGATTACATATTTTAAAAGGTACCAATTTAATTTAAGTATGTATTTTGTGGATTTCCTTTGGGTTCGACCTCGCACTCAATCGTTATACTATTAAATGGTCCGTGCACTTGTAAGATTATAAATGTAAAATTTGCACATCAACAAAACACATATATACAATCACACAACATATGTCATACACTGCATATCTACCACCATGAGGTATTAAGAAAGTCTACATGCATGGTCCCACATGACACGCACACGACCCACCGTGCGGACCGTCCAGCATGTACACGACATAACTCACAACCGCCCTATCCCTAGGGCCACCACGTCCTCAAAGGTCCACACACCCACCCTACAGGCATGTACCACGAGTCATGAATAACCACGGGAGCTGTCCTCCACCGTTCAAGTAACCACAGGAGCTGTCATCCACCATGCAAGTAACCACAAGAGCTATCCTCCACCGTGCTAGTAACCACAGAAGCTGTCTTCTACCATGCAAGTAACCACGAGAGCTATCCTCCATTGTGTTAATAACCACGAGAGCTGTCCTCCATCGTGCAATTAACCACAGGAGCTATCCTCCACCGTGCTAGTATCCATGGGAGTTGTCCTCCACCGTGCAAGTAACCACAGGAGCTATCCTCCACCGTACTAATAACCACGGGAGTTGTCATCCATCGTACAAGTAACCACGAGAGCTATCCTCCACCGTGACTGTAACAACCTCTGAGACTACCTTGGGTGAACCAATAATCAACCCAATAACTCCCCGGAGGCCACATAACTGCCTTTCAACCTGTCCCTCCTGGGACTCCCGAGTACCACGCCCACCCAACCGGACTACGCCCCTCTCATAGGCATGTACGAGGAACACAAGATAAACCTAGCTATCTATCCAAGCTAGAGGGTACACTCACCCATGTCCAACCACCGAGTGGTCCACAGCTCAACCATGCGTCCACTGCATGGTCTTGCATAATATCCCAATCCCTATTACCCAACAAGCTAGGGGGAGTCACTAGATCCTGGTGTAGCCTTAATCTTTATACCCCACCGGCGTTCCACATACACTAGTTACATGCATATACAATCAATCTTCGACATATTATCAATAACATAACAACAGATCATAATCAGTCATGTACATTACTATCTATCACATTTTAGCATATTATCACTCCATCATGTTGTCAATCAATCACATCCAAGTAGTTAAACATGTATATACCAAACAATGTCACATCCAATCGTCTTGATTATACCATTGCCGGACATAGGTACATGAAGTGGTCTCCTTGTCACATAATCCTAAGAATGGTTCCCTTGCCGAGTGGCTAAATAAGTATAAGGGGTCCCATTCTGCGTACCCCGTGTTGTTAATATAGATAAATATAGACGTATGCAGAAATGCGTGTGCTAAAAGTGTGATAGTTCCCTCACATGTGTGCCTTTTGAAATTAACTACGAGAAAACAGGTCCATTGAGTTGAAGGGGCTCGATTTGCTGAAAGAAGAACACAAGGAAAAGTAAACGGGTTAAAACAGGCTGAAACAAACCTGGAGTAAAAAATGGGCTGGGCCAAACTAGGCCGAACTGGGCCCGAAACTGGACTTCTAGTCTCCGAACTCGAAATCGGACAAACCGTGACCCACCACGGAGCCAACACACCCCACACTGCTACTAAGACCCTAAAATCTTGAAAAATTGGGTTGGGTCGTTACAACTAACTCCTCACAGATGCAAGAGAAACAATGGAGAAGGGGTCTCGAGGACCCCATGGACGAGGGTAGGAGCCCATGAAGTTCTTCTTGTATTTCTTTTGTCTTAAATTTTAAATTTATAACTCGCAAGCGCACAAACCATGTATAGTATAGCGTTAAGAGTGCGAGGTCGAACCCAAAGGAAATCACAAAATATATGCTTAAAAATTAAATTGATACCTTTAAAAAGATATGATCTTTAAGACCTAGAATTAAATCAAAATGTGAAAAAGAATTCTAATACATGAAATTATAATTTTAATTAAGCAAAAACTTAGATCTAGAAAACCAAAGTTAACAACATTATCTAACCTTTGAATTTAACAAAATAAAATTAGGTCCACTTAATGTCAAGAATCAAATCCATCTTTTTTTTTTTTATTATTAAAATGGTGAAACAAGAATAATGGTAGTCCATCATAATTAAAGATAACATGTTTTAAGATCAAAATATCCTATCTTCAACCTAGTTAAAGAATCTTGAGAGAGAGAGATTGGATTTACACATATAATTTACATAAAATAAACAACATGGTTGAATTGAATTTACAACAAACAAACAAGTACAATGGATTAACAATTAATCAAATAAAAGACATAACAAAATAAAATAAACATTGGAAATAAATTCACAATTAAAGTAAATGAAATAACAAAACAAGACATAATTTAAAGGTGGTGATAGAATAGATCAATCATAGACAAAGATGAATAAATAAATAAAATATCTAGATCTGAAATTCGTGTAAAAATTCAAATCTCAATTCTTGCCTTTCGTTAAAATTAAAATTCATAAACTTTAATCTAATTAATCGAACCTTAGATCCCTAGATTTAATTAAATTCAAAATCTAATTATTTCATTATGTCTCAAATGAACCTTAGATTTGAATCTAATGAAACCTAAATTCTAACTATTTCATTATGTCCTTTTAATTAAACAAAGAATACAAACTTAAAATTAAATCAAACAATCATAAAAGAAATTAAACAATTGGATGTTTCAGGGTTATAAGAGCTTATCTTATATTTATTTAATGAAAGAATTAATACACATATATTGGAAAAAATACAACAAGGACAATCAAAAATAAATTTACAAAATGATATCCTCACTTGTAAAAATCATGTATGGCTCCTTGTCTCTTTTGTTTTTCCTCCAATCTTCTGTCCTCTTTACCTCCTCACCAAATTCGAGTTTGGCTATGGTGGAATGAACTATTTATAGGCTTGGGATTTGAATGATTGGTTGAGATTTAATCTTGGTTTAGGTGTTGGGTGGAAGGCTAAGATTAAATCATCTAAAGCATGGATGAATGGGATTAAGAAATGAAAGAGATTAGGGTTTACATAGGGTTGGTCGACCAAGGTGTCTTGGGGATCAAGTTGGCTTGGTGGCTAAGCAAGAAGAGAGAAAGAATAGGGATTGGATTTGTTATGGGCGAATTTGACACATAGGATTAGGGTTTTGTGTGTTTATGCAATGCATGATATGAATGGTTGGGATCTAATTCTAAGATGAATAGATAGTTAGATGAAAGGGAGATGATGTGGAGGGTTGACTTATGCAAAATTTGAATGGTATCTACTGGGATATGGGAAAATCGTGTGGGGTGGAGATAGATAGGTGATGAGGTGTTGGTGATGTGTAAAATTCGAATGGATAGGTGGAGGCTTGCTTGGGTTCCAAGATGTTCTAATCCTAGGGTTTTATAAATGAATGGATAAGATTAAAAATGATTAGATATAATGGTCTTAGTGATGAGTGGTTAAGATGGGTTATGAAAATGGTAAGTTGATGCATGGAGGTTTATGATTCTAAGGTTAATCTAGATGGATGATGAAATGGTTGGCCTAAATCTAAGATGATGAATGTATGCAATGGATAAGGAAATGTGGCTCTAGGGTTTACCTAAGTTTTTATATGAAATGGATGGTTTGGATTAGAGGATGGCTAATGAATGGTGTGGATGATATGGAGAGGGAAAAGGATTTGGGCGTGTGGACTTGGGGTTTACACAGCAAAATTCGAATATGGAATTTGGAGCAATTGGATTTGAACTTGGACTTCCATTGGACTTCTTGGACTTGAACTTGGGCTTGCTGGACTTGAACTAGGACATTGGCCTGGCCAACTTTGTAGAATGCGCATGGGATACTTGAGTATGGCCCAATGCTTGGCATTTAGAGCATAGCTTGGACCATTTGAAGTGGATTTCTGGCCCATGGATTTTGAAATTCAGACTCTGGCTCTTGAATTGCAGCTTCTTTCTTCCAGAATTAAATAATTAACTCACCACTTGAAATCTAAAAATATTGATTTAATCTAGACTCTCATAATTTGATCCAGATTAAATAATTTTCAATAAAAATCCTAAAAGTGGTCTGAGATTAATTATTAAACTTCTAGGTCTTCCAATTTAAGCACAAAACTTGCAATTTTCTACTGAATTTGATTGATTTCATGTATTTTCCAATTTTATCTACAAACTAACAAACGACATTAAATGTATCTAATATATACAAAATTGAAGGCTAACTAGTCTAATAATCATGGGTAAAAATGTCATTTTTCATGTCTCAACAGTATTCGTGCTAGTTTTGCGAACTATAATATGTTTACAAATTCATATTCATGTAATTAAGTAGTAAACACTGGATGTGATGCTTATAAACTTCTTGTCGATTATTAAAGCTTTATGTTAACTATAGCCTTAAAAAAAACTAGTGACATTTTACCTTAGTCATGTACCGGGGGTTTGGGGCCGTGACAGTTTGGTATTAGAGACGAGGTTACCAGTGCTCGGGGTGCATATACAATGGCTGAAGTGGACCCTAGGAGAAAAGAAGGGGCGTAGAGTGATAACAAGATTACTATGTATGAAATATGATTGTTTGTTATGCTTGAGATGCTTTTGGCGCATGACAACATAACTGGTTTAGTGAAAGTTCCCGTTGCTAGAACAAGATTGGTCCCGGGGCGGGGGGGGGGAAGGAGGACAATGGCCGATTTTTGTGGCCTTCACAAATTTCTTGATTAATCAAAATATAAGGAGTGGAATAAACAAGATTAATCAAGATAAGTGTGTTGTGTGAACAAGATAGTGTGCGAGATATAAATGCAATCACACAAACACCCACAACACCAGATTTATAGTGGTTCAGAGTAAATCCCTCCTACATCCACTGTTGGACTCACCTAACCTTGGGTTATCCCAAATGCACTATGCGTTGGAATTACGCCAACACAATAGAGTGGGAATTATGTCCACACAAATAAAGTAGGAATTTCACCTACACAATCCCACCTAATTTTGAAAGGTTTGACCACATTGGTCTAATCCTTATCCCTTTATTTTTTATAGTAGTTCAAGCTCCTTGTTTTAACCCACTTCACAATGAAGATGTTTGAAGTTTAAATACAATAAGAAACACTTGCCTTTTGTAGCTTACTTTGAAGTAGATGTTGTACTTCTTGAAGATCTCTTCTAGCTGAATCCTTTGTTGATGAAGTTCACCAATGTATGCACAACCACAGCTAGGAAGAGGTTCTAGGATATGAGATTTTCCTATGAAATCCTATCTATGGTTTTTTTTTTTTCTCTGTTTATCTCAATTAAAAGATTGATTGGATTTCAAATGATCCACCAATGTGAAGTGCTTAGAGAGAGGTTGGGAGAGGTTGGGATTCTCTTGGAATGCCTTAAGATTTTCAAGTGTAAGGGTTCAACTAATCTCTCCAAAATCCAGAATATAAATAAGCATCCAGAAAATTTCCTGTTGAGCACTGAAATATTACATTTTTACCCCTGATATTTAGTTCTATTAGCCTTGTATATAAGATGCATTTAATGGTTTATTTTAGTTTTGTAGGAAAATTCAAGGAAATACAGGGAATCATTATAAATCAGTGGATAAGTGTCGGAAGAGAGCTTAAAATGGAAGATTTGAAATTTTATAATTAATTCAGACCACTTTTATGTTTTCAAATGTAAATTGATTAATTTGGATTCGTTTATGAGAGTCTGGATTCAGTCAATAATTTAGATTTTAAGTGGTTGATTAATTATTTAATTCCAAGAAAGAGAAGTCTGCAATTGAAAAGGCCAAGAGTTTGAAATCATGATCCATGGGCAAGAGATCCACTGCAAATGGGCTAGGCTTTGCTCCAAATGTCAGACACTGGGCCAAGCCAAGCACTCCATGTGCATTCTCCAATGTGGGTCAGGCCAGTGTGAATCGTAGTCCAACAAGTCCATGTCCATACTCCAGTCCAAGAAGACCAAGCCCAATTCAAGAGCCAATGCTCCAGGTTCATATTCGAATTTGCAACCAAGCCCAAATCCACCTAAGTCCAAATCCACATAGCCCAATTCCCTAAGTCCATATACCCTAGCCTATCTCATTTAGAATTCATTCTAGCCATCCATTTCATCATGCATTAATATCCATCATCCATTTAATCATGCATCAATCTCCACCATTCATTTCATACATCTCATTCATACCATTTATTTCATCACTTAAAATATAGGTAAACCCTAGAGCCTCCCGTTCAATCCAATCCATTCATTCATCGTGATTAGATCTAGGTTATCTAATCCATCCATCATGTAGGATAACCTTAGAATATCATTCATCCATTCATCACCAATTCAAATCCACTCCACATGATGGTCACACATTCTAGAACACTCCATGCGCATAACACAATGGAAAATCCCTATACTTTCTCTCAAATCCGCTCCACCTCATCTCCACATCATCTATCCTATCCTCCACATATCACACATGATTTTTGTCTCTCTTTTCCATCCATTCGAATTTCATCTCTATTCCCTAAGCCATGTCATCATTTCATCTAGCCATTCATTCATTTAATCCTTTAATCTCATCCATTCATATCATGCATTGCATAAACCCTAAAATGCACAACCAAATTCGCCCAAGCCTTGCCTTGTCCTACAATCTCTCTCTCCTTTTCTTTCTCTCCAAGTTTGCTTGCATACCAAGCCACCATCTAGCCAAATTCGTGTATAGCACTGTGCAACCCTAGTTTTCAATCTTTTAATCCCATCCACTTGTATTCCATTAGACTTAATCCCGTCATTTCATCCATTAACTTAAACCCAGATTTAATCTTAACCGTCCATCCATTTCTTGAGCCTATAAATATCCCATTCAACCATAGCCAAAATAGAAATTGACCTGGAGCTCAAGAGGACCAAAGGCTGAGGAGAAAAGATCAAGAGACAAGAAGACAGGAGGTCCCACACGATTTTACAAGTGAGAGTTGTAAATTTACCTCTCCATTTTGTTTATCTTGTTCTCAATTTATGTATGCCTGTACTTGAGTTTTTCAATTAAATAAATAAGAAACGTTTTCTTTTAGAATCCTGGAAAGTCCGATTATTCAGATTTCTTTTTATACTCTCTTTTGATTTTAAATTTATATTCTTTGTTTAATAAAAAGATTTAGGGAACTAAACTTTGATTACATTAAGGATTATAAATTTTTAATAGGCATGAATTGATTTTTGAATTCTAAGAGTTGAATTTTAGATCTAGGTTTCTTATTTGTTTATTTATTTTGGCCAATGAGAGAAGAATTGCATAACCACCTTTAAATTACTCATTTTTATATTCTATCATTTATTTTATTTCTAAATTTATTTCCCGTCTTTAGTTATGTTAGATCTTTTTTTTTTTTATGTTGTATTTTAATTATTTGAATTCAATTAAATTCTTTAATTCGTTTGGCTTGCATTTTAATACTCGTGTATTTTATTTTATGTATACAAACCACTCCTTCAATATGTGCTGGCTAGTTTGAATTTTAATTTAATTAAACCTTTAATTTTGATTTCTTGAACTTAGGTGTGAATTATCTATAAATTCTACATTAATCCATTATCTTAATCATATTTAATTAATATTCTAACTTTTCAATTTGAATCTTAAATTAGAGATTTTATTAACTTAGAATTAAATTTATGAAAATAGGATTGATGTTTATGATTTGATTTATTTTAAATTCCTATTTTCTAGAAAACTTAACAATTCAAGCACTAGATTCCAAACGTATATATATTTTGCTTTTTCTCTGTGGGATCGACCTCGCACTCATAACGTTGTACTATAAATTGTTCGTGCGCTTGCGAGATTTATAAATTTAAAATTTGCACATCAACATTTCCCAAACTGTAAGTTGGCGATGGGTCGTGGCTATTCCAACAATATGACCGTTGCACATTTAATGCACCTCAACAGATATAAACGGTCACCCACGATAGATCGTGGTCCATGATGGGTCGCAGAACCCATAGGCGATGGGTCACCACTAACGAGTGTATCGTTATGAGACCAACTTAAAAATACAGAGTCTTTTCATTTGGAAGTCTGAAAAATCCTAGGCAAAAGATGGTGACCTGTGAGGGGTCGCAATGTGCCGTGGAGATATGTCGACAATCACGATGGGCTCGACCAGAGAGTAGACCAGTTTGACAGTATTTTTCAATCTGAACCTTTGTCATTCCAGATGATGGATCGAGGACCATGATGGGTCTGTCCTGTATCTGGCGATAGGTCGTCATTCATGACAGTATACCAGTTTGACAAGTTTAAGTCCATTTGTCCTGTTGACTGTCAAGGTCCACTAGGCTTGATTATATTTTACCAATTTGATCTCTAATCCTAGTCAAGGTCTTCATAGGTGTGTTATGCCCACCTTAGAGTCATCTATGACCAATTTACCTTTGTGATTGCCATACACTTGGTGATGCTTGAATCTTGCACTTGATCTTCCAATGCTTCAACTCTTGATTCAATCTTCACCACACTTGAGTCTTGATTCATTGTCTTTAATCTTCTAAGGCAATGCTCTTCTAGGTCACAAAATTGACAACTTGGTGACTCGGTCAAACTAGGGCACTAACAATTGGTATGAAGTGAAATACTAAAGTGAAACTTGTTGAATTTTTAGATATGATATGGCCAGTAATTAGGGCTACCATCCAAATTGGTCAACTCGAAGTTGTACTCATAGAAGAACAAATACCGGTAAGGGATGAGGTGGGCTGAGAAGAGGTCCAACGCATGATTCGAGAGGCCGTTTAGGTTGCTCGACTAAACACCCAAGATCAAAGGGTTACGCAGAAGGTGACTCAGGAGATTGCGAGGGCCACTGAGTCTGGTACTCAAGACTAGCGTGTCGTACTCCACACTAAAGATCCATCGGGGAACAAGTATTCTAAGGCCTTTTGCCAATTCAGAAGGCAAAACCCTCCAACTTTCAAGGCTGATCAGACCCGATGGCAGTGGAAGAGATGAAGTTGATGATGTCTGCATTGGGTGTGAGAACTCGACCCTTGATTAAAATAATGAGTAATTTTTGAACCGTTAATCTTGCTTTGTGACCGGTTAACAGTGTAGAGTGCGGAGAGAGCTTTTCAAAAAGCTCAAATTTGTCCAAATCTGAGTTTGTTTGTTCAGTGATCTAGCTCGTTGAAGTCTAGAGGGCAATTTAGAAATTTCATAATGTACCTTGTTTTAATTGAAAAATCATGAATAGTTCTTTGAAAACTCTCGGAGTATTTGAGACTTGCACACACTCTAAGTCTTTGACTACGCTATTCAGCAGTATTTCCAGATTTTTACGACAATTTCCCAAAATAGGATTTTTAAGCTAGCATTAACTAAAACCCCTTATTTAATAAATACCCCATGATATGAAAAATTGCAAAATTTTATCAAATGTAATATGAGTTTTAACAAAACAATTGGCATTTTTAGAATGTCGATTCGATAATTTAAAACACCAGAAAATAGATTTATAAATTTGGAGGACTTAGACCGTCCATTTTGATAAAATGATAACTTTTAAAATTAAAGGATTTTTAGGTATTAAAATAAAAATATAAATTTACCAGCATAGGTAAACCTCGCTTACACAATGTGATAGCGGTGTCGGATCAAATCAAAGGATTTTTCTAAATAACTTTAAATTTTAAAACTTAGTGATAAAGAAACCTGCAAATATTTTTAGCAGATATTTTATTTTTTAAACTTAATAAGGAAAATATCATAGAGAGAAGAAAAAGCTGGAATTGGCTTGTTCCATCTCACCCTACACCTCACCCCTCAGATCCAAGGGTGAAAGTGATTCAGGTGCTTTCTGATGAAAGTCTATAAAAAGAAGATTGGGTGTCAGTTTCAAAACCCTAATCTCCATCACTCTCTTTCACTCTCTTTCACTCTCTGTCTCACTTATTTTACACCAAAAACCCCGAGTCCCAGTTAGTTTCTGCAACTTCTGCAACTTCTGCAACTTAGAAACCAAGTCCAACAAGCTTGTTTCAATGTTGATTTTCTCGAGTTTTTTCTCAAGCATTCGTTATGGTTTCTTACCCAGTTAGTATTTCTAATTTGTAGATCTCATTATGAGGAAGCTGTGGTTAAAATTTTATAAGAAAATTTCTTAGGGTTTGTTATAGAAAATTCGGACAAGAAAATACCTGAAAAATGGAAAAATGCTCCACCTGTTGGAAAAACGCTCAACCTGTCAAAAAAGAGTGGAGGAATGGTCTCCATATTCGACCAGTTGGACAAGGGAAAGGTTGACTGGTCTACCAGTCTGCTATGTTTTTGGTATTTTTTGAGATATTTTTGGGTTCGATGACAAAATCGTAGTTTTTGCAAAATTTTCAAAATAGAAAATTATATTTGTTTTAAACAAAATTCATGTATTGGATGCTTTCATGTTTTTTTTAAGGCTTCTAATGTTTAAATACAATGTAACTTAGAAATAAAATGTTTTAAAAAAATTACCCTGCTCCAAATTTACGTGTTATGCTTTCAGTTTTAACTGGGGAATTGTTTATTTCTATTTACTATTTACAGTATACTACTTACTATTTACTTCTTTCTTTTTTCCTTTTATTGGCTGGGCCAGTCTCACTACATCGCGGTAACGATCACTCGTTGTAATAAGAGATGGACGCTGAATTTTGGTTATTTGTGTTTTGTATGCTGATCTTATTCTTCAGCGTGTATTATCGCACGCATTGTTGCCAATTTTACTTTTTAAATGTGCACTTGCGCGTAGATAAAAAGTGAGAAAAATATAAGGATATCTTAATTTAAACTGCATGTTATTATTGTACGCTTTATTTAGTCGTTCCTTTAACCGCTTTCACAGTAAATAAATCATAACTCGACCTCTCGATATCGAAACGATGCACAATTTGTGCTTATTATGATCTAGACAAGGAGAGCTATCTTCAGTTAAAATTTAGGAATTTTTGGATAGGTTTGATACCCAATAATTTATCTGTAAGTTGGATCAATTTCAAAGGTCTAGATTTCTAGACAATTTTGCAGCATTTCAGTGTAAGATTTTTATTTTTAGTTCCAGAAATCGAAACAGCGTGAAATTTGTGCCTAAACTCAAGAGAACAGATAGCCTATCTCCAGAATTTTTTTGAGAACTTAATAAATTAGTTTGATGAGTTGAATTGGGTCTGTAAACCGTAAGTCAGTGATAAACTACAATCTATTTGCGTAGTGTAACTGTTAGAGGAATTTGGCCATAACTCGGGCTAGGAATATCGTCTTGAGCCAATTAAGGTATTTTCGAAAACAGAATTTAGAGACTTATTTACTAGCAAAAGATGAGATTTTATTGATAAACGTACTGTTTCCTGAAAATTCTGCAATATGAGCGAATTTTAACTCTGTATTAGTTTTCTTGGAAAAGTATGTAAATTGTGGAAACTTGGATTTTGAATATTTATTTCCTTAACCAGAACCCTATGATCTTAAGAGATGGACTCTTTTAATTTCAAATAATAAAGAATAAATTTCCTAAGTGGCTTTGAAACTTGAAAGCTCCCTTGAGTGTTTAGAACCAGATTAACCGTAGAGGGGAGTGAATAGGGTAATTACAAATTATGGCCTTTTCAAAATTTTCTTGATTAATAAAGTGCAAAATTAAAATAATTAATCGAGAGTGTGTATTATGCAATGTGTACAAGGTAAGCAATTAAACACACAAAAGACACGACACACAATTTATACTGGCTCGGTTAGCCAACCTACATCCACTGTAGAGACTCACTCAACCATGAGCTATCTCCAATTCACTAATCGTTGGAATTACACCAACATAATAGAATATGACTTCCACCTATCCAATTGATTGAGACTTTCCCCCAATTCCTATCCCACTATTTTTGTAGTGGTTCAAAATAAAACTATCTCTTTAATCCACTTCACAATAGAATGATTTTTAAATAAAAATCTAAACTAGAAGGACTTCCCTTTGAAGCCTTTGCAAATAATGATGTGTTTCTCGTGTCACTCCACCCAATGTGAGCTCGTACAATCTCGACGCCAAAGAAGACCCTCCGTGTAGAGCAATCACAATCTTTGAGTACACTCTCTAAAAGATTAGGTACTCAATCTCTATTCTAGAGTTTTGGTTCAATTCTTCTCTCTTAATCTCAATCGCAAGGGATTGGATACTTGAATGATATGATTTTGATTTGCCAAGAGAGAATAATCCTAGAGATTTTTGTCTTTGATTCTTCGGAGAATTTGTCATTGGTAGATGGTTCAATTAATGGCTCCTTAATTCTCTTACCAACTACCAAAATAGTGTTTATATTTATAGGCAGCAAGAAAAATTTCGTTACCCCGGTACACACGAACAATCATGCACTAGCGATCGACCGTTCGTGTTTGAAATCACGTTAACCGACTGGTGAGCATTAAATGAACAGTAACAGTAATAAAATGGTAACCGCATGACTGATCGTGCCACCCGATTGATCGTTCGTGTTTATGGTGACAGATAGTGGGTTGGCGAAAGCATCGGCTTGGGACATACTGTATATTCCACCGTCAAGTCCCATCCAGGCCTAGGGCGATTGATCGTGTACCTGATGGGTTATTTCCCTGTCTCGGCGATGGGTCATACGACCACTGATCGTGCTATACCACACGAAGGGTCACCACCAGACGAAAGTATTGTCTTGAGCCTAACAATATTTTCAGTGGGTATCTGACCCAGGCACCAGGCAATTGATCGTGAGGGCAATTGGTCGGCCCTGTACCCAGACGAAGCATCGTTTGCACGATCTGTTATCCGAGACTTTGACTGTGAATGACAGTCCATATTTTTCTAATGACCAGGGCGATCGATCGTATGCACAATTGGATCGGCCCTATCCCAGCGATACATCGAGAGCATGAATATGTCGTCCTGAGACCAAGTGTGTTTAACTGCTCATTTCATCCAGAACCCTTGACAATCTAGACGATGGGTCGTATGACTACGATTAATCGTCCTGCCATATGGCGATGGGTCATCGACACAATGTGTCGTCCGCGATAGTGAATATACATATTCTCAAGTTGGGTTCCAATTCATGTACACATTTTGGGCTAGTTTAGTTATCCAGATGTGATGTCTAAGCCTACAGATGGTTCACCTAAGGTTTGGGTTCCACCTAAGGTCATCTATGGCCAATTACCTTCTGTGATTGCCATACACATGTTGATCAATTGAGTCTTCATGTTTCAATCAATACTTGAGTCTCGAGTCTTGAGCTTATTCTCTTCAAGGTATTGCTTCATATAAGTCATGGAATTGACAAACTGGTGACTCGGAAAACCGGGGCACTAACAGAACCTGTAAAATAATTGCAGAGATTTGAGTTGAAAGCTTGTTGGTTAAAGCTTGATTTTTGGCGTGGTATTGCTTTACAATTTTAGGTGAGGGAAACAATCCTTTTGTATGTTTCTTTATTACATACCAATTGTTGTTCTAGATTGGTTGTTGATGATTGAATTGAATGCAAGGGTCTTAGGTTTATTGAAAGATAGAGAATTTGTAATTGATGAGTAAATCCCTGTGCAAGCTCACTAACATAAGGAAAATATTTTGGCTAACTGTCCGAAGCTGTGAGCATGTCAATCCTCCCGAATATTTGGTTTCTTACTCGTCTAATTTGTTGAAAAATCCAAATTAAGCATTCTAGAATTTGATTTGTAAAATTGGAAATTTTGGTTGTGTTTATAGGGAATTATTCATGCTTGATTTATGAACTTGGTGTGATTCATAATTTATTGGATGGTTTAGCATGAATATTTGATGATGGAATTGTTAGAAATCATTTATTGGATTTGTTGTTTCTAGAACATCCTATACTTATTTGAAAAATTATTGAATTTCTAATTTGAGCATGTTAATATTTACATGACATGGCATTCATGCATGAGATATTGTTGGTTATTCATGCATTAGCATCCACATTTGGGTGGGTGTGAGATTCGTATGTGGCTATGGAATATTGAGTTATTGGCTTCTAAAAGTTCTCGGTGCTAGTATGCAATTGACCCTAGAGGTGTGGGTGAATAGGAAAATCTCTGATTTTCACGATGCTTTAAAATTCCTTGATTAATTAAAATGATTTGCAGTAGATATTATTAGTGCCCGGCTTGGCCGAGTCCCTAGTTTGTCAATTCCATGGCTCGGGAAGAAGCACTTGCTAAGAAGCTTGAATACCCAAGGTGATCAAGAGTGAAGATCATGCTCCACCGGATTGAAGCTCATCATTATGGCAATCACAAAACATGTATTATGGCCATAAATGACTTTAGGTGGTACCCACACCTTAGAGAGGACCATCCCTAGGCTTAGTTGAACAAATGGTAAAATCATTAAAAGCATAGAGAGAAAACTAGACAGTGAATTGGAATCCAACTTAGAAATATGTATTTTGTTTCACTATCAGCTCGACCAGTCGTTCTCACCAACCCCTCGGTAGAGACAGGATCGACCCATCGTGGTCATACACTGGTCGACCAAATTGACATAGGTTCAGGATCGTAGAACTGTCATTCTGGGAAAACATTTGATCGAAAGTCTCGTATGCACCGACCCCTCTATGAAAAGGCTGAAACGACCCATCGTGGTCAAGACTCTTCGAAAAAGATGTATGAATTCTGGAACTTAGAACTCAAGTGGGCTCTCGAGAAAACAGACATATCGATAGTTCAAGACCAATCGAAAGTACCAGGACCGACCCCTCGGTAAAAGACGACAGGTCGTTCTGGGTAAGACATGTTTCTAAACTTGAAACTGCTGTTAGCATGGTGTTGCCCCAGACTGTGCCCCTCGTATGGATCGACCTATCAGTTCCATGACTGTTGACCCATCGACAACACTGACATGTCAACTGGGAAAGATTATTACCGTTGGGAGTACATTAATGCGCAATGGTCAGGTTGTTGAACGATAACAATTCTAGTCACCGACCCCTCGGTGCGCCCGACCTGTCGGTACATTACCGTTGCTGCATCTGGTTGCCTTCTCTATATAAACAATGCTTTATGCAACCCGTTGACATCCTTTGGCAAAATCAATTGGACCTTCATTATTATCCGTGAGCTTAAACAAGGGCAATAGAAGGATCACTCTCTCTGTCATGCTTACACCTGGGGAATCTAATACAACCAATCATATGGACTGAGTTGGTGTGAGAGAGAGAAAAGGATTATAAACTGGAAAACCTTTGGTGTAACTAGTTTCCATGTTGCCCTGGATTGTGATTGTCTTAGGACGGCTACAAAGCGAAACGTTAGCACACATTGGATGGATCTTGAAGAAAAACACATCAAGAGATAGAGCTATAAAGGAAAGTGCTTCTTGGTTTTAATTTTATTTTAAAACATTCGTCCCGAAAGTGGATTAAGGGGGATTTTCTCCGGAACCACTATAAAAAACTCTAGAGCGTCGTCTCTGGCACAGTGGTGGGTGGAATTCCCAACCAAATGGGTAGGTGGAATTCCTATTCTACAGTGGTGGGTGAAATTCTCAGTCGATTGAGTGAGGTGAAATTCCTACTCTAATTGTGAGAGTGTAAGTCCTCACGTAGTAGATTTGGGGATAGCTCAAGGTTGAGTTAGTCCTAACAGTGGATGTAGGTTGGCTAATCGAACCACTTTAAATTGGTCTTATGGTGTTTGATCTTTTTGTATTTGTATTTAGTATTTAGGTAATCTCATTGACACACATCACTTTGCATGTTGATTATCTTATTTATTCACATTGTGCACAAGCATAGATAATCAAGCAAAATGTAAAGGGTCATAATCTTAGTGTGATCGTCTAAAGAAATCAGAAACAATCTATCACACCAAACAAATCTCTTGATTAATGTTCCGCTGCATTAAAAATAATCAAGAAATTTGTAAACGCCATGGAAATTAGGATTGACCTATTCACCCCCCTCTAGGGTCAATCGTGTTGTTCTAGCACCGTGAGAAAGGGGCTTTCAGATATATATCATATTAATCAAGTGTGTGATTCAAATAGTGTACAAGATTAAACAAGCAATCACACATGTAAAAACCAATACACCCTATGTATAGTGTTTCGGAGTAAATCCCGCCTACATATACTGTTGGACTCACCCAATCTTGGGCTCTACCAAATTCACTATGTGGGGAATTACATGCTCACGAATAAAATAAGACTTCCACCTATTCAATTGACAGGGAATTTCACCCAATCTCTAGATCTTGAAAGGTTCGACCTCCTCAATCTAATCCTTATCCCTCTATTTTTTAGAGTGGTTCGATCCAACGATCTAGTCTACTATACAATATGATTTTAAAGTAAAATCAACCTAGAAACACTTGCCTTTGAAGCTTTGCCAATGTAGATGTGCTTTCGATGTATTTTTCCCAATGTGATCTCGTTCGTAGACAAAGATGCGCTTAGTGTAGAACAATCACAATCCTTGGGAGGGTTTCTAGGAAATTGGTAAACCAATGTCTATCGTAGAATGTTTGCTTTTCCTATCTCTTTATCTCAATCAAGTGGTGATTGGATTTTTGAATGATTCACCAAGTAAATACCAAGAGAGAATGATCCATTGATTTGCCTTTGTGTTTGGAGAATTAGCATTGGTAGTTGAGACTATAATGTTTTTTCCAAGTGATCCTTAATCTCTCCAAACAGTGGAGTATTTATAGAGGCACACAGAATTTTCGAGTCACAGCAACACGCGATCGATCGTGGTCTGGCGATTGATCATCCATGTTTGAAAGTGACTTCCAACTACCCGATCGTTGCACATTAATGTGCATCAACGACACAAAAACGATTACACACGATTGATAGTACCACACGATTGATCTTGCTCTCTGTGTGCCCATTGGTCGTGGTCTGACGATAGTATTGGCCTGGGATGAATCCACTTTGACAATGGTCCTTATTGAGAACCATAAAAGTTATTTTGTCCATTGATCGTACTCCCGATATATCGGCCCTGTCCCAGACTATCTGTCGTGCGACCGATTGATCGTGATATTTTTCTCACGAAAGATCGCCAAACAACAATTGTATCGTCTTGAGGCAAACCTGTTTTGATAGGGTTTTTCTAGACCATGATCTTGGTTAAGTCCAGCTGATTGATCGTATGCCCGATTGATCAGCCCTGTCCCAGTGATAGATCTCCTTCATGATAGTATCGTCAAAGTTCTAGATGATAGATCATGACCATGATTGTATCGCCCTTAGACATCAACTGTTTGACAATTCATTCCAAACCAGAACCTTTGTTTTTCCAGACGATTGATCGCTATACCACGATAGATATCTAACACGATGTGTCGTCATGACAGTAAAATCAATGGTTTCATCATTCAGTCCATGTTATGATTTTGGTATCAAACACCCACTAGGCTTTGTTAATTAGTATGATATCCAACCCTAGGCATGGTCATCCTAAGGTGTGGGTCCACCCTAAAGTCATTTATGGTGAATTACCTTCCGTGATTGACATACACATGTTGATCCCTTGAATCTTCAATCTTGAACTTGATTCAACCAACACTTGAGTCTTGATTCTTGATTCTTGACCTTCAACTTTCAAGGCAATGCTTCACCTAAGTCATAGAATTGACAAATAGGTGACTCGACAAGCCGGGGCACTAACAGTTTCCCCCTTTGTCAATTCGTGACAAAACCTAGAAACATAATGAATTACAGACTCAAATAATTTCCCCAAATCCCAATATACATCATTTAAATACAAGAATTATACAAATTACATAACACATTCAAATGACAATATGAACTCTAAGTTTGCTTCATGTTCTTGCTCAACTTGCTTCATTTTTAAGGTATACTTGTAAAGCACACATCACAAAGAAGCTACATGGAAGCTAGAGTTGCATTAGTATATTAGTCCAAATAAGAATCAAAATGTCTCCCCCACAATGTATTGTAATAACCTGACCCTTAGTTTGAAAAATGACAAAATTTTAGAACCGTTGGCTCGGCTTTATGACCGATTAACATGATAGAGTGCAGAGAGAGCTACCCGAAAAGGTATAATATGGCCCAATCGGAGCTCGTTACCTTATTGATCCAGTCCAACGAAGTTCGGAGGGCAGTTTGTACATTACACAATGTCCTTTGTTTTACTTGAAATTCATGAATAGTGTCTTTAAAATTATCAGAGGGTATGAGACCACTCTGTTGACATATTTGGACATTGAAAATTTCACACACTCTATGTCTTTGAGTACTCTACTCAGTGGTATTTCTGAAATTTTCTAATGTTTACACGAAATACGAATTTTAGACGCGCTTTATCTAAAAGCTCTGATTTTTCGAATACCTGGTGATCTGAAAATTTACAAACTTGAATCATAGTCAATCTGAGTTTTAATAAAACTTTTGGTGTTCTTAGAATATTGATTTAATATTTTAAAACACTGGAAAATAGATTTCAAAGTTTGGAGAAACTTAGACTGTTTATTTCTTATGAAACGTGAAGTTCGTAAAATTAGAGGATTTTTTGTTATTAAAATGAAAATCCAGTTTTACCACCCTAGCTAAACCTATCTTCACAACGCAGTTGCGGTGTGAACTAAACTATTGCAATTAAAAATGTTTAAGTTACAGTAAAAAAAAGAATTTCTATTTTAACGGTAAAAGGGAAAAAAGAAGAAAAACTAGTTTTCACTTCTTTCATCCACACTCTGTCTTCACCGACATAATTGGAGGGTTGGGGTTTGGCCACAAGATTTGAACAGTGAATTGTTGAAGGCTATAAATAGATGCCTTAGGGTTCAGTTTAAAAATCACAAACTTCCATCCCCTTCAGCTCTCTATTTCTGCTTTCATCTTTTTCATTTACTGTTATTTTCTTGCAACTGTAACCAAAGTTTCGAAGCCTTGTTTTGAGCAAAATTTCTAAAAAATATCTGTAAGTATTTTACTTGGTTAATTAAAAATCCATACATATATCATGCTTAGAGGATTCTCTAGCTAAAATTTCGTTGAAAAATACCTTACGGTTTGTTCTATAAAAATCATGCAAGAAAATTCCCAGAAAATGGAAAAAATCAGTCGACATGTCGAAAAATGCGGCAATGAACAGTGATTTTGGTGGAAAAAAATCGACTGGTTGAACTCTGTCTAGTCGACAGTCGACTAGTGTGAATAGTTCCAGGGGCATTTTCCTAGTTTTTGTGAATAGTGCCAGGAGCGAAATGGTAATTTTTGTAAAATGTTCAAAAATGAAAAATATATTGTTTAGATATAAAAATTCATACTTTCGACCACTTATGTATTTTTGGACAGTCTTGAGTCTACTGGTAAGAATGTAATTTTTATATTTTTTTGCAAAAAGTTTGAAAATGATTCGTTTTGATGTCTTGAGTGCTTATGTGTCCTTTTTACAACCTTGTAATGTTAGTATACTGTGTATTTATACTATCTTAATGTTTTACAGTCCAAATCGAAAACACTCGCGAGTTAGAAGGTAAGAAAATTCAACCACACTGTATAACTAAATGCACTCATACTTTGCATTTAAATTTTGAAATTTTACACCCACTAGTCCTACGGTAATGAGTGATTTTGGTGGAAAGAATGTGAACGGACCAGAACTGTAAAGACCTAGAATTTTAAGTCCTCATTTTATGTAATTTATTCATCATATAAATAAAATATATGATTTTGGTCCGAATAATGTAAATATCAATTAAGGAAATAAGGGAAACTAAATTCCCCTTAGACGATACATCGAATTGGTCGATGTGTCGGCGAAATTGAATATTTCCAGACAATACATCAACTAGATTGACGTGTCGGGGAAAACTAATATTCAAATCCGAAGTATAAGTTATAAGAAGGATACATCGACGTGGTCGATGTATCGGGAAGAGATAATCAAATGGATCAACACGTCGACAAAGTTGATGTGTCGAGTAGGCAGTACGTTTTCAGTGGACGTTCTGTCTACCACCACCCAAACTCTTCATCTTTCTATGCATTGGCATTCACAATGCCTCTTCCGTTTTCCAATCACTCAATTAAGAGCCTAGGGCAATCAAAAGATGAAGATAAAAAGAAGAGAAAATGAAGGGAAAGAGAGGAAAAGAAAGAAAGAAAAGGGGAGGAAAAACAGTGAAAAGGAAAGAAGAACCAGATTACCTAACCACCTCTCTTACGCATCCGAGTACACCTTATCACTCACATCTCAACCCCAACTCGACCAAGAACCTCTTCACGGACTTACTTTGTTTTGGGAAAAAAATGAGAGACCAAGCAAGGGGAAAGAGAAATCGAGCTAACAAGAAGGGTGGAGAGTAGGGAAACAAGGGATATCAGACTACATCCATTTGAGTACACCTGCGAATCACTCGAGGTAGGTGAATTTCTTATAGTTTGAGTAAATCAATAACACTAGGTTGTTTAGAAAATATGTGTGCATGGGTTTGGAAGAAAAAATCCAAGAATGATGAACACACAAGTAAAGGGAAGCCATGGATGATGGGTCCATGACTTCTGACTCAAACCAGTCGACATATCGACTTTGTCGATATATCGTCTGGATGAGTATCCAAGAAATGGACTGAAAGAAAGTAAACCCAGGACAACACATGGACAAAGTCGATGTATCGGCTTGGGTATGGTAGAAATGAAAATTGAAAAGAACAAATAACCAATTAATCCTAGAGCGACCCATCGACTAAGTCGATATGTTGGTCTGGGCATAACAGAACTACAAAAGAGTTATGAAGACGATGAAATTACATCGGGAAGATATATCGACCAGATTGATATATCGACCTGGGTATGAAAAAATAAAATAGAAATTAGTTCCAGTACGATGTATCGACCAGATTGATTTGGCGATATGGAAATGAAATAATTGGTCTAAGTGTACTGAAATAATATATCGACAAAGATTGGTTCACGGACGATACATAGACAGAACCGATGTATCGACTTGTGAACGAAGATGGAATATAAGTTCAAATAAACCAAAAACTCAGAGGATACATGTATCAATTTGATCGATATGTATGGTTCAAGAACAGTGGACGATGCATCGATTATGTCGATGTATCGGCAAAAGCATGTATAGATGTATCGAGTGGATCGATACATGTAATATGGAAACAAATGATGACTTAAGAGATTTATAAATCAAATCAGGAGGATATGTCGACAGACTCGACATATCGAATGTATGAACCATTGGATATATCGACTGGGTCGATATATGGGACCTGAAGAGGGATTGGAAAATATTGAATTGAAACAAACAGAGTGTAGTCGACATATCGAGATGATCGATGTGTCGACTGTGTCCAGTGTCGATATGTCGGCCTGAAATAGAGACGATTTAACGAGGTTAATATATCTGTTGTTAAAATCAAATATTAATGGAATCTTTTAGGTCTTCGAAATCATACAGTAGACCTTTAGGTCTGGTTTAGACCTACACCGTTTAGATAGGGATTTGATGTGTTAACAATCTATAAATTATGATTTGAAATGTATGTGGACAAAAGGAGTCAAGTGTGATTCTGACGCCATTCGAACAAACGCGTGAATATCCTTGGTTGATCACTTTCGATCAGGTATGAGTTCCTACTTTATTGAAGCACAATGAAGTGAATAATTTTGGATTTATGAGATTATGCCTTTATTATGTACATGGAAATGATTTTGGTGAGAAATTATGGGATTTATGATTTTTCATCATGTTTGCACACATTACCTCATGCATGGTTTCATAGGAGGGTTGATGGTACTGAGCCAAGAAAGAAATGTACAGACCTCGCTTAGACTCATGTAAAATGTTAAAGAAATATTAAACTTTGGCCCCGTCCCTTGATATGAATAGTACGACATAATTGGCCCAAAGAGCTCCTAGGTAGGTCCAGAAATCCTATGCAGAGGGAAGATACTACGCTCCACCGATAGTCTCGGTTAATTTGTGTATGGGTAACAATACTCTTATGGTTGCCGCCTCAAATGCTGTGGACATAAGTGGCCAATGTTGAGAATTATTATTTGAAGCGATAGTTATGATCTGATGTATGGAAATGGGTGGGCATATCATTTAGCAAATAATTTAAGTTATTACAGTCCCAACTACTAGCTACTCAAATTACATGTCCATAATGTAAACTTAAATAAAATAGATCTAGCTCTTCCATGCTCCTAAGATTGGCTCTGATCGCGTCCTTCGTTTCGTCCATTTCCTGTGTCATCATCTAAGGTAGAAGTAGGGCGTTAGACAACGTGCCCAGTAGGTACTCCAAGTAGGGTCAACACATGGGTTAATATAGACAAAATCACATAGTTATAAATAAGATCAAAACCATGCAAGTCAATGCCATGCCATGGATGCCATGAGTCCCACCCATCATCTATATCACAATCACATAGTATTCCTCTTGATGGAAAATCATCATCAAGGTATCCCCACGAATACCTTATCGGTCTCTCCGAACGGAGCGTGGACTCCAGTTACATTACAAACATAGTATTCCTCTTGATGGAAAATCCTCATCAAGGTATCCCCACGAATGTTTTATCGGTCGCCCCAAACGGAGCGTGGACTCCGGTTACAATTCAATCATACATCCCTTGGAATCAATGTAGATTCCTCCCCACGATTGTTTATCGGGCCCACCGAACGAAGGTTGGACTCTGTTTACATCACAATCATCATAACCCGAAATCAGTGTGGATTCCTCCCCACGATTGTTTTCTCGGAAAATTGAATGGAAGCGTGGACTCCCCTCATTTGATCCCTCCCATGCCTTGAATGAGATGCAAATGCCAACATGCTATGTAATAATAAACATCATAGCATTAAAATCCCATGATTGAAACATATCATTTGATACCAAAATAAATCATCAAAACATGAAGTAAAATCATCACATATACATATTCCATGGTTTTCAATGACGTAGGAATCCTACCAACGTCCAAATATTGGGTCCTTGTGTTTCCTTCCAAAAATCGATCACCGATCACGTCAAGCCGATCGTACACTGTTTATGAAATCTCGTTACCGTATTACATTTAACACATACATACATCAATTTGGTAATTCATTTAATTCTATAAAATCACCAAATTAATTATTCCAATTAATTTAAACCATTCCCTTCATCCTTCCAGTTTAACCTAACCATTTGGAAAATCATATAAATATTTCATTTCTAAAATCAGCCGGTTACCCGCTGTCCACTACCCACTGTCCACTGTCCACTACCCACTGTCCACCGTCCACCAAAGCTTACTTGTGGGGTTCGGCCATACAACATGGCCGAACCTCACTCTTTAGTTTTGACCCCCTTTTTAACCCTTGTTTTATTTTACACAAAATGGGTCCAACACCATCCATTCTTTGATTATTATTCCAATCACATAAGTTAATCATTTAACAACCTAAGTCCATAGAGATATCATCTTCATCATACACCTAGGTTCATGAAAAGCCCTTCATGGGGTTCGGCCATACAACATGGCCGAACCCATGGTTCTTTATTTTGTCATTTCTCATCTTAGTTACCATTCATTTTCACAGTTAATCACCTAACTTATTTACACATAACTTAGGTCCAGGCATGATTTATTAACATAACATAGTTCCATAATAAATCCCTCCATTCCTTAGCTTGATCATTTCGTCCCTTAAACATGCATTTATCTACCAAAAGATCCATCAAAATGGTTCGTGGGGTTCGGCCATACAACATGGCCGAACCCATGGTCCTTTGTTTCCATTTTCCATGGTCTAAATACATGTAAATCCATCAATATTTCTCGATCATTTCATCCTTTAAAAACCCATTAAAATTAATAACCCACTTCCATCTTTCCATCTCATTCCTTGGATGGATTTTGAATCCATGGCCATAACATTTTGGCCAACCATTTCCAATCTATATGGAATGTTCCCTTTAATCTCTTTTTACTTAATAAAATCTTGTCAAGTACCATTTACCGATTCCGCTACTCGTCCGATCTTCTTTCGTTCCTTGGTCTTTTCTTTCTTCCTCCTTGATCTTCGGCCAAAGTGTGTTGCTTGAGAGGGAGAGGGTCTAAGATGAAAACCCCCAAAAGATGGTTCGGCCAAGGAAGAGGTTTGAGAGAGAGGGAGAGGATTTGAGAATGGAAAACCCTAAGCCTTTTCTTGTCTTGTGAAGACCGGCCCAAAAAGTGAGAGGGCGAGGAGTTGAGGTAGAAAATCTAAGTCTTTCTTGTCTTAGTGAGAGGATCGGCCAAGGGAGAGTTTGAGAGCACAATTTTTTTGTTCCAATAAAATCCAATCAGCCAAAGGTATGGTGTCTTTTCTGTTATGCCCCTTTGTAACAACCAAAACCTTTCACCTCCCTCATTAATGTTTCCTTTGGGGTTTCATCCCATGGGATGAAATTTCCCAACCATGTGCCCCTTGGGTTTCCATCATGAGATGGAAACCCTCCATCTCCCCAACGTGTATCCATGGGTTTCATCTCATGAGATGAAACCCTCCACCTTCCCAACTTGTGAATTCAAGATGGAAACCCCCCCATCTTAACTATTGACCAACCAAGGTGTCCCTTGGTCTTCACCATGGCATCCATTCACCTCCAACGTGTACACCTTGATTGTGCCTTTTGGGTTTCCTCCTTTGAGATGGAAACCCTCCATCTTCCCACTCCACTCATTTCAATTCAACTCAACTCAACTTAAATGAACTCATTTTCCAACTCAAGCACTTGAACTCACATTAATAAATTCTCAACTCATGTGAATTCACTTTCCAACTCAAGCATTATTTATCCCACTTGAACTCATTCATCAGCTCAATTCTATTGAACTCACCAATGGTTGACCAATTCAACCGTGGCTTAACCAACTATGAACCATATGGTATTTAGGGTCCCACTTACCATTTCATTTACATGCCACCTCACTTGATGAGGTGGATCTCATGCCTTGTATCTTAATTGGTTATTAGACCCAATTATCAGACCTTACCCATTTACTTCTAATTAGCTCATCTATGACCCATTGGGTCCCAATTGTAATGGCCCGAAATTTTTAAATCAATAAATATGTGAATATTATTTATTTTAATGATGAAAATTGGAAATTGGTGGAATAAATGGTAAATGGGCCAAAATTTGGACAAAGGCCCAAATATGGCCCAATAGACCATGGATTGCATTTTAAAGTCATTTAAGTGGTCAATGATGGCCAATTGGGCCATGGGTGGTCAAATTGGGTCAAATACCCATTTGGGACCCAATGGGTCAAGATGGTTAAGCTCTAAGGTAAATGGGTAAGATGGAAATGTAATTGGGCCATGGGCCCAATGATGATCCAATTGGTTGTAGTGGGCTTAATAAAATTTAAATCACCTAAGTTATTTAGAATTAAACCAAGGTGATGTGGCCAAGTGGGACCCACCTCCACCTCATCAAGTGAGGTGGCGTGTGGGCCAAGGGTTGGTGGGACCGACCACCATGGTTGATTTGGTCAACCATGGGTGGAGTAATGGAGTTAGGTTAACTACAAATGGATTAACCTAAGGTAATTATCTAATTAATTAAATAATTAAATTATTTAAAATAGTGGTTAAAAGTGGTCAAAGTGGGGCCAAGAGGTGAAGACCCACCTCATTCCAACCTCAAATATGAAACACGTTGGGTTTGGTGGTGGTTTAGATAACCACCACCATAAAGCAATTTAAATATCTCAAAAATATCTTAAGGTTGGTGAATGTAAGTAATGTAATGTAAAATGGGGATAAGCCTCATCTTTTCCTTTCTTTCTCTCTTTTCATTCTCATTTCAATCCTTCACTCTCTTATGGCCGTCCCACACTAGGAAGGAGAAGAGAAGAAGGAAATTAAGGAAAGGAAGCTAAGAAGAGAAGGAGAGAAGAAAGAAGTAGAATTTTAAGGAAAATCACCCTAAGATCAAGGTGATCATCTCCCCTCTCATCATCTGTCCCTCTCCCTCTCTCAATTTAAAGCCTACCTTGGCCGATCCTAAGGTTGGGGGTTGCCACCATGGATCAAGAATCTTGACCTACCAAAGATCAAGAGGAAGGAGAGCGGGAGTGCCGAAAGTTGGAGGAGACAACGGATTGTAAGTATTTCTTAAACAAGAAAATTTGGATTTTAGGGTTTAAGAATTGGAATTTATTTTTGTGAATTTAATGGTGGTTACATAAGTTTATGCCATGGATTTTAAATCCATCAAATGGAAGGAATGGTAAGTAATGTATTTTTTTTTTAGGGTTTTGAGAAAATGGAAGATGGAGAAAACCCTAAATGGGTGAATTAGGAGTAGGGAAAAGAAATAAATAAGTGATTATGTGCATTGAGTAATTTATAAAATTAAGCATGGAAGTGGATGATTGGAAGAAAAATCATGGGCCATAGGGTTCGGCCATGTATCATGGCCGAACCCCATGGTGAGTGATTAGCTAATTGATTTAATTGGTTAAGGTTTTGATAAGTGGAAGACAATGAGGGTAGCAAATGAAAATTAGGATTTTAAATGGGTCAATGTAGGTGTTTGGAGCAATGAATGGTGGATCATGAACCATGGATTCGGCCATGGTAAATGGCCGAAATCTATGGTGGTGTAATGGTGATCAAATGATGGGTTTAAGGGATGCAAAAGAGGGATTAATGTGTTAATGAGTTTAGGGTTTTGAATGAGTAATGTTGTGGCCTTAAGAGGCATAGAAAAATAATGGAACATGAACCATGGGTTCGGCCATGGTGTATGGCCGAACCCTATGGTCATGTATTACAAATTTTAAAGGGGTTTAAAAAGGATGGAAAATGGGAAGATTCAATGGGTTAAGTATGTTTGAAACCATAAAAAGATGAGGGGAATGTTATTAGTTTTGATGGGCTCAAGAGATGAAACAAATTTTGATCAAATGAATGATCTAAATAAATGATGAAATTCCCATATAGAGGGATTTCTGATAAATTAAAATGTGAGCAATGGACCGAAGGAAAAAAAAATGGGAAAAGGACACCATGGATTCGACCATGGTGTATGGCCGAACCCATGGCCCATTTGTGATCCTTTTGATGGGTTAGATTGGAGTATGAAGGTGTTTAAATTGATTGGGATTAGGTTAAGTTAAAGACTTCTTTTTAATGAGTTCATGTTATGGTTGATAGGTCACTAATAGATCTAAGTTATGGATCAATTTTGGACTTAAGTGTGGCTAAGTTAATAGACTTTAATGTGGTTAAGGGTGATGATTCAAATGTATAAATAGGCCAAAGAAAGAATGGGGTAAAGACATCATGGGTTCGGCCATGGTGTATGGCCGAACCCATGACCCATTTGTGGGTAAACTTATGGATAAATTTGGTATGATGTATGTGAGAAAGGAATGAGGATTAGAGTGTTTAAGTGGCTAATTTTTAGTGTTGTTAGTTATAATGGAAGTGTGATTAAGTAATGATAAGTCAAGTGTATGGTTTAGGTTCTCTCAATGGAACTACTTATGATGAATTTAATGTGTAACCAAAGACCAAGAACAATGGAGATTTAGTTAAATTTAAAGGGCTGAATTTTAATGACTCAATTGTAGATCATTATGGCCTAAGGTTAATGTGTTTGTACATGTTTAAAGTAATGGACTTTAGGTTAAATTAAGTGGCTGACTTTATTGATTTTAAGATATGGGTGATGGGTCATTGATGGATCCAAATCTATGAATCATCTATGGACTTAATCATGCATGGATGAATGAGTGATTAACCATGGAGAAGAGGTAGTGGCAAAACCGTAAATAACGGCTAAAATGAAGAACTCCATGGGAGATGATCATGGGTTTAGGGATTCTAAGTAATAGCATCATGTAGGGTAAAATAAAGCCTGGGAGACTAATTTTACACTCATGTAATTAAAATGTGGACTGATTAGTGTGTAATAAGGTACTGGACATCGCAAGCGGTACGCGTGTCAGTAGCTGGACTGTCGGACGGAAACGAAAGAAAGAATGCTTGTCGGTATTTGGTAGGATTCTAACCTTTTTGTAAGCCATGGATGGAGTGATGGTTTCTTTGAATTACTTTGAAAATTATATGGTTTGGTTAAGATTGGTTTTGAATTATGTATTACATAGGGGTTTTCATTTGATTTATTCTGGTAAGTATATGATTGGTTTATAAATGGGTTTTAAAGCTATGATGTGGTTATTGAGGCTTTTCTTGATCTATTTTTGATAATCAAGTTATATGTTTTATGGATGGGATTTTTTAAATGTCATGGTTTGTTATTATATTCATTACATGGCATATGACATCTACATCTCATGCAGGGCATGGGAGGGATATGACAGGGGAAGGATGAAATGAAACCGAAGTCCATGCTCCGTCGGGGCGACCGATAAACAGACATAGAGATATTTTAATGTATTTGATTTATCAGGGATGTTGTATGAAATTATGATACCTTGATGATGGTTCTTCCATCAAGGGGGATGATTTGTGATTGGTTATATCTGGACGAGGTTTTGCCGTCCAGGGGGATGATTTGTGATTGGGTATATCTGGACGAGGTTTTGCCGTCCAGGGGGATGATTTGGGATTGTGTATATTTTGACGAGGCCGTGCCGTCAAACGGAATATGGCATCGGGATAGTAAAGATGATGGGTGGGGTTCATAACACAGACACCCATGGCATAGCACTCATGTTATGGTTTTTCGTTATAATATTATCTATATGCTTTGTTATCACTAATGCATGTGCTAGCCCTACTCGGAGTCCTACTGGGCGCGTTGTCTAACTCCCTACTTCTACCCTAGCTGATGACGCAGGAGGTGGCGAAGCGGAAGGAAGAGACAGGAGCCAAGCTAAGGAGCTTGGAAAGGCGTGCTAGATAGTTACTAATGTTTATTTCGGATAATGTAATTTGCAATAGTTTAGCTTGGCGGAAATGTAATAAATTAGGTTACTTGCTATGTTTTGGGATTATATTATGGACATTATGATTTTGAGGTATTGTAGTAATTTAAATGTATGTTACCTTCCCTACGATCTCAAATTTGTAGGATAGTCCTTATTGTTAATTCCGCATATAGTTATATTATTTCTTGATGCTTGCTGTCTACGTGTGAACTGTTCTCCGTGGACTTTGTTCCACGCACATGTAGGGTTGGCTAGTTAAGGGCCAGGCTTTAGAAGCTCGGACTTAACTCGCGTCGTGACGTCCGCGCCCTTTGTCACTCTTTATTAAAAAAAAAAAAAATAGACTTTGATTTTAGGTGAAAAGGGGCTGGCGTTACAGTTGGTATCAGAGCGAACTTGGAAGAATGAATCTCTCGAAGTAAGATTAAGACGGTTGCATGTCTCACTGGCAGCTAAGAATCCCAACCGACCGACTCTTCGGAGTCCGCTGCACGGGGCCAGGTTAATTTACTTCGATTGACTCAAACTGAAGTATTTAGTCTGAGAACAACATTTGACGAAAAGGAATGATAGCAAGGGAAGAAAGATTCATCCTAAGTTAAATTTATCAAACGTAGCAATATAGGGCTTATTTCCCCCGAAAATGAAAACACAGTACTTTGATACTTAGGAATTTTTCCCCAGAACAAGGTGTGATCACTTAGAAATCTTTCCTCCGAATTGATGAAACAAGATAACTTTATCAAACGTAGCGAAAATAGGATGTGTTTCCCCAGTATTCTTAAGTTGAACAATAAACAGTAGGAGTTTAGAGATTCTCCCCCCAGAAACAAAGGAAAACCAAGTGTGCTTATTTGGCAACTTCCCCCCAAATGGAAAGAAAAATAGTGATACTTAGGAAAATTTCCCCCAAAATGAGAAAACAAATCTAGTTTTCCCCAATTAATGGAACAGTGATGGATTTATCAAATGTAGGAAAATTTCCCCCATCTCACCAAACGGAACAAGCATTGGTACTTAGGGATGTTATTCCCAAAACTGAGTGTGCCAGTTTGGAAAATTTTCCCCAAAATACGTTGTGTTATATATAGGAAAATCCCCAAAACCTAGATTGGTTTTATTGGAAACTGCTGTGGATGGTGTTTGTGTATTCTATTTTATTTTATGATATAGATATGTCAAATGACGGAGAGTATATGGAACCGTGGGGTAAGGAAACCCCTAGCTGTCCCATAGATTTGGTGTTTGCATCTAGCATAAGCAGTTAGCCTGGACTTTCAGGAGGGACCTCCCGAGGAAGATGAAGGGGATTTATCATCTCTTCCTGAAGAGAATGTGGAAGACTTTCCGATGATAAGAAAGTCGGTAGGGGAAATGGGACTCGATTATAGGTACGAGTTGTGCAACCAGGTTGGGCACAACTGCGCATACTGTCCCTACCCTTTTGAAGTGGTATGCCCGGTTTATGGGCTACATGGACACGGGAAAGAAAGGACTAACTGTCCTTATGTTGGAGGACCAAGGATAATATCTTGGTTGACATGTGAAGTACTGGGTCACATGTCTGTGTCATGCCCTGACAGTTCCTTTGTGTTTGAGGATGATGCAGGGTCTTCTATGGAAGATTAGGATAAGAAAGGGTAAGGAAATGTCGGGGAAAAGGAAAAGATTTTGTAAAGGTTGTGGATACGTTATAAAGGGTTTGTGCTAACCCTACCAAACCTTGTAATGTGAGGAAAGTTCGAATGATTTTCAATAAAGTATTCAAATTTAAGAGTTTACAAGGATATTGAGGCTCATAATGATTAAGTGTAGTGATGTTTTCTTTTAGGGATCTTGAATGAAGAAATTCATGAAGATGTAAAGTGGTTTATATGGTCTTAAAAGACATGAATAAATGGTTGACCATGAACCATGGGTTCAGCCATGGTGAATGGCCGAACCTTATAGTGAGGTGTTGTAATGATTTTTGGGTGTGAAATTGTGGAAGTTAATGGATGAAGGTTAAGGTTTCTAATGATCTTAAATGTCACCAATGAATGATGAACCATGAACCCCATGGTGGTTGATTGAATGATTTTAGTACGGTTGTGAAGAATGGAAGACATGGAAAGAAATTTGGGAATTTTAATGGAATTTTAAGGTTTAAAACCATGGAAGAATGGTTAAGAATTTTAAGTGCTTAATGATTAAATGTTGCAAATTTTAAAAGAATTATGAGGGAGTTTAGGAATGATGCGAATGATTTGGTGGCCTTAAAAAGGCATGAATGGATGATGAACCCTAGGGTTATGTGGTTGTAAATTTGAAGGATGTAAAGTAGGAAAAAAAAATGATGGAGAGGGTACATTGTTTTAAGTGGAGTTTAGGTATTATAAATAGGGTTTTAAAAAATAAAACCATGGAGAAATTTTGGTGAACTTAGGTGTTTTGGAAAAAAAAAATATATATTGGGGGAGTATTGGTAGTTGGTGAAATTTGTAATACTTGGGAATATTTTTAGTGGTGAATGGATATTATTTGACATAACCTAAGTAAGCTTAGACCACTATTTTTAGGAATCTATGAATATGTGTTGAATAATTCAGAGGGGTAGGAAATTAGTATTTATATGATTTGGATTGATGCCGGACAATGGCATTATGATAGACATTTTTGATTTCGTAGTCGACGCATGGGTCGTATGTTAGACCTGCTAGCCCTATGATCGACAGAATAGTCCTACGAAGGTATTAGTTATGTCCATGAATGGATTATACCCATAGGAGGGTTATATTCATGGATGGTTATAAACCATGGATGGGGGTTCCCATGGTGGATTGGATTGATGTCAGGTATTGGTGTTGTAGAAGTTATGAACAAAAAGGGTTAGTCACATAGTGACTTGTGTGCAAATGAAGAGGTGTTAAGCTTTGGAGATGTAATTGATGGGAAAGATGAAAAGTCTAGTGAACTCAAATGGGAAGCTATGGACGACTGCCGAGTTAGTCTAGCTAGCTGACTCTGTAGTTAGCCGATGGAGTTCCAGGAGAGTGCAACTAGAAACCGAATGGAATCAGCCAATGACTTGAGCATAGGCTCGTACTGGCAGGCTACTTCACATAGAGAGTAGACGAAAGAACGTATTGAATGAGTACGGATGGGAAATATCTTTGTAGCAGGTAAAGTGAAATAGAATACATTAGTCTGCATAAGATCGCAAATGGGTTCATGAGAGAAAGAGATAGCAGGAGACAGAGTAATTTCCGCAAGAATGAAACTCATAGGTTGATATGAATGGTGTTGATGTAATTAAGAGATACTTGACACGAATGAACGGGAACAGCGAATAGGCCCAGAAATGGAGGAGATATGGACTAAGATGTCTACCGGTGAGGTAGTACCGGAATAAGAGTTACGACCAGGACAAGGTCTTGTATTCTGAGGTAGGACGAATGTGCCTAGCAGCATGCAATCGGCTATGGGGACCGATGTGTTAACCAGCACAACAATCCACCCACAGACTGATGGACAGTCGGAGAGAACAATACGGGTATTGGAGGATATGCTGAGAGCATGTGTACTGGATTTCAAAGGTGGATGGGAGAATCAATTGCTCCTGGTGGAGTTCTACTACAATAATAGTTGTCAGGCAAGCCTCCAGATGGCTCTATTTGAGGCCTTATATGGTAGGCCAGGTAGATCGCTAGTGTTTTGGACAGAGGCCGGTGAGCCTGCGCTGATTGGACCAGAGATGGTTGCGGAGACTACAGCGCAGATCAAGGTGGTATGGGAACGACATGGCAATGAGGAAACCACCTAGGAACTGGAGTCAGAGATGAGTGCCGCTCATCCGGAACTCTTTGTATAAGATGATTTGAACCCCTACTTCGCTCTAATTTTCGGGACGAAAATTTTAAAAGAGGATTGTATTGTAATGGCCCGAAATTTTTAAATCAATAAATATGTGAATATTATTTATTTTAATGATGAAAATTGGAAATTGGTGGAATAAATGGTAAATGGGCCAAAATTTGGACAAAGGCCCAAATATGGCCCAATAGACCATGGATTGTATTTTAAAGTCATTTAAGTGGTCAATGATGGCCAATTGGGCCATAGGTGGTCAAATTGGGTCAAATACCCATTTGGGACCCAATGGGTCAAGATGGTTAAGCTCTAAGGTAAATGGGTAAGATGGAAATGTAATTGGACCATGGGCCCAATGATGATCCAATTGGTTGTAGTGGGCTTAATAAAATTTAAATCACCTAAGTTATTTGGAATTAAACCAAGGTGATGTGGCCAAGTGGGACCCACCTCCACCTCATCAAGTGAGGTGGCGTGTGGGCCAAGGTTTGGTGGGACCGGCCACCATGGTTGATTTGGTCAACCATGGGTGGAGTAATGGAGTTAGGTTAAGTACAAATGGATTAACCTAAGGTAATTATCTAATTAATTAAATAATTAAATTATTTAAAATAGTAGTTAAAAGTGGTCAAAGTGGGGCCAAGAGGTGAAGACCCACCTCATTCCAACCTCAAATATGAAACACGTTGGGTTTGGTGGTGGTTTAGATAACCACCACCATAAAGCAATTTAAATATCTCAAAAATATCTTAAGGTTGGTGAATGTAATTAATGTAAAGTAAAAAAATGGGGATAAGCCTCATCTTTTCCTTTCTCTCTCTCTTTTCATTCTCATTTCAATCCTTCACTCTCTTATGGCCGTCCCACACTAGGAAGGAGAAGAGAAGAAGGAAATTAAGGAAAGATAGCTAAGAAGAGAAGGAGAGAAGAAAGAAGTAGCATTTTAAGGAAAATCACCCTAAGATCAAGGTGATCATCTCCCCTCTCATCATCTGTCCCTCTCCCTCTCTCAATTTAAAGCCTACCTTGGCCGATCCTAAGGTTGGGGGTTGCCACCATGGATCAAGAATCTTGACCTACCAAAGATCAAGAGGAAGGAGAGAGGAGGCTAAGGAAACCGACGGGAGTGCCGGAAGTTGGAGGAGACGACGGATTGTAAGTATTTCTTAAACAATAAAATTTGGATTTTAGGGTTTAAGAATTGGAATTTATTTTTGTGAATTTAATGGTGGTTACATAAGTTTATGCCATGGATTTTAAATCCATCAAATGGAAGGAATGGTAAGTAATGTATTTTTTTTTTAGGGTTTTTGAGAAAATGGAAGATGGAGAAAACCCTAAATGGGTGAATTAGGAGTAGGGAAAAGAAATAAATAAGTGATTATGTGCATTGGGTAATTTATAAAATTAAGCATGGAAGTGGATGATTGGAAGAAAAATCATGGGCCATCGGGTTCGGCCATGTAGCATGGCCGAACCCCATGGTGAGTGATTAGCTAATTGATTTAATTGGTTAAGGTTTTGATAAGTGGAAGACAATGAGGGTAGCAAATGAAAATTAAGATTTTATATGGGTCAATGTAGGTGTTTGGAGCAATGAATGGTGGATCATGAACCATGGATTCGGCCATGGTAAATGGCCGAAACCTATGGTGGTGTAATGGTGATCAAATGATGGGTTTAAGGGATGCAAAAGAGGGATTAATGTGTTAATGAGTTTAGGGTTTTGAATGAGTAATGTTGTGGCCTTAAGAGGCATAGAAAAATAATGGAACATGAACCATGGGTTCGGCCATGGTGTATGGCCGAACCCTATGGTCATGTATTACAAATTTTAAAGGGGTTTAAAAAGGATGGAAAATGGGAAGATTCAATGGGTTAAGTATGTTTGAAACCATGAAAAGATGAGGGGGAATGTTATTAGTTTTGTTGGGCTCAAGAGATGAAACAAATGTTGATCAAATGAATGATCGAAATAAATGATGAAATTCCCATATAGAGGGATTTGTGATAAATTAAAATGTGAGCAATGGACCCAAAGAAAAAAAAAATGGGAAAAGGACACCATGAGTTCGACCATGGTGTATGGCCGAACCCATGGCCCATTTGTGATCCTTTTGATGGGTTAGATTGGAGTATGAAGGTGTTTAAATTGATTGGGATTAGGTTAAGTTAAAGATTTATTTTTAATGAGTTCATGTTATGGTTGATAGGTCACTAATAGATCTAAGTTATGGATCAATTTTGGACTTAAGTGTGGCTAAGTTAATAGACTTTAATGTGGTTAAGGGTGATGATTCAAATGTATAAATAGGCCAAAGAAAGAATGGGGTAAAGACATCATGGGTTCGGCCATGGTGTATGGCCGAACCCATGACCCATTTGTGGGTAAACTTATGGATAAATTTGGTATGATGTATGTGAGAAAGGAATGAGGATTAGAGTGTTTAAGTGGCTAATTTTTAGTGTTGTTAGTTATAATGGAAGTGTGATTAAGTAATGATAAGTCAAGTGTATGGTTTAGGTTCTCTCAATGGAGGGACTTATTGTGAATTTAATGTGTAACCAAAGACCAAGAACAATGGAGATTTGGTTAAATTTAAAGGGCTGAATTTTAATGACTAAATTGTAGATCATTATGGCCTAAGGTTAATGTGTTTGTACATGTTTAAAGTAATGGACTTTAGGTTAAATTAAGTGGCTGACTTAATTGATTTTAAGATATGGGTGATGGGTCATTGATGGATCCAAATCTATGAATCATCTATGGACTTAATCATGCATGGATGAATGAGTGATTAACCATGGAGAAGAGGTAGTGGCAAAACCGTAAATAACGGCTAAAATGAAGAACTCCATGGGAGATGATCATGGGTTTAGGGATTCTAAGTAATAGCATTATGTAGGGTAAAATAAAGCCTGGGAGGCTGATTTTACACTCATGTAATTAAAATGTGGACTGATTAGTGTGTAATAAGGTACTGGACATCGCAAGCGGTACGCGTGTCGGTAGCTGGACTGTCAGACGGAAACGAAAGAAAGAATGCTAGTCGGTATTTGGTAGGATTCTAACATTTTTGTAAGCCATGGATGGAGTGATGGTTTCTTTGAATTATTTTGAAAATTATATGGTTTGGTTAAGTTTGGTTTTGAATTATGTATTACGTAGGGGTTTTCATTTGATTTATTCTGGTAAGTATATGATTGGTTTATAAATGGGTTTTAAAGCTATGATGTGGTTATTGAGGCTTTTCTTGATCTATTTTTGATAATCAAGTTATATGTTTTATGGATGGGATTTTTTAAATGTCATGGTTTGTTATTATATTCATTACATGGCATATGACATCTACATCTCATGCAGGGCATGGGGGGGATATGACAGGGGAAGGATGAAATGAAACCGGAGTCCATGCTCCGTCGGGGCGACCGATAAACAGACATGGAGATATTTTAATGTATTTGATTTATCAGGGATGTTGTATGAAATTATGATACCTTGATGATGGTTCTTCCATCAAGGGGGATGATTTGTGATTGGTTATATCTGGACGAGGTTTTGCCGTCCAGGGGGATGATTTGTGATTGGGTATATCTGGACGAGGTTTTGCCGTCCAGGGGGATGATTTGGGATTGTGTATATTTTGACGAGGCCGTGCCGTCAAACGGAATATGGCATCGGGATAATAAAGATGATGGGTGGGGTTCATAACAGAGACACCCATGGCATAGCACTCATGTTATGGTTTTTCGTTATAATATTATCTATATGCTTTGTTATCACTAATGCATGTGCTAGCCCTACTCGGAGTCCTACTGGGCGCGTTGTCTAACTCCCTACTTCTACCCTAGCTGATGACGCAGGAGGTGGCGAAGCGGAAGGAAGAGACATGAGCCAAGCTAAGGAGCTTGGAAAGGCGTGCTAGATAGTTACTAATGTTTATTTCGGATAATGTAATTTGCAATAGTTTAGCTTGTCGGAAATGTAATAAATTAGATTACTTGCTATGTTTTGGGATTATATTATGGACATTATGATTTTGAGGTATTGTAGTAATTTAAATGGATGTTATCTTCCCTCCGATCTCAAATTTGTAGGATAGTCCTTATTGTTAATTCCGCATATAGTTGTATTATTCCTTGATGCTTGCTGTCTACGTGTGAACTGTTCTCCGTGGACTTCGTTCCACGCACACGTAGGGTTGGCCAGTTAAGGGCCGGGCTTTAGAAGCTCGAACTTAACTCACGTCGTGACGTCCGCGCCCTTTGTCACTCTTTATTAAAAAAAAAAGAGACTCTAATTTTAGGTGAAAAGGGGCAGGCGTTACACCAATTAGACATTTGACCCAATTGACCACCTTGACCCAATTAAATAAATCTTACCCATTTATTTCAATTGAACCTTATTCATAATCCGTTGGGTCATAATTTGGCAATTGACCCAACTCCTTACCCATCTAAGGTCCATCTCCATTATTTAATTTCAAATTCCATTAATTCACAAATTAAATGGACAATTTCCATATATATATATTCATGGAATGAAAATCCAAGGTGTTACAGGTCTCCCCCTCAAATGCTAGTCCGTAAACACATAGTGTTACCCCATAACTAATGGACTAAAAACCCCTTTTAGTCTTGATTAAACTCCCCCTTAGTCCTAGACTATCCTCCTTTTAAGCTTATTCAAAGCTTCAATTTTTCTCCCCCTTAACATAAGCTTACTTTCAAGCTTCCAAATTCTCCCCCCAGGCTTACGTCAAGCTTTTAATATTTCTCCCATTTTTTGTCATAAATTGACAAAGGGTAATAAACGCAAATATGATATAAATGGAAAACTACATATTACTAGGGCTATTCTAGTCAAACTATAAATCTAAACTAAGTACATATCTTAATAAGAGATAAACCCAAACTTACAAACCTAATTAAAGACTAATTCTAATATACTCAACATTCCCCCTTAAACTCAAGTGGTTCACACCTTTGAGTTTACAATTATTGAACAAAACAAAACTAATAACTAGAGAACGCAACGTATGGATGATGCCATTTGGTAAGCAGTAGCCGATCAATGTTGAACACGTGCCGACGAAGCCAAATATTAAACGAAACTGCGATGTGTGAGACGTTGTCGACGATTGCCAGGATCCATCAATTCATCCAAATGCTAGTGCCGTACTAATGCCAATACTTATACCACTTCCAAATCCAATTCCAATTCCAATTCCCAATACAAGTAGGGACTCCAAACAAACTTCAAGGCTTAAAGAGGACAAGAAGCCAAATCCTCCAAATGTGGCTGCAAACGGCTGCAAGTGTACCAATGCAAAATCAAAGTTGATGAAGAAGAGAGACAAAGACATAAAGAACAGACTAAACCAAATCCTCCAAAGTGTGAGTCGGCTGCAAAATCAAATCCTTCAAATTTTGGCTAGGGAGGAGACAAGGTACACACGGTTGCAAACAAACTGGATGTTGACGGCAATTACGTTGACTTTTACTAGTAACTCTAGATCAGAAAATTCGACATACCCCCTCTTTGACGGACAAACGTACGGTAGCAAACCTGAAATCCAAACAGACAAGGATCGAATAGAGGAGATAGGAGGTTATCGGCAGTCGGAGGAACACAACAGGTTGTAGTTTATCCAGCTGCGATGCTAGAAACATAAATTTTAAGTTATTTTTGACATAAATCTAGATCTTCTCCTTCTCCTTCGTAACTATATTTCCACGAGACACATGGGAAGATCTAAGAGGTTTTGCAAAGTAAACCTTCACCACGAATTGAAAGAAAAGGTTTTCAATCATCATGCCTCAATAGTGCTTAATCTGGTCCCATTTTCCATGTGCACGACTGTTTTTTGTTATAGTGTTGATGTTGCAAAAAGGGTAGCCGAAAGACTCTCCGACAAAGGTATGCTCACATGCACGAAGAAGACCAATAGTGATCTCCATCCAAACTTCCACTTGCTTGTGATGCTTAGCAAACAAAGAGGAAACAAAAGACTATTGGCTATGGGATCGTCGGCTGAGATACACGACAGAGGGCTGCAAGGAATAATATGGAAATGGGTCCACTATTGAGAGGTGACTGCAAGGGAAGGGCTGATGAGAAGGACAACAGTGAGATGTGGCTACAGCAGGTAGAAGAATCTTTGAACAGGAAGGAGCATGACAAACTGAGGCAGAACTAAAGAAGAAGCGAAACTGCAGATCTGTGTGGTAGCAAAGTACAGGTGCTACCCTGGAAACAAGGGGGAAGATGGAGGCCAGATCTCGTCCAGAACGAGTAGATTTGGCCAACGGGCAGCAACAGAGGTGTAGACGGTGGGGCGATCAGCCCGCGCACAAAACGGATGGAGTCACGTAGCCAGCCATATCAGTCACAGACTGTGATGTTTCTAGGAGGAAGAGAGAGGACGCCGTTGATGGTTGTTTGGAGAGAAGGAGATGGAGGCCTGTCGCCCGCAGGCAGCGATCAGTTAATGAAGGCAACAACCTCTTAGATCTGATTGAAGGGAGACAAGCATTGTGGATTATAGCAGCGGCGATGGGCTGGTGGCAGGGGATCTACCTCAGATCTGCTAGGGCGAGAATGGCTGGATGCGAGGCAGCATATGCGAAACAAGGCATACAACAATACTAAGGATGAGATCTAGCAGACAGGGTTGCAACAAGGTCTTCTGAAGGGAGGTTAGGATGATAGAACCGATGGAAAGCAATGACGCCCTTCGTACAAGATTAAATCTGAACGGTGGGCAAGTAAAGGGCGAAGGCTAAAGTCTATGGCAACGGTTGACAAGGCAGCAGAGGCGAGACAAGCCAAAGTGAAACAAGGCAAGGTGAGACGAGGAGACAGACCTATACAAACGACAACAAAGCAAGATACCTCTTTGATCGAATCAAGAGAACTGTGGACGATGGGCGAAAACTCATGTGTCCCCTCCCTCTACCAGCATGTCTGCCATGGCAGAGGGAGAGGAGAGAACCGCTGATTTTCTTTCTCTCTAGACGCAGCAGGAAGGATCGTTTAGGCTGATACCATGATAGAAACGGAAAAATATGTATTAATCATCAAGTCTATTACATATATATATATATAGCCTTTAGCCGGCCCTAGGGCTATTCTACTCAAACTCTAAATCTAAACTAAATACAGCTCTTAATAAGAGATAAACCCAAACTTACAAACATAATTAAAGACTAATTCTAATATACTCAACAAAATATACCACATTTAGTGTGCTTCAGCAAGTCCCAATTGTTGGACTAAGAGGAGATGGAGAAAAAAGGGCTCATGCATTTGGTTTTCAAAAATGCCAATATGAAACCAACTCATGCATGCAAGAGGTGGGACCCACTCTACAAGGAATATTCCATGAAATGAGCATGTGAGTGAAAAACATCATGAACTAAATAAAGCATACACCAATTAAGCACATAGTTCACAAAAGATGATGCATAAAAAATTAACAATATAATCACATATGCATCAAACAAGTAAATTCATCAAAATATATAACAATTAAGAGATCTACGAATGTACAATACATATCCTTGGAAATTCATTATGCACTTGGAAGATGAACACTTATTTCTATAATAGCCCGGAATTTTTAAATCAACATATATGTGGCTATTATTTATTTTAATGATGAAAATTGGAAATTTGATGGAATAAATGGTGAATGGATCAAAATATGGACAAAGGCCCAAGTATGGCCCAATGGACCATGGATTGAATTTAAATTCATTTAAAGGGTCAATGATGGTCAATTGGGCCAAGGATGGTCAAATTGGGCCCAATACCCATTTGGGACCCAATGGATCAAGATCAGGTAAGCTCTAAGGTAAATGGGTAGGAGGTGAATGTAATTGGGCCATGGGCCCAATGGTGATCCAAGTAGTTGAAGTGGTTTTAATTAAATTTAAATCACCTAAGTTGGTGATGGAATGATCAAGGTAGCATGGCCGAATGGGACCCACCTCCACCTCACCAGGTGAGGTGGCGTGTGGACCAAGGATTGGTGGGGCTGGCCACCATGGTTGAATTGGTCAACCATGGGTGGATATATGGAGGGAAATTAAGAAATGGAATTAGGTTAAGTGGGAATTAATTAACCTAAGGTAATTATCTAATTCATTAAATGATTAAATTATCCAAAAAGTGGTCAAATGGTCAAAGGTGGGAGGCAAACCACCTTATCTCTAACACACAAAAATGTTGGCTAGTGGTGGTTTATTCCAACCACCACCATAAAGCATAAAAAATGTCCCATGTGGTTGGTGGGAAAATTAATGGTTGAGTATAACTTAAGCAACCAAAAGGAGATGGTTTTCATCTCATCTCTCAAATCCCATTCTCATTTTCACTCTCTCCCTCTCTTGCTCTCTCATTGCCGTCCCTCACCTCCAAGAAGAAGAAAAGAAGAAAACTTAAAAGAGAAGAAGAGAAGAAAGGAAAGATCAAGCTTGGCCAACCATCACCACCTCAAGACCAAGGAGACTAGGCATTTTTCTTATCCTCTCCTCCTCTCCCTCTCTCAAATCTAACCCTACCTTAGCCGAACCCAAACCTTGGAGACTCCATCTTGATCAAGCATCTTGACCCAAAAATCAAGGAGAATAAGAGAAGAGAAGGCCAAGGAATCTAAGAGGAGGAAGAAAAGTCGGAGGAGCCGTCGGATTGTAAGTATTTCTAAACAAGAGATTAGATTTTTTTTAGGGTTTAAGATTTGGGGCCCATTCTTCTTGGATTTAATGGTGGCCAAATTATGATGGGCCTTGGATCTCAAATCCATCCAAAGTAAGGAATGGACAAACCCTAATGGGTAAGTTAGGTTAAGAAAAAATAAATGGATTAAGGACATTATGTATTTAAATTACTTAAGCAATGGATGTATGGAATTTTTGAAAGAATTAATGGACCATAGGGTTCGGCCATGTAGTATGGCCGAACCCCATGGTAGGTAATTAGGGGGAATTTTAATGGGGTTTAAAGGTTTAAAATCATGGAAGGATGATTATGATTGTTAGGGTTTTTAATGATTGAATGTAGTAATTTTTTAAAGGGATTGTAAATGAGAAAATGCATGGGAGATGTGAATGATGTTGATGGCCTTAAAAGGCATGAGTAAATGATGGATCATGAACCATGGGTTCGGCCATGATGGATCATGAACCATGGGTTCGGCCATGGTGAATGGCCGAACCCTATGGTGAGGTATTGTAAATATTTTTGGGTGTGAAGTTATGGAAATTAATGGAGAAGATTGACAATTTTTAAATGGACTTTAAGCATTATAAATGAGGTTTTAAAAATAAAACCATGGAGAGATTTTATGGAGGGAATGTTTTTGAACCCATGACCCATTTTACAAGACAATTGATAGCCTAAGTATGGGACTATATATGTGTTTAAATAAATAAGGATTAGGCTAATTAAATGGCTGATGTTAATGATCTTATGACATGGTTGATGGATCAATTATGGACTCAAGATGTGGCTAAGAATGATGATTCAATTATAAGTCATTTTTATGGGCTAAGGAGGGGTTTATGTATGTGTTTAATTAATGAGGATTAAGTTAAGAAAAAGGGCTGCTTTAATGATGTTATGGCATGATTAAATGGGTCACTAATGGATTTGAGTGTATGGATCAATTATGAACAAAAATGTACATGGTTAAGTGAATGATTAACCATGGAAAAGAGGAAGAGTGGCAAAATAGTAAATAAAGGCCAAAAGGAAGAACCATTGGTTCGGCCATGGTACATGGCCGAATCCCATGGAGATTAATCATGGACTTAGGTGTTTTAAAAATGACCTTATGTATGGCTAAATAAAGCCTAAGGTGGCTGGTTTATAGACTCATGTAATTAAAATAATTAATGGATTAAATGGGACCCACAAACCTGGTTAGTGAGGTTCGGCCATGGTGTATGGCCGAACCCCGCTAAGGTATGATTAATGGACTTGGACATGATTAAAACATCAGTCTAATTGGTAATGTATAATAAGGTACCGGACATCGCAAGCGGTACGCGTATCAGTGACTGGAATATTGGACGGAAACGTAAAGGGACGCTAGTCAGTAATTGGTAGGATTCCTACCTTTTTGTAAGCCATGGATATGTGATGGTTCCTTTAATTTATTTTGATAATTATATGATTTGTCTTATGATGGATTTTAAGGCTATGAATTTTATGTTAATGCTATGAATTATATTTTAAGGTTATGCATTATATGTTAAAGCTATGTATGATATATTAAGGTTATGAGTTATATATATTACATAGCATAATGCATTTACATCTCATGCATGTCATGGGCGGGAAAATAAAGAAACCGGAGTCCATGCTCCGTCGGGGCGACCGAGAAACAGACATGGGGATAGCATGATGCGCTATAACCGGAGTCCATGCTCCGTCGAGGCGACCGAGAAGCAAACATGGGGATAGCCTGATGCGCTATAACCGGAGTCCATGATCCGTCGGGACGACCGAGAAGCAGACATGGGGATATCTTGATATGTGGAGATATAACAGGAGTCCATGCTCCGTCAGGGCGACCGAGAAGCAAGCATGGGGATATCATGATGGTATGGATGATGGGTGGGACACATGACATAAGACACCTATGGCTTTGCATTCATTTTATGGTTTTTCATTATATTATTACCTATGTGCCTGTTATCACTAATCCATGTGTTAGCCCTACTCGGAGTCCTACTGAGCCCGTTGTCTAATGCCCTACTTCTACCCTAGCTGATGACGCAGGAGATGGCAGAAACGGAGGACATGACGGGAACCAAGTGTAGGAGCTTGGAGGAGCGAGCTAATTAGTTTACTTTAATTTATTTTTGGAAATGTAAATGGAGTAGCTTAGCTCGTCGGATTGTAATATTTTCGATTACTTGCTATGGTTTGGATTTTATTTTGGACATTATGCTTTTGAGGTATTTTAGTAATTAAATGAATGTTTCTTCCCTGCTATCTGAAAAATTGGTAGGATAGTCTCTATTACAATTTCGCACTTAGTTTAAATATTCCTCGAGCTTACGTCTACGTGTGAACCGTTCTTGTAACGACCCGTCCCGCTACGGCACGTTAAAACTGATACAAACTCCTAAAACCGATCCAATTCAATTTCGGATACCTTTTTTTTTTGGAAGGGAGACGCCGCTCCTGCAACCCACACTAACCATAGCGATCCGCCAATAAGTCAAAAACCGTAAGCATCAACCCGATGGTCTCCCTCTAGGGCCAACATAACTTCCTCCCAATTAGTCCTTATCTGAGACTCCCAAGTACATTGTTCTCTAAATCAGACAACACCTCTCTCATAGGTGTGTCTGAGAAACATAAGACGGACCGACCATTTGATCCATACAGGGGTACAACTACCCTATTCCAATCGCAAGGGAGTCTGGGTCCCGACCATGCGTCCATAGCGCGGTCCCACATAACATTCCCACCCTAACTACCTGACAAGCCAGGGGGAGTCTCTAGATCCTGATGTGGCCTAGTACCCATGCCCCACCGGCATCCCACATACGTTAGTCATATGTATGCACAGCTATCTCTACTCCTACACATGTTATTTACGTAATTCACCACATAACAATCAGATGTATACATCACTATTTAGCACGGGCTGGCATGTTAACATCCAAACATGTTATAATGTCTAGCAGTTTAAGCTAACTATCACATAATCATGTAGCATATTATCAACACAACATATCACACCATAATCAAGCATATATCACCACCTATCATATGTTCGCATGTTGGCATCTTAACATAGTATCAATAAAAATAGACACTAATCAGGTCACCACGCAACCAATCAATCGTGACACTAGATGATCAACTTATATAGAGGCCTCTACGGCATCGGATACAAATACACCCGGATGGGGGCCCGCCACATAATAGTATCAACAGTTCCCTTGCCGAGTGGCTCATAGCACCGAGGACCCCCATTCGCCGTATTTCGTACCCGAACATTTGATGGAGAAGTAAGATGCATAGATGCATGCTAAAAACGGCGATGAGTCCCCTCACCGGTGTGTGCCTCAAAATCCAAAGCAAGAAAGACAGTATGCTCAGTTGAAAGGAGCTCAATCTGTTTAAAGAAAAGAGCAAAGGAATAAGCGATCGGGCAAAAAGGGCCAAACAAAACCTAGAGTGCAAACGGGCCCGAAACTGGGCCGGGCCGAACAGAACTGGGCCAGACCCAAAGCTGGGCCGAACTGGCCGAGTTGGACTGGGTTGGCTCTGCCTGAAACCCAACTCGGCTGAGTCGACTCGGTGACCCGACCGAGTCGGCTCAGCAACCCAGTTGGAAGAAATCAGGAAACTGAGGGAAAGAGGGGGAAAAGAAGGGAAAATGAAGGAAAGGAAAGGGGAAAAAACAGGAAAACTAGAAGAGATTGAAAGGGGGAAAGAAGAATTGGAAAGAAGGAGGGAAGATGTGATGGAAATCGGAAATACCTGTGCTAAGCTGGAAGCAGAGGCGACGGCCAGCAGCCAGAGAGAGCGACAGCAGCGCCGGCGTGCGCGACAGAGAGGGAAGCCTCGCCGAAGAGGACAGCAGCGCCGGCGTGCGCGACTGAGAGGGAAGAAGGAGCTGAGGAACCGCATCAAGGGGGAAGGGGCAGCCACTCCTTTAGGGTTTTAGGGAGAGGAGAGGAGGGAAGAAGATGAAAGAAAAGGGGAAAAGGCAGGTGGCGGCGGCGGCGGCGGGATTAGGGTTTCAAGAAGAGAGGAAGAGAGGAAGAGAACGAACGAGAGAGAGAGAGAGAGGGCTGGGCGGCACTGTAGCGCATAGCTACAGTGCTGCCGAAGAGGTTATAAGGGGTTAGTTTAGGGTTTTTTTTTTTAAATAAAAGCTTCCAATTTTTAAAATATATTTATATTTTATTATTATTATTATTATTATTATTATTATTATTATTATTATTATTATTATTATTTTAAAAGGAAAGCCCGAAGAAATCAAATGACAAACGTCGGGGGAAAACGTGTGATTTTCAAACTTTTTATTATGACAGAAAATTCAATAATTCAAAATTACCAAATTGCCCTCTGAGTCTCCGAACTCAAAACCGGACAAATCAGGACCCAACACGGGGCCCACACTCTCCCCACCGCTACCAAGACTCCAAAACTCCGAAATATCGGGTCGGGTCATTACAACACTACCCCCTTTAAGGAATTTCATCCTCGAAATTCACCTTAAGCTCAATCTCGTAAGAAAAATCTAAGTAAAAACTACATCTGCACGACTGAAACTCACCCTCAAACCAATTTCCTCACCACAAAAGATGATGCCACAACTCGTTATCCACTGAAACAACCCTGCCACTAATCACCATGAACAACCGAACAACTTGGGTAATAGTATGCACCACTATCGAAACCAATGACTTTCACCTTGACCAATTTCATCAGCTCAAAAGCCCTTCTAACCATACATGGTTCCCCAGAATTGCATCAAGGTCTTCACCCAACATGGGGGATTCTATTTTGTCGGTCACAAGGTACCTCGCACAGGACTACCAAAGTGCCAATCTGTCGATGTTGTCGTACTCGAGCCCTATCAAGAACCAGCAATCCTCCTAACCCGCCTCATAATTTAGGGTGCAAAACATAAGACATGTCCTCTGAAATCTGTAGGGTCTGTCCTGGACGGATGTCTATCCACAAATAGTCCGCCGAGCTAAAACATGATTGAGCATACAACTCTCTCTATAACACTGCCTGATCTGATGGGTAGAACTTAAATCTCGATCTGACGCTACCGTCTCAGCATCTCGCATAAACTAACCCTCTGCTCAACGTAAATCAGTCCAAACGCTTCAAGAAGTCGGTAAATCCTCACCCTAAGGAGATGGGTGAGTTCTACCAATCTATCAGCCACTAACCCATGATGAAGGAGTCGAAGTGCCTCCACACAGCACCGCTCAAACTGAACTACCACCAACCTGCTATGGAGAGTCAAGTCGCCACCAGGTCTCACAGTCTAGATGTCTGATCCACCACCACACCTCACAAAACCCCATAGTCTAACTGTCTCTGTACTTGAATGTTGATTCTCCAGGGCTCCGCCACTCAAAACTGATTGAATCACCGCGTTGCATAGACTGGCCACTATAATCTCCGCACCTGATTAACAATCACTCCATGAACTTCATCCATCACGTCCGCTTCATGCCCAATCCTTCCTGAACAAACAAATGCTCATAACCACGGTGATGGGGAATACTTAGAACATTTCTCAACAATGGATATCTCCGATCCGAGCAAAACACCATCAACGTCCATCCCGAGCTATTGGTGAAAAGTTATACTCATCAACATCAAGTCGTCTCGAATCAGAGCCACCAATTAACCATTCCATATCAGCACACAACCCTTATCATCACCAGAAACATCATAATAAACTACACACCTGCGGCCTTTCTCTGCCTCCGGTACGACTATCACTATAGTGGTCGTCTGCCTCCACTCAAGAAAACAGCATCACTGCCATTGCACCAAGGACTGATCGTTCTCTCTGACCAATCTAACTGTAAGCACTGCCACCTGGAGTAATCTGAATAAACTGCCAGACGCGATCTCTGCTTCATTCTAACAAGCCTGTCGCACTACCTGTCGAAACCACATTGCCAGGCAGCTACATTTATGGGATCAAAACTCGCATCCGACAAAACACATCCTCAAGGAGCAACAGGGATTCTCTCTGCTGTCTCAGCAAGTCGTCAATCTCCAGTAGAAGGACCTCATCCTACTCTTTAATTTTGTTCAGTCGTCGACCACGGGTACAACATCTCATCCAGTCATCCTGCTTCTAGGCTAACAAAGTCGGCATGCCCCCCGGTGAAATACCTAGACAATAGGTCTCACCGACTCTAGCCCACAAGTCTAGTCTCTATGTCCAACACCCCTGTCGGTATCATCCCAACGCCTGGCGTCCTAGTGCCCTCTCAGCTCAAACTGACTGACAGGTTACACGGTGATCGGATCCCTCAACACCCTGGCTGATGGTAAATCACTACCTCTAAATAGAATGCCAGCGACGGTTAAGAGATCCGTCTCTAGCTATAATACGATACATGTAATCCTGCACAATATCCGCCAATCACTCCAACGGAGACGTGACAAACAAGGCGTCTCCACTACACATACTCCCAAACTCAAACCACGATGAAGCTCAAAGTCATTGAGCGAGTCACGTATCTGAATCAGGTCAAGTCTCAGAACCAAAAATCAAGGGGCACTATCCCATCACTCGCATCAATAGGACATATCAACCCATACGGGGTGTTGCTGCCACACTCAGATCACTGCACTGAGGTCGTACTCTGGTCAAATACTCTGACTTCCCGCTAGCAAGATACTTCGAGTCTCCAGCATACACACACTGACAGCGGAGATAAGCAATTTGCTCACCAACACTTGGTTCTCCAAAGTCTCTATCATGGGTCGGGGAATCTCTAAGGTCCTCGGGTTACAATCCCCAGTACGCTTTCCCTTACTCTAACAAGTGTTCATTCTCACCACGAGTCAATCCACAAAACGAAAGTCTAACCAATCTTAAACGCAACCCCATCAAACTTACCACAACAGCTTAAGGAAGTCAAAACACCACTATGGAAATAGGTCCCATCTACCCTACCATACAGGGGATGAACTTAATCTCTGGTCATCATCTCACACACCTCTGACCCATGCACAGTCCGAGAGTTGAACCGTGCTCTGATACCAACTGTAACGACCCGTCCCGCTACGGCACGTTAAAACTGATACAAACTCCTAAAACCGATCCAATTCAATTTCGGATACCTTTTTTTTTTTTTTTTTGGAAGGGAGATGCCGCTCCTGCAACCCACACTAACCATAGCGATCCGCCAATAAGTCAAAAACCGTAAGCATCAATCAGAATTATAAATTATAGCATCATCACATTATTACATTCATCCAACTTAGTGAAATGTACACATATCTCAAATACATTAACAGGTCCTCAAGTACAAAATGAAACCAAGACAAGTACGAAGCTGCGACTCCACACCCAACGTTCGATTGAGGGTCCCGCCTGCCCTTCCTCTATGAAGTACCTGTGAGGCAAGGGGTGAGCTCTACATGCCCAGTGAGGGTAACACACATACCATATGTCACCAAGCATACACAACATATAATCACATGAACACAACAATGTCTAAGATGTCTACATGCATGACCATACAAACGTATGCCCTACCCCTAGCACAGGACCCACGTCAGCCGGGTCTCTAGAACATCCTCTGACCAATGCAATGTAACTCCCTTATGTACCCAACCGCAACAATCCACCCATCCACGGGTACGCAGACTGATTCTCCATCAGATCGGGGTCTCTAGTCCTCAACTAGACCTATGACCCTTCATGACAACCCTGACGCATACCACGACCAACCCAAGAGTCGGACTCGCTAGAGTCCCAAATTGATTACCACACGAGGGTAACCACCTCACCAATCCTCAACGAACTGCCAACCAGACTCATCTATGGTTTCATCAACCAAGCACCAGGGTCTCGATAGTCAAACCTATAATCTCGGACCCCAAAGTCATAACCATGGGTAAACACACTACCACATCACACCACAGGCTGTCGCCACCATACAAGTGTCCTAGCCTGGAATATCTCATCACATCGCATCGTACCATCACTCAAAATGAGCGGGCGAACACATCCTCAGCCTATTCGGACATCCGGGGAATCACAAACCATACCAGTGGGAGCTGTCCCTCACCGCATCCTCCCTCGACCTAGGCGAGCACCTCCTCAGCCTACTCGGTCATCCGGGGAATCACAAACCATACCAGCGGGAGCTGTCCCTCACCGCATCCTCCCTCGACCTAGGCGAGCACCTCCTCAGCCTACTCGGTCATCCGGGGAATCACAAACCATACCAGCGGGAGCTGTCCCTCACTGCATCCTCCCTCGACCTAGGCGAGCACCTCCTCAGCCTACTCGGTCCTCCGGGGAATCACAAACCATACCAGCGGGAGCTGTCCCTCACCGCATCCTCCTTCGACCTAGGCGAGCACCTCCTCAGCCTACTCGGTCATCCGGGGAATCACAAACCATACCAGCGGGAGCTGTCCCTCACCGCATCCTCCCTCGACCTAGGCGAGCACCTCCTCAGCCTACTCGGTCATCCGGGGAATCACAAACCATACCAGCGAGAACTGTCCCTCACCGCATCGTCCCTCGACCTAGGCGAGCACCTCCTCAGCCTACTCGGTCATCCGGGGAATCACAAACTATACCAGCGGGAGCTGTCCCTCACCACATCGTCCCTCGACCTAGGCGAGCACCTCCTCAGCCTACTCGGTCATCCGGGGAATCACAAACCATACCAGCGGGAGCTGTCCCTCACCGCATCCTCCCTCGACCTAGGCGAGCACCTCCTCAGCCTACTCGGTCATCCGGGGATCACAAGTCGCTATCCCACCCTCTGGTCTCCACGCGGGCGAACCACTCAATCCATTAGACCACTAGGGAGGCCTCATCCGCCACGTACTCGGGCAGCGCGACAATAGGGGTTTCCAAGACTACCCTGAGTGAACCAACATTCAACCCGATGGTCTCCCTCTAGGGCCAACATAACTTCCTCCCAATTAGTCCTTATCTGAGACTCCCAAGTACATTGTTCTCTAAATCAGACAACACCTCTCTCATAGGTGTGTCTGAGAAACATAAGACGGACCGACCATTTGATCCATACAGGGGTACAACTACCCTATTCCAATCGCAAGGGAGTCTGGGTCCCGACCATGCGTCCATAGCGCGGTCCCACATAACATTCCCACCCTAACTACCTGACAAGCCAGGGGGAGTCTCTAGATCCTGATGTGGCCTAGTACCCATGCCCCACCGGCATCCCACATACGTTAGTCATATGTATGCACAGCTACCTCTACTCCTACACATGTTATTTACGTAATTCACCACATAACAATCAGATGTATACATCACTATTTAGCACGGGCTGGCATGTTAACATCCAAACATGTTATAATGTCTAGCAGTTTAAGCTAACTATCACATAATCATGTAGCATATTATCAACACAACATATCACACCATAATCAAGCATATATCACCACCTATCATATGTTCGCATGTTGGCATCTTAACATAGTATCAATCAAAATAGACACTAATCAGGTCACCACGCAACCAATCAATCGTGACACTAGATGATCAACTTATATAGAGGCCTCTGCGGCATCGGATACAAATACACCCGGATGGGGGCCCGCCACATAATAGTATCAACAGTTCCCTTGCCGAGTGGCTCATAGCACCGAGGACCCCCATTCGCCGTATTTCGTACCCGAACATTTGATGGAGAAGTAAGATGCATAGATGCATGCTAAAAACGGCGATGAGTCCCCTCACCGGTGTGTGCCTCAAAATCCAAAGCAAGAAAGACAGTATGCTCAGTTGAAAGGAGCTCAATCTGTTTAAAGAAAAGAGCAAAGGAATAAGCGATCGGGCAAAAAGGGCCAAACAAAACCTAGAGTGCAAACGGGCCCGAAACTGGGCCGGGCTGAACAGAACTGGGCCAGACCCAAAGCTGGGCCGAACTGGCCGAGTTGGACTGGGTTGGCTCTGCCTGAAACCCAACTCGGCTGAGTCGACTCGGTGACCCGACCGAGTCGGCTCAGCAACCCAGTTGGAAGAAATCAGGAAACTGAGGGAAAGAGGGGGAAAAGAAGGGAAAATGAAGGAAAGGAAAGGGGAAAAAACAGGAAAACTAGAAGAGATTGAAAGGGGGAAAGAAGAATTGGAAAGAAGGAGGGAAGATGTGATGGAAATCGGAAATACCTGTGCTAAGCCGGAAGCAGAGGCGACGGCCAGCAGCTAAAGAGAGCGACAGCAGCGCCGGCGTGCGCGACAGAGAGGGAAGCCTCGCCGAAGAGGACAGCAGCGCCGGCGTGCGCGACTGAGAGGGAAGAAGGAGCTGAGGAACCGCATCAAGGGGGAAGGGGCAGCCACTCCTTTAGGGTTTTAGGGAGAGGAGAGGAGGGAAGAAGATGAAAGAAAAGGGGGAAAAGCAGGTGGCGGCGGCGGCGGCGGGATTAGGGTTTCAAGAAGGGAGGAAGAGACGAAGAGAACGAACGAGAGAGAGAGAGAGAGGGCTGGGCGGCACTGTAGCGCATAGCTACAGTGCTGCCGAAGAGGTTATAAGGGGTTAGTTTAGGGTTTTTTTTTTTTTAAATAAAAGCTTCCAATTTTTAAAATATATTTATATTTTATTTTTATTATTTTTATTATTATTATTATTTTTTTTTTTAAAAAGGAAAGCCCGAAGAAATCAAATGACAAACGTCGGGGGAAAACGTGTGATTTTCAAACTTTTTATTATGACAGAAAATTCAATAATTCAAAATTACCAAATTGCCCTCTGAGTCTCCGAACTCAAAACCGGACAAATCAGGACCCAACACGGGGCCCACACTCTCCCCACCGCTACCAAGACTCCAAAACTCCGAAATATCGGGTCGGGTCATTACAGTTCTCGTGGACTTCGTTCCACGCACACGTAGGGTTGGCCAATTAAGGGCCGGGCTTTAGAAGCTCGGACTTAACTCGCGTCGTGACGTCTCGCGCCCTTTGTCACTCCTTATTTAAAAAAAAAACAAATAATAATAATAATAGACTCTGATTTCGGTGAAAAGGGGTGGGCGTTACAATTTCTTCCCTTAAACTTTCCAAGGCATGCTCTCCAATTCTCAAATTTTTTGAGAGCACAATGCACCAAGTCCATTAGCATTTGGACCACCTAATCATGTTGGCTTTCATTACCAAAACCCATTTGGTTTTAAGATTTACCTTTAAAAATTGAAAGCTCTAACATCGGTGCATTCACTAGGTAGCATTCAAACCTTATGTGACAGATACCAAGACACATTTGAAGGTTTAAACCCTGAATGCAAATCATACATACATTTGAAGGATAATATTTTCCTTATTTGAACATTTCTCCAAAACTCATTTCCAATGTCCAAAATGATTTTCCAAGATAGTGCATTACTAAGACAATTGGAAACAACGTCAAGACATCCCTATAAGATTTTTCAATTTGAGGGATGAAAAATGTGTGCTTGTGATGCATGGAAGTTCACAAGACAACAAGCTTTGCAACCCAGCCTTTGAATGCCAATGTAAGCCAATACATTCACACAATTTTGTGCCATTTGAAGATTCAAACCATTTCACTAATATAGGCACAAAAACTAGGATCTTGGAATATACCAATTCGAATCCAATTAAAAATTATGATCCAATCAAAATCCAATAACCTTGGGCATTTCTAATTTACCATTTGAAAGACCATTGCCCATGTGTGATGTCATATGATAAGGCATTCTTAGGTTTAGCAAAACATGGTGTTTTATGAACCGAATTCATTCCTCACAATATTTACCAAATGAAAACCAAAAGCACACATGACATACATTCATTTCACATATAATATACCAATGAGAATCATAGAAATGAAGTATGAGGAATATGGTAATCCAAAAATATACAACATGATAAGAACTCATGACATGCCATATCCAACAAACACTTGTAAAAACATTTTCAAATGCACCAAAATATGCCTATGAAGATATGCAAGAGAAATGATCAATATGAACCATACAAATTTTTGCCATCACCATTTTAGCTCCCATGTTTTTTACCATTCAAATATGGTTACTCCAACTAAGTTCAATACCTTGAGTTGAATGGTACATGAATGGATTATCCTTTTGAACTCTTGATCACACTTGGATCATCAATACCATTCATGAGCATGGAGCAAGGTTCATTCCACAAGGGATTCACAAAATTTTGGAACATGGAATGAAACATGACACTGTATGTGCACAAGATCATCTTCCAAAACAAGATACTACCAATTTTAAGTTCAGAGATGGAAAAATGTGTACCTTTTCAAGTATTACATTCCAACTTATTGCAAACTGTGATTCCTTTTGATTAATTAAATTGCTTGATGTTCTAAACCTTGCGAACCATATGTTATTTAATCCAACCGACCATTTTGACATAGTGATTTTCTTTATTTTCGGTAGCCTATCGTGATTCCAATTCATTTATTTAAGTTAATTTGGTTTTTGCAAATCATTATCGATTTATATTTTATCTAATGAAAAAAAAAAAAGGTCCAAGGTATTCTGACCTTCACATTTTTTTTACTCAAAACAAAAGTTTAATTGAATATGTTTTTTCGTTTCTCAATTTTATTTAAGTACTTAATTTTACCAAAGTTTTTCTATTCACCTAATTCAGTAGTTTTGAAGGCTAAGTATATTTGGATTTGAGTATTATAATTCAAAAATTATAATAGTAACAATACAAATAACACTAATGGTTTCCCAAAATTTATTTCTACAGCGAGGGGGCTTCCTTCAATGTAACTAGGCACGATTGTCTAATGCTTGTTTAGCATATACATTGCATATTCCTTTTAAATACTTGTGTAGACATGAAATATTATGGTGAGCAGATCCCTCATTATGAGCCACATGGCAAAAGTGAAATTGTTTTGACGAATTATGTGGCGGGGGATCCTGATTCGATAAATCCGGATATTTGGGTGACAATGGATAGAAATACAGCGGAAAAAATGAGAAACTAATATAGACGCAGGATTTGGGAAGAATATTCTTCCTCTTTTTTGGTCTTCTCTTCTATTTTCTCAAAGGATTGTACAATCACGAGTCTTGGCGTGCATCCATAGGTTGGAGACTGCCAAAAACAAAAGATAAAAGGGATGAAAGTTAACAGTCGAAAACTTCTCTAACCGTCGGAAGTTTTCACGTACCAGTCAACTGGTACATCGACTGGTACTATTCACTGAATGTGCCAAATGATGTACCAGTCAACTGGTGGATCGACGGGTACCATCAGAGAGCTGTCTATTTTTACAGACAGACACTAGACAATGTACCAGTCCACTAGTGGATCGACTAGAACTGTTCACAGGCTGTGTAGATGATGTACCAGTCGATTGGTGGATCGACTAGTACCATCAAAGAGCTGTCTGTTCTTACAGATAGGCAGTAGACGATGTTCCGGTTGACTGGTGGATCGACTAATACTATTCACAGACTGTATTATACGATGTACCATTGTAACACCCCAATTTCTCAATGATGTGGATAATTACGAAAATGCCCCTGGATTGGTAAATTTAATGGTTGTGATGTTGAATAAGGAAATAATAGGGCCTATTGCTCAAACTAAGATCCTATGAACGTATTATAAGGGTCAAATTATAATGGATGGGTAATGTACATCAAATTGGGTCAAAATAGTTAATTGGGTCAAAGATTTCTCAATGAAGTGGAAAATTACGAAAATGCACCTGAGTTGTTAAATTAATTATTTTGTGATGTTAAGTAAGGAAATAGTGGGGCCCATTGCTCAAATTAAAATCATATGAGCACATTATGAATGTTAAGTTTGATTGGTTGGGTAATTTACATCAATTGGGTCAAAATTGGCTAAATGGGTCAAAGGGCCCAAATGGGACCCATCGGGTCTTACTGGATTATTTGACCATTTTGTGATTTTAAATTAAATGGGGTTAAACCTATTTGATTAGAAATCAAGTGGAGAAAAAATGGGTAGGCTTGATCCATATGTAAAAACCAATTAGAAATGACCAAAATACCATAATTGGGTCATGGAGTCAAAAACGGGTCAAGGAGCTAAAGGTGGGCCCAACGGGTCGAGTTGACTATGGTTGACCGTGTGGACCCTCAAGGGAGCTAAAATATGAGTTAAATCAGTTGAGTGGAACTGAGGTGAGTTGGAATTAAATCAAGTAGTGAGTCAACACATGTGCATTAAATGAAATGCATTAAGTATGTGAGTTGGGTGAGTTGAGATGGAAATCTAAATAGCCTTGAGTTCAAGTGAGTTAAAAGGGAAATTGAAGGGGTTGTAAAATCAGTGAGTTGAGTGGGAATTTGAAGAGGTTTCCTGGTCTCAAACCAACCAAAACAAGTCCCACACGTTGGGGACTTGTTTGGGTGAGTTCCATGTTGAATGATAAATGCAAATGATGGGTTTGAGATGAGTTACATGGAAATCTGAATGGCTGCATGGGTAGGTACCAAGGGATGCTTGGAATAGCACCCAAGACCCATCGTTTTTGGTGGGAATTGATGAGGGAATGGAGGGGTCTTGGGGGCTGAATTACTAAAGGAAACAAACACCAAGGTTGGCCATTTTTCACCATTGGTAAGCCAAGAATTTCCATCTCTCTCTCCCTCTCTCAAATTCGTTTTTCCTAGCTGGAACAGCAGAGGTGTTTGTACCAGTAGATCAAGCACAAAACAGCAAAAGAAAGGAAGAAATAAAAGGAAGAAGGCAAGGAGCAAAGGCAATAGGAAGAGCTTGGAATTTGGTAAGTGTTTCATGGACTTTTGGATTAATAAAATGGGTGTGTATTGGGCCATGGTTTTGGCTGAATATACCAAGGTTTTAACCTTGATTAATGGAGGTTTAGAAATGATAAAGATGACCATTGGGTTCGGCCACCATGAAGGGCCGAACCCCATGTGAAAGATTGCTTGGTTTTCATGTTTTGGAAACATGAAAACCATGGATTTTGTGGACTGTTTTTGGGTTTTAATTTAAGATTTAAATACATGTTTTAGAATGGTTTAAAAACATGGATCTGAATGACATAGGGACTGAAGGTATTATGGGTATAAAACAGCGGTTTAAAACTGATAAGTTGGACCATTGGGTTCGGCCACTTTGCATGGCCGAACCCCATGGAAACAAATGGTTGATGTTGATGGTTTTTGGAAGTTAAAACCATATAAAAGTGGGACTGATATTACATGTTAGTGTTAGTTTTAAAATCATGTTTTAAGAAGGTTAAAACATGGAGTTGGATGTTGATTTAGACCTAAGATAAATGATTGAATATTTCAAAACCAAAGGTCATAGTGTTCGGCCAATGAGCATGGCCGAACCCTATGAAATTAGGTTGGTTTTTAGATAATTTTTAAAGGGTTAAACTCGGTGATAATGCGCTGGTTATTACATGATTATTGGAGGTTTAAAAATAGAAGAAAATAACCATTGGGTTCGGCCACCATGGAGGGCCGAACCCCATGTGAAAGATTGTTGGTTTGCATGTTGTGAAACATGGAAACCATGGACTTTTATGGACCATTTTGGATAGATTTAATTAGAGGGTTCTAAGAGGTATAAAGGCAGCAATATGATACTGATATTGCATGATTTAAATAACACCTAATGCATGTTTAAAGGATCAATTCATGGACATAGGGTTCAGCCAACTTGTAGGGCCGAACCCCATGAAAGAGATTGATGATTGTTATGAATTTAAAGAGTTAGAAACCATGCAATATCATGGGGTTTCTATGGGATTTTAAATAGAATTATGGTTGCTGTTTTTTATGGCTAAGATGCATGATAAATGATGAAAGATCATTCGGGGAATTGGATTTAAAGAACCATGAGGTTCGGCCATGTGAGTGGCCGAACCCCATGGGTTATTTTATGGTTTTTATTTGGTTTACATAGGGTTATGCTTACTGATTGGGTTGTATGATTTTGATTCAAGAATCATGTAGGTATCTATGTACTTAATATCAGTAAATAACCAAGCATGTTGATGGACTTTATGCTAATTCATAATGAATGGGTTAAATAGCCTAAGCTTATGAGTAGTAGTTGGTAATGGTTCTATGTTGATTTAAAAGGTTTAAAATACCTTAATGGAGAACCATGTGGTAATGGATAAAGGAACCATTGGGTTCGGCCAAATGTATGGCCGAACCCCATGGAGTAAGTTTGGTGGATTAAAGATTGGACAGACCAATGGCATGTTTGTAAATAAGGGTCACAACCATGAGTTGGTATTTGTGGACTTAGACTCAAAAATGGGAATCAAATAAAGTAAGGGATTAAAGTTGGTCCATGATTTATGTGATTAAGGTGACGGATTTCTGTGACGGTACACAACTGCGAGCGGCGACCGGATAAAGCCTAAGAAAGAACGGACGCTGAAGTGATTCTTCAGTAGGTTTCCTACCTACTTGTAACCACAGTTTTACCCCAGTTTTCTTATGAGACTCTTGTTTTATTTTATGTGTTTCAAATGATATATTATGCATTAACAAATGGCATACAGGCATTGGCATCTCATGCATAGACATGGGATTATGAATGAGGTTCTACAGTGTTTCAAGTTATGAGTTACGTCCGTCCTCGGTGGTGCAAGTCACGCCAGGAGGAGTAACATGATGGTGGCTATGAATGTACATGATGGGGGAGGCTCATTGCATGTGCATACTTCATAGCATTGTTTTACCTGTTTTTACTAATCATGTACTATGATATATATGCATGTTTTATATGCTAATCATGTGGTAGCCCTAATCGAGAACCTACTGGGCGCGTTGATCTAACGCCCTAATTCTATCCTCAGAGGAGAGTGCAGGTACAAGGAAAGGGAAAAGAAGGTCGATGACCGGGAGGGGAGCCAAGCCTAAGCACTTGAATGTTGGACTGGACTAATTTATAATTGTTGTTTATTTGATACTTTGTTATAGACATGTAATAAAGTAGTTACTTGCTATGGTTTGCTTAGGATATTGACAATGTATGGTTGATTTATGTAATTATTATTTGAGACTGGTACTGGCTATCTTTTCATATTATTCCGCAGTTAACTTATACTATTCCGCAAGTTGATGTTAGTTCCATGTGTGTTCATTATCATGGTCTAGTCCATGTACACATGGGTGGTCAGTTAAGGTTCAAACTTGGGTAGTCTAAACTTAACTCGCATCGTGGCGCCCCACTCTCTTTCACTCTGTGTTTCTTTCATAAGAAATTTTTAGACTCTGATTTTCGGAAGGGTGAAAAGGGCAGGGCGTTACAGTACCAGTCGACTGGTACCATCTGAGAGTGATCTGTAGAATATTACAGTCACTAGACCATGCACCAATCGAATGATGGATCGACTGGTGACTTAAAGACTTATATTTTAAGTCTTTTTGGGAGAGGTTTGAAAATTTACAACAAGAGAACAAGAAAAATACATGAAAATACAATAGTGGGAGATTCTCTTGGATCATGGCTCCCACTGTTCAGGGGATTTAGGTATAAACTAAATCTTCAGAACTTCAGATGAGGGAACTCCATAGCCCCATTCTCCCGATTGTACCACTGTGACTAGCTTGGCAGCTGACCCTTCTTGCAGATCCGATAAGAATCATACTTCCCTCACCTAGTCTCCATAACCTTCTTCCCCAATATGAAATCTTCAGACGATGGATCCTCCCCCTCTACCCATAAATCATCAATGGATGGTAATCGTGTCTCCTTATCTGAATCTTCATCAAGCATAGAAGGTTCAAACAATTTCAAGTTCTCAGCATTGATGACCGAGTACATCTGCATATATGGTGGTAGATCCAACTTTGCATTGTCTCCAATCTTCTTGATGATTCTGAACGGTCCATATCTGATGTGTTTCAGCTTCTTCCCTATTACCTCCAACCGCTCTTTGCTCAGCTTTAGCCAAACAAGATCACCTTCTTGGAATGTACATTCCACCTGATGTCGATCATGTCGGTCCTTGTATCTTTGTTGTGAACGCTACAGCTGTGCCTCTACTTCTCTGTGCACCTTAGCTATCTTTTCAAGAAATCGTTGAGGTCTAGCTCTGTCATCCTCTTCCCTTCATTCGAACTAACCATCCCCAAATGTGAAAGCCAAATCAAAAGGGCTTTAAGGCAAATAACCCAAATGAACTTCAAAAGGTGACTTTTGTGTCGTGCTATGAATATCACGATTGAAGGAAAACTGCAGATAGGAGAGACTAGTATCCCAAGTCTTAGGATGCTTCGAATTGTAGCCTCGAAGGAGGTGCACCATAGTCATGTTCACTACCTCTGTCTATCCATCAGTTTGTAGATGAAATGTCGTGCTCCTCTTCAGCCTAGTATCCATCATTCCCCAAAATGAATTCCAAAAATGACTTAGGAATCGACTCTCTCTATCAGAGACAAACGACGTAGGCAACCCATAATGCTTCCAAAAATGTTAAAAGAATAGCTTCGCTGTTGCATCTCCTGTCACTGTCTTCTTGCAAGGGATGAATTCCACCATCTTGCTAAACCGATCCACAATAACAAACAGATAATCAATCATATCCAGACTTGGTCTTCTGTAAACCTCCCAAAAAGTCAATCGAAATACTCTCCCATTATCTTGTAGGAACTGGTAAAAGAGTATACAGTCCTACCTTCTTATTCGATGGCTTCGAAGTGTTGCAAAGAACGCAACCTCCGATGTATCGAGCCACATTTAGAAAAATCTTCGGCCAAAATATATGCCTCTGCAGATTACGTAGTGTATTCTCAACCCCAAAATGTCCCAGTACTCGGGAGGTATAAGCTTATCTAACCCACTGTAATCTGTCCCCGTCTTTCGGTATACACAGCTGTGACCCCTTATACATCAACCCATCCTTCAGTTCAAACGCCATATTCTGACCTTGATGTAGCTTGTCAAACACTGTCTTGAAGTCTTCATCAGTGTCATACCTTTGTGCATACTCAGTAAGAGCCATAGGATGGATTTGCATTGCCACCGTGAGAGTGGAGCTCCTCTGTGTAGGTGGTCTAGACAACATATCAGCCAGCTTATTCGTATGTCCTTTTTTGTACTTTATCACCATATTAAATTGTTTCAAGTATGACATCCATTTCATGTGTCGAGCTTGCTGCAACGAATACTGAGTTTGCAAAAATTGAAGTGGTTTGTGGTCAGTGTGGATTATGACATCTTTCCCCAATAGATACACACCCCAATGCTTCATTGCCTGGTGCAAAGCATACATATTCTTGTCATAAGTGGGGTAATTCATAACCGGACAACTGAACATCTCAGAATGATAAGCCAATGGCCTTCCATCCTGTAACAAAACAGCTCCCATATCATAAGTAGATGCATCTGCCTCAACCTCAAAAAGGTGATGCAAATTTGGTAATGCCAATACTCGGGCTTCTGAAATCTTCCATTTCAACAATTGAAAAGTGTCCTCCTGCTTCTTCATCCACTCAAACTTTTGGTTGGCCTTTGTCAATGCATGTAAAGGCACTGCAATCTGTGAAAAGTGGCGGATGAACTTCCGCAGGTACTGACAAGATCCCATGAAACTTCTAACTTTAGTCACTGAATGAGGTGTAGAACATTTGGTAATGACCTCTATCTTTGAAGGGTCTGCCTTCAACTCCCCTGCTCCAACTACAAAACACAAATACACCAACGACTACTTCCCAAATTCACACTTATTTCCATTCAGCTGGAGCTGATTCTCCCTCAACACCCAAACACCTTACTCAAATGAACATTATGCTCCTCCCATGACTTGCTATAAATTAAAATGTCATCCAGATAAAGTGTAACAAAATCTTCAAGGAAAGGGCGCAATACCTAATTCATTAATCGCATGAAGGTTGCCAGTGCGTTGCACAATCCAAATGGTATAACCAGCCATTCAAACAGCCCCTGCCTTGCCTTGAATGCGGTCTTCTAGGTGTCATTCTGACGAACCCGAACTTGATAATAACCAGACTTCAGGTCCAACTTAGTAACAAAGTGGGCTCCTTGTAGTTGATCCAACAAGTAATCAATCCTCGGTAATGGATACCGATTCTTGATGGTAATCTTGTTTAACGCCTTGTAATCAATGCACATTATCCAGCTGCCATCCTTCTTAGGCACCAACAACACTGGAGATCCACAAGGTGAACAACTCGGTTTGATGACTCCGCGCTCCAATAACTCTTGGATTTGCTATTGGATCTCATCATTCTCTATGATGGATGTACGATACAGACCCAAGTTAGGTAGGGAAGCATCTCCTATTAACTGTATATCATGCTCCATAGGTCTCCGTGGTGGTAGATCTTGTACCTCTTTGAATAGCTTCTTGAAAGTCAGCTTGACTTTGTCAACTTTAGACTCTTGTGTAGGGTAAGTGATACTGTAGAGGGTTTCACCTTAGCTGGCGATTGTTCCTGTGGTCTGATCATCAGTAGGATAAACTTCCCGCAAGCATTTACCATCCTCTTGGCCTATATAGCAGTAACAAAAGAAGTGGTGGTCTGTGGTCTGGAGGCATTGACGTGAAACTCTTTTCCGTCCTTCCTAAACCGATACTTGCGCTGCCTTCTGTAGTGAATGGCATCTCGGTCCCACAAATATGGACTGCCTAAAATGACCTGACACACGTCTAATGGAACCATCTCACATGTCACTTCATCAATATAGTTTTCTATGATAGCAAATTTGAAGGTGCACTGCTTAGTGATTTTCATCTCTATATCTTTATGTATCCACCCCAGTGGATAGGATTTTGGATGCGATGTCATCACCAAACCCATCTTTATACAAAGCATTCTGAAATGAGATTCTTCTGGTTTCCAGGGTCAACTATTGCCTCAATCACACTTTGTTTCACTTGAATCTTCAAGTGAAAAAACTATTCTCTTAACTCAGAGATCTTAGAAGTCTCTGCAGTGTTTGCCATGAGTGAGAGTTTATTGTCAGTTGTCTTTAGCTCTTCAATCTCTTCCACTTCACGGACATTCAACATTGCCTTCCTGTCCTTTTTCAGGCGTTGTTTCGGGTGTAGCTTCCAGCACTTTTCTTTTATGTGACCAATCTTTTTACAGTGATCTCAATTAGGACTCTTAGTACTACTTTGTTTCCTTGGCTGACTAGTCTCACTCTTACTGTTACCACCCATGTCAGTTCGCCCTTTGAAATTCGGTTTGACCTTGTAACGCCCCGCCCTCTCCGAGAAATCAGAGTCTATTTTTTTTTTTAATAATAACATCGAAAGAGAGCGGGCGGCGTCACGACGCGAGTTAAGTTCAGACTACTCAAGTCTGAACCTTAACTGGCCACCCATGTGTACATGGACTAGACCATGATAATGAATCACACATGGAACTAACATCAACATGCGGAATAACCTAGATTAACTACGGAATAGAAAGACTAGATAGCAAGTAACAGTCTCAAACATTAATTAATATAAAACAACCATCAAAAGTTATTAACCTAATCAAACCATAGCAAGTAGTGGCTTATTACATGTCCAACAAAATATAGTTCAAATGACAGTAATATAAAGAAATCCACTCCAACATTCAAGCGCTTAGGCTTGGCTCCCCTCCCGGTCATCGACCTTCTTTTTCCCTTTACTTGTACCTGCATTCTCCTCTGAGGATAGAATTAGGGTGTTAGATCAACGCGCCCCAGTAGGTTCCCGAATCAGGGCTACCACATGATTAGCATATAAAACATGCATATATATCATAGTACATGATTAGTAAAAACAGGTAAAACAATGCTATGAAGTATGCACATGCAATGAGCCTCCCCCATCATGTACATTCATAGCCACCATCATATTACTCCTCCTGGCGTGACTTGCACCGCCGAAGGAGGACGTAACTCATAACTTGAAACACTGTAGAACCTCATTCATAATCCCATGTCTATTCATGAGATGCCAATGCCTGTATGCCATTTGTTAATACATAATATATCATTTGAAACACATATAATAAAACAAAAGTCTCATAAGAAAACTGGGGTAAAACTGTGGTTACAAGTAGGTAGGAAACCTACTGAAGAATCACTTCAGCATCCGTTCTTTCTTAGGCTTTATCCGGTCACCACTCGCAGTCGTGCACCGTCACAGAGATCCGTCACCTTATTCACATAAATCATGAACCAACTTTAATCCCTTACTTCATTTGAGTCCCATTTTTGAGTCTAAGTCCACAAATACCAACTCATGGGGTTCGGCCATACACTAGGGCCGAACCTCATCATCTTGATTTGGTCCTACTTTCAAGTCCTTCCATTATTGCCCATATTTACAATTTTTGCCATTGGCTCATTTTTTATAATAATTTATGTCCATAGAAATATTACCCGAAACAAATATTTATAGGTGGGGTTCGGCCATACACCTTGGCCGAACTTCACTTATTTCACTTAGGTCCATTTTTCATCTCATGATTGTGACCCCTATTTGCAAACATCCCATTGCTACCAATACCTTGATTAAACTCTACAACTTTCCCACAACCTTAACATGGTTCAGTCATGTTTTGGCCGACCAAAACAATAAACATAATTCCATCTTAAATCACATATGGATCCATAAAATGACCCATGAAAACAGTCCATGGGGTTCGGCCATACTCATGGCCGAACCCTTTATGGTTCTTTTGCTCAATAATGTCCATTATTTAAATACCAATTGGCTCTACCCCTTAGCCATGTTAAACACATAGTTTAGCCATCATATGGCCAACCCAAAACAGCAATCTTACTTTCATTTAGTTACATAAACACTCACCGCTATGGGTATGGTTTTTATCTCTTCAAAAACCATACCAAATATCAAATACTTTTATGGGGTTCGGCCATCCAATGTGGCCGAACCCTATGCCCATGTTTTGAACCCTTTGTAACTTACTTCACATTTCCATTAAATCATGTAAGAATCAGCATAATATTATCACGTTTTACCTTTCAAAAACCATCCAAAAACAGTCCATAAAAGTCTATGGTTCCATATTTCCCAACATGAAAACCAACACTCTTTTACATGGGGTTCGGCCCTCCATGGTGGCCGAACCCAATGGTCATCTTTACCATTTCTAAACCTCCATTAATCAAGGTTAAACATTGGTGTATTCGGCCATGACCATGGCCCAATACACACCCCATTTGTTCCATGTTTTCAACAAAACTCAATAGAAATACTTACCAATTTTCCAAGCCTTTCTTCTTGACTTTTGATCCTTGCTTCCTATCTTTTATTTCTTCCTTTCTTCCTTAATTCCTTGCTGTTTTAAGCTTGAATAATTGTTGCCAAAAACCTCTGCTGTTCCAGCCAAGAACACGAATTGGAGAGAGGGAGAAAGAAATGGGAAAAACTTGGGTTTGCAATGACAAAAATCGGCTAAACATGGGGTTCATTGCTTTTGTATTTCAGCCACTATGACCTCTCAATTCCCTCATAACTTCTTAACAAAATCGATGGGCATTGGGTGCCATCCAAGGTACCCCTTGGCACCTACCCATGCAGCCATTCAGTTTACCATTCATCTCATCTCAATCCCATGTATTCTCATTTAAAATACATTATGGAAATCACCAAAACAAGTCCCCAACGTGTGGGACTTGTTTTGGTTGGTTTGAGACCAGCCAACCTCCTCAAATTTCCACTCAACTCACTGATTTTACAGCCCCTTCAATTTCCCTTTTGACTCAATTGAACTCAAGGCTATTTAGATTTCCATCTCAACTCACCCAACTTACATACTTAATGCATTTCATTTAATGCACATGTGTTGACTCACTACTTGATTTAATTCCAACTCACTTCAGTCCCACTCAACTGATTTAACTCATATTTTAGCTCCCTTGAGGGTCCACACGGTCAACCATAGTCAACTCGACCCGTTGGGTCCACATTTAGCTACTTGACCCGTTTTTGACTCCATGACCCAATTATGATATTTTGGTCATTTGTAATTGATTTTTACATATGGATCAGGCCTACCCATTTTTCCTATTGCTGATTTCCTATCAGTTTAGCTTGACCTCATTTAATTTGAGCTTACACAATGGTCAAAACATCCAATTTGACCCATTGGGTCCAATTGAGCCATTTGACCCATTTAGCCATTTTCGACCCAATTGATGTTCATTACCCAACAAATCAAATTTGATATTTATAATGTGCTCATATGACCTTAATTTGAGCAATGGGCCCCACCATTTCCTTATTTGACATCACCAAATAATTAATTCAACAACTCAGGGGCATTTTCATAATTATCCACTTCATTGAGAAATCTTTGACCCAATTAACTATTTTGACCCAATTTGATGTACATTACCCATCCATTATAATTTGACCCTTATAATATGTTCATAGGATCTTAGTTTGAGCAATGGGCCCTACTATTTCCTTATTCAACATCACAACCATTAAATTTACCAATCCAGGGCATTTTCGTAATTATCCACATCATTGAGAAATCGGGGTGTTACAGACCTCAAGTCTATCAAACTTCTTATTCTTCACTTCTATGGCAATGGCTTTTACTATAGCTTCATCGATGGAGCTAACTTTGAAAAGTTTTAGCTCCCTCTGAATGTATTCAGCTAAACCACCCACAGACTTCATAAAAACTTCAAAATCTTCAATAGAAATGCCAGTTCAATAGCCTGAGTGTGAAACTCAGTGGTGTACTCTTGAACCGATTGGCCAGATCGATGTCTCAAGTATTGCTACTTAATCCACCGGTCTTCCTCATGTCCAATTAGGTAAAACTGTTTCCGGACCAAATTCTTAAATTTACTCCAAGTTAATCCTGCTATGTCGTGGCGCTTCACGTAAGCGTTCCACCATGTTAGTGCATGACCTGTCATTTTCAGTCTTGTAAAATTGATCTTCTGTGCACTGGTGTACACATAAAGAGTAAAATAATTCTCTATTTGTTCTATCCAATTGTCTAACTTGTCTGCATCAACTACACCATCATAAGTAGGAATTTCTAGTTCAAAATCTACTCTGAAAGGTTTCTTACCAAGGTTGTCTTCCATCTTGGTCTGGTCGACCTCTTCCTCATCTTCTTATACTTCGTTTGTCTCTTCTGTATCTGTCGGTTCATTCCTCTTTGTTAGTGCCCCAGCTTTGTCGAGTCCCTAAGTTTGTCAATTCCATGACTCGGGAAGAAGCACTTGCTAGAAGCTTCAAGAACTCAAAGTGATCAAGAAAGAAGATCATGCTCCACCGTATTGAAGCCCATCATTATGCCAATCACAAAAAACAGGTATGTGGCCATAGATGACTCTAGGTGGAACCTACACCTTAGAGAGGACCATCCCTAAGCTTAGTTGCATATGTTGGTAATGGACATAAAAGGCCTAGAGAGGAAACTTGACAGTGAATTGGAAGCGAACTTGGAAATAAGAAATAAGTTCACTATCAGCTCGACCAGTCGTTCTCATCGGTCCCTCAATGGAGACAGGATCAACCCATCATGGTCAAAGACTGGTCGACCAGATTGACAAAGGTCTTGGAACATTGAACTGTCATTCTGGATATGCCTCTGATCAAGAGTCTCGTATGTAACGACCCTTCGGTGATGAACTTAAGAACCCCTCGTGGTCAACGACTCATCGATGATAACTTATGAGTTCTGGAACCTAGAACTCATGTGGACTTTCGAGAAAACTGACGTCTCGGTAATTCAAAATCGATCGAGATTACCATGACCGACCCATCGGTAAAAGACAACAGGTCGTTCTGGACAGGACAAGTTTTGGGACATGAAACTCTGTCTGCATGGTATTGCCTCATATCGAGACCCTTGTATGGACCGACCTCTCGATGCCATGACTGTCAATCCATCTGCAACACAGACATGCCGGCCGTGTATAAATTATGCCGTAGTGAGTGCATTTAATGCGCAACGGTCGGGTAATTGAACGGTAATATTCATAGTCACGGACCCCTCGGTGCGCCCAACCTATCGGTACATGACAGTTTCTGAATCAGATTGCCTTCTCTATAAATATCAATCCTTGTTCAACCATATCATATCCTTTGGCAAATTCGTTGGACCCTCATCATTATCAGTGAGCTTAAACAAGGGCCAACAAAAGGATCACTCTCTCTTATGCTTACACTTAGGAAATCTAATACAACCAATCATAGTGATTGAGGTTGTGAAAAGAGAGAGAGAGGAAAGAATATACAACTATGACAGATATTAGTAGAACCAATTTCCTAGTCACCCTGAGATTGTGATTGCTCAACGACGGTTACAAGGCGGAACGTCGGGATTAACTCGGGCACTGAGAAGCACACATCTTCGAGAAAGAGGTACAATTCAAGTGCTTCTTGGTTTTAATTTTGTTGTTAAAACCTTTGTCTTGTAAAAGTGGATTAAGGAGGCTTGGCTCCGGAACCACTATAAAAAAATCTAGAGCGTCGTCTCTGCCACAGGTGGTGGATGGAATTCCAACCCAATTCAAATAAGTGGAATTTCTATTTTACATGTGGTGGGTGCAATTCTCAGCCAATTGAGTGATGTGGAATTCCTACTCTAATTATGAGGGTGTAAGTCACCACTTAGTGAATTTGGGGATAGCTCTAGGTTGAACTAGTCCTAACAGTGGATGTAGGTTGGCTAACCGAACCACTATATATCATGTGTCCTTGTGCTTGTGGTGTTAGAGCTAATTCCTTGTGTTGATTGCTTAATCACATTTGCTAACACACACACACACACATATACACTTGATTGTTATATCCGTTGCACTTATTTAATCAATCAATTATTTTTTAAAAGGACCAACGAAATGGGGATTGACCTATTCACCCCCCCGGTGTCTAGGGTCAATCTTGTTTTAGCACCCAAGGGACTTTCACTCTTCTTCTTGGACGAACTCGCAGACGTCTGTTTCAGAGAGGACTTTGAGGTGGCACCTACCACTATCTTGCTGACTAACTCCGTTAATGTGGTCACTTGTTCCTCCAATTTGGAGAAACGCTCTTTCAACTTGTCGTTCGCAGCCATGTCCGACTCTCTCAAGACTTTCATTCTTTCTGAACAAAGGGGCTCTGAGATTTCTTCATCGGACTTCTGGTATTGATCATGTGTCAAGACCATATACCCTAGGCTTCCCAAAAGAAGACGAAACCGAGCTATTGATACCAACTTGATCTGATAAATTCGGACGTTTCAGTGACAATGGATAGAAATACAGTGGAAAAAATGAGAAACTAAGGTAGACACAGGATTTGGGAAGAAAACTCTTCCTATTTTTTGTTCTTTTCTTCTATTTCCTTAAAGGATTGTACAATCACGAGTCTTGGTGTGTATTCACAGGTTTTAGACTGCCAAAAACAAAAGAGAAAAAGGATAAAAGTGGGCAAAAACTGCCCAGAACCATCGGAAACTGCTCTAACAGTCAGCAGTTTTCACGTACCAGTCAACTGGTACGTTTACTGGTACAATGATTGGTATTGTTCACTGAATGTACCAAACGATGTACTAGTCGACTAGTACCATTAGAGAGTTGTATGTTTTTATAGACAAACACTAAACAATGTACCAGTCGACTGGTGGATCAACTGGTACTATTCATAGGTTGTGTAGACGATGTACCAGTCGACTGGTGGATCTACTAGTGCCATCAGAGAGTTGTCTGTTCTTACAGACAGACAATAGACAATGTACCAGTCAACTGGTGGATCGATTGATACTATTCACAGACTGTATTAGACGATGTACCAGTCAACTAGTGGATTGACTGGTACCATCTGAGAGTGATCTGTAGCATATTACAGTCACTAGACGATGCACCAGTCGACTGATGGAATGATTGGAGACTTAAAGACTTATATTCTAAGTTTTTTTGGGAGAGTTTTAAAAATTTACAACAAGAGAACAAGAAAAATACATGAAATACATGAAAATACAATAGTGAGAGATCCTCCTGGATCAGATCCACCAAAGACATTCATGTTGCTTGGATGAGCTACGAATATGTGACATGATTTACTATTAATATGAGATGTTGATCACATTATGTGATAATATATTGGACTGATTAATATGATAACATGTCATGTGTGTGGTAGGATAACATGTTTATATCTTGTTGAGATGCAATTGGTAGTAAGTAGAATGATGTCTTCTACTTGTTGATAAAATGTTTTTTTTTTTTTATGATAAAATCTGTAGAGATAATTATCATGTATGTAGCTAGTACATTTAGCTATGCAGACATGGGTACTAGGACATCAGACTAGAAACTCCCCTTAATACGTGATAGGTACTTAGGGTGTCAAACGATTGTGAGACCGTGGTAGGACCACGGCGCATGTTAGATTATGAGACTCTAGATGGATGAGTTGTTGATATTGAAACTCCATAGAACGAATAAAGTTGTACCTGAGAGATGTAGGGTGAGGCCGACTATACTCCAGGGTGGTGTTGGGACTTAACCATTGGTTGACCGAGAATACCCTGGACTTGTATGTAGGGCATGTGACCGTTTGAGATCCTCCTAGGGGTCGGTCTAGCGAGCTTGGGGATGCTTATGAGCCGATAGGGAGATTTTTGTGGAGAGACTTTCCTGGGGGTCAGTCTAAGGAGCCTGGGGCTGCTTATGAACAGACAAGGAGACTGTTATGTTGAGATCCTCCTGTGGGTCGGTCTAACGATCCTGAGCCTACTTAGGAGCCAACATGGAGACTGTTAGATGGATATCCTCCTGGGGTCGGTCTAGCGAGCCTAGGGCTACTTATGAGCCGATAAGGAGATTGTATTAGTGTAATACCTCGGAATTTTTTTAAATCAATGAATATGTGGATATTATTTATTTTAATGATGGAAATTGAGAATTTTAATGAATAAATGTTAAGTGGATCAAAATATGGACAATGGACCAATTATGGCCCAATTGGACCATGGATTGGATGAAATTCATTTAATGGGTCAATAATGATTAATTGGGTCAAGAATGATCAAATTGGGTCAAATACCTATTTGGGACCCAATGGGTTAAGATAGTTAAGCTCTAAGATAAATGGATAAGGATGAACTTAATTGGGCCATGGGCCCAATGGTGATCCAATAAGAGGAATGGATTGATTTGGAAATCAAGTCATCTAAGTTAATGTTAGTTGGACCTAAGTGACATGGCCGAATAGGGCCCACCTCCACCTCATCAAGTAAGGTGGCGTGTGGACCCAAGGTTTGGTGGGGCCGGCCACCATGGTTGAATTGGTCAACCATGGGTGTATGCATAAAGGGAATTTAAGCAAGTGGAGTTAAGTTGAATGAAATTAATTAACTTAATGATCCAATTAATTAGTTAATTAAGCTAAGTTAAAATGGTGGTCAAATGGTCAATGAAAGACCAAAACCACCCATTGGAAGACACCAAAAACGTTGGATAATGTTGTTGGGTCAAAAAGCATAAAAAATATCTTCTGCTTGGTAAGTGAGGAATTTATGATGAAGTGTAAGTTAAGCCATCTTAGGATAAGATGTGTTTTCTCTCATTCTCTCCCATTTCACTCTCTTCCCATCTTTCACTCTCTCATGGCCGTCCCACACTAAAGAGAAGGAAAAACAAAGCTAAGGAGAAAAGAAGAGAAGGAGAAAAGAAATAAGTGCAATTTTTAGTTCACCACTCTAAGATCAAGGTCTACTATCTTCTCTCTCATCATCTCCTCCTCTCCCTTTCTCAAACAAACCATACCATGGCCGAACCCAAGTTTGGAGGTTGTCACCATTGATCATGCATCTTAGCCGATCAAACAAGGAGAGGAAGAAGAAAGGAGGCCAAGGAGTCCGACGGGAGCGAAGAAAGTCGGAGGAGACGACGGATTGTAAGTATTTTCTAAAACAAGAGATTTGGCTTTTCTTAGGGTTTAAGAGGCTATGAAATCCATTTCTTGGATCTCAAATCTATCAAATGGAAGGATGAAAATGGGAAAAACCCTAAATGAGTAAATTAGGGTTAAGAAGAAAAAAATAAAAGGATTAAGGGTGTTATGTAATTAAATGGATTAAGCATGGAATTATGTAATTGGAAGAAATTTATGGGCCATAGGGTTCGGCCATGCATGGTGGGTGATTAGGTGATTGGTTATGTGATTGATTAATTGTTAGGGTTTTGTAAAGAATGGAAGCTATGGAGGGTGAATTATGATTATTAGGGTCTTAATGTTTGAATGGGGTAATTTTTAAAGGCATTGTGAATGAAGAATGCATGGGAAGTATGAATGATGTTAAGGACCTTAAAAATGGTAAATGGGAGTGGATCATGAACCATGGGTTCGGCCATGGTGTATGGCTGAACCCTATGGTGATCAAATGGTGGATTTAATGGTTATGTATTATGGAAAAATAAATGGGGAATGTTGGTGGTGTTGATGGACCAATGTGAACTTAATGTTGATAGTTGGGATGGAAATGTGATTAAGGAATGATGAATCAAATGTATGGTTTAGGTTCTCTTAATGGAAGGACTTATGATGAATCTAATATGTAACCAAAGACAAAGGAAAATGGGGATTTGGTTAAGAAGGGGTTGATTTTTAATGAACCCAATGGTAGATCATTTTGGCCTAAGACTAATGTGTAGGTATATGTTTAAATGAATGGACTTTAGGTTAAATTAAATGACTGATGTAAGTGGTCTTGTGATATGGGTGATGGGTCAATTATGGACCCAAGAATGTGGCTAAGAATGATGATTTAATTGTAAGTCATTTTTATAGGCTAAGGAAGGATGTATGTATGTGATTAATTAATGGGGATTAGATTAAGTAAATGACTAATTTTGATGGTCATGTGACATGGTTCAATAGGTCATTAATGGACCTAAGTTAGGGATCCAAGTTTATGATCAATTATAAACTTAGTTAGGCAAGGGTGAATGAGTAATTAATCATGGAGAAGGGGTAGTGGTAAAACCGTAATTAATGGCCAAGTTCAAGAACTCCATGGGAGAGGACCATGGATTTAGGGGCACTAAGTAATAAATTTATGTACGGTTAAATAAAGCCTAGGAGGCTGATTTTTAGACTCATGTAATTAAAATATGTAATGGATTAAATGGGACCCACAAAACCTAAATAGTGACCGATTTTTCATATGGACTTGGAAATGATTAATGGGCTTAGAAATAGGTAAAATATGGACTGATTATGTGTATGTAATAAGGTATTGGATATCGCGAACAGTACGCGTGTCGGTAGCTGGATTATCGGACGAAAACGAAAAAGAAGAACGCGAGTCGGTATTCGGTAGGATTCCTACCTTTTTGTAAGCCGTGGATTATGTGTATGTGATGGTTTTCCATGATTTATTTCGGTAATTATATGATTTATTTTAAGATTGGTTTTAATGCTATGGATTATATTTTAATGTTATAGATTATATTTTAATGCTATGGATTATATTTTAATGCTATGAATTAAGGATATGAATTATATATATTACATAGCATAATGCACTGACATCTTATGCATGGCATGGGGGGGAAAATAAATAAACCGGAGTCCATGCTCCGTCGGGGCGACCGAGAAGCAAACATGGGGATAGCCGAGGTGCTATAACCGGAGTCCATGCTCCGTCGGGGTGACCGAGAAGCAAACATGGGGATAGCCGAGGTGCTATAACCGGAGTCCATGCTCCGTCGGGGCGACCGAGAAGCAGACATGGGGATAGTTTGATATGCTATAATCGGAGTACATACTCGGTCGGGGCGACCGAGAACAGGCATGGGGATAGCCTAATAGGCTATAACCGGAGTCCATGCTCCTTCGGGGCGACCGAGAACATGCATGGGGACACCTTAACGAGGCCTTACCGTCAAGGGGGATATTTTATGATTGGATATATCTTGACGAGGTTTTTCCGTCAAGGGGGATATGACATCATGATGATGGGGATGATGGGTGGGATTCATAACACAGACACCCATGGCATGGCATTCACTTTATAGTTTCATTATATGATTGTCTACCAGTTTTCACTATATTATTATCGGTATGCTTGTTATCACTAATCCATGTGCTAGCCCTACTCGGAGTCCTACTGGGCGCGTGGTCTAACGCCCTACTTCTGCCCTAGCTGATGACGCAGGAAATGCCGAAGCAGAAGGACGAGATGGGAGCCAAGCTTAGGAGCTTAGGGAGGCGGACTAATTACTTTATTTAAGTTTATTTTGGGAAATGTATATTTGAATAGTTTAGCTTGTCGGGCTGTATGATTAGATTACTTGCGATATTTTGGTTTTAATTTTGGACATTGTGATGTTGAGATATTTTTGTTAGTTAAATGAATGAAATCTTCTCTGCTATCTAAAAATTTGTAGGTTAGTCTCTATTATCTTCCCGCATTCAATTTCATTTTCCTCGAGCTTACTTCTACGTGTGAACCATTCTCCGTGGACTTCATTCCACGCACACGTAGGGTTGGCCAGTTAAGGGCCGGGCTTCAGAAGCTCGGACTTAACTCGCGTCGTAACGTCCGCACCCTTTGTCACTCGTTATAAAAAAAAATAGACTCTGATTTCGGTGAAAATGGGCGGGCGTTACAATTAGTATGTTACAAACCTGACTCACGGGTCTCTGGGTTATGAGTTGTAGTCACCTCTAGTGGAGTAGTTGGATTGGACTAAGTGGACACTTGTCACTGCTACCCTATTGGGTTTGTGCGCTAGATGTAGAATACTTTTTTCGAGATTGTGTTTGTAGTTATCCTAGTCATGGTGTGTCCATATTCTCATTTGCAGTGTATGAGTTATTATTATGTGATGTATGTGTTATCCTCATTGGGCACGTTGAGCTCATCCCTTGCCTTGCAGGTGCTCCGACTGAGGCAGGACCTAGTGAGTCCCAATAGCAGGCTTAGGAAGCTGGAGCTGGATGGTCTAGTTCTTTTAATGCTTTATATTGAGAGAACAATTGTGTTGAATTTCAGTTACATGTTTTTATGGGATGACTGTAATAAATTTTGATATCTACGTTGCTTGATATTTAAGTTATCTTGAGATTATATAACTATGTTATACTATACTATGGTTGGATGTGGGTGAGGTTTATGTCGGGAAGTGGGTTGTCCCGTTCCCTTTTTAAAAAAAATACCCGAGATAATGTTACCGTTTTGTGAGATTATATCAATGGTAACATGCTCGTAGCAAGTTGGGGTGTTATAATTTGATACCTCAAATGTGTTCCACAAGTCAAGGCTACTTTCAAACACCTGATTTTGAAGTCTCCTTAGCCAAATTTGGGCCAAAAGTCACTTCCACACATCCTCTAAGAGACCCTTAATAGTACGACGGGTTGGGTCACTACAGTTCAAGCCCGCACTTTCCTTGGTCAAAAATAAAATCCTCTTTACCTACAATGATGGGTGCATCACTTTCTTGGAGGGACAAAATTTAAATTTCATTTTTGGATTAAAGTCATTGGACCTAACGTCCAAACCTCAAATTTGAAGCCTTTGGCCAGACACTTTATTGTGGCCCAACCTTCTTTGTTTTTCTCTTTGAAATTAGCTATATGAAGTATCTATTCTAATATCAATTGATAAAAATTTAACCATTACATTAAAAGCTCTAGAGCTAATGAAATGCAAACAATCATTCACTTTATCCTTTTTCATGCTAGGTTAACCCACGCCTTAAGCTGAGCTCTATTAAACATATGTCAAGTCATAAATGAATCTCAACAATAGTGGCTAGGACCATTCTTATAAACTTCACCACATTTATAAAGTGAAGGCCCAAGGAGATTTAATATAGGGGTGAGGAAAATGACTTAATTTTTTTGTCAAAATATAGCTCCAAACTAATTAGTATCTGGACCAAGTACTTAATCAATGATAGAAGAATGTTTTGAACTTTTGATCCAAGGGTCAAGCTTGACAAATTAGGCCACACAACTAGAGTTCATAAGAGGCATCTAACCTTGCCAATTCACGTAGCGTTATAAAAGTTAGTCTTAATGTTCTTCCACCGTTTGCTTCACCTTTCATACACTCAACCATGAAAAACATATAACAACATTCCAGGCCAACAGTCAAGATAGAAATGTTCGGAATTTCCAATAGCATGAATTTGTTATGCTATCAGTTATTTTCATTTTACTTTTCTGGACAACGTTTGATTTGATGGATTTATGAACATAATCTATTGGTCACAACTAATAATAACAGTTGAGTAAAAATTGTTTCTATGAGAACTAGTGATTATGTTTGAAGTAGGCCAGAACACCAACGAATGGTGCATTTAGGTACGTTGTTGGTTCTGATTCTGCGAAGAGCTCTCGAGAATCAGGGTAGGCATCTGTAGCATTGGGTCCTCCAACTAGAGCTCCAGTTAGCAAATTAGGGTTTGGATCCTGACTCATGAAGTAGGGAGTTCCATCTTTGCACCCAATGTGTTGTGGATGTTGATCAATGGAGGGAAGAGAAGAGGCCCGATGGTGAATCCGCCTGGGGAACTTGTTGCCATATCCCACCATGTATGACATTTTCAATGGATTGCTTCCTAGAATGTAATCAACCTGCAACATATTCCATGTCCAAATTATATTTAAAGAAGGAAAAAAAAAAGTATAGAACTCAATTCATGTGTTTAGTGTTTCTACCTGGCCTTTAGCAATTTGAATAAGCCTTGAAGGAGGCACTGCGATGTTTCCACAAATTACGACTTGGCCAGTGCCAATTAGATTGCGAGCATAAACGAGGAGGAGGAAGGAAATGGCCGTCGGATGTTGCATGTTGCTTCCTCCAGGTTTAATGAGAAGCCCACCTGCAATCCATAAACAATGGCAGTGAGAATAAGCATATTATGAAACAATAAAATTGTCAGATGTTTAACGACAATTCTCTTGCTTAAATATCGATAATTTATTTGGTTTAAGTTTTAAGTATTAAATTAGATATATTCATTTCAACTTCTATATATATGAGATTTGTAGGTGATTTTGTGTATCCGTTGGATTAGTTTGAGACGTGAAGTGAGATATCATGTTATAAAAGAAACAAATGAACTATCATTTTTTGAGAAGAGAAGATGGTTGTCTTTATAAATATATCATTTATTGAAGGTCAAATATCATCAAGAGAAATGATTTCCAAGTTAGAGTGAGGTCCAGTAAATTTTATATATGAAACCCAACTTTTATTGAAGGAAATCATTGAACATCCACATCCTAACGTAATAGTTAATCGACGGGAAGGTCACCTAGTCACAGATTTTTTAATCTATCATAATACCTGATGACGAATATTTTGCATGAATAATTTAGAATAAAATTATTAACAATCATAACGAGTTCTTAAAATAAAAAATTTATTTGAATTAAAGTAATTTCACATATATAATTACTTTAACTTTATATTAATTGCATACATTGTCACCCTCATTTTGTAATTTCTCTATCAATCATATGAGCATAAAATTTATTGAGATGCTCAATTACATCCTTTTTCAAAAAAATGTTATCACTTGCCAACTCTTATGCTCACTCACCCGTTCACCACACTCTCTTTTTTTAAGGGCTGAAATTCGGGTCGAGTTGGGTCGGATTTTAAAAAACCCAATCAAACTTATATTAAAATTTATTGTACCCGATCTGTTCCGATCCGAATTACTGTCTCGAATTACTCAACTCGACTCAACCCGAATTTCTGACCCGACTAAACCTGAGTATTATTTTATAATTCGGTGCACTCGGACTAAGTCAAGTCGAGTTGATTTTAAATTTCTCAACCCAACTTGATCCAAATTTCATGCGGATTTTTTCTTTTCCAACCCGACTCTCAATGTACAAATATATAACCCAAACCCATTGATTTCTCAGGTCGAATCATGCGGATCCAGTTAAAACCCAACCCAAGTTTAAACCCTAATTTTGTTCCATTTTTTTTTGTTAGAAATGATTTATTCTATCACATGTCGAGATATAAATGTCTCGGAAGAAAAACCTGGTGAGTATGTAACACTTTTTGTTGGTGATTCCGGCACAACACTGCACACGAATTCATCTGCATTGATCTTGAAGCGGTCAGGAAACTCGTCGTTATTCAAACCATTGAATTCCTGCTGCACCACAGCAGAAAAACAAGAAATATATATAAATATTTCAGATCTTCTTTTGCAATTCTAAATAAATTGACATCTAACATATTTTGGAATGAGCAATCATATCATAAAAATTATATTCACTAAATCTATTTAAATACTAAACTTATTTTCAAATATGTTATTTGAATTGGATATAGATTTATGAAACTAGAGGATAAATTGAAAATCTTATTAAGAGTATTTTTTTTTCAAAATTTTCACACCTTTTTGTGGTCTTATATCAAATAATGGTTTTAGAAATAACTTATATTTTGATACATTTAATAAACATTTATTTGATGTAATTGATAGATTAAAAATATCAAATATTAATTTATTAAAAGAATTGATAGCAATTTCAGCGCTGCACCAAAAATACTTGTGTGTTTAAAACTGTAAATAGGTGATGCAATGCCGTGTCAAAGGGGTAGAAAAAAAAAATTTGAACTCTCAAGTCATCATTATCAATTTATCACGACGAAAATTTTTGTCACCTGTCTCTGTCTGAACTTGACTAGTGAATGTATATTTCAAAATTATAAAATAGAAAAGCAAAAGTGTAAACATGGCTATCCATTTTCCAAAAATAACGTGAAATTGCTCAGTCTTCGGACGTCTTCTCTTCTATAGAGAAGGATTTTTAAACGAGACTATTTTTCAATCGATTTTTACAAATAAGCTATCAAAATTCATTTACTCTGAACTTTATGAACTCCGAGACTGATTTTAAGTGAAAAGGGTATAGTTTTGGACTTCAAAAATCGCATCCAAAGAATTAAGAAAAATCAGTCTCGGAATTCATAAAATTCCGATTAGATGAATTTTGATACCTTGTTTATAGAAATTGGTCGAAAAACGGCCTCGTTTGAAAATCTCTATCCACAAGAGAGAAGACTATCCAAACGAATGCATTTTATACTGAAATATTCGTTCGGACGGTCTTAACTTCCGAACGAACACATTTTACACTTAAATGTTGATGATTTAAAGTAGAAGGGCAAAATTGTAATTTTACACAATTTTTGGAAAAGTGGTGTCTCCTGACAAAAGACGGTGGTGTCTAAATGACCAGCCGTTCTACATTTGTTCAAGACTATAATTAAATTTATCAATGCCAATGAGTTAGAGTCGTGGGTCTTTAGTTAGATGCAAATTTTATTTAAAATTTAAATATATAAATAATATTTAAAAAAATATCAGCCAAATTTTTTAAAAAAAATCAATATGACATTAAATTAAAATAAGTTTAACAAATATTTAAAATTTTGAACTAAAATTTATCACTAACATTAAAATGGAAAAAGGCGGGCAAGCAGATTAGAATTGAAGAGGCTTACGTTGGCCTTGGAGAGGAGGAGGTTGACGCCGGCATGCTTGTCGTCCCACCCAAATTCAGCGACGTTGCCAACTTGCTTATCTCCACTCATCAACTCTTCAGTTGGTTCTATTCTATGTACGTTATTCATAACATAATCCCAATAAAACTGCTTGTTGGTTGCCTTGTGCAACCACGCAGCAGCCCACAATAGCTCATCCTGCGGTACAAGTGTCAATGCAGGTGAATCAAGCAGTGCCATATTTACATACATTCTAATACATATTTAAAAATATTATATTAAAACATTGTTTTAAAAAAAAAATTGGAAAGAGCAATCTAATTCATTCTTTACATCTATGAATATATTTAAAATTTTAAAAATGCTTTAAAGTTTTTTTTTTTTCCTGTAACAAGGGGTATCCTGAAGTATTTTACCAAACAAGACTGATCCTTCTAGCCATGCACTGCCTAGTCCACATAGTCGGCCCGAGAAAATCAGGAGCCAAAATTGGAAGGTTGGACGTGGAGAGCAAATCCACACCAGCTTGACCACTGGGCTAAATACTGGTGGGTTATATTCTAAGGAAGAAGCCCTCTTCGAACTCTTATATAGCTTTCACTAGACAAATAGCAAGTTTTTTATTTATATATAAGACAAATTAGTATTTTAAAAGACTTAATAGAGAATAAAACAATAAAACTTTGAAAATCAAAATAGAGTCTCTCAACTTTGGGCTCTATATGCGTGAATGTTGAGTTTTGCTTAGAACTCAAAGAAATCATATGATGATTGTGTTTTTTGAAATTACCTGAAGTTGTACCTTCTTTGAATAGGGATCTTAACTTAAAATTAATTCATCTATATAACAAGGAAATTATCATAGGAGAGAGCAAAGCCTAAACAAACTAAAAAGGGAAATAAGCCAAGAAAGGCCCAAAAGAAACAAGATGATTGTTTTATACCTCGTAGCCACTGAAGTCACAATAGAAAGGGCAGACTGCAGACCCAAGACTTGCGCTGTATGATCCCCTGTGAGCATCCGCGAAGTCAAACACCTAACAAAGATACATTATTGAGAGAAGTAAGTGACATTACTGAAAAGATACACAGTAATACTCCGTTTCCTCTCTCCATTCAAATTCATAATGTACTGCATTTTGCAGGCAAATTCAAAATGGTTCAGATTAAGAATTTGCAAACTGAATTCAATTAAATGGTTCAAGCAAGTTATTTTTGCAAATTTCTAGGTAATCCACTCAATCTTGTTTCCATCAATTTCTGTTGAGTTTGAGTTAACCGTGTGGTTAGGGTATTATACCACCAAGTCATTGTAGTTTTAAATCTGTAAATAATAATTTTAACTATCCATATGTATTAGTCTATTTAAAAAGGGACCGGATGAAGCAATATATGTATTAAAAGAATTCACGTGCGCCACTATCGTACATGAGTGATACCTTGTTTTAAAACTCCATGTGAGGGTTTCAATTCATATCCTCTTTTTCTCTCATCTATCTACTCTTTAGGAATTGGAATTTGACATAACTTGAGTCCATTTTGATTGATCTCACCCATAGATTGACTATTTTTATTATTCATTTTTGGACCCTTAAAAATCATGATTTTTCAAATCTAATAGATCTAATTGTCTAAGAGAAGCATCATCCTAAGATGAACTTTTAAGCCCACTCACCCTATATATTGAACCACACCGTATAGTCCCACGTGGCCCAAGGGTGGGCTATCCATGAATAATACCACTTAAATGAAAGTTATTCTAAACATATGATACAAGTAAACATTTAACAGTAATTCCAATTGTGTATAACTGTAAAAGGGCTATAAACCTTGTAATAGTACTTCATCAAGCGGGAAAGTATTAGTAATAATCCTCAATCTGTCCCCAAGCTATCATGTTGTTCCTTAGACCATCGGTTCAATTTTTTAAAATAGATATAATCAATTAAGAACAGTTAACAAGACATAGAAGCCATCAATTATCATATCTATGATTTTATCACCGGACCGAAGAGGATGTATATGGGATCAAACGATTCATTCATGAAAATCCAGCTCTATCATGTCTTTGCTGCTAAAATATAATTTAGATCGTGATGAGATCAATTTAGATTGTGATTGATTAAAGTAAGAATATGATGAAATTGTGAGAGATTATGTAGATCTCTCAATTAGGCCGGCCACTCATTGTTTTCCATCAGTTTTTCAGTAACACAACTCGTGTTCCGTATCAGTTCTCGTTTCTTGTCCATTCGATCTACCAGATCTACGGCTGCTTACTATGCTCCACAACATTGACCGCCCACCATCTGACGACCTCCTTACTGCTATAGTATCGAGCCGCCCCTCTTGGCCGATAGTGGAGTTGTGTTGATCTTTTCTCCGAATTTTCTTGATTTCTACAGCTGCAAATCTCGTCTCTTCAGTCTTACTCTACTTTCCTTCCTAATGGATCTATCCTCTGTTGAGCCAAACCTGCTCAAATCCACTACCCTCCACCCAGATTTGCTCCCCCCTTTTGCAATCCCTCTGCTTTGCTAACCAGACACTAGATCCTCCGTCTTCCTTTGCTATAGTTTCGAACCTGCTGCCTCAGTTTCTTTTCCATCTTTCTCTAGGTTGGTTTAGTTTCTTTTGATGTAAGATGTAGTTGCTGTTTTTTGCACCTCTTTTCTCGGAGTGGATTCCCTTTCACTTTGACTCCATACGAAGCACTATATGTAGAGTCATCTTATTTTAAATTAATTTGACTTGAAGTTACAGGTGTTGTCCATATAATTTAAGCTAGAGATTCGTTGTTGTTATCATTGTTCTTTTGTCACTCCATTTGTCATGTGTCCCGTCACTACCCTCCATTGCCAGTGCTACTTTCTATCAATTGTGGCCTATTGTAGATCATTTGTCTGTTGGATTTATAATTGTGGCAATGATTCAATTCCTTTCTATGCTCTATCTATTTTCATCTCTGGATTATCTTTGCATTTAGGTTTGTCTATTTTTGTTATCCAGATTTTGTGTATTTTGAATCAGATATGTTTGTTTCTGTCTTTAATCTTGATTTGAGCTATTTATCATCGGAATTTGTTGAAGTCATGTGCTAGAATGTCAATCTTGATCTTTTTCAGCTCATCTGTAGTTTGATCTACATATGTGGCACATTAATTTTGTTCTTAGCTTCACCATCACATTGATTTGTTTTCGCTTCATAAGATGGCATCATTCATGGTTGGATCATATGATTGAATAAGTTCAAATTCAAATGGAAATCACTTGAGTTTGAGGTGTGGGGTTAAAGTATGATTTAGATTGTGATTTATAATTAGGGACCTTAGTTATCATCTAAATATTTGACTCTTATACAATAAAATAATATAAGGAATAAACAGATAAATATTACGATTTTATTCCTACTCACTGTGAATAATAATGTTGCTCAGTGTCTGTCTCAAAGGAGATCTTTTATTTATAGAATCATATTCAAATACAAGAAGATACGATAATGTAATTGAATTCAAAATAACGAGATAAATAAATCAAATTCAAATCACAATCAAATCAATTCAAATTTAAGATTCTATCACACCCCCGCAAGGTGTAGCGTGTATGGAATAACACTCGCTTGGAAACTGTAGAAATTGGAGATGAACTTCAAAAACTAACGTACTGACTTGGCAGAGAAGAGCTGAACTTATAGCACACTGACTAACTGCAGAGATGAAAAGAATTGACAACATATTAACTGACTGCAAAATTTGATTGAATTGGCAACACATTGACTGACTGCAAAAAGTGATTGAATTGGCAGCACATTGACTAGCTACGAAGATTGGATGAAGTGACCGCGCATTGACTGGCTACAAAGATTTGTTGGAAACGATATTAGGCTGCAGATTGGCTGCGCACAGTGAGCATCTATAAAAGAAAATAAAACATCGAGAAGAGCAATGGAAGAACATCGTTGTGTTGAGATCTGTTTGCCGAAGTTGTGCACTGGATAAAAAGACGCAAAAGACCGAGGTCATGACCATGACCGAATAAAAAATCCTACAATTGGGTTTGCAAGGCTGAATCCATAGCGGATGTGAAAAATAAAAGACACATTCTTATTGTAGACCTCAAGGGAAGTACTTCCAAGCCTTCAATAGTTACAAATTGATAATAGGCATCGCACTCAATGTTATCAGAACCGGACCGTCTAATGAACCGTATTTGAGGCATTTTGGGTTCAACCGGGTTCAGCCACTGTCAAAGCCGGTCAAGTAGTAATATAATATAAATATTATATATAACACTAAGTAAGACACCTTTTACAAATAACATTAATATAAATATTAAAAATAAAATTCAAACTCTAAGTAATATACCAAAACTGTGAAAAATATGGATTAAAAATTGTAATAAACTTTTATATTTCAAATATATCCATTTTTAATATTAATTTTTGATATTTTGGAGTGGAAAAAATTTTAAAAAATTAAAATAAAATATTAATTCAAATTTTGTGAGTCGCGATTCGCGGATCACGATTTTATCTTCAAAACCGCATAAAAGTCGCAGCTCTGGCCGATTTTCTACAGTTTTGACCCAAAAATAGTTCTCAGCCAAGACTGAACCACAGTCACCGCGATTCTAATCTAATCTGCAGTTCGACCGCGGTTCGGTCCGACTTTAATAACACTGATCCCACTTACCAAAGGTATTGGAATAATCTCCATAATAAAATGTCTGAGCTTGAGGGACATAAACATTGGGTGAATTAATAGCAATATGATCTCCACCTGCATCCATAGATCCTGACTGACAGCAGAAGATCAGATCTCTTGAAGTAATGTGAAGAGAGAGTGACGCAGGTTCGACTCTGCAGTATAGAGAAAAGTTGAAGAGCAGATCTGAGGCGTATAGTGTGTAGGCAAAAGAAGGTGACCTTGGCGGAAACGATTGGAGAATGATGATTTTTTTTTTGTGAAGCGGCAAATGATTGAAATCAGATCAAGGCGCAGGCAGACGATGGGTGAGGTGGAAGAACCGTTGTTGCAACCTTGGAAGGTGGGGCTTAAAAACAGAGACGACGAAGTCCGTCCTGAAACAGGGAAGAACAGAGAGCGTGCGTCTCTGTATGAGAGTTTTTTTTTTTGTGATTACATGGAGGGAATGAAGGTATTTGTGGTTTTGTTTTTATTTTTACTTTTAATCTAATCAATAGATAACCAATACAAGAACAGGGAAGAATACAGATAAAAAGGGATTGAGCTTTTTCTTTTGTTGATGGAGAAAGGGTTTAACGAGATTTTCCTCCCTTTGCCGGTGATGCATTTCCTCCAGCAGCAGGAGAGAAAAGGGGGCTTCTTGAATGGAGGCAGTCAAGGGAGGGAATTTTGATTATTTGGCTTGATACCACATGAATAATAATGTTGCTCGATATCTTTCTCCCAAGAAGAGATGTTTTATTTATAGAATCATATTCAAATACAGAAAGATAAGATAATGTAATTGAATTTAAAATAACAAGATAAACTAAAGCACATTCAAATCAAATTCAAATTTAAGATTCTCTCACTCACATTTTCTAACATTTGTCTTAGCTAAGATCACTTAGATCAACATCTCTAGAGAAAAATTGGTCGGAAAAAAGATAAATGGTCACTGATACCCTCAAAATCCTCCTTGTCCATCCATCCTCTTTCCTCAAGAGTATGATGTTTAAGCTAATGCTATTTTTAGGTACGACCAACGAAAAGAAGAACAAGTAGTAATAGCTGTCTTAACTTGATCTTAAACTGGAAAATAAGTTGTTTCTATCCATCAATTAAATAAATGAATGACCGAGTGGTAAGGTGGGAGACTGTAAATCCTTTTTCTCAGTTCAAATTCGAGTGTAGCTTGGTAAATAAAAGATTTGGAATCTCTTATCCTGCTAATATAACATGCCAAATCTTTGTCTAACTGAAGCAGAGGTGGACTTAATTTGAATCGAATGGACGAGGGGGTGGACTTTGGAATTTACATTTTATGAAACCTACTTTTCACTCAAATATGATTCAAAGCTATCTCAGCCCAAACATGTATAAATTGAGGCAACAATTTCACTCGTATTTTAATATGTTTAATAAATAAATTATTTAAATTAAACATGTTTAATAAGTAGAAATTTGAATTAAAAGTAAAAAAATAAATGAATAAACCATCCAAATGTGAACCTTATCCAATATGGACAAATCCGACATATTATTCCATATTCTTGTTTGGTGGACGAGAGTTGATGCACCAATAACTGAAGGTCTAGCTACCATCAAAGAAGCGTATGATGGTATGCAGACCCAGTCACCAACTAACATTTTGATAGTTAATTCGGTTTGGGTTTGGTGGTTTGGTGATCTAAATTCCAATTACAATTATAGCCTAATCATTCATGACGCCAATCCTGATTGAATCACGTTTCGAATGTAAAGCAAATATATTATAAATTATGAATTAACAAAGAGTTGATTGCAGGACCTATGGTAGTTGGAGACATGGTTAACCTACCGGTCTTAAAATCTGCACGAAAATTTTCAGAAAGAATGCCCCAAGAAAAGTAAATAAAGAAAATGCTCTTACTGATGATTAGTGGATCAAATAATTGAATAGATAATATAACAGAATACATGGACAAAGTGGACCCTGACTTGTCTTCCTTATAAGACTAAAAAAATCAACGATAAATATAGTATTGAAATTTTAAAAGACCAAATTCATAAGGTTAAAATAATTGTAAAAAAAAAGTGCGATTGTTCACACATCCTCTTAGTGTGGTTACCTGTAAGTCTCTACATATCTCATCCAATCGGATGACTATCAAGTTACTTCTAGAGTCACTGTTTGTATCTTGTTATCTTTGTAGTTTTCCATACTACACATCGATCTAATTTAATTTTAGTAAAATTTTGTCATATTTTATGTGGTTTGACAATGTGATGTTCTACATCAGATTGAGAAGGGTGGGAAATCTCATCTTCGTGGATTGATAGAGAGAAGAATTCGCCATTAGAAAGAGAAAGAGAAGGAAAACTCCAATGGGTATGGATGAGGAGAGAGAATTTGCGAGTGACAGAGGTCTTGATCCTCGATATAAGTAATATCTTTCATTCTCTCAATATAAGGCCTTTTGAAGTATGCGTATAAATGCACATCTCAAAACAAAACTGTGAAGATGCATGTGAAGTTCAAAACAGATAATATCTTTTGTTCTTTTGAACAATAAATTATCATAATCATCTTTATCTTATCAATCTCAATTTGACTTTTCATAGGTGGATTTGACAAATTGTTTCTGTAGTCTTACTGTCTATCTAACATCCTTAGGAACTCCAAGCTACAAGTTCAAATTTTACAATAATTTAATATTATTTTTATTTCATCCTTTCACTTTTACAATTTATCGCAATAAATTGAAGGAAAAAATTGTTTTATGTCTTATCTTAGTAAAAGTATTAGTGCACAAATATTTTTTTTTAAATAGTTTTTTAAGTCTAACTTCCTGATAATAACTCCTAAATTGTGTGACTAATACAATAATTCTCATTTGATTTATATAAATTTGAGTTAATTTATACAGTTCCGCCTTAAAAAATAAAAGAAAATTAGCTGGTCCCACCACTAGTGGCCTCATTAACTTGACCCGAGTTGTACATAGTAGCCTAACGGAGGATGATATCTCCACCAGAATTTAGATCGTCTTATCTCCACTCAATGATCTTTACTCATTTAGTCATCTCACCATGGGCAAGAGTTAAATAGGAAGTGTGTTAGGCAAAACCTGCTGCGGAATTTTTAATTCTTGGAACATTGACTCTTAGAATTTATAGTATATTATTTATCTTTTTTAACCAGGTATTCTCATCTCATATTAAGGATGAAACTAATCTCACAAATATTTGTAAACCTCCTAATCCATACAGTTAAGTCAATAGAGAATAATCTCTTGAAGAGTGACATAGAAAGATTGAGCATGAATCAAAATCAACATCTCAATTCATGAAATAAGCATCTTGCCATTGTTGGCCTTATTAAAAATGTCTTTTCATCTGAATCATAAAAATATTATTAAAATAGAATGAGAAATATCACATGGAGTTGGTTCATCTACTCGGGGATGTCACATTAGATAAAGTGTTATATATATATATATATATATATATATATATATATATATATATATATATATATATATATATATATATATATATATATATATATATAGCTAAACTCGACTCCTTTAATCAAAAGAAAAAGAGATGATGAAGACATGAAAATTATAATGATGATCTAGATTTAGATTTACCTGGATTGCTCTTTTGAGAAGTCTTGAAGAGTAGATGGGATGAGAATGTCGAAAGACAATGGAAGCAGCAGCAAGTGCCGCTGCCGTCTCGGCCGCAACCTCAGAGCCAGGATGGTCTTTATCAACAGCGTAGACAGTTCGAGGGGTATCCATGTCTTCTGGTCTTTCCCAACAGTTGTGGTCCTCATATGCCTGACCCACTTGAACGAACACCACGTCTTTCACAGACGTTGCCCTGAGCAAATAGTCAGTTCCCCAACCCACTGCCTTCTTTGCATGTATCAATTCAGAATCCATCATCTCTCCAAACTCCAAAATACTCCATGCCAACATCGTCGCCGAGAATGCCATTGGAAACCCAAACTTCACGTTGTCTCCTGCGTCGTAATATCCTCCTACTAAGTCCACCTGAAATCAAATAGGTCAAACTTAAGATAATCTCTTAATATCTGGAAGTTTCAATTGGCGACTCTGAGAACATGAATATGAAGTGACAAAAGTCTCATATTGGTTAATTTGAAAAATCAATGTCTAAATATAGTACTTGAGGCATTTTTCTCTTTTCAATGACTGACTTTGTGAGTAATTGAACCAAGTCGAATTGATAGTTTTTAATAAAATTATTTTTTAAACATCTACTATTTTATAATTAAATTGATCGGGATGTAATTGGAACAATGTATATCGATTAAATTGTGACATATATAAGGAGATAAAGAAGGGGAAGAAGACCGCTTGACGTCAAGAAGACCATTCATAAAATGGATCTTGAGTTTCATTCATGTTTAATTAAAGTGGACCACTCTATGTAGATATAACTGGTGTTTGTGGATTGAAAGTTTTAAATATATTCTATTTCTATCTAAAACCATCCAAATATTTAAAAGTCGACAAGTCTAACATGATTATTGTCGTCATAACGCCCTCATTACAGCAACTCTTTCAATGGGAAAAGAGTAGGTCGCAACACTAAAATGAAGCGTTTTGGAGGGTTATATGCTTTCTTGATGCTACCATTCATGTCATGAATTCATAACTGACACGTTCTAGGAATTAATTGGTTCGTGTTCTCATTAAATGAAATAAGAGTATCTAGATTAAATCATGTATTAGATGTTAGGCCCATTCCAGCATTAAAAATCACTATAGAATAGATCATATAAATTCGTTTTATTTGTAGTGTTTATTTAATGGATTTCTTTTCAAGATAAATTTGAATATCTATGAAAAAAAATTATAAATGGATGCAATCTCTATTTTATATAAAAAACTGCACAATCTAAATAGTAAAAGACGAAGGATAATTTTTTTTCTTTGTATAATCAAATATAGTAAAAGTAGATGATACCTTTGAAAATAAAAAACAAAAGTGTTTATTCAAAAATTTGCATCTTTTTATTTTCAAAATTTAATGACTAGAATTATATAGTGAAGATGATTGATTCATGATGAAATATTACGGAAACCTCAATACAATTAAATTCAAAATCTTTCCTAACTCCTATCACTGAAATAAGTGGATTATCATTGAAAGCAAATAAAGGTATTTATCCTATATTTAAGGGTTTCCATTTGGCAAAACCTTCCTAATACTTTGGATTAATTTTTATAAGCATATCAATAAAAAATAGCTTTATGAGAGGGATCATGAATAGTGTGGATCATGTGTCGTTCTACCTTAATCTTAATCTATTCTAGCCCTCTAAAACTACCAGTCATATGTGTCTCTCTTGTTGTCACTTATTGTAATCAAAAGACGAGAAAGTCAGTTTCTAACATTTTTTTTTTTTGAATCTAAATTCCATTTTTTATGATGTATCGGTGGCATGACTTGACGATGAAATGAATTTTTAGTATTCTTTAATCTTTATTAATATAAATTATAAATTTTATTTTTTGTGATAAATACCTATGGGCCATGATTTGCATGCCATGATTAAGTTTACTTAGAAGAGAATTGAGGTGTATGAGAAATCCGTTATCATTCACGTTTATCATCTGTATAAAAAGCTCAAATTTAGCCTGTTGAACAAAAATGTTTGTTTGAGTCCATTTATTTAAATTGAGTTTAGATTAATTGCAAATTAAATTCAAACAAATGAACACTGTCACGAACACTAGATTCCTACGAGGCATTTTAAAATAAAAAATTAATAATAATGAAATTGTTACAGACTAATCTAACTCTACTCAATGAGTAGTTTCTATGTTTCTGAAATACAAAAAATGTGCCTCATGGAAGATTTTAGTTATTCTGAAGAACTAGAAAATCTATGTTCGGTAGAAAATTAGGGAGCTCAGTCTGGACCTTATCGACGGACACACATAGGATGGCTTTAACATATTATGGGTTAATTTATTGACATGTAGTTCAGCTTTATCAGATAAGTATGGATTGTTTGAATAGTTCACAAAATAATAGCACAGTTTAAGAGTCTTAGATTTAGAATTTACTAGAAAAACAGGCACGTGAATCATAAATAGTGAAGTTGTCAGTTCCAACCAAACGTTGCTGGCCTCCAGCTAAACAAAGAGAAGAAGAAAAAAAAAACAAAAAAGTTTATAAATAAAAAAGAAAAAGAAAAAGAGAAAAAAGAAAAGAAAATGTAGAAATAAAGAAAGCCAAATCATTTAAAAAAGAAAGTAAGCAAAAATGATAGGAATACAAATCGATATCATATGAATATGGAAACAGAAAATTCTACATATGCTAACAAATCTCCTTGCAATATTTCATAGTGGATCCGAAAGAAGGATTCTTATGTTATTTTAGATAAGATATCCTTAAAAAAAAAAAACCTAACAAACTTATAGGAGAGACACTGCAACCATTGCATGTATTGTTTGTACGCTCTCATAAGAATAAAAGAAAACTTATGGAGGAAATGATGCCACAGGGTTATTACTTCGTCTCCTCATCTACCCAAAAGTTTGGTCTTGGTAGTTGCTGCAACAAACTTAAAGAGTTATTTTATTTATTCTCTCAAAAAAGTTCACTTTATAAAGAATGGTAATAAATATTTATTTTCATTGGAACACAGTATTGATGAGAGAAAAATTAGAAAAAAAGCCACCTTTTATTAAATTATTTTATATTTAATATGAGAATTATAAATTTCTTAGAAGAAATAAGAAACGTCTCATTTTAAATTTAGTAGAAAAAAAATCCTCTTACTTTCTTAATCAAGATATCCATCTCAATTCACATACACTGGATAAATTCCATAGAGAATGACTTTTTGAATTTGAGTATGAATCTAACACAAAACTCTAATTTTTTAAAATAGATTTTTGACATTAAAGCCAACCGCTCTGAGTTCTCAGATAAGAACATGCGTATGAAAAAGAATGTGGACATGGAAAATGAAAGTTGAAAAGCGAGGTGAACACCTACCCCAAGATGATGGCCATCTTGAAGCGCAGAGTCTTTTCTCCAAGTCATCCTCTGCCCCGACGGCAACTTTCCTGACCTCTGTCCTTCGAAGAAGAGGATGCTTTTAGACAACGCCTCTGCATAGTCATGCTTCATTTCTCCTCCTTCCGACGCTTCCCAAAACATCAATGCTACCAACACCCACAACCCAACCTTCTTACACTTCATTGTCTCCTCCCTTCTACCTCTACTAAATAACAGAGATGCAGGAGAGGAGAAGAGAATTGAATAGATTATGGAGTCAGTCTCCTGACTACTGACTCTTGTTGAAGACTCTTAATTACTGTGTTCTTTGCATGTACCTTTGCTTGTGCAGAGTTAGTTATATACTGCTAATCTGAGCCAAGCCTCCAATGCGTTATGCTTGGGATGACAGACTAGTAGGGCCGATAGTTTTGCTGGAAGATTAAATGTCGGCCCAATTGTTAAGGTATTTAGATAATTCGATAGGGTCCACTTGTCTTTTATTGATTTGAAAATATTGCAAAATCTCATCCAATTTTAGGAGTTAATTTAATGAGTTTTGCCTAATAAAGAGAATTGACTTTGATGATCGTTATTCATATTTATCTTATAATAGATAGATTTAACATTTGTTTCCTAATAAGAAAAGATATGTATATACCTTAAAATTGACGACTCATTCTAATTATTTTTAATTAAGATGAATTCCGTCGTTTTCAGAAAAATAGTTACATTATTATTTTTAACTAAGATGAATTGAGTTTAAGTGGAATCTATTTAAATATGCTCAATTTTAAAACCACACATCAAAAGATTCGACTCAATCTTTTTGGATACACATATTTTGGTTATAGTTATTTTTGGAGATATTTGTTGAATTGAATAGAATGATCTCACGAGAAAGAAAATGACACAATCTAATTTGATTCTGAGAACAGAAGTAGAGGAAAAGGTTGTAAGCTGCACGTAATAATCTCAAAATGGAAATCATGGAACGTGTTTACAGAAGATGAAAATGTATGAAATACGGGTGTAAATTCATTCGGATAAAAATCAGACCCTTGAACATCTAAAAATGGTTAACATGCAAGGGTTGCTTTGAGGGTCAAGAAGCCCGTCTTATAAAATGGACTCTTGAGTTCGATTCGTGATCAATCTCAATGGACTACACTCCGTAGACTTAATTGGTGTGTGGATTGGGAGGTTTACACATACCCGTAAAATTAGTCTCACCTCCAACATATGATGGGAATACCCATGTTATAAAAAAGAAGAATTAAAGTTGAATCAAATGTTGGGATGGAATTGTGAGTTTTAGGCCTCAAATTTTTTTTTTTTTTTGAATTGAGTTGTATTGAGGGATAAAATGCACAAGACACAAGACACAATTTGGAAAAAATTTATATATTATATGAAAGTTTATATATACTTAGACCTTTCACAAATTCTCTTTCTTTTCTTCTTCTTGTCTTCTTAATTTACTAGTCGAATCAAGTCATTTCTCTCTAAAGGAAGTATTTGTTGGGGATTAGGGATTAATTAAATGCAAACAATCAATCACACAATCACACGACACAATATTTACGTGGTTCGGCTAGAACGCCTACGTTCACGGAGCGAGATCAAATTTACTATGTAAAGAAATATGTACAGGGGATTACAAGGTCTCTCCCTCTCAGATCTCCCTATCTCTCACGCTCTCTCTAATCCCTCTCTCTGTTTAACACAGAAATAAAATAATACAGGGAAGAAGAGAATAATAAGCTAGGGCTTAAGTCACCCTACTGGGCCTAAGCCCAGTAGGCCCATAAGTGGGGCTGGCCTACAACAATCTCCCCCTTCAGCCCCAGGAGGAGGAGAACACTCTGGCATGGATGTTATCTTCTGTAGAGGCCGGATGCCCCTACGCAGAACTCAAACTTGTTCTTTGGAAGAACTTTGGTGAACACGTCTGCTGGATTGTGGTCTGTTTACATTGATTTGTTTCTCTTCAATAGCTGCTATCAACCAATGATATCTCAAATCAATGTGCTTGGTTCTTGAGTGATACATGGCATTCTTACTCAAGTCGATGGTGCTCTGACTGTCACAATAGATTGTGTAGTCCTCTTGTTTAATGCCTATTTCCATAAGGAATCTCTTTTGCCAAACCATCTCTTTCCCAGCTTCTGTAGCAGCAATGTATTTTGCCTCTGCCGTAGAAAGTGCTATACATTTCTATAACTTGGATTGCCAACTGACGGCTCCTCCAGCAAATGCGAAAATATAACCAGAAATGGACTTGGGACCTTCAAAGGTCACCAGCCATATCTGCATCTGTGTAGCCGGTAATCAAAGGGTCTCCACCAAACATGATGCCCATACTCGATGTACCTCGCAGGTATCTGAAGATCCATCTCACTGCCTCCCAATGATCATGTCCTGGGTCTGACATAAATCTGCTCACCAATCCAACTGCATGTGCTATATCAGGTCTCGTGCAAACCATCGCATACATGAGACTACCAACTGCCGACTGATATGGAATCTAACTCATCTTTTCTTTCTCTGTTTCTGATGAAGGACAACATTCCTTACTCAGCTTGAAGTGAGCGGTGAGAGGAGTGCTAACAGAGTTGCAATCCCTCATGCCGAATCGCTCCAAGATCTTCTCAATGTATTTTTCTTAAGACAGGGTATTCTTTTTTTTTTTCTATCTCTGTCAATTTCCATACCCAAAATATATTTAGCAGGGCCAAGATCTTTCATGTCAAACGCCTTTGACAGGTTTGCCTTCAACAACTTGATCAATTTAGAACTCTTTCCAAAAATCAACATGTCATCCACATATAATAACAGGATGATGAACTGATCACCCTTGAACTTTTGATAATACACACATGAGTCACTTGAACTATGTTTGTATCCATTTCCTTTCATAAAAGAGTGAAACTTCTTATACCATTGCCGCGGTGCCTGTTTCAATCCGTACAAGCTCTTTTTGAGTCGGCATATAAGGTTTTCATTGCCCTTCAACTCAAACCTCTCGGGTTGTTTCATGTAGATCTTTTCGTCTAGGTCACCGTGAAGAAATGTTGTCTTTACGTCCATTTGTTCAATCTCAAGATCTAGACTCGTGGCCAAGCCCAACATAACTCATATGGAGCTCATCTTCACCACTGGTGAGAATATCTCGTCGAAGTCCACTCCCTTCTTCCGTCCAAAACCCTTCACCACTAAGCGGGCTTTATACTTCAGTATTTTGTCTCCATCATTTTTCACCCGAAAGACCCATTTGTTCTATAGGGCCTTCCTGCCAACTGGTAGATCAACCAACTCATATGTGTTGTTCTTTTTAAGAGACATGATCTCTTCTACCATAGCTTTCCCCCAGTGAATTATGTTTTTGTCGCCTATAACCTCTGAGTAACTCTCAGGCTCCCCCTCACTGGTTATCAACACATAATCAGAACTCGAGTATCTCTTGGATGGGTTGTGCTCTCTAACAGATCTCCTAGGAGGTATAACACCCTCCGATGTAGAAGTATTGGGGGGTGCTCCCCCTCGTTCGACTATCTATCTTTGTCCTTGATCATCCTCCACTGTGTCCTCAATTATATCATGTACTGGCTCATCAACTGTTTCATCTGTAGAGGTATCTGCTGGCCCACTAACACTGTCACTGTGACTGCTAGAAGGAACATCTGACACACTGTCGTCTAACTGACCGACTGGCGGTGCAGGTGAAGGAGAAAGAGTTGTTGTTGACTGAGGTGTGTCGGGAGTGGAGATAAGACCTTGATCTAGGTCACTGGAGTATGTGGGTTTATTGTTCACATTGAAGAACTCATCTTCACGGAATACCACGTCTCGACTCCTAAACATTTTCTGCTAAGCTGGATCCCACAGTTTGTATCTGAACTCTAGATCACCATAACCAATAAACGCACACAATGTCGACTTTACATCCAATTTCTTTCTCGACATATCAGGGATGTGTGCATATCAAACACAACAAAAAAACTCTGAGATGCTTGTAGGTAACTTTTCTGCCTGTCCACAAATATTCTGCCACTTCACCATTTAGGGGAGCTGATGGTGAGCAGTTAATGAGTTATACTGATGTCCTCACTGCTTTACTCCAAAATCTCTTTGGTAGGTTTGCGTTGTGAACTATGCAACGCATTCTCTCATTGTACAGTTGTAGCGCTCTACTACACCGTTATGCTAGGGAGTCCCTGACACTGTCAACTCATGTCGAATGCCGTTCTTCTTGCAGAATTCTTTAAACTCTCCCGATGTGTACTCTCCTCCATTGCCGGTCCTCAGACATTTAAATTTTCTACCCATCTCTCTTTCCACAGTGGCAACAAACTCACAGAAGAATGAGAAAGTCTGATCTTTAGATCTCATGAAGTAAATCCAGCACTTTCTCGTAGAATCATCGATGAAGGTAACGAAGTGCTTGTTTTTACCCAATGACTCTACCTCTATCGGCCCACAAACATCTGAGTATATTAGGTCTAGCTTCTTGGCATTTATGTGGCCCTTTAGATTGAAGGAAGCTCTTGTCTACTTGCCCATGATGCAATGCTCACAATTGTCTTGTCTGGTGCACTCAGTCAGTGTAATAAGGGTTTTCCTCTAAAGAATCTGCAACCCTCTCTTACTCAGATGTGCAAGTCTCCGGTGCCATAGAGAGAAAGCAGTCTCTCTCTCTCCACTGCGTGGATCTGGCCGGTGCAAACTGTGCCGGTCAAAACATACAGGTGATCTCTGATCACCTCTCATGCCATGGTAAGTGACCCTTTGCTGATCTTACAGCTGGTCTCCACTAAATGTACTGATGTATCCCTCTGTGTCAAGTACCCTCGCTGAAATGAGGTTCAATATGATATCTGGCACATGTCTCACATCTTTCAAACTAATCTCACAGCCATGACTAGTCTTTATAATAATGTTCCCAACTCCAGTGATAAGGGAACATGCAGAGTTGCCCATCCGAACTGCTCCAAAATCTGCGGATGTATATGTGGAGAAGAAACTGTTGTGTGGCGTATAATGATAAGTGACACCAGTGTCAATGACCCACTCAGATGAGGAGGGGGTAATGGACAGACTCTCCCCCTCACTGGTGGTCACTATGACAAGAGTACACTGCTCTTGAGATGTTGCAGTGGTGGTGTCTGAAGATTCTGGCTTTCGTTCCTGATATTGCATAGTCTAATTAATTTCTCTCTTCCACACCCTGCACTGATTCTTAAAGTGCCCTGCTCTGCCATAATGAAACCACTTTTTTTTGTCTCTGCCTCTGCTCTGAGATCTGTTACCTCCACCGGGTCTTTTCTTGCTTTTATGGTCCTAGCGACCATGACTTTTATGTCTTTTGCCCCTATCCTATGACACATATGCTCCGGAAAAAGAAGATATGATGCCCTTTTCTTTCCGTCTCATGTCTTCATTCATCAATGACTCCTTGACTGTCTCTAATGATATCTGGCCACCGGGCGCAGAGTTACTCAAAGCAATCACTAGAGTATCAAAAGAATCTGGTAGTGTCACCATGAGAAGAAGAGCCAAAATCTCATCTGCAAAGATGATCTTTGCACTAGCCAGCTGGTTCACCATACCCTGAAAGTTGCTAAGGTGTTCTGACATTGACATGTTCTCATTGTATATCAGTCTCACCAGTCTCTTGATAACAGAGACTTTGTTCACTGGCGCCTTGCTCTCATACATTGTAGACAGTTTGGTCCACAGTTCATTTGCCTTCTTTTCTTCTGTGATATGGTGAAGTATGGTGTCATCGACATACTCCCTGATCAGGTTCACAACCTTCAAATGCTTGTATTCCCATTCTTTTGGCTTTGTCTTCATATCATCAGGTATAACTATATCTCATAAGATTGGATGATATAAATCATGCTTAATCAGGAGATCTTGCATCCGGGTCTTCCATAGGAGATAATTGCTCGGTACCAATTTCATGACTGTAGAACTGGAACTGGATGTCATTCTTACTCTGCCTTGTGTCAAGTTTGTGCACAAACGCGGAAGCTATTGATCAACTCAATTTATTTTTGTAGCCCTGCACAAACCTAGGGATCTACTCCTGGCATCTAACCAAATACCCCTGAACTCCTCACCACTTGGGTGGTTCAATCAATTATTCAAACACATTGCAGGTATAATTTGTAAAAATAAATGACAATCATGAAAAAAAAAGGGAAACAATCAAATGCAAACAATCAATCACACAATCGCAAAACACAATATTTACGTGGTTGGGCTAGAACGCCTACGTCCACGGAGCAAGATCAAATTTACTATGTAGAGAAACATGTACAGGGGATTAAAAGGTCTCTCTTTCTCAGATCTCCCTGTCTCTCACTCTCTCTCTAATCATTCTCTCTGTTTAACACAGAAATAAAATAATACATGGAAGAAGAAAATAATAAGCTAGGGTTTAAGTTACCTACTGGGCCTAAGCCCAGTAGGCCCATAAGTGGGGCTGACCCACAACAGTATTATCAATTTTGTCTCTTCATTTCTTTCTAGAAGAGGGAAACTTGATCCAGTGATTTTTGTTTTTTAAACGATGTTTTAAAACTGTGCATTTTTAAGTTGTTGAACTCACATCAACTTTAATTTTTATTAAATATGGTTTGATAATCTAAAAAAAAAAAATCAAAATTCAAATCCTCAAATACCTTTAATGACCCTCAATAATTCCTACGAAATTTAAAATTTACTGTCTTAAATTGTTGAACTATTCTATTATTTATAATTATAATTAGTATAAATATGATTATTACATTTTTTATATTTTGTTGTTTTTGTATTTGGTATGTGATTTTTATTAATATATTTATTATATTTTTTTGCAAATTTAATGTTAATTAATATTACTGTAGCACATCATTTTGATGTGATTGATTCGATTGAGTTTGATTCCGGTTGAATTTTAGTTAAATCTTATCAAATTCAACCTTCTGTCAAGAAAATGTGAGTCACCGAATAAGATGGACTATAACAGGACTTGATCGTATAGAGACACAGTGTATTGAATCTTTTTCCTGATGGTGGAGAAAATAAATTTTAGTGGACATTGTTAACCGTTAAGGACATAACCATGGCAACAATGCATTTACATCGTTTACTTGAGAAAAAAAACTCAGTGCAACTGACTCAATTCAATAAAATCTATACTCAATTGGGATGATAGGAATAGTCTGGGGTCTGTCTTATTGTGTCAAAAAAAATAGGTTGCAAAAAATTATAGAAAGAATTGACTAGAGATTAAAAAATAGATAACATGGACTGTGTCAGATCATTGATTGAAATTATCAAACCATGTATCCAAATTATACAAACTCTTTGTCCACATATTTTAAGAAGATTCTTTTTAATTCCCTTTTTGTTTGAAGAATTAACCTGTTTAATGTTTGTGGTACAGAACAAAATGAGGTAAATCATGTATTCAGTTGTGTTCATTTTCTGAATATATCAAAGAGCCAATATAATCAGGATTTTCTGGCTTAGTAGCTGGAACTTCATAATAATCATTAGATACACCCAAATCCAATTAAGTGTTTAGAAGTAGACTCCGAATGGTGAATTTCCTTTTAGTTGCCTATTTTGAAAGTTCTGTCATTGGTGTATCACTTCTGCCTTGATCAGTAGTGACTTCATTGGTCCCACAGAAAAGACACTTCTGAAAATTAAGTCAGCCACTGACTCACCATATTGGACCCCACCCTGTACGCCACTGTGGCAGTGGGATCATCCATGTGGGCCCCACACAGTATACACTCAACGTTCGGATACGAGAGCCAACATAGGAATCCAGCAGTGTGCAAGATGGGGAAGGAAGCTAGGTTGCCAAGTTTTAAGCCGAGGAAGAATAGAGAAACCCAAAAAAAATAATGGAAAGAAAAATCGGCAAGAGAATAAAGAGGTGTTGGATTACCAAATGGTGTGGTCCCAACAGTACTGAGAGGCGAGAAATCCTGGAGTATGATCGATCCTGCTGGAGAGGAAACAAAGGAGAGCCAGCGAAATCAGAACGTCGAAAGCAAGGAAATAGTGAAGGAAGTGAACAAACCGGGACTGATTTAGCCAAAGAAAGGTTCGTAGAGAGAAAGAAGGGATTAAGAAGGAAACGAGAATGGGAAGGAAGGGGCGTCGCCTGCTGCCCCAATGAGCAGAAAGGAAAAAAATTGAGAAGAGAAAGATCGAGGGGGCCACCGATTTAGCTGGATGCAAATCCAGCAACTCAGATCTGAATCAGAAAGATAGGAAAAGAAGGAGGAAAGATAATAAGAAAAGGCTGGACACACACCACACTTTTCTGTTACCAGACACCTCTTTTCAAATTTTGGGATAAAATTACTGTTTTGCCCTTCCATGTTTTGATAGTTCGATCGAATCTTCACATGGAAGAATCAATCGAACGATTCCAGGAATCGTCCAATAGAACCTCCAAATGGAGTGGAGAGGGATTTTCAAAAGATGTCATTTCTCGACCGATTTTTACAAACAAGATATTAAAATTCATCTACTCTTAATTTTATGAACTTCGGGACTGATTTAAAGTGAAATGTGTATAGTTTTGGACTTAAAAAATCGTACCCAAAGAATTAAGGAAAAATGATCTTCTCTCTTAATTCTTTAGACACAATTTTTTAAGCCCAAAACTATACCATTTTCACTTAAAATTAATCTCGGAGTTCATAAATTCAGAGTAGATGAATTTTGATATCTTGTTTGTAAAAATTAGTCGAGAAGCGGCCTCCCTGCCAATTGTAATCTTTACGCGTTTGGCTTGGGTTTTCAAACAAGGCAGTTTCTCAACCAATTTCTACAAACAATGTATCAAAATTCATCTACTCTGAATTTTATGAACTCCGGAATTAATTTTAAGTGAAAATGGTATAGTTTTGGACATAAAAAATTGTATCCAAAGAATTAAGAGGGAGGATCATTTTTCCTTAATTCTTTCGGTACGAATTTTTAAATCCAAAACTATACCCATTTCACTTAAAATCAGTCCCGGAGTTCATAAAATTTAGAATAGATGAATTTTGATACTTTGTTTGTAAAAATCAGTCGAGAAATGACCTCTTTTGAAAATTCATCTCCACTCCATTTAGAGGTTCGATTGGACGATTCCTAGAATCGTTCAATCGATTATTTCATTTGGAAGTTTGATTGGACGATTCCTGGAATCGTTCGATTGATTCTTCCATGTGAAGATTTGATCGGATTATCAAAACACGGAAGGACAAAATGGTAATTTCACCCCAAAATTCAAAAAGAGGTGTCTGGTAACAGAAAAACGTGGTGTTTATATGTCCAGTCTAAGAAAATATAAGAGAGAGAGATCCGATTACATAAGAATGAAAATTAAGAAAGAAGAATACGAGGAAGAAAATGAATAAAATAAGTATAATTTGGGTATTTTTTATATGTTTTTTTTATTCGTTGAAAAATAAGGCCGGTAAATAAATTATTTGGCCAAGGTTTGTAATTAATTTGAATTGAAATTATTTTTGCTTTGAGCAAAAAGTTGGAAGTTCTCCCTTGGTAGATGTGAGTTCTTTGATTTGGTTATTAATTTTGATTTGTTTAATGTGTTATAATTAAATTACTTTATCACTGATTTCTACCCAACACAAAGGAGATCTGCACAATTTACCATAAGACTCCTCATAAGGTGCCATCTAAATACTAGATTGATAGCTATTGTTATACACAAATTCCACCATAGACAAGTGGTCTTCCCAACTGTCTTTCATATCCAGTTCACAAGCACGAACCATATCCTCCAAAATATGAATAGTCCGCTCAGACTGTCCATCAGTTTGAGGATGAAAAATTGTACTAAAACAAAGCTGCATACCTAGTTCTCTCTGAAGACTGCCAAAACTGGAAAAAAACCCTAGAGTATCTGTCTGATACTATTGAAACTAGCACTCCATGCAAAGTAACAATCCCATTTGCGGGAAATTTAATGGAATCCAAAGGTTCCATCTCCTAGAACAGCAGTGGGGGTTCATTAATTCCTGCCTCAGGTATATATCCTACATTATAAGGGACGTGAGCTAACAACCCATTGGGTGTAGTACATGAAAGTAAATAAAATTACTCATTGCCTGATCTCGTATTTCTTAGAGCAAAAGTTACGGGGAGTATTGAGAGTTAAGCCCAGAGGGTACGATGCAGAAAAGTAAACATATAATGCATAAAGTAAACACACATCAAGTCAAATAGGGTCAGAGTTATCCCTTTTATTTTCAGAAGAAAGAAATTAGGATTTTAGTAAGAAATAAAGTAGATTTTGAAGGTGTGACTTGAAAATAAATAAAAAAGGCTATTTTTCCATGGTTTCCAAAAACTCCATTTTTATATCTGATTTTCATCCCATTTTATTCCTAATCTTTCCTAAGGCTTATCAATGAATGAAAGGGAAAGTTTTTATACCTTCCCACAGAGTTTTGGCAGAGTTTTAGCTTGCCCACAAAAATCCAACTAAAACACCACTTGCAAGAAAAAAAAACAAATGGAAGAAGAAGAAGAAGAAATATAAAGATGATAGAGAAGTAGGAGGATGGCTTCAATCGCTTGTGAAATTTTTCTTTCTCACTTCGATTTGTATTTATAAGGAAGGTGGTAGGCTTGCAGCGGTAAAATAGCCTAACACGTCGCTTAAGCTAACGTATGGTATTGATGATTAAGTTATATTAAAAATATTATTATATTAATTTTAAAAATCTTATAACTTATATAGTTTTTTACAATAATCTGACTTCTTAGAAAAATCAAATATCGTTGGAGAAATTTGACTCCGCAGATATGTCGGGTAAATTCATCTCTCGAAAAAGTTCTAAAGTTCGAAGAAAATTTAAGGTCACAAGCCAATCTATCCGAGTGAAAGAATGTGCTAGAGTGTTTTCGTTAAAATGACTGTCCATATCTAACGATGTAGATTGGGCATCTCATACCTCATTTTGAAAATCTGAAAACATGAAATGGTTTGTAAAAACACGGATTAGACACAAACTATTCTTCTATAAAAATTTAACTTGCATATTTTTTTTTTAAATTATGGGTTTTATGAATATAGATCTTTAAAGGGGTTAAAATAATTACAGTTTGGGAAATCAATAGCATGATCTAAAAAGTCCATTAGACTTGAAATTTGAATTCATTGGGTGTGTGTGGGACTTTAAATACTTCAAATGAATTGGTTTTCTAGAGTGACAGTCTTAAGATCAATTATGGAAAAAAAAAAAAAAAAGTTTAGGTATTTACAATTTTGCCCTTCCAACTTCGACGACTTGGATCAATGAGCTTTTGAGCTCGGATTGGGCCAAACTTGGACTTTTCAGAAATCCCACTCCACAATCTTCACAATTAACGGATCACAAATCACACTTAACGGCACAAAATCACACAATTAAGCTTAATTTAGGGTCAGGGTATTACAAAAATCGTCCATGGTTTCAATAGAAAATCACCCATGATTTCCCATAAAGAGAGATCTGGACTAGCCTTGAGAAACCTTAGACTCTTGTAAATTCGGCCATGAGAGAACTTTGTTTTAGTGGAATGTTGAGAACTGTAATTTCAGACTCAAATCTGTCTTTTTATGTGCATTGTTGTGAGAAAAATCATAACTGAGTCTAAAGGACTCGAAATTTAATTTAATTTATATTTCTAAAAAGTCGCAGAGATATCTACCTATGTTTAAAATTTGAGAATTTTCTGAACAAGATTGAAACCCCAAATATCGCCTGCAAGTCAGGCCTAAATCTAGATCTGAAGTCTATATAACAGTTTTGCAGTAACCCACAAATTTAATTATAACTTGACCTAGAGGCCTCAAAACAATGCAAAATTTAATATTTCTAAGAAGTTAACAAGGAAATCTATTTACTGTTAAAATTTTAGAATTTTTGGATCAGTATGGATGGGTCAAAAATCATCTGCAATATGAAGTTATGTCCTAGACTGCAATCTGATTGGCACTATGAAACAGTCTGACTAAAACAACAATATCTTGGGCTAAGAAAGTCAAAATGAGTCAAACAAGATATTTCTGGAATCCTTTCAGAAATACCTATCTATAATAAAAAATTGAGAATTTTTTATTATCTGTACCGATCTTAAAAAAAATTGGAATAATGTGGATTTTGCATAGTTCTGCTGTGTAGTTTATGGACCTGAATTCTATTTCCTTAGCCTTATGTTTTAGGTTAACCTGTGACCATACTCGGGCCAACGACCTTAGACACTTGGTTTAGTGGTGTTTATAACCATAGGTAGCTTAGAAGTAATTTAGGGTTATTGATCGGACCGTTTGCCAGTTAATGGCAATTCCATGTTTTAGAGGCCTTCAAAACATATTAAATAAAGTGGATTTTTATTTGGAACTGTTTTCGACTACAATTTGCAGGAAACCTTAAGCTTTGAGTTTTGAAATCATTTGAGGCTTTTAGATTTTTTAATCGCACAAGTACATATCGCTAGATGAGGAGAATAATTCACTTACATAGTTTGTTTGTCATATGAATATACAATACTTGAAATTTTGTTCTATGTTATTGAGAGTTCTCTCTTTGGTGGTAGAACACGATTGACCCTAGAGGGGGGGTGAATAGGTCAATCCCAATTCGTTGGTCCTTTTAAAATTCCTTGATTGATTAATTAGAGTGTAGCGGATACTTCAATCAAGTGTGTGTGTGCTAGCAAATGTGATTATGTAATCAACACAAGAAATTGACTCTAGCACCACAAACAAAATGACACAAGATATAGAGTGGTTCTGTTAGCCAACCTACATCCACTGTTAGCACTAGCTCAACCTTGAGCTATCCCCAAATTCACTAAATGGGGACTTACACCCTCACAATTAGAGTATGAATTCTACCTCAACCGACTGAGAATTTCACCCACCACATGTAAAATAGAAATTCCACCTATTTGAATTGGCTGAAAATTCCACCCACCACATGTGCCAGAGACAACACTATAAATTTTTTATAGTGGTTCCGGAGCCAAGCCTCCTTAATCCACTTTCAAAGGATAAAGATTTTAAAATAAAGTTAAAACCAAGAAACACTTGCCTTATAGCTCTTTCTCAAAGATGTGTGCTTCTCAAAGATCCACCCTATGTGTGCTCAAGTTAATCCTGACGCTCTGCCTTGTAGTCGTCATTGAGCAATCACAATTTCAGGTAAGTTAATCCTGACGCTCCGCCTTGTAGCCGTCGTTGAGCAACCACAATTTCAGGGTGCCTATGAAACTGATTCTATCCTAGTTGGTATCTTTTCTTTCCTCCTCTATTTCTCTCTTTCACTAACTCAATCAATAGATTGATTGTATTAGATTCTCACGTGTAGGCACAAGAGAGTTGATCATTCCTTAGAGTGTGTGACATTTTTCAGTTCAATGAAAATATTTAAATGATCATACAACACTCATATTTATAGACAAGTCAACATAGTTTTTCAAACTGTCTAGTACCGACAGGTCAGGGGCACTGATGGGTCGGTAATCATATTTATTACCATTCAATAACTCGACTGTTGCACATTAAATGCACTCCTAACGGCACCATTAAGTCCCAATCGACAGGTTGGTGTCACCGATAGGTCGACAGTCATGGCACTTAGAGATTGGTCCGTACGAGGGTCTCGATCTGGGACAACACCATGCAGACAGAGTTTTATGTACCGAAACTTGTCATGTCCAGAACGACCTGTCGCCCTTTACTGAGGGGTCGGTACTGGTGCTTTCGATCGGTCGTGAATTACCGAGATGTCTGATTTCTTGAGAGTCCACTTGAGTTCTAAGTGCCAGAACTCATAAGTTATCATCGATGAGTCATTGACCACGAGGGGTTGTTAAGTTCATCACCGAGGGGTCGGTGTCTACGAGACTCTCAATTAGGGTCATACCTAGAATGATAGTTCAATATTCCAGAACCTTTGTCAATCTGGCAGACCAGTCTTTGACCACGATGGGTCGATCCTGTCTCCACTGAGAGGTCGGTGAGAACAACTGGTCGAAATGGCAGTGAACTTAATTCATATTTCCATGTTCGCTTCCAATTTCATTGTCAAACTTCCTTTCTAGGCCTTTTCTGATTTTATCATTTGTTCAATTAAGCCTAAGAATGGTCCTCGTAAGGTGTGGGTACCACCTAAAGTCATCTATGGCTAAATACATGTTTTGTGATTGTCATAACGATGAGCTTTAATGTGGTGGAGTATGATCTTCAATCTTGATCACCTTGAGTCTTCAAGGTTCTAGCAAATGCTTCTTCCCGAGTCATGGAATTGACAAACTTAGGGACTCGACAAAGCCGGGGCACTAACAATCTCCCCTTTTGTCAATTTCATGATAAAACCTAGAAGCTAATCCAATATAAGCCTACCCCTTATTACATCACATTTTAATACAAAAATTATATCAATTACATGTACATATTCAAATGGAAAAACAAGACTATGATCTTTGCATATTCTTGTTCAACTTGCTTCATTTCATGTTTTCCTGTTCAAGCACATAAGTAAGCAATACTAGAAAATTATAGAGGTGTTGGTCCAAAATATAAATATGCATCCATGGACTAAACTAGATTAGTACTTATGCTCCCCCAAACACCATGATTTCTTAGAAACCAACACTACCCATAGCATATCCAACTATCAGTGTTGAGAAAATTTTCTCCCCCAATCTTCTTTGAGTTTGAAGTCCCAAACTCCAAGCATAGACATTCTTCCATGTCCATTGCTTCTCTCTATTTCTTCTCTATTCTCCAAGGGGTCCAAGCACTTAGGTTTCTTCCAATCTTATCAATTACTCCCCCATAATTGGCTTTAATGTCTAATAGTTTCTATTACTTTCTCCCCCATTTTGTCATACAATTGACAAAGACCAAGATTTAGCAGCCTCCCTTTTTGACATGGTTGCTTGGAAAGAGCTTCTCAAAAAGTGATCGGAAACAGGGGAGAGATGACCAATGCTTACCCGACCACTAAATCTCACAAACACCATGACACCCTTGCTTCTTGAAGTGAGAGAAGAAAAAACCCTATAGTTTTCCGGCAAGATATTGCTCTGAGATATCTTACTGACTGGTCTAGGGCACAAAAGTCGAAAGGGAGATCACCAGACCTTTGAGGGAGAGGAGACGACAAATTCAAATGAATTGTCGTTTTCGCATAAATGGTCCATTTTAATTTAAACATTCTGTCTCACCGACATGTCGTTTCTATTGACAGGTCGAACCTTTCGACAATTTTCTCCATTTTCAGCAGTGCTCGATTTAACACAGTACCGACATGTCTGTCACACCAACTGGTCTATTCACTGACATGTCGACTATACCGAGAGGTTTAGATAGCAGAACAATCATCCCTGATTTGTGCAACTTGATGAAATCCTATTCTAAGCATGACATACACAGATTTATTCCAATATGGTAAAACACAGATATGCCAAACACAATTCATCAAATCATTAAAACATGCATAAGATCAAGATTTACATTCCAAAACATATAAAAATACTTTGAATGGAATGTATGACTTTTCAAGTAGAATATGTACTATAGCCAGGAATAGTACATTCTAGACTTTTAGTTAGCTAATTTTTCTCTTCTCATGTCACAACACTTTTCTGCTATGTGAGCTCACATGGTCTCTTGTGAGTCCATTTGTAGTGGTCTAAGATATGGAAGTGAATCTTAAACCAAAACAAAATATGAATGGTGGTCTATCTCCTGGGTACAAAGATTGTGGCATTTGGTGTTGCATACACACCCCTATGATCGTACCTTTGATGACCAAACTTTGGATCATTCAATTCTTTTAAGACATGATTCAACTATCTCAACAAAGAGTCTTGCCTTGTGTCCACATTCTTTGCGTTTCTTTTAAGGTTAGGTGTTGGTGGATGTGTAACACCCCGATTTCTCAATAAGATGAATATTTACGAAAATGCCCCTAGATTGGTAAATTTATTAATTATGATGTTAAATGAGAAAATAGTGGGGCCCATTGTTCAAATTAAGATCCTATGAACATATTATAATGGTCAAATTATAATGGATGGGTAATGTATATTAAATTAGGTCAAAATGGTTAATTGGGTCAAAGAATTCTTAATGGTTGGAATAATTACGAAAATGCCCCTGGATTGGTGAATTCAATAAATGTGATTGTAAATAAGGAAATAATGGGGCCCATTGCTCAAATTAAGATCATATGAGCACATTATGAATGTCAAGTTTGATTGGATGGGTAATTTCTCAATGAAGTGGATAATTACGAAAATAGCCCTGATGTGTTAAATTAATTATTTTGTGATGTTAAGTAAGGAAATGGTGGGGCTCATTGTGCAAATTAAGATGATATGAGTACATTATAAATGTCAGGTTTGATTGGATGGGTAATAAACATCAATTGGGTCGAAAATGGCTAAATGGGTCAAAGGGCCCAATTGGACCCAATAAGTCAAAATGGATGATTTGACCATTGTGTAAGCTCAAATTAAATGGGGTTAAGCTGATTTGATTGGAAATCAAGTGGAGTAAAAATGGGTAGGCCTGATCACATGTGAAAACCAATTACAAATGACCAAATACCCATAATTGGGTCATGGAGTCAAAAACAGGTCAAGGACCTAAAATGGGACCCAACGGGTCGGGTTGACTTTGTTGACCACAGGCGACCGTGTGGGCCCACAAATGAGTTCAATGGTGAGTTAAATCAGGTTAAGTGGAACTGGTTTTATTTAATTTGAATTAAAAATGAGTTGATTCAAATGCATTAAATGATTGTCAATTAATGAGGTGAGTTGGACATGTGAGTTGGGTGAGTCAAAGTGGAAGTCAATGGGACTGTAAATCAGTGATTTCAGAGGGAATAGGAGGAGTTTGGTTCAGTCATAACCACCAAAACAAGTCCCACACGTTGGGGACTTGTTGGGGTGTTTTTCATGTTAAGTTTTAAATGAAAGACATTGAAATGGGAGGTGTTGCTTGGGGAGTGGAAAGGCTGCATAGGTAGGTACCAAGGGGTGCTTGGAATAGCACCCAAGACCCATCGTTTTTGGTAGGAATTGATGAGGGAATGGAGGGGTCTTGGGGGCTGAATTACTAAAGGAAACAAACACCAAGGTTGGCCATTTTTCACCATTGGTAAGCCAAGAATTTCCATCTCTCTCTCCCTCTCTCAAATTCGTTTTTCCTAGCTAGAACAGCAGAGGTGTTTACACCAGTAGATCAAGCACAAAACAGCAAAAGAAAAGAAGAAATAAAAGGGAGAAACCAAGGACCAAAGGCAAGAAGAAAGATTGGAAGTTTGGTAAGTATTTATATGTTATTTTGGTTTAATAACATGGAACAAATGGGGTGTGTATTAGGCCATGGTTATGGCCGAATACACCAAGGTTTTAACCTTGATTAAATGAGGTTTCAAAATGGTAAAGATGACCATTGGGTTCGGCCACCATGGAGGGCCGAACCCCATGTAAAAGATTGCTTGGTTTTCATGTTTTGAAACATGAAAACCATGGGTTTTATGGACTGATTTTTGGGTTTGATTTAAGAATCAAATACATGTTATTGAAAGGATTATAAACCTGTATCTGAATGTCAGAAAAGGCTGAAGTTTATGAGGTCTAAATCAGTGGATTAAAATTGGAAAAATGGACCATGGGGATCGGCCATCTTGGATGGCCGAATCCCTTGAAATTGTGTTGTTTTTTGGATGTTTCTTTGAAAGGTAAAACCTGATATTAATATACTGTTTATACATGATTATTGGATGTTTAAAAATAGTAAACATAACCATTGGGTTCGGCCACCATGGAGGGCCGAATCCCATGTAAAAGGTTGTTGGTTTTCAAGTTATGAAACATGGAAACCATGGACTTTTATGGGCTGTTTGGATGAATTTAATTAGATGGTTTCTAAGAGGTTTAAAGGCAGCAATATGATACTGCTATTGCATGTTTAAATAACGCCTAAAGCATGTGTGAAAGATCAAAACATGGATAAGGGGTAGAGCCAATTGGTATTTAAATAATGGACATTATTGATCAAAAGAACCATAAGGGTTCGGCCATGAGTATGGCCGAACCCCATGGACTGTTTTCATGGGTCATTTTATGGATGCGTATGTGATCTAAGATGGAATTATGGTTACTGATTTTGGTCGGCCAAAACATGGCTGAACCATGTTAAGGTTGTAGAGTTTAATCAAGGTATTGGTAGCAATGTCATGTTTGTAAATAAGGGTCACAACCATGAGTTGGTATTTGTGGACTTAGACTCATAAAATGGGAATCAAATAAAGTAAGGGATTAAAGTTGGTCCATGATTTATGTGAATAAGGTGACAGATCTCTGTGACGGTGCACGACTGCGAGCGGTGACCGGATAAAGCCTAAGAAAGAACGGACGTTGAAGTGATTCTTCAGTAGGTTTCCTACCTACTTGTAACTACGGTTTTACCCCAGTTTTCTTATGATACTCTTGTTTTATTATATGTGTTTCAAATGATACATTATACATTAACAAATGGCATACAGGCATTGGCATCTCATGCATAGACATGGGATTATGAATGAGGTTCTACAGGGTTTCAAGTTATGAGTTACGTCCTTCCTCGGTGGTGCAAGTCACGCCAGGAGGAGTAACATGATGGTGGCTATGAGTGTACATGATGGGGGAGGCTCATTGCATGTGCATACTTCATAGCATTGTTTTACCTGTTTTTGATGATCATGTAATATAATATATATGCATGTTTTATATACTAACATGTGGTAGCCTTGATTCGGGAACCTACTGGGCGCGTTGATCTAACGCCCTAATTCTATCCTCAGAGGAAAGTGCAGGTACAAAGAAAGGGAAAGAGAAGGTCGATGACCGGGAGGGGAGCCAAACCTAAGCGCTTGAATGATGGATTGTATTACTTTATATTACTGTCATTTGAATACTTTTGTTGGATATGTAATAATGCATTACTTGCTATGGTTTGATTAGGTTAATAACCTTTGGATCGTTGATTTATCCTAATTAATGGTTGAGACTGTTACTTGCTATCTAGTCTTTCCATTCCGCAATTAATCTATGTTATTCCGCATGTTGATGTTAGTTCCATGTGTGATTCATAATCATGGTCTATTCCATGTACACATGGGTGGCCAGTTAAGGTTCAAACTTGGGTAGTCTGAACTTAACTCGCGTCGTGACGCCGCCCGCTCTCTTCGTTGTTTTATTATTATTTAAAAAAAAAAAATTAGACTCTGAATTTCTCGGAAAGGGCGGGGCGTTACAGGATGTCTTTTAGGTATAGGCCTTCCTGGATTGTGCCTTTTAACTTATGCTTGCCTTTCCAAGTATCTATTCCAATAGTAGCAATTTCTTTTGAATTAGCCAACCTTGTGACAAGTGTCTATTCCAATGGTAGCAATTTCTTTTGAATTAGCCAACCTTGTGACAGAAATAACACTTACCTATTGAAGGGTGAGAGACACTTGTTTTTCCAAACACCCCATGGTTAATAGGTTCTTTGTTGAATGACGCACCAAGACCAGACCTATCACCATATTATTTTCCCCAACCTAGGAGTCTTTTAAGTTTTTTATCTCCTTGGGTAAACTTATCTTGGAATTTTTCTTCATGAATTTTTAATTCTTTAACTACCAAAGATAATTTTTTAACATCCTCTTCAAGAAGGTTATTGTGATGCCACAGATTCTCGACATCTTTACAGTAAATACTTATCTCTTCTTGAAGGTTTTTATTACTCTCTTTTGGTTTTGAGTTTTCATTGTCAGAGAGTTCCAACTTAGAAGTTAGGAGGGATTTTTCAGTTTTTAAATCCTCCACTTGATTAGAGAGGTTCAGGTTTTCATTTTTAACCTTATCTAATTTCTTTGCCAACCTCTCACTTTCAAAGAACAATGCACTGTTGGAGGCTTGAAGATTTTCATCATCTTCACTCTCGTCATCCTCCGTTACAACTGTGGGATTTTCTTGATCACCAATGATCGAGACTACGAGACTTTTTGATACATCAACTTTTCTTTAAGTCTCTTTATCGGAATCACTATCTGATTTAGAGATTTCCACATGGATCATGACCACATTCATAGCCTTCTTAATTTTATCTGAGGGACATTCATTCATGAAGTGTCTTCTCTCTCTGCAATTATAATAAGTTTGTTCCTTGGCAACCTCACTTTTCTTCCCTTTCCCTCTAATTTCGTTTTGCCTTTTAGGGTATCTTTTGCTTGATTCACCATTTCCCATTCTTCTCAAATTGTTTCTTTTAACAAAGTTTTTATAAAACTATTAGCAAACATCTCCATTTCATCACTTGAGAACTCGTCTTCCGAAAAATCGTCTTTTTCTTTTGTTTTATTTTGTTTTAAGGAGGATTTCAAGGTAGCATAGTGATTGAAAGTGACTCATCCAATGCCATAAAATGGGCTTGCGGGGAAAAGCGTCCCCTGTGGAGGCTTATCTCTTTGGTGAGGGAGATTAAGGTGTTGATAGCCGGGATGGAGGTGTCTTTTTCTCTCATCAGTCAATCAGCCAATGGGGTGGCGGATTTTTTCGCTAAAAATGGCATTGATGGAGCTATTCGGGGATCCTTTTATTTTTAGGAAGGATAACACTTGTTGGGTTGTTTTTGTATCTTGTTGGTTTTAACTTATTTTTCTTACATTTTGGTCTATCCCTTTTAGGCCTTCTTCTTTTTGTTTGCTTTTTTGTATTTTGATCATTTTATTAATGATATCTTCATTGTCACCGTTCAAAAAAAAAAAAAAAATTTCCTTTGGTTGTTCAAAGTGTAGTTCATAGGTTTGTTGTGAACCAACCAAATCATCGATGTACATAGCCACAACCTTGGGCTTGAATCTTTCTGCAAGATTCCGGACAACTTTGGTACATACATTGTCCTTGGGTATCCCTTCACCTAGAGCGTACATTTGATTCACAATGTCACTTATCTTAAAATAGAAATCCATGAAGACTTCATCCTCTCTCATTTTAATAGTATCAATTTGATTTTAGAGGATCTGAAGTTTGGACCTCTTAAGTATTGAGGTGCCTTCATGAGTTCTTTCAAGAACTTCCCATGCCTCCTTTGCAGTTCCACAGGTCATAATTTGCTTGTACTCACTATCGGATACTGCATAGTTAAGGGCATTCATGGCTTTGCCATCAACTGTCTCAGCAACTTTTTCAGCAAGGGTCCAAGAGGCAAAAGGTTTGGGTGACATAAACATGGTTGAGGTGGATGCTATCATCTTCTCTTTCATGGATTTCTGCCATCCAGTCTTTACAATATCTCATACCGATGAATCTATGGAAACAAAGAAACTTCTCATTTTGGCTTTCCATGATGCATAGTTTGTTCCATCAAAGTAAGGGGGTTTGGCTATTGCATGATTATCTCCCATGGTGTTCTACCTTCGATCAACTCGGATGGTTAAATCATTGTAACAAACACTAGGCTCTGATACCAATTGAGAGTTCTCCCTTTGGTGGTAGAACATGATTGACCCTAAAGGGGGTGAATAAGTCAATCCCAATTCATCGGTCCTTTTAAAATTCCTTGATTGTTTAATTAGAGTGCAGCAAATACTTCAATCAAATGTGCGTGTGTTAGCAAATGTGATTATGTAATCAACACGAGAAATTGATTCTAACACCACAAACAAAATGACACAAGATATAGAGTGGTTCTATTAGCCAACCTATATCCACTGTTAGGACTAGCTCAACCTTGAACTATCCCCAAATTCACTAAATGGGGACTTACACCCTCACAATTAGAGTATAAATTCTACCTCACTCAATTGACTGAGAATTTCACCCACCACATGTAAAATAAAAATTTCAATATTTGAATTGGCTGGGAATTCCACCCACCACATGTGCTAGAGACAACGCTATAAATTTTTTATAGTGGTTCCAGAGCCAAGCCTCTTTAATCCACTTTCAAAGGATAAAGATGTAATACCTTGACCCAAATTAGGCGTAATTAGTTTAATAAATCCTTTTTAGACCAGTTAATCTCGAAAATTACGGTTAGGACTTTGTGAAAAGCCCAGGTGTGGTCCAATCCGAGCTCGAAAGCTTAGTGATTCAGCTCGTCCAGCTAGAGCTGCAAAATAGTAATTTACCACTTACTGTTACAATTTTATTATTTGTGTCATTTTGTGATTATTATTGGATGATATTATTTTTCCTTAATCAAGGATTCTTATTTCTGATTTCAAAATAATTTTTATTTTTAGAAAATAGTATTTAAAACCGCCCGTCAAGACCCCGAAAGGTGGAAATAAATATTTTAAAATGGTTTTGGAAATGAGAAAAAATTTTAAACAAGTATTTCATGTTAGACTATTTTAGTATGGTCTAGTTTATTTTTTCAAACCCTAAAAAAAATGAGGATTTTAAATTGTTTTATTTAGCACAAGTTAAATTAAGTAAATAATGTTAAATTATGATTTTTATTTAAATCTATAGTTTTTAATGAGTTTTAAATCTTCAAATTTTTATGGTGATTAGAGTTTTTAAAACCCAACTTATCTGTCAAGTTGGATTAAAATTTATTAAGCTTTAAAAGCATTGTTTTAAGTAAAAAAACCGAATTTTATCAAAAAGGGACCCATTTGTAAAATCAAAAGTTTAGAGGGACTTATTTGCAACCAACACCCAAACAGTGCCGTTACTATTGGGAAGTCGGCACCGCTGCATGAAAGCACCCGGGTGGCCTCCTCCGATTGATCAGTCACCTCTATAAGATCATCCCCTCCCCAGCTGGTTTCACTCCCAGATATTTTCCATCTCTCAGCCTCAGCTGCTCTCTGAACACCAAGCCGATCTCCCTTCCTTGCCTCTGTTCTTCCAAAACTTTGGTTACCGTAAGTTTAAAGAGGATGTTTTTCAAAAGCTTGGATTTTTCAACCCAGGAACTCGAGTGAAGGTAACCACTGTGCTCCTTTTCAAATTTTAAATGGTTTAGAATCAAGTAAAAATAAATTTGGTTAAGTTTTGAGTGTGTAAAACCGATTTCAAGTTTAAGGAAAAACATGAGATTTCTTATATCAGTGTGGTTTTCGTGTTAAAATCCATTGGCTTAATGAGTGTTAAAGTTTTAAACCACTTCCTATGGAAAGAGGACTCACTAAGAAGTCCATCTGACCGGTTGGATGTGAAAAGCGAATATAGAAAATCACTGTTTCTGAATTTGTATTTCATGGAGTTGCTGCCCGTTACTGTCTGATGTTGCAGACAGAGGAGGAAGACGACTCTCGGACGGTCTGAGAGTTGTGCTTCGGACTGTCCGAGGGTAACCCCCTTCTGACGGTCTGAGAGTGACCTTCGGACGTTCCGAGCTTCAGTTCGAAGTCCCGAATTGTACGAAGCTAGCCACTCTCCCGCCGCTGCTCCGGACGTTTTGAGTCCTGTTCGGAAGGACCGAACCCCTATCGGACGATCTGAGCTTCTCTCAGCATGATCTGAGACACACAGACCCACCGAAGCATGTTTTCTTTATTTTTCGGTTGGGAGGACCTTCGGACGATCTGAGACCTAACCTTGGGAAGGCCAGAAGGCAGACCCAAGTTCCGAAGTCTGTGACTAGTTTAGGCAGTGGTTCGGATGATCTGAAGCCACAGTACCTAGTTCCGAGGCATGTTCTGAGGAACCCAGTTTTTTAATGTAAAAATCTTGATTGATTGATGGTGCATGTGTTAGACCTGAGTTTTAATTTGATGTTTATACCCCCCCTCCCCCCCTCTCCCCCTCCCCTCCCTTAATAATTTAAAAATGTACTAACCCTCTTCTCTTAATGCTATAGTGTATATACTATTGTATTCACTTCTAGGCCGACTCTATTTGTTGGGCACTGAGTGACTTCACTTCTAGGCCAACGCTATATTTGTTGGGCACTGAGTGACCTCCAGGCCTTACTCAACATGTCAATTTGGTCCTATCTAGAAGACAATACGAGAAGTGACCTAAGTATCTAGACCTAACTCAATACGTCAATCTGGTCATGCCCAGAAGACAATATAAGTTTTGGACTGAGCACCCTATTATTACATATTGTGGATTATTGTAATTTAAAATGGTTAGAAACCAAGTAGGAGACTCAATTCCATTTACCTTGGAGATTTTTGGGAAAACAGTATGGTTTTGAAATAGTATTTGTATGTATGCATTTAAATGCTATGTATTTTGACCAACTATTGATTGCGCACTTGTTTGCATGTTGAACTGAGACCGTGATACCACACATTTTAGGTGAGCGAACTTAACTTTGCAGTTGGTGTAATCAGGTTTTATGAGATGAATCTTGAACAATGAGTGGTCTCAAGTTGATGAACCCACCCATGTGCCCGGACATGATGCACTGTAGTAAGAAGTGCTTATGATATTTATAAATGTTTATGATATTGATTATATGAGATATGCAATACTGTTTCTACGTGCCCTTGACTATTGAACCAATATCGGCTATGTGTGTGAGGTAGTTTACGTCTACTGGACCAGGGGTGTCGACAGTTGTTGACTTGAGGAGTGTCAGTATCGGCCATGTGAGGGCCGGAGATGTACTTGTAAAGATATATTTTGACCGTCTCGGAACTTAATACGATGGTGTCAGCGTAGTATGTAGGCGTTACGTTGGATGACAGCAGTTATGGAAATGATGATGAGATTATACTTGATATACTTGATATTAAGAATTTATTGTCAAGCATGAGACATTATATTGCAAATGTTGAGTATTTAACTAACCTGATGTTTTATTAGACCGCATTGTTGTATTTCTTTCACTGGGCTAGTTAGCTCACACCACTCACATTTCAGGAGATGTGTAACACCCCGCCCTTTTTCACTTTGCTTTCCGTAAATCAGAGTCTATTTTTTTTTTTTTTTTAATAAAGAGTGAGACAAAGAGCGGGACGTTACGACGTGAGCTAAGTCCGAACTTCTAAAGTCCGACCCTTAACTGGCCAACCCTATGTGTGCATGGATAAGTCCATGAAAACGGTTCACATATAATAATATAAACATGCGGATTAAAATCATAACTGCGGAATTATAATAGAACTTAATTCTATTCCATTTTAGATTGCAAAGTACGTCAAATCTTTAATCATAATTATCATAACTTAATTTTCCAAATAAACATCCACAGACCATAGCAAAATTATCTAAGTTATTACATGCCGAATTCTAGCTACTCAAATTACAAGTCCATGAGTATCTTAAGAAAAATAAAAACTAAAAGCATCCAAGCTCCTATGCTTGGCCCTTTTCGCGTTCATCGTTCCCCTCGTTTCCTGTATCATCCACTAGGGTAGAAGTAGGGAGTTAGAACAATACGCCCAGTAGGTATTCTATTTAGGGCTAACACATGGTTAGTACAAAAACATATATAATAATATCATAGTGTCAAAAACCATATAAACCATGCCATGTCATGATGTCAAATGCAATGAGTCCCACCCATCACAAGTACATATAAGTACCCCCACATAGGTCTTTCGGACGCCCCGACGGAGTGTGGCCCCTCCGGTTTCTTCTTGATAGAAAAGCTCATCAAGGTATCCCACATAGGTTTTTCAGACGCCCCGACGAAGTGTGGCCCCTCCAGTTACATATCCTTCACCCCATGCCATAGCATGAGATCCTAATGAAACACATGTTATTTTATATTGTAAACATAGCATTAAAACTGATATTTGAAACATATCTTTTTACAACATAAATTCATCAAAATAAGATAGAAACATTATATATAAACCCATGGTTTCAAAGAGGTGGAATCCTACCAAAGACCACTAACGTGTCCTTGCGCTTCCTTCCAGTAACCGCTCATGATCGTTCACACCTTGTGAGGTTCCGTTACCTTGTTACACAACAATTAATTAAACCCATATTCCAATTGATTTTTTATCATATCTAAGTCCATAAGATACAACTTTGTGGGGTTCGGCCATACAACATGGCCGAACCTCACTTCCTTAATTTGGTGCCTTTCTTTTAGTCTTTTGATCTTTAATTAAATCCAAGATCATAATGTTTTTAATTCATTAAGATAACATACATATACCCTAAGTCCATCAAACCTTCCCCATGATGTTCGGCCATACACCATGGCCGAACCCATGGTTCACTAATTTTACTTATTTATAATATTGCCATCCATGGCTATCATTCCATTATTCTAACCCTTCATACATTAAAACCATAAATCATTCCCCATGGGGTTCGGCCACACACCATGGCCGAACCCATGGTCCACTAATTTTACTTATTTATAATATTGCCATCCATGGCTATCATTCCATTATTCTGACCCTTCATACATTAAAACCATAAATCATTCCCCATGGGGTTCGGCCACACACCATGGCCGAACCCATGGTCTATCATTTTCACTCTTATTTACTTCCATGCCATTGCTTAATCTATGGCTGTCCATTTTACTCATTTACAATATACTTAGGCTAATAAATAACCCACTAACAAGATTCATGGGGTTCGGCCATACACCATGGCCGACCCCATGATCTTTCATTTTTAGCCGATATTACAAAATTGCCATTACCTTCATCAACCGTGACATAAAACCCCATATGACCCACTAAGTTGGTTCATGGGGTTCGGCCATACACCATGGCCGAACCCTATGATGTCTAACCTTCCAATTTCTACATTGCATCTGTTACCATTTTTGAATCCATAAAATAAACCCTACTGGGGTTTGGCCATACACCATGGCCGAACCTCACTCATAGAGACAATCCACCCGTTCACATCACTTTCTAAATTAATAACCATTTTCCATCCTCCTTCTTAATTTATTTACAATAATAAATCCATAATTGACCCATAGAATTGATTCGTGGGGTTCGGCCATACACCATGGCCAAACCCATGATGTCTAAATTCCAGTTATAGCCATTACCATTCTTGAATCTATAAATCAAGGTTCCTTCATTTTTAATCCAAAAGTCCATAATTAGAGCCTTTCTAAATTAATAACCATCTTCCATGGGTTTGGCCATATGTTCATAATCTTCTCTTTAAAAATCATTAATTCTTGATCTTCCATCTTTCAAATCCATTAAGAATATTAACAACGTCCTTCCATGGGGTTCGGCCATACATCATGGCTGAGCCCTATGGTTCATCAACTTCTCTTAAACCATTTAAACCCATATAAATTTCTTATTACTTTTCCATTAAAATACCATATGCTTCCCTTAATTTTTCTCCCATGGGGTTCGGCCATACACCATAGCCGAACCCTATGGTTCCATATTTCCTCTTTTAAATCCAATCAAAATATCCTAACCGTCCATGGTTTTCAACCCATAAAAATACACTATGTCTTTCCATGGGGTTCAACCATACATCATGGCAGAACCCTATGGTCCATCCTTTCCATTAAACTTACTATAATCATCTCCCAATTTTCTTCCATGGGGTTCGGCCATACACCATGGCCAAACCCTATGGTTCTTTTCTTTAAAAAAATTAACGAAACTACTTACCGGTTCCGCGATTCCTCCGGTTTTCTTTCTCTTGTTCTTGCTTTTCCAATCTTTTTCTTCCTTCTACTTGATCTTTCACACTTGCTGGCTGCCTTCTCCTTCTCTTGATGTATGCCGTGCGCCCCTTCCTTGTGCTGCCTTTCTTTTACAAATCCTCCACTTGGTCCTATCTTTAGAAGGTGCCATGCGCCCCTTCAATTAGCAATTGCCTTGTGCCCCTCTCTTATTTTGTGTATGCTGTTTTTAACCAAGGAAAGGACACCTTTCCAAGATACACTAGCGCATAATCTTGGATATGCATATCTCTCATGCGGCCAAAGCATTCTACATTTAACTTAGACATCTTCTTTATTTAGTAATCCCCTAGTATCACTCTTAACAAAGGAAAATAGCATCTTAAGCATGTCAACGCAGATTGCATATCTATTCCATATTTGAACTCCTAAAATCTTTCCATCAATACCTTCCATGTGCATGCAATCTTCCAAGTTCCTTTATGAGCATGACAATTAATCCAAATCACTTATATATATATATTGCATTACTATATTAATTCAGCCCCATTTAACTTAAATTGAACTCACTTGGTGGTCAACCAAGTTAACCATGACCCATTGGGTCCCAATTGGGCATTTTGACCCAAATAGCAACATTGATCCAATTAAATGCGCCTTGCCCATTTATTTCTATTGAAACCATTTCCACAATCCGTTGGATCTTAATTGGGCAATGACCCAACACTTTACCCATCTAAGGTCCATATTTAAAAATTCACAAATTAAAATGGCAAATTCCGTAAATATTGATAACATGGAATTCCAAAGTGTTACAATACAACCCTCTTTTTAAAATTTTCGTCCCGAAAATTGATTGAAGTAGGCTTTCAAATATTTACATAAATAGATCAGGATGAGCTGCTCTCATTTCCGACTTGAGTTCCCAAGTGGCTTCCTCAATGCCATGTCGATCCCATACCACCTTGACAAACTGGATCGTTCGGTTCCGTAATACCCTTTGTTCTGTGTCCACCACTCGGACATGCTTTTCGACATATGTCACGTCGCTTTGGACCTCTATATCTTATATGTTCAGTACATGAGAGGGATCAGGATTGTACTTCGTCAACATTGATTTATGGAACACATCGTGCAAAGATGCCAACTGTGAAGGGAGTGCCAATTGATAAGCCACGTCCCCCATCCTTCTTATGATTGAAAACGGTCCCACATATCTTGGCGACAATTTCCCTTTCTTTCCAAATCTCATGTGTCCCTTTCGTGGTGAGACTTTTAAGAACACCATGTCCCCCACTTCAAATTCAAGGAACCTCCTCCTCTTATCAGCATAGCTTTTCTGACGATTTTGCGCAGTCAATAGATGCTGCCGTATCAACTGTATCTGCGCTGTAGTCTCTGCAGCCAACTCAGGTCCAATCAGTGCAGACTCACAGGCATCTGTCCAGCACACAGGTGATCTATATGGTCTACCATATAATGCCTCAAATGGAGCCATCTGGAGGCTTGCCTGGTAACTGTTGTTATATGAGAATTCTACCAACGGCAAATGATCCTCCCATCCACCCTTGAAATCTAGCATGCATGCTCTCAGCATATCCTCCAATGTTTATATTGTCCTCTCAGACTGCCCATCAGTCTGTGGATGGAATGTTGTACTAGTTAGTAGGTCTGTTCCCATGGCCGACTGCATGCTCTGCCATACTCTGTCGGTGAATCAACCATCTTTGTCGGACACAATAGTCCGAGGTATACCATGCAATCTGATGATATCCTTGACATACCGCCGATCTAAAGTCTCAGATGAGTCTGTCATCTTAATGGGAATAAAATGTGCAGACTTGGTTAGTCGGTCTACCACGACCCATATCGCATCGTTGCCATTTGAAGACCTTGGCAACCCTGTCACAAAATCCATGGAGATGTGCTCCCATTTCCATTCCGGCACTGGTAAGGGTTTGAGTAACCCTGGTGGCTTCTGATGTTCCGTCTTAACCTGTTGACACGTTAAACAATGAACCACAAATTCTGCCACATCTCTTTTGAGTTCGTGCCACCAGTAATGTCTCTTCAGGTCGTGATACATCTTGGTGCTACCCGGATGAATAGAGAGTTTAGTCTGATGTACCTCAATCAGTAACTTTTTTCTGCAGCTCTTAGGCACATATATCCTTCCTCGGAATACAAAATCCTGTCCTGGTCATAACTCCCATTCTGGTAGGACCTTACCAGTAAACATCTTGGCCCATATCTCCTCCATTTCCGGATCTATCCGTTGTTCCTATTCAATCTTGTCAAGTACAATTTAATTACCTCAAAATCACTCATATCAACCTATGAGTTTTGTTCTCACAGAATTTACTCTGTCTCATGTTATCTCTTTTTCTCGTGAGCCCATTTGCGATATTATGTAGATCAATGTATTCTATTTCACTTTACCTGCTACCAAGATATTTTCCATACGTACTTGCTCAATACGTTCATTCGTCTACTCTCTGAGTGAGGTAGCCTGCCAATACGAGCCTATGCTCAAGTCTTTTGCTAATTCCATTTTAACTAGGTTTCTAGCTTCACTCTCCTGGAACTCCATCGGCTAATTATAGAGTTAGGTGATCAGTCTAACTCGGAAGTCGCCCATAGCTTCCCATTCGAGTTTCACTAGACTCTTTAACTTTTCCCTTAAGTACATCTCCAAAAGTAAGCATATCTTCATTTGTACATAAGTCACAATGTGACTAACACCTTTTAATCAAAACTCCTACGATACCAATACCGGCATCAATCCAAACCACCATGGGAATCATCATCCACGGTTATACACATGCATCCCTGGTACCACTCTATCAGTGAGTATCATCTATCCATGGTTAATAACCATCCATGAATATAACCCTCCTATGGGTATAATCCATTCATGGGCATAATTAATCCAGGGCACATCATCTACCATGAGATATTCTATCCATAGGAACAACACTCAAATGCATCACTACGTGACTGTAGCAATAATATCAAATCTAAATATACCCTGACCCCTAGCAAGACTTAGGTCCCATGACTTACTAAGCAGAAGACCCACTTCCAACGTGATCAAGTCTACCCCACCCTGCGTCCCTTCACCCCAAAAGTGATTCAGTCAAACTCTAAGGCTTTCGGTCCGCGCCTAACGAAGCTAGCACCACCCCCCCTGGGGTAAAATAGTAACTAGCTCTGCGCAACCACGCACATCAAGTGTGCGAAATAGCCGTGAGAGCGCCCTCCAGCGCATAGCATGCGAGGGACCCACTCCTCAACGGTAACCCTACGGGACCAAGTCTCCGTATTTCATATCGAGGTTCCCACGGTCTCAATCATCAATATCACGTGAGGGACGCACCCATACCACGTCTCAACATAATCAATTGACCTTGTCACCTATATCTCAGTGCCAAAGACTTTATAAACTCTTAAGTTTCCATACTTTATTGAAAATTATTCAAACTTCCATCACAATACAAGGGTTGATAGGGTTAGAACAAAACCTTTCAAAATGTACCCACAACCCTTACAAAATCTCTCTTTTCCCCGACATTCTCTTACCACTCCTTAGCCTAATCTTCCATAGAAGACCCTGCATCATCATAAAAATCGAAGAAGTTGTCAGGGCATATCGTCGACGTGTGCCCCAACACTCCACAAGTCAGACAGGGTATTATTCCCGGTCCCCCAATATAAGAACAGTTAGTCCTCTCATTCCCGTGCCCATGAAGTCCACAAATAGGGCAAATAACCTCAATAGGGTGGGGGCAATAAATACAGTTGTGCCCCTCCTGATTGCATAATTCGCACATATAATCTGTCAACTCATCCGAAGTCGGAGTAGCCGAAGTATACTCTGGCGAGCCTATCTCCCGTACGGATGCTTCTAAGCTAAGTTTGGGACATCTTCCTCGTCCTCTTTGAGTACAAAGGCTAGAGCAACCCCAACATTTTACTCGGGCGATTCTACTTCCATGTCCTGACTAGTTGCAACTTCATTGATGAAGTTTGGTACACTGGAATTGTCGGAAGAAGAAACCAGATCTATCAAACAGCTAGGTGTCCCTCTATCCCACAACTCGGTGTACTCTATGTTGTTCGACATATCTGTATCACAGCAACAGAATATATCAGTGATAATAACAGTTCAAATCAAACTAATCTTTGTCCTAGGGAATTTCTTATGTATCACATAATGTCTCTTGTTTGAGAACATTGCCAAATAAACATCTTGTGTTTCTTGTCCTTGGGGAAATTGCCAAATAAGCACTCTTTCTATTTCTTTGTTTTTGGGGAAACTTCCTAAGTATCAAGTATTCGTTTTCTCCATTTGGAGATATTTACAAGTGTAAATAACAGATGTCAGAACCTAACGGAAACAACTGTCACAGGAGGAGGACAGGTCTTCCACCTCGCGATTTACCCAATGAAGCCATTCACGTAGCGATGGAAGCATTCCAGTAGATAGCTGAGAATATGCGACGCCCTCCCATTCGAACTGCAAGAAGAGAGAGCCACCTCTGCTCTAAAGGAGTTTAAGCGACTGAACCCGATGAGCTTTTCGGGGACAGAAGATCCAAGTACAGCAAGGAACTGGCTTACCCAAATTAGCCAGATCCTGAATATTTTACTCATTGGCGACGACCTGAGGGTAACTTTAGTGACGTACCAGTTGGAAGGAAATGCTTACGAGTGGTGGGAAGCTAAGAATTTGGCTCATAACCACGAGCCAATGACATGGGAAGAGTTTTTCGCCGCCTTCCTGGCCAGTTACTTCCCGAAACAGTCCAAGAAGCGAGGAAAAGAAAATTCCTCAATATCCAGCAGGGTTCCGACTCAGTGGCACAGTACGCCATGAGGTTTATCGATCTGTTGCAGTTTGTACCCTGGATAGCTGCGAATGAAGAGGAGAAGATTCAGTACTTTGAGAATGGACTCCGACCTTTTCTGCAGCGGCAAGTGACCGGCTTAACTTTTGACACCTTTGAGGAGATCATCGATCGGGCTTCGAAGGTGGAAGCGGTGGATTCCATCAACAGGAGCACCGACAACTTCCAGAAATCTTTCTCCAATAAGAAGGCCAAGCTCAACCAAAAGAGGCCGTTCTTCAAGAAGAGCCAACCTAGCATGGGACAGTAGAGTCGGCCTGACACTTGTCAATTTGTATGCTATACTTGTAACCAGCCTGGGCATACTTCCAAGTTCTTCCCATCAGGAAGAAAGAAGGCGTGTTACCATTGCAAGCAGACAGGGCACCTGTTTAGGGACTGCCCCTATCTCAGCAGAGCCGCACCTTCACAAGGGGCAGGAGCTTCTTTTTTTGTGGCGCAACCATCTGTTGGTCGAGGTTCTCAGCAAACCTCAAGAGGCTCGGTGGCACCTAGGAATGGACCACCTCGGAACAGTCAGTGGAGAGGACAGGGACGCCATCAGACCACTCAAGGGAGAGTCTACACGATTGGGACTCAGAATGAAGAGCCGATGGAGAATACGATGTTGGAAGATACCCTTACTCTTTTCAGTCTTTTGGCACGAGTGTTTTTTGATACCGGTGCTTCACATTTCTTTATTTCTAGAGCTTGTTGTGATAGATTGGGTTTGAAACCGGTAGAAGTAGCTAACCCGCTAATGGTAGTATCACCCTTGGGTAAGAGAGCTTTGGTAAACCAAAGGTGTAGATCGTGTATTTTGAGAATTAACGGTGTAGAGTTGTCCTATGATTTTCTTGTTTTGGAAATGATGGACTTTGACATCATCTTTGGCATGGACTTGTTGTCAGTTTTCGAAGTTTTGATTGACTGTTCTCAAAGGAGAATTTTTGAGGTCTCCTCAACCAATGAGAGGTTCACGGAGAAGTTGGTACCATATGAGAAGTTGAAAGTCACTTTCTCTGGCCTTAGGGCGTATCCTGGTAGTGTGGTGGCGAGTATAGGTTGGGAAGATGTAGGTAGTGTAGGGTATGTTGCTTCTCGGGTGGTGTGTAAGTTTATGGATGTGTTTCCTGACTAGTTAGCTGGGCTACCTCCATGTCAAGAGATAGAGTTTGTTATAAACCTATAGCCAGGAACATCTCTAATTTCCATGACACCTTATCGAATGGCGCCGGCAGAACAGAGAGAGCTAGCTACGCAGATAGATGAGCTTCTTAGACTTGGTTTTATCCGTTAGAGCAAGTCGCTGTGGGCGCACCTGCTCTTTTTGTGAAAAAGAAGGATGGATCGATGAGGATGTGTATAGATTACCAGCAACTCAACCAGGTAACTATTAAGAATAAGTATCCTTCCCCTAAAATAGACGAACTTTTTGATCTTTTGAGAGGATCAAGATGTTTTTCGAAAATCGATCTGAGGTCGGGTTACCATCAATTGCCGAGAGGAAGACATTCCTAAGACTGTTTTCCAAACGCAGTATGGTTTGTACAAGTTTGTGATGATACCTTTCGGGTTGACCAACTTGCCAGCCATGTTTATGGACTTGATGAATCGCGTTTTCCAACCGTACCTGAGAGAGTTTGTGATAGTCTTCATAGACGATATCTTGATCTTTTCGCCGTCCGAGGAAGAGCACGAGCGTCATCTATGCATTGTTCTTCAGACTTTTCGAGATCATCAATTGTACGCTAAGCTGAACAATTGCGAGTTCTGGGATTAGCTGGATATTACCGAAAGTTTATCCCCCACTTCTCCTAGATCGCGGTACCAATGACTCGGCTGATGAGGAAGAACATTAAGCTCGAGTGGAGCGAAGCTTCTGAAAGAGCATTCCAGGAGCTAAAGGAGAAGTTGACTACGTCTCCAGTTTTGATAATACTAGAACAAGGACGAGGTTATGATGTGTTTTGCGATGCTTCTAAGTTTGGTTTGGGATGTGTGCTGATGCAAGAGGGGAAGGTGGTAGCCTATGGTTCCAGGCAATTGAAAGGACATGAGCAGAACTACCCGACTCATGATTTGGAGTTGGCAGCCTTTGTCTACTCGTTAAAGTTGTGGAGATATTACTTGTATGGTGAGAAGTTCAATGTGTTTTCTGATCACCACCGTCTCAAGTATATCTTCACTCAAAAAGACCTGAATATGAGGCAGCGAAGATGGATGGAGTACCTGGGAGATTACGACTTCAGTCTCTCTTATCACCCAGGAAAAGCCAACGTAGTGGCCGATGCCTTAAGTAGGAAGTCACATAGCAACGTGGCGAGGATGGTATCCTTGCAATGGAAGATGTTGGAAGTTCTGTCAGAGTATGATTTAGAGCTAATCGAAGGGAACGGGTCAGCAAGAATCCACAGTTTGGTTCTGCAACCCGAAGTAATTAGATTGGTGATGGAAAGACAACAGAACAATCCAGAAGCAAATGAGTTGGCGATTCAACTTTTAGGAGGAGCGACCCTGGAAGATTGGAAGATCAAGGTGGATGGAGGTCTGACTTTCAAAGATAGACTTTTTGTACCAAAGTCGGACGAGTACAGAAGAAAGGTGCTTGATCACTTTCATCGTTCTCGCTTTGCAGTGCATCCTGGTGGTACAAAGTTGTACCACGACTTGCGGCGAATGTTCTGGGGTAAAGGTTTGAAGCGAGAGGTAACAGATTTTGTATCAAAGTGTCTGACTTGTAAACAAGTGAAAGCGGAACATCAACGACATGGTGGAAATATGCAACCTTTAGAAGTGGCCGAATAGAAATGGGAGCACATCACGATGGACTTTGTAACTGGATTCCTGAAGTCTTCTAAGAAGAACGACTTTATTTGGGTAATAGTCGATCGAGACGAAATCAGCTCACTTTCTGCCGATCAAGAAGACTGATTCTTTGACTGCTCTGAGTAGATTGTATTTAAAGGAGGTAGTCAGATTGCATGGAGTACATGCATCTATTGTATCTGATAGAGATCCTAGGTTTGTATCAAGATTTTGGCAGGGATTGAAAGAAGAGTTGGGGACTAAGCTATGCTTAAGCATTGTTTTTCACCCTCAGACAGATGGTCAATCAGAGAGAACCATTCAAACCTTGGAGGATATGCTAAGAGCTTGTGTTATGGATATGCAGGAAAGTTGGGAAGATCACTTGGTTTTGATCGAGTTTGTTTACAACAATAGTTATCACTCCAGTGTACAGATGGCACCCTACGAAGCTCTGTATGGTAGACCTTACAGATCACCTCTTTGTTGGATAAAGGTAGGAGACAAAGTACTTCTAGGACCTGATTTAGTACGTGAGACGTCAGAACAAGTTGAAGTGATCAAACAGCGTCTCAAGACAGCCCAGAGCAGACAAAAGAGTTATGCTGACAAAAGGCGAAGACCTTTGATTGGCGACCGAGTTTTCTTACGTGTGGCACCACGTCATGGAGTGCAAAGGTTTGGGCTCAAGGGAAAACTATCACCTCGATATGTTGGACCCTTTGAAATCTTGAAAATGATAGGGGAAGTGGTCTATCAGTTGGACCTTCCTCAAGCTTTGGAAAGAGTGCATAGTACTTTTCACTTGTCTATGTTAAGGAAGTACGAGCCTAATTCGTCGCATAAGATAAGTTTTGAAGACATTGAAGTCTCAGAGGACCTAACTTTCGAAGAAATGCCAGTAAAGATACAAGGATATCGGACTCAAGAGCACAGGAGGAAGTCTATTCCTCTAGTGCGAGTGTTGTGGCAACATCGCGACGTGCAACACGAGACGTGGGAACCAGAATCAACGATGCGGAAGTTGTACCCTGGCCTGTTCATTGACCAAAAAGGTACGGGTTTGTTTTAAATTTCGGGACGAAATTTCTTTAAGGGGGGTAGGATGTAATACCCTGACCCAAATTAGGCGTAATTAGATTAATAAATCCTTCTTAGACCAGTTAATCTTGACGATTACGATTAGGGCTTTGTGAAAAGCCCAAGTGTGGCCCAATTTGAGCTCGAAAGCTCAGTGATCCAGCTCGTCCAGTTGGAGGGGCAAAATGGTAATTTACCACTTACTGTTTTTATTTTATTATTTGTGTCATTTTGTGATTATTATTGGATGATATTATTTTTCCTTAATCAAGGATTCCTATTTTTTATTTCAAAATAATTTTTATTTTCAGACAATAGTATTTAAAACCGCCCGTTAAGACCCCGAAAGGGGGAAATAAATATTTTTAAATGGTTTTGGAAATGGGAAAATTTTTGAAACAAGTATTTCATGTTAGACCATTTTAGTATGGTCTAGTTTATTATTTCAAACCCCCAAAAAAATGAGGATTTTAAATCATTTTATTTAACACAAGTTAAATTAAGTAAATAGTGTTAAATTATATTTTTATTTAAATCTATGGTTTTTAATGAGTTTTAAGTCTCCAAATTTTTATGATGATTAGAGTTTTTAAAACCCAATTTATCTGTCAAGTTGGATTAAAATGTATTGAGCTTGAAAAGCATTGTTTTAAGTAAAAAAATTGAATTTTATCAAAAAAGGACCCATTTGCAAAATCAGAAGTTTAGAGGGACTTATTTGCAACCAACACCCAAACAGTGTCGTCACTGTTGGGGATGTCGCACCGTTGCATGCAAACACCAGGGTGGCCTCCTCCGATTGATAGGTCACCTCTATAAGATCATCCCCTCCCCAACTGGTTTCACTCCCAGATATTTTCCATCTCTAAGTCTCAGCTGCTCACTGAACACCCAGCCGATCTCCTTTCCTTGCCTCTATTCTTCCAAAACTTTGGTTACCGTAAGCTTAAAGAGAAGTTTTTCAAAAGCTTTGATTTTTCAACCCAGGAACTCGAGTGAAGGTAACCACTGTGTTCCTTTTCAAATTTTAACTGGTTTAGAATCAAGTAGAAATAAATTTGGCTAAGTTTTGAGTGTGTAAAACCGATTTCAAGTTTAAGGAAAAACATGGGATTTCTTGTGTCAGTGTGGTTTTCGTGTTAAAATCCGTTGGCTTAATGAATGTTAAAGTCTTAAACCACTCCCTATGGAAAGAGAACTCACTAAGGAGTCTATCTGACCGGTTGGATGTGAAAACCGAATCCAGAAAACCCACTGTTTCTGGATTCGTATTTCATGGAGTTACTGCCCGTTACTGTCTGCTGTTGCAGACAAAGGAGGAAAACGACTCTCGAACGGTTCGAGAGTTGTGCTTCGGACAGTAAGAGGGTAACCCCTTTCGAACGGTCCGAGAGTGACCTTCGGACGTTCCGAGCTTCAGTTCGAAGTCCCGAAGCGTCCGAGGCTAACCACTCTCCCGCCGCTGCTCCCAACGTTCTGAGTCCTATTCGGAAGGACCGAACCCCTCTTGGATGATCCGAGCTTCACTCGGCATGATCCGAGACACACAGACCCACAGAAGCCTGTTTTCTCTGTTTTTTGGTTCGGAAGGACCTTTGGACAATTTGAGACCTATCCTTCGGATGGTCCAAAGACAGACCGAAGTTCCGAAGTCTGTGAGTAGTTTACGCAGTGGTTCGGATGATCCGAAGCCACTATACCTGGTTCCGAGGCATGTTCCGATGAACCCAATTTTTTAATGTAAAAATCTTGCTTGATTGATGATGCATGTGTTAGACCTGAGGTTTAATGTGATGTTTATACCCCCCCCCCCCCCCCCCCCCACCCCTTAATAATTTAAAAATGTATTAACCCTCTTCTCTTAATGCTATAGTGTATATACTATTGTATTCACTTCCAGGCCGACTTTATTTGTCAGGCACTGAGTGACTTCACTTCTAGGCCGACGCTATATCTGTCGGGCACTGAGTGACCTTGAGGCCTTACTCAACATGTCAATCTGTTCCTATCCAGAAGACTATACGAGAAGTGACCTGAGTATTCAGACCTAACTCAATACGTCAATCTGGTCATGCCCAGAAGACAATATGAGTTTTGGACTGAGCACCCTATTATTACATATTGTGGATTATTGTCATTTAAAATGGTTAGAAGCCAAGTAGGAGACTCAATTCCATTTACCTTGGAGATTTTTGGGAAAACAGTATGGTTTTGAAATAGTATTTGTATGTATGCATTTGAATGCTATGTATTTTGACCAACTATTGATTGCGCACTTATTTGCATATTGAACTGATACCCCGATACCACACATTTTAGGTGAGTGAACTTAACTTTGCAGTTGGTGTAATTAGATTTTATGAGATGAATCTTGAGCAATGAGTGGTTTCAAGTTGATGAACCCACCTATGTGCCCGAACATGATGCACTGTTGTAAGAAGTGCTTATTATGTTTATAAATGTTTATGATGTTGATTATATGAGATATGCAATACTGTTTCTACGTGCCCTTGACTATTGAACCAATATCGGATATGTGTGTAAGATGGTTTACGTCTATTGGACTAGGGGTGTCGACAGTTGTTGACTTGAGGAGTGTTAGTATCGGCCATGTGAGGGCCGGAGATGTACTTGTAAGGATATATTTTGACCGTATCGGAACTTAATACGATGGTCTCAGCGTAGTATGTAGGCGTTACGTTGGATGATAGCAGTTATGGAAATGATGATGAGATTACACTTGATATACTTGATATTAAGAATTTATTGTCAAGCATGAGACATTATATTGCAAATGTTGAGTATTTAACTAACCTGATATTTCATTAGGCTGCATTGTTGTATTTCTTTTACTGGGCTAGTTAGCTCACACCACTCACATTTCAGGAAATGTGCCCAAGGAGGAGAACTCTCCGTATGAAGCTTAGGATGGATAAGCTACTGCGTTGCCTTGGGATTCCCACTGAGGGGAATTTCATTATCTTTGCTTTTTGGTTCCTTGAACCTTTTGCTTATGTAAAGTACCGTGTGTGGTAGTTAGTTTGTATTGATTTCATATATTGAACTACCATGTGTTCCGTAGTTACTCTGATGATGTTGTAATAATAATTCATTGTTGGAATTATGTGTTTGTGATTGTGTCTCTTTTGGGTAGACTTATGGTATGTGTTTGAGTCCACATGTTGAGATCATGTGTGACCTTTGGGCCTAACCGTTGATCCGGCCCAGTAAGAATTCCTGAGTTTAGATTTCAAAAAAAAAAAAATCAATGACGTTCTGGGCCCATTTTTCGAGTCGAGGCGTGACAAAAGATTTTAAAACAAAGTTAAAACCAAGAAGCACTTGCCTTGTAGCTCTTTCTCAAAGATGTGTGCTTCTCAAAGATCCACCCAATGTGTGCCCGAGTTAATCCTGACGCTCCGTCTTGTTGCCGTCGTTGAGCAATCACAATTTCAGGGTGACTATGAAACTGATTCTATCCTAGTTGGTATCTTTTCTTTCCTCCTCTATTTCTCTCTTTCACTAACTCAATCAATAAATTGGTTGTATTAGATTCTCAGGTGTAGGCACAAGAGAGTTGATCATTCCTTAGAGTGTGTGACCTTTTTCAGTTCAATGAAGATAATTAAATGATCACACAACACTCATATTTATAAACGAGTCAACATAGTTTTTCAAACTGTCCAGTATCGACAGGTCAAGGGCACTGATGGGTCGATATTCATATTTATTATTGTTCAACAACCCGACTGTTGCACATTAAATGCACTCCCAAAGGCATAATTAAGTCCTGGTCAACAGGTCGGTGTCACCGATGGGTCAACAGTCATGGCACCGAGAGTTGTGTTGTCTTAAAGGTTTTCTTCCAATGGAGTCAAGCTAACTTACCTATCTTCTCTTTTTGGAGTCTTCTCCCCTATTCTCCATGTTATCTTTTCTAGCTGTTTTGACTTAACTCCCCCATAAACTTAGCTCACTCTAAGTTTATTTTTCTTCAAGCTTTCTTTCAATCTTGCATCATCATTCCTCCCTACACTACCATGACCAGTGATAGGTGTTAAACAACACATATTTTGTGCTCTCCCAAATTCCAAGGATGTGTGCAACATCACAGCCCGATCCTATCTGCCTAACATGTCAATACAAAAACCAACTCATTGAAACATGTCTATTTAACAAAAACAATGTTAACCATAAACAAAAGACATAAGACATTCAAACACAGTAATAAACACATCAGAACTGTCCACAACAGAAATCATTTCTACTTCGGATCTCAGGTTTTGTCCAGATTGAGACCTGAGATGATACCGATGGCTGGATCCAGTTCTATGGGTAGGGATTTTTTTGTGAGGGGTACTCTTAGGAGTAGAGCTTGATTCGGGAGTATCCTGCATGAACTTAGGTGATGTCCTTAGGAAATGGGAGCTGAACTCAGGGATTTTTCCAGTGGTCAAAGACCAAGATTTAGCAGCTTCCCTTTTTGACATGGTTGCTTGGGAAGAGCTTCTCAAACAGTGATGGGAAATAGGGGACAGTGAACTTAATTCATATTTCCAAATTCACTTCCAATTCACTGTCAAGTTTCTTCTCTAGGCTTTTTATAATTTTACCATTTGTTCAACTAAGCCTAGGAATGGTCCTCTAAAGGTGTGGGTACCACCTAAAGTCATCTATGGCCAAATACTTGTTTTGTGATTGCCGTAATGATGAGCTTTAATCTGGTGGAGCATGATCTTCAATCTTGATCATCTTGAGTCTTCAAGCTTCTAGCAAGTGCTTTTTCCCAAGTCATGGAATTAACAAACTTAGGGACTCAGCAAAGCCGGGGCACTAACAGGTATTCTGTTTGGAATGTAAGTGTTCTACCTGAAAATAGACTGAGTAATCTTTAGACTATTTGTTGGTAATACGATGCAAAAGCTCACAATATGTAAGGGGATTTATGGCTAAAATGTTCAAACAGCCAGTGAGTAGACTTAGTCTGCTCGGATAGTGCAGACCAACTATTAACCTTGTTGAAAGGCCCAACAATTATATTCAATGGAATTTGTAATTGAGATGATGTATTGTATTCCAAACTATGTTATTGGAGATAACATGATGCTTAACCGCAAATATTATGTGTTATGATAGTCATATAGTACTTGGATGTTATTGCTGCGATATTGTGAACTATATGTTCCTTAATCATCATAATTGTGTGTTCTTATGCAATTATGCTTATATTGTGTTAATGTTGTGATATGGGACTGATATGCATGCAGTGGTGATGAAAACATGTATATTATGTTGTAAAACATGCGTAGAGGTTAAGGATCATGCTTAGAATAATTATGATTCGTGGAGCATGTTGTTGGAGATCATTGCATGTTGAGCATTGCGTGGTGCATGGAATTCTCATATTCATTGGGATTGGGTATGGGAATGAGATTCATTGGAGCGACAAGCTAGATAGATTGTGACTGCTGGGTCCTGTTTCGTTGGAGTGATAGGATGGCCAGATTATGGTTGTTGGGTCCTGGTTTGTTGGAGCGAAAGGCTAGCCAAATTGTGGCTGCTGGGTCCTAGTTCACTGGAGTGGCAAGCCCACCAGATTGTGGTTGTTGGGTCCTGTTTTGCTAGAGCAATAAGCCTGCCATTCGTGGTTGTTGGGTCCTGGTTTTCTGTTTGGTCACATTGGTGATGGCGCACAATCGTTTTCCGTGATTTTGTCAAGGTGACAACTCAGAGGAAGGTGTTTTATCTTGAAAAGTCATGATGGTTATCATTTGATGGAAGAGATGTTGGTGGTTGAGCTGCATTGAGCATTGTGCATTTAACATATAGCATTAGGCATTGATTATATACATGAGGTTATATATACTATGGTTATGTTCAGAGCATATGTCACATGATGACTTACTTGATTATTTAAGGCATGCTTAGTGAAATTTTAGAATACGTATGTGTTATTGTTTTCTCACTAGGCATGGAACTCACCCTTACATTGTAAGGAATCCACTGGAGTTGGGTCTTGATGACACTCAAGAGCAAGTGATGAGGGCATCTAGTCTATTGGTTCACAGTCGGGCTATTCTTCGGTTGAATTGGATCATGCAAATGAAATTGCATTAGCTTACATATCCCATTTTGATCAAGTCACTCATAAATAGACACCGTCTAATAAACCTATTAAATTTGCAAGTCATGGTCCAACTAAGTCTTGTGACCCAATAAAGCCTGTTAACCCAAAACCCATTCATTAACAGGCCAAACTCAACCTAAAAAGGCCCACGTTAGATCATACACCTTGTATTTCTCTCCAAAGGACATGTGTCAACACCAAAAGACCTTACCCATGTGGCAAGTGGCGTGTGAGAGAGAAAGGAGGTGGAAATCTCCTTGACCGACCCCACATGCAATATATGCAGTCCCATTCATGTTAAAAACACTTGCCCAGTTTCATCAATTATCCAGTCCTATGTTTGAAATTGATTAAAGTAATGGGAATAGGAAGCAGATACAAGACGGTGGACTTTTATTAGCATATTCCTTTTGTTTGCTTTTGTAGTTATTTTATTAAAAAATAAAGCCACACATATGTTGGTTCCTTAGGTTTAGAAGTTTCTTTTTATTTGTTTTCCATGTTTAGAATTTGTTAGTGCCCCAACTAGACCACGTCTCCTTGTTGTTAATTATGTGACCTAGAAGAGCACTGCCTTAGAAGATTGAAGACAAATGAATCAAGACTCAAGTGGTGCGAAGTTTGAACCAACTCTGAAGCAATTAGAAGATCAAGTGCTCGTTTCAACATCATCATGTTTATGGCAATCACAAGTAAATTGGCCATGATGACTCTAGGGTGATCCACACACTTAGGAAGACCTTGACTAGGCATTGGCAAAATATAAATCAAGCCTAGTGGACCTTGACAGTCGAACAAAACCAATGGACTTAAACTTGAAAAACTGATATTCTGTTAGGACGATATATCGTGCATGGCGACCCATTTCCGAAGACATGACAGACTCATCGTGGTTCACGATCGATCATCTGGAATGACAAAGGTCTTGGTTGGAAAATACTGTCAAACTAGTTTGCTCTCAGGCCAAGCCCACTGTGGTTGGTAACATATCGCCATGGCACCTCGCGACCCATCGCAGGTCATGATCTCTCGCCTCGAATTTGGACAGAGTTTTGGTTGGAAAATACTCTATAATTTTAAGTTGGCTTCAGTACAATACAATCGTTAGTGGTGACCAATCGCCAATGGGTTCCACAACCTATCATGGGCGACCGTTTTATAGCCGTTGAGGTGCATTTAATGTACAATGGTCTTATAGGTGGGAAATATATTTGAAATGCCACGACCTATCGTAAGCTACAACCCATCGCCAACTTACAATTTGGAAAAAAAAAATTGTTGCTTATATATACTCCTGAATTTTGGAGAAACTAATGATCCCTTACACACCTGATTTTTCAGTAAAATCCAGAGGCAAATCAAAGCATCCAAACCTCTCTCTAAGCACTACACATTGGTGAATCATTTGAGATCCAATTAAACATTTGATTGAGATAAAGAGAGAGAGAGAGAGAGAGATGAAAACCTTCTAAGATCACATTGGCAAATCTAGAATCCTAAAGACCGTCTCCCAATCTTGTGATTGCACATACAAAAGCACATCTTCATCATTAATGAGATCACGTTGGGAGAAATCTTGAAAAAACACATTTACATAAGATTTGAGCAATGAAAGCAAGTGTTTCTTCTTGTGATTAAATTCATATCATCTTGTTAAGTGGATTAAAGATTTGATCTTAAACCACTATAAAAAATAGAGGGATAAGGATTAGACCGTGGGTAGGACGGACTTTTAAAAAATAGGTAACTGTGTTGGGTGAAATTCTCACTCTACTGGAGGCGGGGGCGCGGGGGGTGTGCGGGAATAGGGCAACCACCACTTTTTATGGTCTTCACAAATTTCTTGATTAATTCAAATGATTTGCAGCGGATTAAACAAATTAATCAACATAAGTGTGTTGTGTGATACAAGAGTGTGCCAATATGAAAGAGCAATCACACAAATAAAGACCAACACTAGATGTATAATGGTTCGGAGTAAACCCTCCCACATCCACTGTTGGACTCACTCAAACTTGGGCTATCCCAAATACACTAAGTGGAGAATTACACCCTCACAAATAGATTAGGATTTCTACCTAATCAATTGATTGGAACCCATTCCAATCCCTAGAGCAAACCCTTTATTTTTTATAGTGGTTCAATAGTACACTCTTTAATCCACTTCACAAGTTTGATTTATAAAAATAAAATCAAGGAGAAGTACTTGTCTTTCAAGCTTTGCAAATGTGAAGATGTGTTTCTCAAATTTCCTTCTCAATGTGATCTCGCAAGTTGACGAAGATGCGCCGAGTGTAAAGCAATCACAAGAACTTGAGAAGCCTCTAGGAAATTGGGTTACCAATATCTATCCTAGAGTGGTTTGCCTTCCTCTCTCTCAATCTCAATTTATGGAAGATTGGATTTCAAATGGTTCACCAATATTTAGTGCATAGAGAGAGGTTGGGATCCTCTGGGAATGCCTTTATGATTTTCCTATTGAAGGCTCTAAGGTGTCCAAGGTCTCCAACCAAATATACCAAAGGATTGGAGTATATATAGGCAAACACAAAAATCCTGATTTTGGGTCACCGATGGGTCGGTGTAGTCAATAGGTGGGTACTAGCACAGTGCCATTGTAATATGACCATTAAGCTTCCAACTGATATTAAACGGTTACTACCGATGGGTCGATGACCTCGATGTGTCTGTCTGAGACTACCCCAAAGTTCTAAGTCCAGAACTCAACTTGACCCAGGTCGACATGTCGAATTCCCCAACAGGTCGAACCTGATTATCAGAGAGACCGAATTTACAGCCAAATCCATTCGACATATCGATGTCCTGTGTCACCTATGGGTCGATGCACTCGATATGCTTGATCTGAGAGTAACCTAGAGTGACAGTCATTTCAGTCTAGAACCCTTTCAATCCGGTCGACGTGTCGATGACATCGATGGGTCTATTCTGTTTTCACCGATGGGTCGGTGGACTCAATGGGTCGACTTGACAGATTACCAGATTTCCAATGTTTATGCTATCTGGTTTTGTGATTGTCCACGCACCACTTAGACTTAAATTAAATTTACCAATATGATCCCTAAGTCTTGGCAAGGTTCACTAAGGGTGTGGGTTCCACCTAAAGATCTATGGACAATTTACCTTTGTGATTGTCATACACATGATGATGCCAACTTGATGTTCAGTCTTCACCACCACTTGAATCTTGTATTCTTGCTTCAATCTTTTGAGACAATGCTTCACCTAATGCATGAAATTGACAAATCAGTGACTCGACAAGTCGGGGCACTAACAATCTCCCCTTTTGTCAATTTCCATGACAAAACACCTAGAAGCTAATGAATACAAATTCAATGACTTAGCCTAACCCACATACATCATTTGAATACAATAGATACAACAATTATGCATACATATTCAAATGAAAAAGTTCTAGACTCTGTGCTTCAAGATGCGACCTTCATCTTGTTTAGCTTGCAAGTTTTATTGTGATCCTATACATGTACCTGTACACACAAACAATGCTAACTAGGTGGAAGCATAGGTCTCCCCTTCAAATGTTAGTCCATAAACAAATAGTGCTCCCCATAACTAATGGACTAAACCCCATTTAGTCTTGATTAAACTCCCCCTTAATCAAAGACTATCCTCCTTTCTTTCAAGCTTTCAAAATCTCCCCAAAGCTTACATCAAGCTTTTAATATTTCTCCCCCTTTTTGTCATAAATTGACAAAGATTATTAAGCACAAATATACCACATTTAGTGTGCTTCAATAAGTCTCAATTGTTGGACTAAGATGAGATGGAGAAGGAGGGACACATGCATTTGGTTTTCAAAAATTCTAGTATAAAACCAACTCATGCATGCAAAGAGGAGGGACTCACTCATATAAGGAATACTTCATTATAATAACATATGAGTGAAACACATCATGAACTAAAATAAAGCATACACCAATTAAGCACATAGTTCATGAGAGAACAAGGTGAAGCGTACATATTTACCCATATGAGCACAATGCATCAACCAACAAGTTCATTCATCAAAATATTGACCAATTAAGAACATTGAATGAACAATACACATCCTATCCTTGTAATCCTCACACATGGAAGCTTGTTTCTTCCCTTAAACATTCCAAGGGTGTGCTCTCCCTTGCTCAACATTTCGAGACCACAACGCACCAAGTCTATTAACATTTGGACCACAACCTTAGTGGCTTTTATTACCAATAACCTTTTGGTATTTAGATTTACCTATGTTTGCTCTTGAAAGCCATGCCTCGATGGTGCATCTACCAAAGTTGCATTCAAACCTTATGTGACATATCCCAAGACACATTTAAAGGTATAAACCATGAATGCAAACCAAGTACTTTTCGAGAAAAATCATTTTCCTTATTTGAATATTTTTTCAAAATCCATTTCCAATGTCTAATGATTTTCCAAGATAGTGCGATATGAGACAAATGGAAATGACATGTTATATCCCTATAAGATTTGCAAATTGAGGGATGAGAGAGTGTGTGCTTGTAATGCATGCAAGGTCACAAGACAACAAGTTTTGTAACTTAAACTTTGAATGACAATGTAAGCCAATACATTCACACAAATTTGTGTCATTTGAAGATTTAAACCAATTCACTAATGTATGCACAACAACATAGATCTTCGATCAATATACCAATTTGAATCCAACAAAATTTTTGATCCAATTCAATCCAATAACCTTGGACATTTTCAATATACCATTTGAAAGATCATTCCTCATGATGTATACCAAATATTGAGCATAGGAATGAAGCACAAACACACAAAACATACAACCATTTCACATATAATATACCAATCAAGTATATAGAAATGAAGTGTTAAAAACATATGGCATACGGAGATATGCAATAATAAAAAATTCAAGATATGGCATAAATACAAACACTTGAAAAATCATTTTCAAATACACCAAGATATACCAATAAGAAAACATTGAATGGTGTGTGAATGGATTACCAAATTTAAACATTTGATCACGCTTTGATTAACAAATACCATTCACAAGCATGGAGCAAGTTTCATTCCACAAGAAATTCACAAATTTTGTAAACTTAGAATGAAACAACACTTTTTATATGCACAAGGTCATCTCCCAAACAAGATTCTACCAATATAAAATCAGAGATGAAAAATAATGAAGCAAGCACATACAAGAAATGCATGAGGCAATGTACACCATCATTCATTCCCAAAAATAAACAAATGATTTGACATATGGAATGAGATGAAACAGGATACAATCCAATATTAAAGTATAAAGTGCAAGCCTACATGTAAAATACACATTCCTACAAAAGGTACACCAATTCAAGATCATGGAATGCAATGGAAATCAAAATAGGAGTTTTTATACCAAAAACTTATGTGCACATTTGATACATCGACTTTGACGATGTGTCGAAAGAACAGAAAACAAAATTTTACCTTTTAAATCCATTTTCTTTTGAAAATCTCCCCCTTGATTTTAAAAACCATGTGGCATATGATAAACATGATTCTACCAATATAAATATGTATGCCACACAAGTATCTTTCACAAGATAAATCCAACAATCAAAAAAAAATATCGAATGAAAGAAAGATACACAAAGTGATTCCAAACATGCTTCAAATGTGTTATCCATATAGAAAACATAAGACATTTGATTAACCATTGTGGGACTTAGAATCTAAGTCCATAACTCTATGACATTTCAAGTAAGATTAATACTATAGTCAGGACAAGTACAATCAAGTACTTGAAAGAGTCAAAAGTTCCATGCCACAACTCATGGTTGTTTAAACTCACTTGAATGAATATTTGAGTTCAACTACATTTGGTCTAGAGATACTCTAATAATGCACAATTCTTAGACCAATGTAGAGCATGAAAAAGGTCCTATCCCTTAGCGATCCATACAAACTTTTGATCCGCACCTTTCCTCTCAAATCCTCGGACTTTGGACAATTTAATTCTACCATATTAAACATTTTGCCCAAATCTAAAAGTTTGAGACAAGACCCTCATCATCATATTCATATCCAAGGTATGATGAGGTCCTAGCCTATCCCTTTTAGATTTACCAATGAAGGGATGATGGTGCTTTGCCTTAGGAATATTCTCACTTCTCAATTGGTATACCTTCTTCTTTGCAAGGTGTAAGACTCCATAGGCCTTCTTCTTCCACCTCTTTGCACTTATGTGAATAACATTTTTATTTTTCAAGTGCAACATCCTCAACTTCCATTCATTCTTAAAATGTCCATTTTTATTACAATAATGGCAAGTTGAAAGATCACTAGGAGCAATGGAGCCATCGAGGCAACAAAACAATATAGGGTCTTACCATCTTGAAGCTCTATATCTGAATCACTCTTCGATTCAAAGGTGACACAATTTCCTTTCACTTCACTTTCTTCATCCGAATCACTTTCAGATTGTGATGTGTCCTTATATGTAGGCTCCTTATTTTCTCCACATGATATCCGAGTGACACACACCTCTTTGAGAGTAGATGCACCTGCAACAGGGGTTACGGAAGAAACGCATGCATCTACAATAGTGGGGTTAGAATTATCCAAAGAGGTAGAGGGAGTGAGGCCTTCATGCAATTCATAAACATTTTCCAAATACTTCCAAGCATCTTTGGCTTTTTCAATGTTCATGATTGCCTCTAAGTCCTTTGGTGAGACACTACACCTAATTGCATTGAGAGCTAAGAAATTCCCATGATGTTTGCATCTCTCAAAGTCATCTCAAAGATTGTAAAATTTTGGTGTTAACATTTTGTTTGACCCAATGGTTATCTCTTCAATGGGATGAGACCAACCTCTTGCAATGGCTTTCCAAGCATAGAAATCCAAGGACATTAGGAATCATTTCATCTTTATTTTCCAATGAATAAAGTTTGAGCCATCAAAGCAAAGAGGTCTATGATGTCTTCACCAAACTCCATTGCTCTAGCACGTATCAACTTGGATGGTTAGATCCTTAAATTGACCCTAGGGGGGGGGAGAGAATAAGGTAATCACCACTTTTTATGGTCTTCACAAATTTTTTGATTAATTCAAATGATTTGTAGCGGATTAAACAAACTAATCAAGATAAGTGTAATATGTGATACAAGAGTGTGCCAATATGAAAGAGCAATCACACAAATAAATACCAACACCCACAACACTAGATGTATACTGGTTCGGAGTAAACCCTCCTACATCCACTGTTGGACTCACCCAACCTTGGGCTATCCTAAATACACTAAGTGGGGAATTACAGCCTCACAAATAGATTAGGACTTCTACCTAATCAATTGATTGGAACCACTTCCAATCCCTAGACTAAACCCTCAATTTTTTATAGTGGTTCAAGAATAAACCCTTTTTAATCCACTTCACAATCCCTATAGTAACCCTCTATTTTTTATAGTGGTTTAAGAGTACACCCTCTTTAATCTACTTCACAAGTTTGATTTATAAAAATAAAATCAGGGAGAAGCACTTGCCTTTTAAGATTTGCAAATGTGAAGATGTGATTCTCAAATATCCTTCCCAATGTGATCTCACAAGTTGACGAAGATGCACCGAGTGTAAAATAATCACAAGAACTTGAGAAACCTCTAGGAAATTTGGTTACCAATATCTATCCTAGAGTGATTTTCCTTCCTCTCTTTCAATCTCAGTCTATGGAAGACTAGATTTCAAATGGTTCACCAATATTTAGTGCATAATGAGAGGTTGGTGTCCTCTGGAAATGCCTTTGTGATTTTCCTATTGAAGGTTCTAAGGTTCCAAGGTCTCCAACCAAATATACCAAACGATTGGAGTATATATATGCAAACACAAAAATCCCGATTCTGAGTCACCGATGGGTCGTGTGGTCGACAGGTCGGTACTAGCATAGTGCCGTCGTAATATGACCATTAAGCTTCCAATGTAATAAAACGATCACTACCGATGGGTCGATCTCCTCGATGGCTTGACATGACTTATGTTCGACATGTCGATCTTATCGATGGGTCAGTCCAGATTATCAGAGAGCAGCACAAAAGTACAAAGCCTGCTCATCTAGAACCTTGAAAATACTGACCGACATGTCTGTCCATTGATGGGTCGGTCATGGTACTCTCGATGGGTCGATGACCTGTATGTGTCTGTCTGAGACTACCCCATAGTTGTAAGTCCAGAACTCAACTTGAATCAGGTCGACATGTTGGATTCCCCGACAGGTCGAACCTAATTATCAGAGAGTAGACCGAATTTACACTCTGTTCTCTCCCGAGATTGCCCAAATCCAATTGACATATCGATGACCATGATGAGTCAATCCTGTGTCACCGATGGGTTGGTGCACTCGATATGCTCGATCTAAGAGTAGCCCAGAGTAACAGTCATTCCAGTCCAGAACCCCTGTCAATCTGGTCGGCTTGTCGATGACCTTGATGGGTCAGTCATGTCTTCACCGATGGGTTAGTGGACTCGACAGGTCGACCTAATAGATTACCAGATTCCAATGTTTATCCCATCTGGTTCTATGAGTGCCCAGGCACCACTTAGACTTAGATTAATTTTACCAATATCATCCCTAGGTCTAGGCAAGGTCCACTAAGGATGTGTGTTCCACCTAAAGTCATCTATGGCCGATTTACCTTTGTAATTGCCATACACATGGTGATGCCAACTTGATCTTCAGTATTCACCACCACTTGAGTCTTGGATTCTTGATTCAATCTTCCAAGACAATGCTTCACCTAAGACATGAAATTGACAAATAGGTAACTCGGCAAGCAGGGGCACTAACAGGGGTTAACCAAGTTTGGGTGAGTCCAACAATGGATGTAAGAGGGGTTCACTCCGAAACATTATACATTGGGTGTTTGGTTTTGCTTGTATAATTGTTCATTTAATTTGTACAATCTTGTTATCACGCAACACATCTCTCTTAATTAATTATTGTTTATTCCTTGCATTTATTTTAATTAATTAAGAAATTTGTGAAGACAATTAAAATTGGGATTGCCCTATTCACACCCCCCCCTCCCTAGGGTCAATCGTGTTCTAGCTCCAAGAACTTTCAGAATTTTTGGCCAACCATGGCCTTTGGTACACAATTGAATAAGATTTAAAGTTATTTCTGAAAGAGGAATTCTTTTGTGACTCTATGGAGTTGTTTGAAGAATGGTGGACTCTAATTTTCTCCCATAGCAAGTAAGTACCACTTAATTTCTGAATTTAATTAGTTTCATGATTTTCATATATTAGGTGTGTGCTTTATTCACTTCACAATTTTTCTCTTTTAATTTGCTTCCGCTATTCTCTATCTCAATTCAATTAGAAGAGACATAATCTTATGAAATCCATAGACTAATTCGAATTCTTGGAAAACTTGTGCAATCGATTGGGATATTGTTTGAGCAATTGCTTGCCAAGGTGGAATCCTTTTACGAACTGTAATCAATTGCATTGGGTATTTCAAAGACCATACTCTGAAAAATGACTACCCTACTGGCGAATTTCACAAATTCGACACTAAGCCTGCATTAGCAATTTTGGAAGACAAGAAGCTAATTAGGTGAATTTGGAATTAGTAGTAGCATAAGAGTGAGTATTTAGTTTAGATTTCTTTTATATCATGGTTAAGTTAATTTGAGACTTTAAGAGATTTGTAGGTTTATTGATTGTTGATCAAGCTAGCCAAATATCTAGAATAGTCCTAGAGGGGGGTGAATGTGACTATTGGAGAATTTTAAAATCTATTTAAATATTGGGCACTTTAATCATTAATCAATACAAATCTGCTCAATTAATATTCTAAATGTGATTTAGAAACAAAATTAAGTTTAAGCAAATTATGTGTGCAATAAGATATGAGCTAAAGCAAGTGCACAAAATAAGGTGAAGGAAATGAGAAGAGATGGAAAATTGTGACACAATGATTTTTACGTGGTTCGGCAACCTTGATTACATCCACGCCTCAAGTACACCACTTGAGGATGTCACTAACCTTCTCCTTCACAGGTGGAGAAGAAACCTATTATAAAGCTTGATCTACTTCACGGGTGTAGATCGACCTAATCACCAACAGAACACCTCTCTTGAAAGCCAATAGGGTTACACCAACCCTTTACAATATTTCACAAGTAATAAAAAGAAGTTGTGCTTTGAAATATGCCAAGAACTTAGCCTTGAGTCACTCGAAGTGCCTTGGGCTTGTTCTTGAATGTCCTCCTCTTCTTGGCTTAATGTAGATGCTCCAATGAAGTCCAACCAAGATGGTAGCAATGAAGTACAGGGTAGATAAAAGTTTTCCTATAAGGATTAAGACCCTAGAGAGAATCTTCACTTAATACATTCAACTTAGATCATAAGATGCTCAAGATATGCCTATGAGAGCTTTGAATGTGTTTGAGATTAAGATGCAAAGCTTAGAGTGTTTTACTAAGGAGTATATAAGCTTTGGAAGTTGTTGTGAAGCTTGGAAGAATATGGAAAAATTGAGCTCAGGTCATCAATCATTTCCTCTCCAAAAAGCCTTACTTTTATAGGCTTGAGAAGTTCCAACGGATCTATCTTCGGACCTTCCGAAGATGAGTCTCGGACCTTCCGAGGTTGCAACGGTCGGATTCCCAACGGTCATTTTACAACAACTATTTTGACCTTGCAACAGATAGTTTGACTGTTTGGGACAATTTTCGAAACGTCCGAAGGGTTATGTTCAGAACATCTAAAGGACCCTGGAATTCAGGGGTTTGGAACGTCCGACTGACTCATCATGGATCGTCCAAAGTATATTCTCGGACATTCCAAGACAATGTTTTCGAAAGTTCCGAGATGCCCAAGAAAACTATTTTTCCACTAAGTGTTGGAAACTTGAGATTTTGTGAAGAATGTGGACATGGTGGAGAGCTCATGAGTGTTCTATGCAATTAGTTAGATTTAACTATAATGAACATTTTATATTGCATGGACATAAGAAAATATAGAGATATTTGGTAGATAGCAAGAGATCTCCACAGGGCAGAGAGTAGACTTAGAAACCCTGTTTGTATTATTCCAATTTTAACCAAAAAGGCTTTTAAGGCTTCTAGGTCTGTCCTATGGTCCATATACCTATGATGGTTGGCATTCAAAGAGTTCTTCCAGTTTTCGTGCGATGCTTTCCAAACAACGTGTCTTCTGAAGCTTCAAGCTTGATTTGATTGTGCATGTATTCCAGAGATGAGGTCTTGGACACATAAACGGTCATGATTCAGTCAAAGAAATTGACAACTCAGGACTCAGTAGGACACAGTCACGGAATTGACTACTCAGTCTGACTTAGGAGAGGCAAATTTAACTTTTAGGCCAACAATCTCCCCCTTTGTCAATTTCGTGACAAAACCTAGAGAATACTCTATATAGACTCAAATACAAGTTACAAACTTTAATGAGTTTAAATACATGCTAAGTACAAAAATAAAATATGACAAATCTCAATACACTTGGGCATGATTTCATGAAGTTTGAACGCTTGAAGGCTCATGGTAGCTCCCCCTTAGAATATGCATGTGATATTCCTGTAAACACAACAAAAACTGCATATTCTGGTGGAAAAATAATCTCCCCAATGGTTAGTGATAATTAGCAATATGTGTTCAATTTTAAAGCTTATCTTAAAATCACATTTACTCCCCCTGTCTTTGATACTGATATTACATTTTTGTTTCTCCCCCAATCTCCATGTTTCTCACTATTTCTCCCCCTTTTTGTCAAAAATTGACAAATGGCCATTTCAAGCACTTTTCATGGTGCACAAGTTGTGGAAAGTCATTTAAAGAAGTATAATTTTCCCAAGTTATCATAAACCTTGTCATGTACATGTCATATTTACTCCCCCTTAATATTGGAGTGTGACAAAGGTTTAGATGTACATGTCATAGCATTCAATCATTCATCTAGACAAATATAACTATATAAGGGCATATGTAATGAGTTATACTATGACAATGCCATACTTCCAAATGGTATGTGATATGACTATAAGCATTGGGAATAGGAGAAGAATGAGAGAGAGGGAAAGCCAATGGTATTTTCAAGACAATTTCAAAAGATACCACATTGTTATACAGATTTAACTTTGAGGCCAGATGTATTTGATACCAATTGAAACACAATGATAAATATTGCCAAAATAAAAATAGTATAATTATAACGTATATGAGGGATAATCACAATCCATTCGAGCACAATTGATAATTCATCAATATTCATCCAAAATGCATATGCACACATGTAATGCATTAATGAAAGCAATAAGAATATACAAATTCGTTCATTTTTCATGAAGGCACATGAGAAAGTCAACCTTTCTTTCAGATTTGTATTCCTCTTACCATTCAATCATTCATGGCCATAATAAAAAGTTGAACTCCATAAGATCGTTATATAAAGGAATACATATTTGAATAAGTCATTCCCCCTTTTCTTAATGCTACAATTTCAATGACTCATATGAATGAGTTGTAAATCATGAGAGTTGTTTTCATATAAGAATCATATAAGGTCAAGCATGTGAAATTGAAAAGAATAGACTCCAACCATCATCCATGAAAGCAAATGAGCTCAAGAATAAGACTAGTACCCAGCCATCAACCATCAAGACTACAAAACATCCATGAATAATATGACAAACATTCAACTCTTAAAAAATATAACTATAGCCTTTTAGAGTTTGAACATTTCCATATTTGCAAAATATTACATGCCAAAGAGCTTTAATACATCCTCAAAATTTGACCAAACAGGTCAACGAGCCCAAAGTGTATGTACCCATCCCAATACTCGTAGTGGTCCATCATGATCTGGTCTGAAGAGATGATCTGGGCTAATGAGAAGAGGAAGGAGTATCGACATCGAAACGTCTGCAGCTCATCATATCTAGAATCTGCCGCAACCATAGACCATGCCTATTTTGAGTTCCGCGAATCTCATCAATGTTGCTCTCATGAGATTCACTCAACTCTACAATATCTCTTTTTAAGGCAGCTAGGCGTTGAAAAAGTGGAGGTTGAGGAGCTTATTCTTCACGTGTCTGCTCACCATGTACTCCCTCTTGATGGGTTCTTCACCTCCTGCTTGTTCTTCATTTTGCACTTGTTCGTCTACAACAGGGGGGTGCTTGAGGAGGACGGACAACTCTTCGAGGACGAGGGCGCTCAATGAGTCCCATTTTCTGCAAAGATGTTTTGTTGAGAGGGTTGTGATACACAGTCTCCTCATCTGGGATTGGGACGCCTAATTTCTTGGCCAGTTCTAACATGATATATCCAAAAGGAGAAACAGAATGACCTTTGCAAGACCAATGATCAATGATGGTCCGACAGATTATGGAGGGAAGGCAGATGCTTTGTCCAGAATCTACAGCAATCAGTGTATTTATCATAAGAGGAGTCAAGTCTCCTCTATTACCCTTTTGTGGATAAACATTGAAGAGGAACACTTGGTGCAGAAGACGGAATTTTGGAAGACGCTCAGAAGCACGAAGAGCATTGCCCCCAATCCATTCAACGAATACTCCACATAATTTCTCAGTTACCCGTAATCTTTCACTATCAGGGACAGAGTCGTCAATAGACTTGAGGCCACCAGGACATAGGGGCACACCAATAAGGGAGGAGATGTGACTTGGTGTAATCCGTGCATAGGATCCATCAGTGAATCTTATGGTAAATGACGGACGATCACGGTTCACACTACAAATTGCACCATACATTCCTTTGGCAAGAGAAAGATAGGTGTGACCACCTCATTTCAAGATGTTTATCCAGTTGATACCCCCAAGAGTTTGTATAACATCAAATTGTTTCAAACATTCTATATCACTATGTCGTTCAAAAGTAATTCCAGTTCTTATAATGTATTCAGTCGTCTCTAGAACTACATCCATGAGAAGTCTCCTAGGAGGATTGGTGTGAAATAATGGCCGTCTCCTATAGGTTTGAGTGTCGGAAGCAGGTTCATCCATACTTTGGAAAAATCAAGGAAAACAAGAGAAGGTACCAAGGATGGAATTCTAAGTCACTAACAGAGATTTGTAAATGGAAGACTGAGTTGGCATGTTTGGCCTTGATTTTTACTGAAATCAGTGGAAATTTGTGAGTTTTAGGGATTCTACACTAGAGCTTGGTATTTACTTTACCCAAAAGCACAAGTAATCAGTTCTAAACCAAGGGAGAAGTAAGCTTACCAATGGATTCAGGAAAATCTCAAACTATAAGATTAGTTATGAGAGATTTTATCAAAAATAACTATTAGGAGCTCCCAAAATCGAAGAGAGATTCGAAAGAATGCTTACCTGAGAAGGAGATGAGTTTTCTTGGAAGAAAAAACGTGAATAGAGAAGAGAGAAGAATGATTTGAAACCTTATCTCGGAGGGAGACTTGAGAAGAGAGGCTCGGAGGGAGGATGGGTCAAAGAAGGGAAGTCACGGCGGAAAAGGCAATGAAGAAAAGAGGGGCTGCGGATCGTGTTTTATAAATCCCGAAACTGTGCAGTTTCCGCATCTTCAGAACGTTCTGAAGTAAGTTATTTAACTCCTCGTTCCGAGATTATCCAGTTTATATTCTGCATCTTTGGATATTCCGAAGAAAGTTCCTTTCTCCTTCAGACGTTCCGAGGTATAACAGAGTTGATGTCCATCGGATGTTCCAGATAAGGACTTAAACATTTTCGATGATTTCCAACTTCGGAAGGTCTGAGACTATTATTCGGAGCTTTCGAGATAGGCAAGATTCCAAAGAGAATTTAGATTTGAGTTTTTTTTTTTTTTTTTTTTTTTTTTTTGAGCCTTACAGAGGTGTCCATTTGATCAGGGAAACTTACCTAAAACACTAAGGGCAAGATGGAGATGGTCTTAATTGGAGGTCCTAAAGTATCAAGAATCATGCAATTAAATATTTTAACAATGATCACACTACTCAAGTATGATTCGCACGTACCATGTTGCAAGAAACACTATATCAATGATTTTCAATACAATCAAGCAACATTATCAAAATTAGTTAATCACACACCACCATAGAGTCCATTAGAATGAATTTCAAATCAAGACATGGAAATGGAAATAGTGATGGTAAATATGATTCAACGTTTCGTGATCACATTAGTATTGGGTAGCATGATTGATTCAAGCACACAACAATCAATACTATTGGACCCTTGATAGGTTCAAGTCCACACATTTGTGACTCCGTAAGCATGATGTACATCATAGTCAGGAAAAATGTTATCATTGCATTAAGAGTCAAGAGTTTGATGCCAAAGCATATAAATCACTCAAACTTGTCAACGGTAGTGGTGAACCAATAATCATAATGCTAGGCAAAATATTATACTTAGGTCCAATGATATTACTATTTGCTCCAATTTTGGACCATAGTGGAACATGGTTGACACACACATTATCAACAAGATATATGCATGAAAAGCTTGGATGAACAAGACAATCAAGCGGTATTACATACATGATCAAATCTAATTTGAATATGCAAGATGGAATCATATAAATTCTACAAAAGTTCACACCCAAGATCATAACCTAAACTAATCCACTCTCCTAGCCTTGGGTAACCATATGGCGTTTGGAAACGTCTTCGAGGTCCACCGGTGTCAAACACATGAACATTTGATTTTCTCTTTTTGATGTTCTTATTCATTTGACAAAATCTTATGAATTCATTTAAGGCTTCAATCAATTTATGAATTAAGGCATGATTTAGATTTCTATTTAAGTTCTTATGCCTTTGTTCATGATTTTGAATTATTGGTGCATAATTCCATTGATTTTTATTTCTCTTAACCCTTTTCACATTTTCTTTGTGAACATTTTCCTTTAGATTTTGTACCTTAATTTGATTTGCATTTTTGTATTTATTTTCTTTTATTACTTTGCATTCAAACATGAGATATCCGGATTGTCCACAATGAAAGCATTTTATGACTTCCATTTGAGGAATTGAGGGAGACTTACCCTTAACAAAGATAGTTTGGTTCTTGGGTCCTTTATCATTTTTCTTATCATATCCAAGACCCGTTTTGTCTCCAAATGGCTTGCTTAGTTTTAGAAGCTTTTCAAGCTTCTCTTCTCCTCTTATGAACTTCATCTCAAATTTTTCATTATATCTCTTTAAGTCATTAACTTCTTTTGCCAATCTTTGATTTTCAATTTCTAGATTTGATTGTGATTTAGGAACATTAGCTTTAGCATCATTAAGTTGATTTTTAATTTTAGCATTTTCTTCTTCTTCACAACTTAGCACAATTTTCAAATCTTTGTAATCTTCTTTTAATCAATAAAGTTCATACTTCAGTTTTCTTATATCATTTTCAAGATTTGTTTTTTCATTTATTTCCACTTGTAAACATTCTTCAAGTTTCAAGCACTCTTCTTGAATAGCTTTTGGATTTACTTGATTTGCCAATGTTAGATCTTTTAGAATATTTTCTTTTTCCAACTTTTTTTTATTTAGTTCTTTTGTTAGTTTTATATTTTCTTTGCAAACTTTCTTAACTTGCTTGTACATTTCATTTAATGACTCACTTAACTCTTCTTTGGTAGGTGTATTATCTTCTACATCTTCTTCATTGGTTTGTTCTTGTTGAGGTTCAAGTGTTTGAATGGGCCCTAGACAATACACCACTTCTAAGGCATCTTCTTTCATAAGTTTTCTCCAACATGTCTCATGCTTCCTTTGTGGTTTCACAAGATATGATATTCTCTAAGATATTTGGTGAAACGGCACAAAGTATCGCATTGAGGGCATTAGCATTTGCCGAATACATGCTCTTTTCAATATCATTATATGAGAAGTAAATCTTAGAAGGTTTAGTCCATCCACATAAGATTATTTCCCATAGAGCTCCATCTATTATCATTAAGTGTATTTTCATTTTAGCTTTCCAAATAACATAGTTAGAGTCATCAAGTATTGGAGGACACATCACGGCCACGCAATTATCCTTAGACATTTTTAGTTTGAACGATCTACTCTTAGACGGTTAAGTCAAATAGAAAGAGTCATTGCTCTGATACCATTTGTTCATCAAGGTAGCCAAATATCTAGAATAGTCCTAAAGGGGGGTGAATGTGACTATTGGAGAATTTTAAAATCTATTTAAATATTGGGCACTTTAATCATTAATTAATACAAATTTGCTCAATTAATATTCTAAATGTGATTTAGAAACAAGATTAAGTTTAAGCAAATTATGTGTGCAATAAAATATGAGCTAAAACAAGTGCACAAAATAAGGTGAAGGAGATGAGAAAAGATGGAAAATTGTGACACAATGATTTTTCCGTGGTTCGACAACCTTGCTTACATCCACGCTTCAAGTACACCATTTGAGGATTTCACTAACCTTCTCCTTCACGGGTGGAGAAAAAACCTATTACAAAGCTTGATCTACTTCACGGATGTAGATCAACCTAATCACCAAAAGAATACCTCTCTTGAAAGCCAATAGGGTTACACCAACCCTTTACAATATTTCACAAGTAATAGAAAGAAGTTGTGTTTCGAAATATACCAAAAACTTAGCCTTGAGTTACTTGAAGTACTTGGGCTTGTTCTTGAATGTCCTCTTCTTTTTGGCTTGATGTAGATGCTCCAATGAAATCCAACCAAGATGGTAGCAAGGAGGTCCAAGGTAGATAAAAGTTTTCCTATGAGGATTAAGACCCTAAAGAGAATCTTCACTTAATACATTCAATTTAAAGTATAAGATGCTCAAGATATGCCTATGAGACCTTTGAATGTGTTTAAGATTAAGATGCAAAGCTTAGAGTGTTTTACTAAGGAGTATATAAGCTTTGGAAGTTGTTGTGAAGCTTAGAAGAGTGTATGGAAAATTGAGCTCAGGTCATCAATCATTTCTTCTCCAAAAAGCCTTACTTTTATAGGCTTGAGAAGTTCCAACGGATCTATCTTTGGACCTTCCGAAGATAGGTCTCCGACCTTCCTTACAACGGTCGAATTCCCAACAGTCATATTATAACAGCTATTTTGACCTTGCAACGGATAATTTGATTGTTTGGGACAATCTTCAGAACTTCCGAAGGGTTATGTTCGAAACGTCTGAAGGACCCTGGAATTCAGGGGTTCGGAACGTCCGACTGTCTCGTCGTGGATCGTCTGAAGGCATATTCTCGGACATTCCAAGACAATGTTCTCGGAAGTTCCGAGATGCCCAGAAAAACCATTTTTCCACTAAGTGTTGGAAACTTGATATTTTGTGAAAAACGTGGACATGGTGGAGAGCTCATGAGTGTTCTCTACAATCAGTTAGATTTAACTATAATGAACATTTTATATTGCATGGACACAAGAAAATATAGAGATATTTGGCAGATAGCAAGAGCTCTCCACAGAGCAAAGAGTGGACTTAGAAACCCTGTTTGTATCATTCCAATTTTAACCAAAAAGGATTCTAAGGCTTCTAGGTCTGTCCTATGGTCCATATACCTGTGATGGTTGGCATTCAAAGAGTTCTTCCGGTTTTGGTGCTATACTTTCCAAACAACGTGTCTTCTGGAGCTTCAAGCTTGATTTAACTGTGCATGTCTTCCAGAGATGAGGTCTTGGACACGTACACGGTCACGACTAAGTCAAAGAAATTGATAACTAATGATTCAGTCGGACACAGTCACGGAATTGACAACTTAGTCTAACTCAAGAGAGACAGATTTAACTTTTAGGCCAACATTGATTTTAATTGATTTGTTGAGAATTAAGTAATAAATTTAAGCTTGAATTAATTGAGGACTTTACAATATTTGTGGGTTTGGGAAATGAGCAAATGGTGAAATTATATTGTATATGTATTAGTTTCGATTTTTGTAAGTTTGTAGAATGGCATTCCCAATTTGTGTAATTATTTTGGATTAGTGGGCATTAAGAATTCATTGACCGTGTAGTCATGTATGTTGTTTATTTGGAAAAAAATTCTAACCCCAAATTTATGATGTAAGACCCAGCTGTAGTTGAGCAGTCAGTAGAAGGAATTCACACCTCGTTAGGTTGGTGGAAAGGTGGGGTGTGACAAGTATGTATTTCAGCGCTCATGAGCATTTCAAATGTCTTTTTTAAGATGAGTAGGATTTTCCCCTTTTTTTTTCCTTTCAATTCACTTCTTGTCTCTTCCTTCATTTGTCAACAATGCTTGCAAAAATCACAATTATGATTGTTGGCAAGTATTGATGCAAATATAGCCGTTGAGAGGTGTAATAAATGTTTCCAGATTTTACTGTTACTGCAGATCGGCGGCCCTCTCCCAAGGAGTAGTTGCCGGCTATTCCCAAATTTGAATTTTAACAGAGGACTGGTCGTCCGCTGCATAAGGACTATCAAACCGATCTTAACTGGGAGCAATTTCAGTTTACAAGTGCATTGTAACGATCCTGCCCCAACTAGTATGATATTGTCCGCTTTGGGTTCCATGCACACGCCCCTCATGGTTTTGCATTGGGATGTACGCCCCAAAAAATACACCCCAAAAAGCCTCATGCTAGTTGAAAGAACAGCGTCACTTATATCTTAAGATCCGAACACCCTCCCAGGCAATGTGAGACTTTTTCCACTGAGGAGTCACCCCCTATTTCTCTCTCTATATTCCATTCCACACAAACACCTATTGGGGTGATGGCCATCACAATCCCCCCACTTGGGACTAGATTTGTCCTCAGCTTTCATATCATCTATAACGACCCTACCCCAACGAGCATGATATTGTTCGCTTTGTCTCTACACACGCCCTCACAGTTTTGCATTGGGATGTGCACCTATACACACACCCCAAAAGACTCATACTAGTTGAAGGAAGATCGTCACTTATATCCTAAGATCAGGATAACCTCCCAAAAAATGTGGGACTTTTTTCATTGAGGAGCCACCTTCCTCTTTCTCTCTTTGTATTCAATGCCCCACACACACCCTCATTGCAGTGCAGGCCATAATAATTCACGAGCAAGATCCACCATGTGTCACCACTGAAATACCACATCAGATATCTGATACACTACTAGGGTTACTCGGAATTCATCATCAATCTTCAAAGTATCTAGTATTCTCGAAGTCTGGGTCAACCAATGCTCGACGACTCTAGGGTCCACACTACCCCTGAAAAATGGCAAATTTATGCACTTGAACTCTCGCAAGGTGATCATCTCTTTGTTTCTCAGAAGTTACACTCGATAGCACAACCAAGGGTACAACAATAGTGGCACGCTGATCCATGGCATCCTGCTTGAAGATCTCCATAGTCCCTCAGATCACTCGTACAACTCTTCTTGCTCAGTAGGAGCTTGAGCAGATGACTCTCCGTTCTCATAGTTTCCCCCATTTAAACAAACTGAATTCATCGCCATTTCTGTCAACGTAACAAACATTTAATCAGTCTTTTAACCAAATGAGAATTCAAATCGCAATAATCACATCACCCAGGACACCTTGTCCGAAGGATCAACTAGGCTCTCAAGCCACATATCTTGGGAAAGGAGTAGACCAAGCCCATACTCAACTCATAATTCCATCTCCCATACACATAGTCCGAGAGAAAAAGATTCTAGACTCTGATGCCAAATTGTCACGCTCCCACGACGAACATGTGATACTGACCGTCATGATCTACCCCGAGCTCGAGGCAAACACGAGATTCATCCACCCTCCATGTTGCGTGTGAGAGTACTAACACCAGATCTTCCAAGATCACATGCTCCGAAATCTAATGCGGCCTACACTTCAAAAATTAGTAGTTTTGACCATAATGGGGTTTTGGGTCGTAAAGACCGATGAGATTTTGTAAAATGCCCTAGAGTGTTGGAGTAGTCCTACAGAGAATCCTAAGTAAAATTCACCTAATCAAATCTACAGTTTTGTATTTTAGAAAAATATGTTAGAACAGAAGGAAATCGAATAATCGATCACCCAACAGCCACAAAAATTCAATCTAGTTTAATTTGGAAAAATCAAAATTCTCTATGGTAAAATCTAAGTCAAATTTCACTCACTTGGAATTAAACAAATGGCCAAATCTTACAAAGGTTGGAATTTGCTCACCGTGAATTCACAAAGACGAGGCTTTAATCATGAATTCCTTTAAATTAAATAGCAAGAATATTAAACATGCAAAATAAAATAACAAGAAATTCACAAAAGGATAAAAGTCAACTCACCTAAGGAGGAAAACCAACTTCAATTCCAAAATGATGCAATGTAATGCTATGGGCTCACAAGCTCTCTTATTTATAGTATTTTAAATACAAAAATTAATAAAATTAAACTTCATGTCACCAAATTATTGAACAAACTTGAATTCATTGTAAAGGTTATTGAATAAGTTTTCTAATAAATCAAATTTTATAAAAATTCGATATCATTTGGCACATCGAATATTCCTGCATAGTTACACCATATATTTTGTCAATCCTTAAGTAACATCATCATTGCATCATAATTACATCATTGAAAATAAATAAAATAATAAAAGACACTAAGTATGTGATGCCCATGCTTCTAATCTTGGTTTTCTTGCTCTTTAAACAAAAGAAAAATTGAATCTTCTTGAGACATTTGAATTCTTACAACAATTCTTTGACCCTCACTTTTGTACTCAATACACTCAAATCAAGCCGAAATTGATGGAATATGGGCCCAACCCATAGCTACATCCTTGGAGTTTATTTAAGGATTTGACTTTGAAAGACTCTTTAATAGACCCTTTTTCATGACAAAAAACTACATGCAATCGGAATCAACTCTACAAATTGGTCCAAAGTCTTCATCAGGATGATTCTAAAAGATGCCCACATCACCAGATGACACAATCTGGTGTGGAAATATTTTGCATGTAGGAAATCTGAAATCTTACAAAATATTGCAGGACCCACAATTTTTAAGTATACAGTACAGTAATTCTTTATAATAAATTTAATTCCAGAATCTATGGAAATAAATAACATCCATTCCATTTCTTTAGCTGTTTTGCAAAACTATTTTACAGCATATTGAGTACCTGGAAGAAAACAAAAATTAAAAAGTATTTTTGACGTGGGTGTTATAGGCATGCTTATTTGTTGGCATCACAAAGACCTGTAGCTGAATCACAGAAACCATCACGATCAAGTAGTCTCTGCGGTGGGGCACTCAGTAGTGGAGACGATGGAGTTCCATAGGCACTACGACGACTATTCCCACATCCCAAGCTTGCTCTTGTGCTCACCCCTGTGATGGGATTTGTACCACTTGCATACTTGCACAATGCCTGCATAAAAAATAAAAATCTTAAATAATTAAAAGTAGGACAGTAAGGCAGGTAGTCAATATGCATTACCATCATCAGTTGTGAAACAATCTGTGAAACTAAAATTTGAAAACTATTAGAGGCAGCAATGGATCACATTACAGAACTACTTCTAGCCCCCTCCCTCTCTGCTAACCACAAAAAAGAAAAGCAAAAAAGAAGAGGATCATGTCATAGGAAGAGGAAGGTCCAGTTTTTGCACAATCTTCTTTGATTCCTTTACAATGGAAAGCATGCGCCACCTTTAATTCATATGCACCATTTTGAAGGGTGCTACACTCCATGGATGCCCCAGTAACCCCAATATACCTGTCTGATTTACCCTAACCACTTCATTTGATTTAGTGTTACTATTGACCAATTTCAGACTATACTGTAGACAATTACTACCATCTGATCAAGGTATTATAAGGTTAGACCAAAGATGCAGATTAACCAATGGTCTAACCAATTTAAAGGTGGCTCACTTTCTAGTGGGAATGGTATTTGCTACATAAGGGATAATATCTTTAGGATCAAATATACATATTTTATCTGATTAATTTTATAATCTATAGCTTTTAACAGAAAATTTTATGAACTGCACCCATGAAGTGGAAGGGTGCTCTCCCCTTTTCTTTGTTTCAAAAGCCTAGCAGCATTCCAAAATGACCCACAGTAAGTAATATTTCATTTCAACATCAGGATATCTTGTCCGAAGTGATGAGTCAGCTGACCTGCTTCTGTGGAAGGTCCAAAACAGCATCACTAAAGTCAGCACCTTCAATGATTGCACCGCCTAGATCACTGCGGGTGAGAACTGATCTCACAAGTACAGCATTTGTGAGATTAGCTTCGTTAAGAACCTGGATCAAAAAAATCCAGTCAAATCCCCAAAGAAACAAAATATACATCTGAATATCCTAGGTTAGAAGGCAAAATATTATTAAATGTCACAAGAAAATAACACCATGGCCAATGCTTGGTTTGACCATCTTTCCAATTGTTTCCATAGGCAACTATATGGTATCTTATCTTAAACATGCAGCCTTGAACAGTTCTATTCGTAGTAGTACATCAGATCCTAAACTACATTCTCCAAAAGGGTTAAACTGTGTGCTGGACACAAGAATAATGTTTTTCAACTGATTACAGTTTAGCTGCAACTTGGCAAGCTCCAATGATAAAGAGTCATGAGATGAACCTGGAAGAATCAATATTGTAATACCAGTCACCATTGTCAATAATTTTTTATTGATGAAAATATCTGAATAAACTATGCACATGGATTGGGTGTGTACTATATTGTGCTTCAAGAGAGAGGATGGATATTGGACCATGTGCTTTACTCATGCACACACGCACACAACAGCAACACCAACAAAAACAACAAAAAGGAAAAAAAAAAAGCAGTCTGGATTGTTAACTGCGAAGACCCACGAAAGCTGTTACATTCACCTCAAGCACAGTCACAGATCTTGGGGCTCATGGAAGTCACATTGGTGTTTTAACGAAACACAAGTGGCAAGAGATGGAAGAGTTGAACCGAAGTCTATTTTTTATCATGCTCTCTACAAATGTGGACGATGAACCAAACTACACTTATTAGAAGTGTCCCTAGATTTTCCATCTTTTGGTCATTTTTAGTAGATTTACAATAAATTAGGTCCATTTAGAAAGAAAAGAAGCACTAGCATAGTTTGCTACCTTTGGTTTAGAGGTTCAAGTCCTTTTTGCCAAATCCAATTTCTAGTGCCAACCCTAATAAAGGGGATAAATGACTCTAATACTGATGTAGGACACGTTGCCGAGATCCTCATGTGGACACTACCATTTTATTTTATTTATTTATGGTAGATTTTACTTTTGTTAATTTCGTTTTTGGTGTCTTCGAATAATTAGGAAGCACAATGCTATTTTCTTGGAGTCCTTGTTTTAGTAGGATAGGAAAGACAGGTCGGTGGCCTTCCTAATCGGATCTAGAGTCTTATCTATTTTCGTTTGTTTGTTTTCTTATAAATACCATGGATGTAGTGCTCGAGAGACACACACGATGGATTAATGAAATTATCAAGGCATAGCATTTTTCCTATCTTTTTTCTTTCTTCTTCTCCTGTCATAGATACAGGTCTATTCTTCTTCTTCCTGCCTAGTTGCAAGCGTGTTTCTGCATTAATTGATTCAGATCCAAGTTCTTTGTATCTCTGTTATACAGAACATTCCTATCGGAGACAAATCCCTACATTATCAGGGACGATTGTGGTTTACCCTCCCATCTTTTGCCCCTCCCTTTCACAAAAAAAGGAAAACAACACAAAAAAGCCAAGAATCCCAGAGGAGATGCCATACCATTGTTGCCACTGCTGTTGTTGCCTGGGCTTTATCCAGGGTGAATCACAGCTACTGCTTTCCGTCTCTCCTTCTACAGTGCTACCATATTCGTTTCTTGCTCCATTCATCACTTTCACTTTTATCCCAAGCGCAGGTACTGCCATCCCTTTCCATTTTCATCTTCTGTCTCACCTGAGAAGCCCCCTTCGATCGTCTCTTCTTTCCCTTCCTTGTGCTTCCGCTACCGAGCCCTCTCCGTTTTTTTTCGCCTTTTCTTTCTCTCCCCCTCTTTCGTTTCTATCCTGGTGTTTTAACCCAAATTCCGCCCTAACTTATCCCTTTACTCCCACATGCGTCAATACACCCGTTAATAACCCATTCGTTCTCACTCCCACACGTGTTCCACAACTTACCCAATTATTTAAGTTCCAACTTCCCATCCATACCCCCAAAACCACATGCGTAACTTACCACTGTTCCACCCCTTACAACGTGTTTTCCACCTACCCCAATCAGTCCAACCCGATTCCCCTTTCCACTTTAATGACCCATTTACACATTAGATTATACCCATTTAACCCTTTCAATCGATTCCCTTTTGACCAAACCTATCTCCATGACTTCCTATTGCGACTACTCAAACGAAGAAGATGATGAAGAATTATACAGGTGGCATACAAGTGGATACGCAAATCGAGGGTACTGTAGAAAGGTAAATGTCCCACCTCACCCATCCATTAAACTATTTACCCGGTCCTCCTCATACTTTCCATATAATCCCCTTACACACCCCTTTAACCGACGTAATGAACCCTATAGCTACTGTTAGTGCCTCGGCTTGGCCAAGTCGCTAAGTTTGTCAATTCCATGACTCGAAAAGAAGCACTTGCTAGAAGCTTGAAGACCCAAGGTGATCAAGAGTGAAAATCATGCTCCACCGGATTGAAGCTCATCGTTATGGCATCACAAAACAAGTATTATGGCCGTAGATGACTTTAGGTAGTACCCACACCTTAGAGAGGACTATCTCCAGGCTTAGTGAAACAAATGGTTAAATCATAAAAATCCTAGAGAGAAAGCTTGACAGTGAATTGAAACCCAACTTGAAAATATGTATTTGGTTTCACTGTCAGCTCGACCAGTTGTTCTCACTGACCCCTCGGTGGAGACAGGATTGACCCATTGTGGTCAAAGACGGGTCGACCAGATTGACATAGGTTCGGGATCATTGAACTGTCATTCTAGGAAAGTCTCTGATCGAGAGTCTCGTATGCACCGACCCCTCAGTGATGAACTGAACGACCCATCATGGTCAAACGACTTGTCAATAAAGATGTTTGAGTTCTAGACTTAGAACTCAGGTGGGCTCTCGAGAAAACAGACATATCGGTAGTTCAAGACCGATCGAGAGTAGCCTAGACCGACCCCTCGGTAAAGGACGACAGGTCGTTCTGGGTATGACAAGTTTCGGGACATGAAACTCTGTCAACATGGTGTTGCCCCAGATCGAGCCTCTCGTATGGACCGACCTATTCGTGCCATTAATGTCGACCCATCGGCAACAACGACATGTCGATTGAGAAAGAATATTACCGTTGGGAGTGCATTATTGCACAATGGCCGGGTTGTTGAACGGTAACATTTCTAGTCATCGACCCCTCGGTGCTCCCGACCTATCAGTACATTACCGTTGCTGCAACTGGTTGCATTCTCTATATAAATCAATCTTTATGCAACCAGTTGGCATCCTTCAGCAAGATCAGTTGGACCCTATCATTATCAGTGAGCTTAAACAAGGGCCAACAGAAGGATCACTCTCTCTCCAGTGCTTACACTTGGGGAATCAAATACAACAAATCATATGGATTGAGTTGTGAGAGAGAGGTGGAAAGTAAACTCATAAACAACCAACCTATTGATTGAGTTTGTCAGAGAGAGAGAGAGGAAAGAAAAGCCATAAATAGCCAATCTGTAGATTGAGTTTGCAAGGGAAGAAAAGAGAAAAAAAAGAAAATAATCTAGGAAACCATTGGTATAACCAGTTTCCTTATCACCCTGGATTGTGATGCGGAGCAGCAGATTTCCCTTTGAATTGAGAGTTCTTTTTATTGTTTATTTCTATTTTCGATTTGGTTGTAATTAGAAATTAAGATTTATTATTTCCAGTGCATTATTTTCATCCATTTTAATTTTTAGGAAACCACATTTAGGAATGTAGGGTCACTCTATTAGTTGTCCTACATCAAATTTGGTATCAGTAGCCTAGGTTAGAAGAGTTTCTTAACTTTCCAGATCTTATGTGGCATTTAAAAAATTAATTAATTAATTAATTTTTAAAAAATTAATTAATTAATTATAAAAAAAAATTGCATTCTTTATTATTTAAAAAAAAAAAAACTCATTCATGGCATATAGACTTAGGTCATTACATCACTGCATTCATTAGAGTTAAGTCACATTATTTAGCGTGTCTTCCTGTGCATGCCCACACGTAGTGGCCGAGAATATCAATCCAATATGGATCTCACATCGTTTACCAAAATCTTAAACGATATCAATGCCCGTTTAACCAACATGGAAAGCAGAATAGCAAAACAGGCGACCAAAACCGATAGTCATACCTCATATGAGCCTCGTCCTGACCCACATACTGGCCTACCTAGTCCACTTCATAATCCATGGCCTGAACCTACAAAGTCTTCCCTGTCACCCAAGAGAGAGAAGGTATAGTTTGTATTGAATGAGAAAGTAGTTCCCACACGCCAGCCGAAGACAGAATTCACATTGTTGACAGCAAATGACCTTCAGCGACAGAATTCGACTCTTCTGGAGAGATACCACAACTTTGTATCACCAGAAGCGTCTTCTTCTCATTTAAAGCATGTTGACCACAGTGACAGTTCAGACATCCGAGCATCCAAGCGACGACGGAAGAAAACCACTCCAACAACATTGTGGCTTGATGATGACTCTATTGGATGACATTTGAAGACCTCACGTGCACGTGATGCATATTGAAGACCCCAGAAGACGCGTGCGCGGGAAGATTGATGTCTTTTCATCTGTTTGAACTCGAGGTCGAGTTCTTTTCAGATGGAGAGATTGATGCGGAGCAGCAGATTTCCCTTTGAATTGAGAGTTCATTTTATTGTTTATTTCTATTTTCGATTTGGTTGTAATTAGAAATTAGGATTTACTATTTTCAGTGCATTATTTTCATCCCTTTGAATTTTTAGGGAACCACATTTAGGCATTTAGGATCACCCTATTAATTGTCCTGCATCAAATTGTGATTGCTATACGGCGGCTACGAGGAGGAGCGTCAGCACCGGCACACATTGGGTGAATCTTGAAGAAGCACACATCAAGAGCAAGAGCTTCAAAGGCAAGTGCTTCTTGGTTTTAATTTTATTTTAAAACATTTGTTCCGAAAGTGAATTAAGGAAGCTTGGTTCCGAAACTAATCTAAAAAATCTAGAGCGTCGTCTCCAGCACAGTGGTGGGTGGAATTCCCAACCAAATGGATAGGTGAAATTCATATTCTACAGTGGTGGGTGAAATTCTCAGCCGATTGAGTGAGGTGGAATTCCTATACTACGCATGTGTGTTGGTGAGAAGTCCATGGAACCTTGGTGAGAAGCTGAGGAAGGCAAGAAGCCACCAGATTAGGTGAGAAGTCTCTTCCAAAACTAGGTACATATTCTTCTATCCCTCATCTCTCTTCTCCCCCTTTTTCTTTTTTTGTACCCACGAACCCATCCAAGCCAGATCTCTTCCTGGTCCCATCGCCGTCATCCTATATCATCCCATAATCGTCCCTACTGCTTCCGCCACCCCCTTCTGGGTCTATTAGACATCCCAGATCTGTCTCACAGCCTTCTTCTTACCTTTCTCCATTAAACTGTAGCCCATATAGTCTTTCCATGTTGTCGTTGCCCATTCCCTAACCCAGATCAAGTGTTGCCACCTCCCTACCTTGTTGTCACCCCTTTACAGTTCCTCCTATTGCTGCCGCAACCTTTTTTATGGCTCAAGAGTGACGCCGCAACCCACTAGAATCCCTACAGTGTTTTCCGCGATCCCTATTCCTTCCCCTCTTTGCTTCCGTAACCTTTTAATCCCCTCCCACACTTTTGCCTACCCTTTCCAAACTGCCGTAACTCATATTTCTTTATTTGAAACCATATACACCCTAAGATCGAATACATTAGCGTTTTCCTTAATTACTAAACTTCCATTTAACCACCATAAACCCATTTAATCCCTTTAAAGACATTAGATTCTTATTATTTGCATGATTATGTGTGATAAACTTTATATTAATTAATTGCAAGCATTAATTTGAATTTAATTTCAACCCATTTTAGATTTAATGTGCATTACTTTCATCCCTTTTAATTTTTAGAGAACCAAATTAGGCATTTAGGGTTATCCTATCCCCTGTCCTGCGCCACTTGGTCTTAATCTTTGTTTGGTGCTTTGTGATTTTACTGCTTTCAACTCGAGGACGAGTTCTTTTCAAGACCTGGGAGCTGATGTAGGACACGTTGCCGAGATCCTCATGTGGACACTACTATTTTTTGTTTTATTTATTTATAGTAGATTTTGCTTTTGTTAATTTCGTTTTTGGTGTCTTCGAATAATTAGGAAGCACAATTGCTATTTTCTTGGAGTCCTTGTTTTAGTAGGATAAGAAAGGTAGGTCGGTGGCCTTCCCAATCGGATCTAGAGTCTTTTCTATTTTCGTTTGTTTGTTTTCTTATAAATACCATGGATGTAGTGCTCGAGAGACACACGATGGATTAATAAAATTATCAAGGCATAGCCTTTACCTATCTTCGTTCTTTCTTCTCCTGTCATAGATACAGGCCTATTATTTTTCTTCCTGCCTAATTGCAGGCGTGCTTCTGCATCAAATACAATGTCCATATGGACACGAAATTAGATCCATTAGATGGGACCTTTAATTATCTTTCCAGTGGTTCCAAGTATATGTACTTCTAATAATGAAGTTAAGATTAATTTTCTAATGGGTATGTTAAGTGTCACAAATTTCTATGAATTTCTTTATTTTTGGATTTATTTTATTTTATTGCTTTATCTAAGTTCTAAAGATATTAGTAAGTTTAATATTCGACTTCCTATTTGTAATAAAACATTTTATCTATAAATATAAGAAAAGGGGGGGGGGGGGGGGGGGGGCGAAGAAAAAAAGAGTCAGACTTGTTTTGAGTTGAAATCCGCGTATACCCTTTGTGTGTTATGGTGTTTCCTTAGCTTAGAGGCTAGGGTTTTTAAGTCTATACAGTTGGCACATCCATATTTTAAACCAGTGTGTGTTTTTATAGTGTAATGGATCCATCCTTGAATTCCTTTTCCACTTTGTTTGGATTTTTTGTGAGATTCTCAATGAAAAAACTGGATACACTCAAATTGAACCAAAGCTGTCATTAAATTAAATGCATGGAACATCATTGTTTACATAATTTGTGCCACTATATTTCATCAGTTCCATGCTAACTGAATACGCAGTATTGAATTATGCTGAAAATTGAGTTGCTTTACCATTCGATCCATAAGGGTGTCACTCAAATCTGCACCTATATGAGGTAGCAAAAGAGAAAAAAGTTAAGAATAATTCAATGGGAAATTTATAATCACATGAGCTTATATTAATGTTGAGATACAAGGAGTTTCATTGTAAAAAAGATGGCTGCTGCAGGGTGTCACTCAAATCTGCACCTATATGAGGTAGCAAAAGAGAAAAAAGTTAAGAATAATTCAATGGGAAATTTATAATCACATGAGCTTATATTAATGTTGAGATACAAGGAGTTTCATTGTAAAAAAGATGGCTGCTGCAGATTTAGATTGAGAACACACAGAATGTGGACATAAATATAAAAGACAATGAAAAGTACAACATTCAGCGTTTTTCAGGATTTTATAGGAGCACTAGGGAAGTTTAAAAATGGGATTCTTGATGTGGTCAAAGGTTCTATATGAAGCCTTAGAGCCACGATTTGAAGACTTAAGGGTCTAGATTATTCAAGATCAAAACAGAAGGAATTTGAAGTCTGAATCGATAAACTGGAAATCCATAACCAAAATCCTAATGAATGCACGAATGTTGGGAGATCTTCAAGATCCCGCCTAAGGAAAACTGAAGAAAATTGGACTGAATGGGATTGAGGAACCCAAAATTTTGATGTGTTAAAAGTATGATCTCTCAATCTAAAGAAATCGCACACATTCTATGCCCAATAGAGATTCAAGAAAACTTGGAATTAAATTCAACAAGAATTCTCAAAAGAGAACTCAAGGAGAAGAAGAAAACACAAAACTAAAATGCCTATCTCAAGAAAACCATATTAACATTATTGAAGTAGAACTCATACTCAAAAACTAGCCCTTGATAGGAGGGTGCCTCACGTGTTGTATAAAGAGGTTTTTCAGTCTAAGCGATGTGTGACTTTTGTCAACTTCACACCCTCCCTCACATGCAGTTGCTCACCCTCCCTTACGTGCAGCTGCTGCCAATGTTGTGAAAATCGAATCGTATCGTAAATCGTTAATACATCTTAAATCGTAAATCGTGTACCGTAAATCGTAGAATCGTAAGATTCATAAGTGTTTTTCCTCAAAAATATTTAATATATGAAATAACGTAAAATATATCTAAAATGTAATAACATGAGCAATTCTCCAACTTTCTTTCAATATTAAGTGAATGCTATATAATTAGTTCATTGGATCTCAATTTTCAATGCTCCAACTCCCAAAAGTATAAGACCAGTATATAATCCAACTATACTGTGAAAAGTCAATAATAAACTAAAAAAACCCTCAAAAAATCGAAAGGTCTTAAATGCTCATTAACTCAAGCCTTAAAAATCATTAAAACGAAATGTGTCATGCTTTCACACTCCTAATAACTCCATAATTTTATTATTTATACAAATCGTAAGATTTATTGATAGTTACAAATCGTTCCTCTTACCATATCGTATGAATTGTAAGATACAAATCGTGTATCGTAAGATTTTAACAACCATACACGTCTAACCACTTTGATACCATGAAGAAAACCATGTTAACATTCTTGAGATAGAACTCACTCTCAAAAGCTAGCCATTGAGAGGAGGGTGCCTTAAGTGTTATATAGTCATGGTTTTTCAGTCTAGGTGACGTAGGACTTTTGTCAACTTCACACTATTGGTTCTCCAAGCACCCATATTTATAGTGTTCTACATATGCCATGGCATTAATCCATGTCCACCGTTATGCACCAATCACAACCATAGTTTAAAAACTCAATACAGACTCAATTGACTTGGCCAAGTCGACTCAATGAGAAAATTGAGTAACTTGTGATAAACTCATTGGATTAATGAGTTTTCTTTTGGCTAGGACGAGTCATCTGAGTTTGATGAAAAAATTATCCAAATCGAGTTACTTGATTGAGGTTTAAAGAGCTGTTGAAAGGACACAAAAGAAATTTTAAAGATATGAGAAAGGTAAAAAGGTAAATGATGACATAAGAGTAAAAAGAGAAAAAACGCTAATCATGGTTATTTGGTTCAACAAGAGAATGGTAAGAGAGTGGGAAGAGAAAAAGAAAAAGAAGAAAGCTAGTGATGCAAGCGAGATCTCCTCTATGTCGTCTTCTTCTCCTTGTTTAGTTCTTATTTTATTTCCTTCATATTTTCTTTTTTCTTTCTTTCTTTCCTTTTCTCTTCGTCTTTTTTGGCATCATTCGTTCCCATTCTTCGTTTTTTCTCCTCACTTTTTTCTTCGATTTTCTTCCTTTTTTTTCAACTTCTTTCTATTGTTTTTAGTTTTCTGTTTTTATTGATACTTTTTCCTAGTTTTATTTCTTCCTGATTTTCCTCTTATTTTCATTTTATATTATTTTTATTTTTAATATAAAATAATAATATATTCAAATAGTTACCGAGTTTTGACCCTTTTTTTGAAACGTAGTTTTGACTTTTTTTTACTCAACCAAAACTCGATTGTGTGACGCCCCGCCCTTTTTCACTTGCCGAAAATCAGAGTCTAATTTTTCTTTTAAATAAAAGAGTGAGAGAGAACGGGACGCCACGATGCGAGCTAAGTCCGAGCTTCCAAAGCTCGACCCTTAACTGGTCAACCATACGTGTGCGTGGACCAAGTCCACTAATATGGTTCACACGTACTCAAGTTAACATGCGGAATAATCATAAATGCGGAATTACAATAGGATAACAATCCTATTCCATTTTAGATAGCAACGTAGTCCAACACTTACCTATAATTATCTTAAGTTAACATATCCAAAGTTAACATTCAAACCATAGCAAATAATCTAAGTTATTACATTCCCATTTACTATCTACTCAAATTACATAATCCATGAGTAACTTAAATAAAATATAAACTAAACACATCCAAGCTCCTATGCTTGGCTCCGATCACGCTCATCGTTCCCTTCAACTCCTATGTCATCAACTAGGGTAGAAATAGGGCTTTAGACAACGCGCCCAGTAGGTATTCCAAATAGGGTTAACACATGGTTAGTACAAATCATATATAATAACATATTATCAAAACCATGTAAAAACTATGCCATACCATGGTGTCAAATGCAATGAGTCCCATGGTTTACAACATAAACCATCAAAATAAGAGATTAAACCATATTACATAACCCATGGTTTCAAAGAGGTAGAATCCTACCAATAACCACTAGTGTGTCCTTACGTTTTTGTCCGAAAACCGCTCACCGATCGCGTCAAGCAGATCGTTCACCGCTTGTGAGATCCCATTACCTTATTACACATCAATTAATCAAATCCATATTCTATTTGATTTCCCACCATGTTTAATCCCATAAACATGCCTTATTGGGGTTCGGCCATACCACGTGGCCGAACCTCACTCACTTGAATTTGGTCCAAGGTCATTCCCTCTTTGTTTCATTATTCCAACACACATAAGTTAATCATCTATCATTCATAAAAACCTTAAGTCCATAAAACCTTTTTCCATGGGGTTCAGCCATACACAATGGCCGAACCCATGGTCCATCATTTTCACCCATATTTACCTCTTTGCCATTCATTTTTCCATGGCTACTCACTTAGCTTATATTTACATGACTTAAGTCCCAAAATCATTCCATTAGTTTTACATTAGTGGAAACCCTAAATCCATAAAACATTTTCTATGATTCAATCATACACTTAGGTCATTTATGCATACCTAGATCCAAAAACATGATCCATGGGGTTCGGCCTTACACCATGGCCGAACCCATGGTCCTTCACCATTTGGCCATTCTTTCCTTCCATGGGTAATCACTTTACTTACCCATACTTAAGTTCATAACATAGATCCATGACTAAACATTTCATTCATTTAAGCATGCCTAGATTCATAAATAACCCATTAAAAATGGTTCATGGGGTTCGGCCATGATGTCATTTCTTTCCTTCTTTTTCTTAAATCATTCCCAACACTAGAATCCATAAACCAAGTCCCTCCATTCCTTGGCTTGATCCTTCCTTTATTTAAATTTGCATAGTTCCATAACGTCCATAAAAATTGGTTCATGGGGTTCGGCCATGTTGCATGATGTTCATCTTCATCCTCCCTTTGCATCATTTACAATATTTTAGACCCATAAATAAAGTCCCTCCATGGGGAAGTTTAATCATACCATTAGGTCATCATTTACAACCCAAAGTCCATCAACATGATTTCCATTATTTTCATGATCCAAATGCATCTAAGTCCATCAACACCCCTTCATTTAAAACCTTTTAAAAACATTAATAACCTTCCATGGGGTTCGGCCATACAACATGGCCGAACCCTATGGTTCAATAAATCATAACTCCATGATTGATCCTTTTAAAAACCTATTAAGATCATTAACCAACTTCCATGGCTTTCATCCTTCAAAAACCATTTAAACCAATGATATTCTTCCATGGGGTTCGGCCATACAACATGACCCAACCCTATGGTTCTTATACATACAATTTAGGGTTTGGCCATGCAAGGGCCAAACCGTGATCCTTGATCATCCACCATTTCCCATATGGTAATGCATAAGTCCTTAGCCACAACAAGATTAGGGTTCGGCCATTGTTCCTTGACCATCTTACTTAATAAAATCTCATTGAGTACTTACCAATTCCGCGACTCCTCCGGTTTCTTTCACTCCTTCTTGTTCCTCCATTCTTTTCCTTCCTTAGCCTCTTCTTCCTTCCTTCTTGATCCTTGGCCGAGATTGATCTTGATAAAACTTCTAGGAGTGGTTCGGCCAAGAGGTATAGATTTGAGAGAGGGAGAAAGAGAGAAGATTTAAGATAACAGCTCTAAGTGTTCTCCCTTTGTCTTGAGAGTGGTCGGCCTTGAGTGAGAGAGGGGGAGAGATAAAACAAGGAATTCTCCTTGCTGCCCAATGTAAATCAGCCAAGGGTGGTGTCCTTTGGTTGATACCCCTTTGTAACTCGCATGACCTTTCACCTCCTCATTGATACTTATTTTGGGGGTTTCATCCCATGAGACGAAACTCCCCACCATATGACCCTTGGGTTTCCATCATGAGATGGAAACCCTCCATGTTCCAACGTGTACACTTGGACATGTGTTGTGTAACATCAAACCTTCCAACTTCCTTGTCTTGATCAATGAGGGTCGGCCAAGGGTGGTGTCCTTTGATGATACCCCTTTGTAACCACCATGGCTCTTCACCTCCCTCATTAAAGCTTCCTTTGGAGTTTCATCCATGAGATGAAACTCCCACCATTCCAACGTGTAACCCTTGAAGGTGTCTTTTGAAACAACAAAACTCTTCATCTTCCCACTCCACTCACTTAAGATGAAAGTCCCATTAACTTCTACTCAACTCATCTCTTTAACTCAACTCACTTAACTCACTTAAAATCAACTCAATTATTTGATTCCATTTCCAACTTAATTCAGCCCCAATTAATTAAGCTTGAACTCACTTGGTGGTCAACCAAGTCAACCATGACCCGTTGGGACCCAATTGACAATTTTGACCCAATTAAATAAATCTTACCCATTTATTTCAATTGAACCTTACCCATAATCCGTTGGGTCTTAATTGGACAATTGACCCAACACCTTACCCATCTAAGGTCCATATCCATAAATTCATAATTTAAATGGGCAATTTCCATAAATATTCATAACTTGAAAATCCGAAGTGTTACAGATTGAGTCTTCGTAACTCAATGAAAAATTGAGGCGAGTCGAATCTTTGAGTTTTCAAACACTCATCACAACTTGACACATCATCTACTTTATTCTCCAATAAGAAAAATTATACATAATCAAAATAAATTAGACGACATCTAAAAACAACAACAAAAGATCTAAAAGAAGAATTGCTAAATATCTCCCTCTAGGTGGGCACCAAATGGGTTGTTATTTCCTTGCTTGTAGAGAAAAGTAAGGGAGTGAATGTCTCTGACATGTTGACCACCTCCATAGCAAATTTGTCACTCCATTTCCTTGACTTCGTAGATACACTAAAACATGGTCCCACTTATTTTATTGAAAAATCAATATCAACCCATATATATGCTAGAGCCCTAGGTCAGTTGATGATGCGGGACAAAAGTGAAGTGTCCCCTAAAGTGGGGTTATGACACTCAAAACACGAGATCTAGGAATCTAATGAAAAAAAATAAGAAATTGGAATGGTAACTACTACTTAGGGCTGCAACTCGAGTCGGGCGGGTCGAGTTCCTTAAAACCCAACCCGACCCGAGTTGATATATATGGAACCCGACCTGAATTCTCAACCCGAATCTCACAACCCGACCGACCCGAATTCTAACCCGAATTCTGACCCGACTCACATTTTGAACCCATTTTAGACTAATTTTAGCCGGGTCGGGTCAGGTTGTATCGGGTCGGGTCGGGTTCACTTATAAAATCCTCAACCAGACCCGACCCGAATTTCATGCGGGTTTTTATCTTCTCACCCCGACCCGACCCGCATGATTTCTCGGGTCAGGTCATGCAGGTCGAGCCAAAACCCGACCCAAGTTGCAGCCCTAATACTACTATATACTTAAAATATGCAATGAAAACATTGATATAAGAAAAGGACATTCTAATGAAAGGTAGGGTTTGATGTTAAGGCATACATATGGCCACACCTTCAAAAATAAGTAGTTCTTCAAAAAGCCGGCTCAGAAATTCGACAGAACACCAAGAGAACCCAGATTCAAAGAACAAAACCGTCTAAGGAGATCCTCGAACCAACGTCAACGTAGAAATACTCCTTAGTCACCCACCTAGATAGACAGCGAATAGGGCAACGTCGGAAACAAACCAAAACCTCCCAATGCTTACCGGATTAAGGAGATGAGGTCGAATTCCTACTTAAGGAAAATCGGCACCATGCAACTCTCTAAAGAAAGTAAGAAATTCTAGAACTCTAGAATTGAATTCATAGAATTCAATTGGAGATCTATGAATAAAATTCGCCCAAGGATGGGACTATTTTGAACAAGACTTGGACAAGAACTTCAACACTAAGAAGGAAATAGAAAATCAAACACAATACCCAAACTCAAACTAGAATTCACCTAGAGAGAGAGAGGAGAAATTCGCCCAAGGGCTTCAAAGCTTGCTTAGATTGCTTCAACTTTGGATGCTTGTACAATAACCCTAAGGCCTCTATTTATACACAAACTTGCAAAGAAAATTTACCAAAGTAGACAATCTCATAGCCATTGGATGCACCTACTTAATTACAAATAAATCACAGCCATTCAAACTAAGCCACTAAAAATACATGTTGACACCTTTGCCATGTGCATGGCCGACTTCTCCGTGGGCGTACCTACTTTCCATGTTTGCACTCCACCTACTTACTTTAGTTTGAATTATTGCCTACTTTGTGCTCTACCTCCATGCATGTGAACCAAAATTTGTGTAAAGGAAAGATGGGTAGGATTTGGGTAGCAAAAGTAGGCAATTGGGGCTCAATTAGGTGGATTTGACCCATATGTCATGAGCTTAGGGCAATTTTGGGCCAATTGGGATGGCTTTTGATGTTGTGGAGGCAGGTTTTGGGTACCAATGAATTTATCATGCTCAACTAAAGCTAATTGAACAATGACGAGACTTTGGGTCTCATGGGGATCATCAAAGGGTTCAAATTTTGGTTCAGCATGCATGATGTCCACATGACTCCCTCCCAGTTGGCAAGAACTCGTCCTCGAGTTGAAGTCGTCGTCTGTTGGAAGTAGAAATTTTCCAGCCGTGCATGCCCTCAAGTCAACTACGTTTAACACAGCAGAGATGTTGAGGTCTTCTGGTAGTCGGATCTTGTAGGCATTGTCATTGATGCACCGTAGTACTTCACACGGTCCCACAACCTTCATGTTCAGCTTGTTGTAGGTACCCACTCAAAATCTTTCTTTGCAAAGGTGGACCAAAACAAGATCACCTTCGTCAAAACCCACGTGCCTCCTATGCTTGTCTTCATCTTCATTGTACTTGTTACTCTCTTCTATCCGTTCACGAACTTTCTGATGCCATTGTCGGATGTCAGTGAGCATGTCTTCTATGGGCTTGTGCTTGACTCCTGCTAAAGGAAGGGATATCAAATCAAGGATGGTTGCGGATGGGAACCATAGACGATCTCAAAGGGAGAAAGACCCATCATACGGTTTTGAGATCTGTTGTAGGAGAACTCTGCATGAGGTAGAATCATGTCCCACTGCTTTGGCTTTCTTACAATCAAACTTCTAAGTAGGTTCCCAAGTGATTGATTACCACATCCGTTTGTCCGTCTATTTGGGAGTGATGAGCTGTACTGAACTTCAAATCGGTCCCTAATGCCCGCCAAAGTGATGTCCAAAAGTGACTCATAAACTTTGTGTCACGATCTGAGATGATAGACTTCGGAATGCCGTGGAGTTGAACCACCTCCTTGAAGTAGATTGATAATGTGAGATGCATCTGAAGTCTTCTTGAAGGGAAGAAAATGAGCCATTTTTAAAAACCTCTACCACAACAAAAATATTGTCAATACCTCTCTGAGTGCGAGGAAGTGCAAGAACAAAGTCCATTGATACGTCTTCCCATGTTGCTAATGGAACATGCAATGGAGTGTATAACCTTGCATTCTGTGATTGACCCTTAGCCACTTGACAAATATGGCATCTCTCAATGAATTTTGCCACATCCCTCTGAATCTACGGCTAGTAGAATTTCTCTTCGACCAACACAATGGTCTTGCCTTTTCCGAAGTGTCCTGCGTGACCACCGCCATGTAGTTACGTCAGGATCCGTTGCCGTAGCAAGCAGTCTAGTATGCGTAACCTGGAACCCTGAAAAACGATGTTATCCTGCAAGAGATAGTGATGCGGGAGATTTTTTATTTGGATATGATGTTATTGGACTTTGATTTTATTTTATTTTTACTTAGCCTTGTCTTTTTAGTTTGTTTTCTTTTATATGAGGGCAAACTTGTCATTTCTGAATTATTGTAATTGTAGGGCGAGGGTGGGAGGGTTCATTTATGTCATTTAATCTCCCTCATTAGTGTTGCCCTAGAGCTTTAGGATACAACAAGGAGCCGCCAGCTCCTTGTTTTGTTTGTTCGTTATAAAGTTTTGTAAAAAAAAAAATGGGACACAATGGAATGAAAAAAAAGAAAGAAAAGTTTAGAAGCCTAGCATGTTGCGCATGGTGTGATGAATTCCCCTTAAGGTTTGGTGTGAAGCCAACATTGCAGCACTTCTCTATCGTCTTCCTCCTCACTGCACTCTATGGTAAGAACATTCTAATATTCTCTCCTTTCTTCTCTTCTCTTCTCTTTCCCTCTTTGTTTTCTGTTATAACCACCTAAAAGCCATCTCCTTGCTGCCGTCACCATCTTAACCTCACTTCACCATCGCCGCCACCATTAAAAGGTTTTCCCAGCCTTGCTGTCCTTTTTTTCCTGGATCTGAACAGTTTCTACAATCCTCTTCCTTGAGTTTCAAAGCTATCTCGGCCCACACCCACCATCTAGTCCCACAATCATAACCTTCCAACCAGTCCCATAGTCCCTACATTCATAATTCTCCCAAAACAGCCCCAATCAACCCTATTTTAAACCTAAACAGCCATCCAATACTTGGGACAGCGCTGTACCATTGTTCTTTGAGTCCCAAATCCATCTATGTAACCCTCCTTTGGCCTATAACCCTTCAAACAGCAGTGTAACATCTGAATGATATTAATTCAGCCCCATATTAATTCAAAATCTGCATGGTTTGTCAATATTGATTTGGGATTGATTAGTTGAACATCTTTAGGGTCAGAATTAGGACTTCAAGAGTATTAACTGTGATTTGGAATCTCAAATTAATGCCTATAATGGTGGATGTGTTTGGTCATGTTGACTTGCCTTTAATTGCTTATTGTGGTCTAGTTAATAATCTCAGTTTTATTGTATGCATGTGTTCATATCATCATTTTAATTTAGCCTAGGTCAAGTAATCGTAGATTCGCATAGACATTAATTTAGGATTCCTAACCAACCCAACATCAAATTTGGTGGCCCATACAGGTCACTTGACTTGGGTTGTGTCTTAGGTTGGCTAACTTGGAGTGTTTAGGGTACGTGCAGGAGTAAACTGCATCCAAATGGGTGTAGCTCAACTAGTTGCCTCCCGCCTCAGGAAGCGGGAGGTTGCAGGTTTGAGCCCCCATGGCCTAACCTTGGTGTGCCCTAAGGGTAGTGGGCTCATCCGTGAGGGTTTTACGCTGGGTATCCCGTGGTTTCCCACACGTAAATTAAAAAAAAAACTGCATCCATTCATAATTGCATCTAGGAGTAGTGGTCAGGAATACTATCCCGACATGAGTTCCCAAATTGGACAATCCAATCCAGATACTCTTAATATGGACTTCAACACGTTAGTCAAAGTGCTTACTGATCTTCGGACCTCCGTAACCCATCTTGAGCGTCAAGTAGAGGAGACCAATACTCGCAACAATGCCCGTCTTGATGAGTTGGTTGCTTCTCTCAGAAATGGTACTTTTGAGGGTCGTGTGGAGGACGCTGATGACTCCACCTATACCGTCGAGGATATTCCTCAAGGTGATGACCTAGAGGGGTTCGAGGATGTGGATGCGAATAGAGGTCCACCCCTTGGGCGAGGACGAGGGCGAGGTCGAGGTGAGCGAGGAGAGCGGGGTAGAGGAGAGGTTTTGGTCACGGTAGAGGTCCAAATAGGTGTGTGATCGATCAAGAGTTTCTTGATCCCGATGAGCAGTTGATGAGAACTTTTCAAGTCGAAGCTTCTACTTTTGACGGGAGACTTGACCCTAAAATCTTCCTAGACTGGATCTCTGACATGGACCAATTTTTTAAATGGCACCCCCTAACATAGGGAAAGAAAATCCAGTTTGCCAAGATGAAATTGATAGGGCAAGCCCAACTTTTCTGCAAAAGTGTGGAGTGAGAGAGAGAGATGGTGAGACAAGGTCCTATTATCTCTTGCCAGGTGATGAAAGACAGATTGAACACAAAGTATGTGCCTCTCTCTCTTATCACAATAGCTTATTGGACCAGTGACAGGCCCTTCGACAAGGAAGCATGTCAGTGGATGAGTATATCAACCGCTTCGAGGAGTTTGTGCTGTGGTGTCATATCATCGAGGACCCCTAAATGACCCTTTCTAGATTTCATACGGGTCTTTGTCTAGAGCTACAGAGGGAATTGATTCCCTATGATGTGACCACTACAAGTGCGCCGGTTCGTCCGAATCACCCTTGTTGTCAATTACGTGACTCAGTTGGACTTGCCTTGGATGTATGAGAAGACCTATTATGAATTGAAGAATCTACACCAAATACGTTATTGGCACACAGGTAAGTGAACCGTAGGAGACCTTAGGCTAAGTCAAATACCTTCGAAGTCAAATGGCTATAAACTGGAAAATAAGATAATAAGTGACTTTCAGCCTCGAGGCCTCATGCAGTCTGTCGAGGCCTCGCAGCCAGTCTTGTGCTAAGTTGTATTTTGAACAACTGTAACTCAGCTGACCTTGTGACTTACTAACTGAGTCTCCTACAGATTTAGGAAGTTAAATATGTATTCCTTTAATTGGGAATTTATTATGGTAATAAAATATATCCTAATGTAGAAACTCAGACTGCCACCTCAGATATTTTGAATTAATAACCGTTGGGGAGCTGGCCTTGTGTGACAAGAATGGAAAGACTCCTCCATGAGGTGTAAGATAATTTACAATCCTCAATCTCATCCTTGATTGATGACTGAGATAAATTGACTGTCAATCATGCACGGTGGCATCTTAGGTGGCTGGATATTTACTGTTTGAAAGACAGAATAACTTATGCATATCTGAGCAGTCTTTCCATGTTTTACCGCCACGAGGCCTCATTGGAATCCTCGAGGCCTCGTGGGCGTGACTAGCTACAAAAACTGTAGACAATCTTATAAATAACTGTAAGTTGTATGGAATGTCTATATTTTCACACAGACAACATTCTGGAAAATTATAACAGTGTGACCAAAGCTATTAGCCCTCCTTCCCTTTACACCTTCTTCATCAGCTCCTTTCATAGATGTTTGGGTAATCAATACCTAAGTGCTGATGAAGCTTAAGGTGTTCACATAGGACCTTAAAAACAGTCATACCCAAGTCTTATACTGCTGTGCCGATGATAACTTTGATGGAGCTAATCTGATGGAAAGGAGCACACAGATCAAATAAAGAAGAAAGCGCTAAAAGGAAAACGGATAAGGCCCAAGGCAAGTATTTCTTCTTCCTTTTTATTTCAAACATTGTAAAGTGGATTAGAACTGTTTGTTCGAACCACTCTAAAAAATAGGTGTAAAGAATTACACCGATTAGGTTGAACCTCTATAAAAAACTAGGTTGTACTATTTGGGTGTGAGACCCATACATAGTATATTTGGGACGACCCTAGATATTGGGAAGTCTGACAGTGGACGTAAGTTTGTTGAAACCGAACCACTATAAATATCTGTGTCTATATGTGGCTGATGCTTTTAATTGATTGCTTGGATTGAATACTGTTTCACATACACACACTTATATTGATCGGTCATTAAACAGTTGTTCATTTCACGGTGAAAGGATCTCATTGAATAATTCATACACTTAGATTAAAATTCGGTTGAGAAAGTTTAAAAGGGAATTAAAATTGAAAACCAACCTATTCCCCCAGCCCCGGTAGGTCGTACATTACTCTAGTAACGGAATTTCAACCATGCTAAATGAGTGCCAGTGAAGGGTCCGAGAGTTGGACCATTATCTCAGACATCCAGTCGTGAGACGATTTGACTCCAGTAGCACCGAGCAGAGGACTACTCCAGGAGTGAGATCCACTGTAACCAATCAGCCGCCCCGGAACCAGCCAATTACCCAACCACTACTGGGGTTGATAAGAGCAAAGCAGTATTTGGAGAGAGTTCCAAGGGCAAAGGACCGAAGTGCTACAATTGTCAAAGGCTATGGACATTATGCACAGTAGTGCCCCTGTAAGGGAAGACAGAAAACTTTGTTCCTTGAAGGTAATGAATCTAAAATAAATGGGGAAAAGGAACAAGAGTTTGAGGAAGAAGTCCATGAGCCCGATTTGGAAGACATCGATGAGGATGAGCATAAGGACTTTGAGAATGGCTTGGCTTTTGTGCAGGGAGACTCATAAACCCATGGGGAGCGTAATACCCTGCGTGTGATGGTGGTGCGTCGATGTACCCTACAACAACCAAAACAGAGTGACGATTGGCGAAGGAGTAATATTTTCGACACCTTTGCTAAAAGCCGTGACAAGACATGTAAGGTCATCATTGATAGTGGGAGTTGTACAAATGTTATTGCTTCATCGACATTTTCCCGATTAGAGTTGTCACCCATCGCCCATCCTCACCCATATCGGGTTGCTTGGGTAGACTCGTCATCTGTTCCTGTGACTCAACAGTGCCAAGTACCTGTCCAATTTTCATCCAATAACGACATTGTATGGTGCGATGTGTGAAGTAGGTAACATTATTTTGGGGAGGAAGTGGTTGTATGACATGGATGCCGCACTGTTCGGTAAGTGGAACGTGTGCTCATTCATCTTTGAGGGTAAAAGGATTCAGTTGAACCCTCTCCCTCCCAAAGCACCAAAGAATGAGGCGGAGAAGCCAAGCAGGCACAAACAGCAGTGGCTCAAAACCCAAAGCCCTGCATATTCTCAGTCCTGCGGTGTTTGAGAAAGAGGCTTAAGAGGACGACATTGTATTTGCATTGGTCACAAGAGAAACATCCTCCGAGCCTAGTGTTAATCGCTGCGGGAGGTTGAGACAATTATGAGAGAGTTTCAGGATGTCTTCCCTGATGATTTACAGGATGAGCTCCCTCCCATGCGTGACATTCAGTACACTAATGACTTTGTACTCGGAGCGACCCTACCCAACTTGCCACATTATAGGATGAACCCTATTGAGCATGTTGAATTAAAAAGGCAAGTGGATGAACTCTTTTGTAAGGGGTTTATCAGGGAGAGTCTTAGCCCCTTGAGACGTGCATGCGCTCCTCACATCGAAGAAAGATGGAACTTGGCGAATGTGTGTGGACAGTAGGGTCATTAATAAGATCACGGTCAAGTATCGGTTTCCCATATCGAGACTCGATGACATGTTGGATATGATAGTAGGTGCCAATGTGTTTTCGAAGATAGAATTAAAGAGTGGATACCATAAAGTCCACATTCATCCCGGGGACGAGTGGAAGACCGCCTTCAAGATGAAAGACGGATTGTAAGAGTGGATGGTCATGCCTTTTGGGCTATCAAATGCCCCTAGTACTTTCATAAGGATCATGACCAGGTGTTGAGACCATTTATTGGTAAGTTCTTGGTACTGTACTTCGACGATGTCTTAATATATAGTGCTACCAAAGATCAACACCTCGACCACTTGAGGTAGGTGTGTGAGACCCTCCAAGCTGAGAAATTGTATGCGAACCTAAAGAAGTGTTCCTTCATGACTACTAGAGTTGTCTTCTTGGGGTTCGTAGTTTCTCCTGAGGGTATGTCAACGGATCCAGAGAAAGTGAGAGCCATAGTTGAGTGGCCTGAGCCACGTACCATTCACGAGGTCCATAGTTTCCATGGGCTAGCCACATTTTACAGGTGATTCATTCGTGGGTTTAGCACCATCATGGCCTCTATCACAGATTGCATCAAAAAAGGGGATTTTGTATGGACTCGTGATGCGGTAAGAGCCTTTCAGGAGATTAAATCTAGGATGATTGAGGCTTCTGTTATGCGCCTTCCAGACTTTTCTAAAGTCTTTGAGGTGGCATGTGATGCTTCTAGCATCGGCGTAGGTGGTGTTTTATAGTCAGGAGGGACATCCTATCGCTTATTTTAGTGAGAAGTTGCAGCCCGCCAAATAAAAGTATACCACCTATGTTAAGGAAGTCTATGCGGATGTGCAATCTTTGAGACATTGGCGACATTATTTTATATCGCAAGAGTTCGCCTTATATACCAACCATGATGCCCTGAGATATCTGAACTCTCAAAAAAAACTAAACTCACATTTCGCCAAGTGGGTGGAGTGTCTTCAAGAGTATGGATTTGTGCTCAAGCACAAGGCCGGTGTCGAAAATAAGGCTGCAGCTGCCCTTAGCCACAAGGTGGCTACCGTGAGAGTTAAGTCTGACCCTCCCAAAGTAGAGCTTACAGAACATTTTGACTTTGGAGACCTTGATTTTATTTTTCCTAGAATATGGGATATGATACCATCTTAGATTGCTTGACTCAATTCAATTGTAAATATGTAGATAATTTGTTTTTGTTTTCGTTCATAAATTCAATTTTTGTGAAATATTAGAGCTACGTTGGAATTTGATATGAGTGTTTTAATTTTGCTAATTGTAACGAGCTTTCTCTGCAAACACAGATTATCTATCGTCAAAATCTTCTCCAACCAAGCAAACCACCCAAAAACCTTCACCTTAAAGGGAGCAACACCTTTCCAAACTTTCAAATGCATTATTGGCACATCACCAACACAAATCAATTTAGTACAAAAGACTTAACTAAAAAGAGTCTGTGAGGATCAGGCTCCCAAATGCGCCTATCGTCACCACTACCCACAACAAAAACATTGTTCAACTGGGCCATTAAAGACAACCACTCTTCCATCATCCAATCCTGCAAAAATCTTCTAAACAGAAGGCACCAAACCTTATCCTGATGAATGTCAAAACACATCCTAATCTTTGCTTCCTTATTAGCCGCTAAGGAGAAAAGAACATGAAATTTAGAAATCAATGAGATGTCACACAACCACTTATCCTTCCAGAAAAGAATGTCATGCCCAGAGTAAGCATGATACCTGACACCAGAGTAAAAAAGAGAAGAGATAGAGCACACACCCTTCCAAAAACCCAAGGCCCTTCTATTAGAATCCCCAACCCGCCATCCCACACTATTCAACCTATACTTTCCAATAATGAGATGCTTCCATAAACCTTCTGAAGAATCCCCCAATCTCCATAACTACTTACCCAATAGGGCGAGATTGAAGATACGAACGGGACAAATGCCAACCCCCCCTTTCTTCACTGATTTACATACTTAGGACCAAAAGACCAAGTGAAACTTTCTTTTATCAACATCATCCTTCCACAAGAACTTTTTCTGAATACTCCAATTTTTTAATAACAGCAACTGGATATTTAAACACACTCAAAAAGTAAATAGGGAGACTCGAAAGGACATACTTAATCAGAATAATTCTACTACCGATAGACAAATGTTTTCCCTTCCAGATCGACAATCTTTTCACCATTTTCTCAATAACCTTATCCCAACAAGACTTACCAGGTTTACCCTTACAAAGAGGAAGACCAAGATAAAAGGATGAAAAGAAGCAACTCTACATCCCAACACAGAAGCCAACTCTACATTTTCAACGGAACTAAGGCATCTTTGCTTCATGTAGTTTCCTAATCACTGTAAACATCCACAAGATTTTGTTTTATGCAATACCCTAAAGAAGTCACATGCTTAGGAACAAAGCACCAAGGAGTTAGGAAACTTCTTTGAGATAAGGAGTGTGATAGAAATGACATGATCTTTTCTTCTTTTTTTTTTTTTGAGCGGTAACAAGAAAAAAAAAATATTAATGATGAAAGAAATTACAAAGGACGCCAACCAAGGGTCTAAGAAACATAAACCTCAAGATAGCCAAAAAGGAGAAAACAAAATACAAAGAGTAGAGTAAAGAAGTACAAGTAATCAATAGAAATGACATGCTGGAACACAAATACCTGAAAAGTTTGCCTTGTATGCAACAGCTTTCTCAAGGTAAGCACCATTAAATGTTGAACCACTGAAATCAGATTCCCTCATATCTGCAGAAGTGAAGTTGGCCCGTCTATATCAAAATAGATTCATCAATAACACATCTTGCAAGAAATGATATAACAAGAATGGCGATAATATGCTGTTGGAAGTGAGACACCTTCACATCTGAGAATAATGTTCTAAGAACTAGAAGATCTCTTCCCATGCCCATCAATTAAATGTAATGATTTAGGACTGCTCATATAATTGCAATTTTCATCTTTCATGAGAGGAAGTAATTTGTTCAATCAATATGAATACCATTTTAAAAAGACAAGAACATGGATTTCAGTTACCATGTACTCCACAAATGATAATAAAACAAAATTTAGTGTCTGCAGAAGCGTTGATCTAGCATAGCTTCAAAGAGAAACCAAAGAAGGTTCGGTCAGATTAAGGGGTTCGGCCAAAGGCTCCAATTTGAAAGATTGGAGGTTCAAGTCCCATGACTCGAATAAGAAAATAAAATTGAAATTTTACCTCTCTAGGAAATCAAAGCCAGAGATGAAGGAAATAGAAATCGATCACCAACATTAATCTCAATTCAGCCTAATTTTATATTGGACCCCAAAAATCGATTTAGAGGAACTAATGCAATTTCAATCAGAAGACAATAAGAAAAGCCCCAATCTCACCTAGGTCAACAATTCATTACGGAATAAACTTTGACAAAGCCTTAATTTGAATTTAAAAATCACAGAAAATTAATTGTGCTTTAACTAATTGCAAATTGACAACATAAATTCAAAATTAAAATGACATAATTGAAAATTACAAGCATGAATTAATTAAAGATAAAATTACTTTGCTGGAATTAAAATTAAAATAAAACTCACCAAGATTGGAGGGAAACAAGCAAACTTTGCTTTAATTTTCAATTCAAATTCGTGGACCAATGGGGACTCAAACCCTCAATTTATAGTAGAGGCAGGACCCAAAAAAAAAAAAATGAAAAATACAAGAGAATTTCACCCATTGTATATTTACAATCATCCAAGCCCTAAGTCTCACACGCCATTCTCTCCTACTATCTTTTCTAAGTTCCCACCGTCCAATGTGCCACATGGCATTATTACATTAAACTGTAAGAAAAACAAAATACAAAAAAACTCCATCATCAAAAGTGAGAGAAACGCCTAAACTTCCTAGGAGGAATTGATGCAGAGAATTGGATGACAACATGGATTATTTTATTTTTAATAGTATTTATTTATCTAGGATTGATTTAGTTGATTTAGGATTAATGGGTTATTTTATTTGAATTTATGTGATTGGATTTTGATTAATTTTGGGTTTATTTAAGGGTATTTTGGGCATTTGCTGTAATAAGGGTATTTTGGTCTTTTCATGACATAACTTATTATAAATACCATGTAACCCTCATTAGGGTCTCGATGAATAGAAGAATCATCAACTTTTGCTGGGGAAAAACTCCTCCATGCGCATGTTGTAATGGTGAGAAATCAACGGACCTCCGTGAGAAGCCAAGGACTGAGAAGCCACGGAACAAGGTGCGAAGCCTCTTCCTCTATCCAAGCATTGCTCTATCTCTACTTCTTTCTTTCTTCTCTCTTTTTTCTTCTATTCCTTTTCTTTTCTTCTTCTTCTTCCTCTATTCTTAAAACAAGACAAACCCCACCCATCTACTGCCGTCCCTTCCCAGTCCCTCTAAAATCCTATTTCTGTCCCTTGTTTCCTATCCCCTACCTATGTCCGAACCCAAAAGAGAGACCCCTTGGCCCTGCTGCCTTCAATACCCCTGGCCGAACCTTCCCAAGGCCTATTTGGCACCTGCCGATCCTCCTAACAGCCCTTGGACACCTGCAGAACCTTCTCTAGACCCTCCCAGTAGTCGCCAGCCCCTCTTTCCCATTATACTGTTTCACCAGCCCCTATAGTCCACTCCATGTCCATCGTAGCCCCTCCTCTTAGCCCATATTGCAGTTGCAGCCCCTCCTTAGATCCCTTACAGCAGTCGCTACCCTCTTTGGGGCCTTCCCTTGCTGCTGAAACTCCCATAAATCCCTTCCTCTTGCTGTTGTCCCACAACTCAGCCCCTTCTTAACCCCTTTAACCTTCCTACTGCTGTTCTTCACCCCTTTTTACCCTAATACACTGCTGTCCCATGCTGATTTTGCCATGACCATGATACCAAACAGCCATACTTAGCCGTGTTTGATGTTAGATCTAATTATTTGTGAAATTGGACAAGCCCCTTTGTTTTGAGGGTCTTTACTTTTGAGTTGTAGCTTGGTCTAGAACGTCATATAATTGCCTAGATTGGATTACAAGAATCACATGATTATTATTTCAGATTTTATATCTTTAGTGTAATTATTAATTTGGACTTTAATTTCAGCTTAGTCATTGACTTCTCTCGAGTGTCCCTCTTTCCGCCGTCACCCAATCTCTCTATTTTCTCCTTTTTTTTCTTTCTTACAACCTATCGCATTACTCCTTAACCTTTGCTATTCCATTTGAACCCTAACCCATTTATCCCACGTGCCTAAAGTCCCTCCTCTTAAGTTAGATCCAACACATGTGACTCAACTCACGTGTGTGACCCGATTAACGTCAAAGTTGACTTAATTTGATTTTTATCCCCGCTTCCGCTACATTAAGTGGATCAAAGCCAAGATCTCTGCTGCCCAGAGACAATCTCCCTTGCAAGTGGCGTGTAAAGCAACTAGGGAAAGGAGGTGGAAATTGCTTGGAAGGAAAGGAGGTGGCGAAAATCCCACTTTAGAAAGGAGGTGGGTGAAATTCCATGTGGATCCTCAACATGGCCACTTGCTCTCCCATTTGCCTTCTCACCCACTTAGTATTTTTATCTTCTAATCTTAGTCTCTTGTTATTTTTAGATTACATGTGTAGGGTTAGGATTGAATGGTCTAAATAAGACTACATTCCATCCTTGATTTTAGTTTATTTTTAGAGTTGCTTAGAGAGAAATTGCCTCCTATAGTGTGGTCGACCAAGGCAAGGGCAATAGTGTCTTTTGGTTGTTTTTTCCCTACAAATACCTACGTACCCCATTCAAATTTGACAAGTAAGGAATAGAATTGAAATTATTTTCTGAGAGAGGAATTCTCTTGTGACTCTGTGGAGTTGTTTGAAGATTGCTGGATTCTAATTTTTGCCCATAGCAAGTAAGTACCAGTGATTTTCGAATTCAATTAGTTCCATGGTTTTTCTCAATGTTGTTAAAATCTCTCGATTTACGGTTCGAATTGTGTGATTTGAATCGAATTGGATGCTCCAACGAGTCATATCGCAATGGAAATCAGAAGAGGAAAAAAATCGTAGGATTCTTGGGGTGACTCGTAAATCCTACGAGTCACCCCACCTGAATTGGAAACTCGTGCGATTCATCTGAAGAGAGAAAGAGGTGAAAGAGAGGGAAAAATGAAGAAGAAAAGGCGTGAAAGAGAAGAAAGAAATGAAGAAGACATACACATTTTTCGTCGCTATAACCCTTTCTTTCATCCTTTCTCCCCTTTTTTCTTCGTGTTTCTCTTGTTTTTCTTCGTGTTTCTCCTCTTTAGGTTCCACAACTCTTGGATAGTTAGGGTTTTCATCGCTTTCTCCTCTCATTCTCGTGTTTAAGTGCCGCATGTATACATAGGGTTTCATCTTCACGTGTGACAACAAGTTATTTTATGTGGTTTTAAGTGTTTAAACTTTGTATTTTTTCTGGAAGACCAGTTTCGTATTTCACGTGGTATTCTTTCGTGACTTAATTATTTATTTATATTCTTTTAGTTCATTTTTTGAGTGATGTTCTATCGTCTTTCTTTATTATTTATTTTTTAAATTAAATATTTTTTTTCTTGTTTTTCATATGTTTATTTTTTCTTATTTTTCTCTCAAAATAGCCCTTTATTAATACAAATTTATCAAATTATCAGTACTTAATAGTATAAATAATAATTTTAGTATGAATAACAATTACCATAATTATACCACAAAGGGTCAAGCACAAAATACTGACTTGTATTCACCACTTCCTATACCAAATGCACCATGGGCCAATGTTAGTATGGATTTTGTGTTGGGACTTCATCTGATTCAACGAGGAATGGGTAGTGTGTTTGTTGTTGTTTGACATGTTTTTGAAGATGGCACATTTCATCCTGTGCAAGAAAACAATGACGCAACGCATGTGACTCAGCTATACTTCAGGGATGTTGTTTGATTGCATGGTATCCCAAAGTCCATCACTTCTGATCACGACACAAAATTCATGAGCTATTTCTAGAACTAACATTGGAATTGACTACGGATAGAGTTGAAATTCAATACTGCATATCATCCTAGACAGACGACCAAACCGAAATTGTTAACAAAAGTTAGAGGAATTTGTTACGGAGTCTGATAGGTGAAAGACCAAGGCAGTGGAATGTGGTTTTGCCTCAGAATTTGCCTATAACAGCTCAAGGAGTCGCGCTACCGGCAAAAACCCATTTGAGATTGTTTATGGCAATAACCTTAATAATGCGCTTGATCTTGTTCCTATACATGGTATTAGGCGACGCAATCTTGAGGGCGAAGACATGACTTCTTAACCAAAGATGATCCATGAACAAGTTCATAGGCGGATGGAGGAGAGGATGCAAAAATACAAAAAAGATGCGGACTGATATCTACGAACGGTCACTATCGATCTATGAAGCACGGATACTCCGAAACCATTCGAGTATCCGTGTTGAATACGTTTCTGACACGGATACGGCCGGATACATATCCAATTAAATAAAACATTTTTTAAATACGGATACCGCAGCAGACACGGAGGGACACGGGAGGCGGGACACGGCACGGGATACGGCAGCATGGGAGAAAAGGGGGGGGGGGGGAAAAAAAAAATATATATATATATATATATATATATATTCTTGTCAATATTATTTTTTTAACCTCAATAATCATTCACATATTATATACTCTAATATTGTAAATATTTTTTAAACATATTATATATCTTTTCATAATACTAAACTGCTAATAGTCTAATCTTTATAATATATATAAGAGGAACGATTCGTATCTATCAACAAATCTTACGATTCGTATAAATAATAGAATTATGGGGTTATTAGGAGTGTGAAAGCATGAAACATTTCGTTTTAATGGTTTTTAAGGCTTGAGTTGATGAGCATTTAATACCTTTCGATTTTTTGAGGGTTTTTTTAGTTCATTATTGACTTTCCACAATATAGTTAGAATATATACTGGTCTTATACTTTTGGGAGTTGGAGCATTGAAATTTGAGCTCCAATGAACTGATTATATAGAATTCACTTAATATTGAAAGAAAGTTGGAGAAATACTCATGTTATTACATTTTAGATATATTTTGCGTTTTTTCATATATTAAATATTTTTTAGGGACACATTTATGAATCTTAGGATTCTACGATTTACGATACACGACTTGCGATTCAAGATGTATTAACGATTTACGATACGATTCGATTTTTACAACATTGATATATATATATATATATATATATATATATATATATATATATATATAATTGTATTCATTATAAATATAAAAATATAATTTTCTAATAATTTTTATCTCATAGTAGAATTTATGATATTTTTTGTCAATGTCTGAATTTATTTTGTTGATATATATATATATTAATAATAATAATTTTTTAATTCGGCATATCCCGTCGCACCCGTATCCTAGTTTTTCAAAATTTGAAGTATCCCCGTATCAGATACGTGTCGTATCCGATACGTGTACCCGTAGCGGTGCTTCTTAGCTATCGATGAAAGATGTTGTGTGGGTGAATCTTTGGAAGGAGAGATTCTCAGCCAATGCTTACAACAAATTGAAGCAACGGACTATTGGACCTTGTGAAATGTTGAGAAAGATCCATGACAATGCCTACAAAGTCAAGCTTCCAGATGACATCAACACATCTAATGTGTTCAATGTTGCAGATGTAAAGCTCTACAAAGAGGAAAAATATTTTGACGACAACTGATCCGTAAACGGATTGAGTCACAATGGAGGACTGAGTTGCCAAGTTAGAGTCACAAAACTCGGCAGTTTCCACTTGTATTTTGAATTCAGGTGCAATTTTGGTAACCACCGACGGTTACATTTTGATACTCAAATTTAAACTTTCAACTGTTGGGAAGTTTCCCAATTGTTTTTGGCATTAAAAGGTGGAGGCTTGAGAGTTGGAGGGACCCCACTTTATCCACATTGGAGTCTCAGCGTCTTACAACGAAGAGGGGCTACATACAGAGCATTTCTGCAAGACAGTTCACATCTGACCCAAATTCAGTCGGTTGAATTCCATGATTCAGCCGACTGAAAAATATACTGGCCAAGCACAGATTCAGATTCAGTCGACTGAATCTTGGTATTCAGTCGACTGAATTGGACTGTTTTATCTCTGATTTTTCACCAAAGCCTTTGTCTATCTTTTGGGAGCTGGTTTTTAGTGGGTTTCGACAGTCAGTCAAAGTGTTATTTCTACATACAATTGACGTCTCCATGAAGGATTTAGCAGAGTTCACTAAGAGATTGTCACCAAAATGAGTTTGTACTCGAAGTAGGTCTATTGGTTCAATGGGTCCAATATCTTTTACACCGGTGTATGTTTGTAAAAACTCAATTCATAGTGGATTTTTTTGCCTAGATTGGCACGTGGAGGTTTCCCCATTCAGTGGGTTTTGCATAAATTCGAGTCCCGCTTCTCCATCCACATGGGAGAGAGTAGGGGTGTCGAACAAATTTCGGATCAACAACGCCTCAAATTCAAGGACGAATTCCTTTCAACCTGGAGGGATTGATGAGAATCTCAACCTAGACATGGGATTCTGAAGACAACAAGGACCAATTAGAAGATAATTTGGTGGAAATTGCACTCATAGTGCATGAACAATTTGAGGGAGCAAAGAGGAGTCCATTGAGGGTTCCGTATGGGCCCAAAATCATCAAATAATTGGCTTATAGGTTTGGATATTGAGTCAGGCTTCCAAATCCATAAAAATTGACCCAATTCAGCCCAAACAAGTGGTCCATTTGCTGGCCACAAAGAGGAGTGACGGGAATCCCAAATGGCATGCCATGCCACTTGCCATGTCATTTGCCTTGTCACTTCTCTCCTAAATTTGTTTAGCAAGAATCCTCTTATTGTGGCAAGCTTGGGTGCACATCCTAAATTCTAAAATCTTGTTGCAAATGAATTTGGGAGCCAAGGGAATATGAAAGTCCCTTGAGCTAGAACACAATCGACCCTAGAGGGGGGTGAATAGGGTGATCGCCAAATTCGTTAGTCCTTAAAAAATTACTTGATTAATTAAACAATTTGCAACGGATAAAACAATCAAGCAAGTGTGTATGTGTTAGCAAATGTGATTGAATCAACACTTCAAGAGAATAGCTCTAACACTATAAGACCATGTTTATAGTGGTTCGGAGTAAACCCTCCTACGTCCACTCTAAGGACTCACCCAACCTTGGGTTATCCCGAATTCACTAAGTGGGGAATTACACCCACACTAAATAGATTAGGAATTCCACCTAACCAATTGGTTGGGAATTTCACCCACCACCTATCCTAGAGTAAACCCTCTATTTTTTATAGTGGTTCCAGAGTACACTCTCCTTAATCCACTTCACAAGTATAATGATTTATAATAATAAATCAAACTAGAAGTACTTGCCTTTGAAGACCTTTGCAAATAAAGTTGTGCTCCTTAGATTCTTCCCAATGTGTTCTCGTACAATCCCGACGATCCGCCGTGTAGAGTAACCACAGTCCTTGGAAGATAATCTCTAGGAAATAGGAAATCCTATGTCTATCCTAGAGATTTGCCTTTGCCTCTCTTTCTCTCTTTTCAAACTCAATGTATGAAGATTGGTTGATTTAAATGATTCACCAAAATGTGTACTAGAGAGATGAGGATCCTTCATTGTGCGTATTGATTCCACTAATGAGTGTGGCAGTTGAGGCTCATAAATATTTTTCTAAAGATCTCTCTACACAAGCAAATAGTTTCGTATTTATAGAGAGGGCAAACCAGTTTTTCGAAACTGTCCAGTACAGCCTGGTCTATCCTACCGATGAGTCAGTGAACATAAATGTTACCGTTCAACTACCCGACTGTTGTTCATTTATTACACTCCAATGATACAGAAACAAGTGTCATCGAATGCACCAACGGGTCGACGATCTCATTATCGATATGTCGTTCTTGTCGACCGTCTCGACCTGGGGTAAAACCATGCTGACAGAGTTTCAAGTCCATAAACTAGTCATACCCAGGTCGACATGTCGGTACACCGATGGATCGGTCCTGGTACTCTCGATGGGACTATGCCATCGATGAGTCTGTTCTGAGAGTACCCAGAGTTCTAAGTTCCAGAACTCAAACTTAATCCTGATCGACAGGTCGTAGCCACGGATGTGTCAGTTTGCCCATATCGATGTGTTGGTGGCACGAGGCACTCTACTAGTGAGAACCCCAAATGACAGTTCTTTTGTTCCAGAACCTTTGTCAATTTGGCCGACTGGTCGAAGACCACGACGGGTCTATCCTGTCTCACCGAAGGGTCGGTGGACTCGATTGGTCATCCTGACAGTTTACCAGGTTTCCATGTTTTGTCCCCTCTGGTTCTGTGACTGTCTAGGGTTCACTTAGGCTTGTTATGTTATTACAAACATGTTCAACTAAGCCTAGGCAACGTTCACCAATGGGTGTGGGTTCCACCTAAGGTCATCTATGTCCATTTTACCTGTGTGATTGCATACACCGATGATCTTGGAGTCGTGGACTTGATCTTCATTCCTTAGATCAATCTTGAGTCTTCAAATCTTCAAGTAAGTGTTTTTCCCGAGTCATGGAATTGACAAACAAGGGACTCGGCAGAAGACGAAGGAAGTGGAAGAGGAAGAAGGGAAAGAAGGGGATCTAAGTACCAAGGATATGGATAAAGGCAGCAAGAGAAGCACGAGACTGTTTGTTGCGATCGAAGAACGAAATCTGGTAGTCGTGACGAGGAAGGATGGTGGCGGAAGCTCTGGGATGAAGCCCAGACAAGGCGATGGTGTCCTCTCTTGGGATTAAGCCCAAGATCTGCGGAAAAAACTTCGAAAATCAGCCAGCAAGGGATTCCTGCAACAATGCCAAGGGATTCGTCTGCAACTCGGGCAGAAGATGAGGGATAAGTGCTCGACGGTAAAAAAGATATTCAAATCTAATTTATTTCATAATATTCGAAAAGGTAAGTCCCTCTCTTACATGCATTATATTTCTAAGAAAAAAACAACAAATCAAAATAGAAAAGGACTCCTAAATCAAATAGGACAGCCACCGACCTAGCTTCCTTGTGACACAATAATTCTAAATTAAAAATAATGCGAAAATAGTAAATCCTAAGAGAGATGGATCTCCCGTGTCCTACATCATTATTTGTACTTTTGCACTTTGTTCTTTACTCGTTGCTCCCTTTTTTTTGGCTATCTTGGGGTTTATGTTTCTTAGACCCTTTGATACCATCCTTTGAATCTTTTCACCATTAATATATTTTTCCATTTGTTACCGCTAAAAAAAAAAAAAAAAACTAGGCTTCGTCGAGAGTTTTTAGAAGGCACAAATGACACCCAGAGTTTATCTTAAAAATGGAAAACTTGAACTCAAAGCTGCATCCGCTAACATAAGATTAACGTAACTCATACACAAATCACAAGCTAATTGCAAAAATAATAATAATACTTCATGACAAATAATGTGAATGATTTCACCATCTCAAACATTAGAATGGACAGCTTCTCAGATGCTGCCATTGCCCTTGACTTTTCTAGAACCGCTTGGCCTTCAATGTCTCCTTTCTGAAAACTTGGTGACAAGGTTTATAAAACCTGTTCTTGCATGTATGCAGTCCAGACACACTTTTCTTATTCATTCCATCAAACACGGATAATTTAAATAAGAGAAGAAACTGATGATGCTTCTCTTTTTCATTCCTTATGGGAAGGAGAAAATTCAGAAAAGTAAAACGAAAGAATGTCCGACACGAGCCATGAGATCCAAAGATAAGGCGCACATTGAAATGCAAGCATGAAGAAAAGAGAGAACATAAGTTCTTTCTTTAAATTAGCTCCCAAAAATGACATAGGTAGACAATGATAAGATAAAGAAGAAGATATGAAAGACAGATACAGGTCACGTTTAACAAATACCAAGACTAAGTGTTGCATTTTGACCGAGAAAATGTAGGGGGATTGAAGGCTGGTTGATTCAGTATATTGATTATAAGCTTTTTAGATAAGTGAGAGAAACATGCATCACCAACACCTCTATCAAACTCACGTTTCTCCAGTACCACTTCCACTCACTATTAAATTATCAAACAGATGACTTAAACATGGTTCTATAAGTTCATTATTCAGACAAAATTAGAAAATCATTATTACCTGAGATTTTCATTAACGTGAACTGCCTTCCTGTTTATAAGAATGCTAAGGATCAGTAAAGACGAATAAAGCAAATTAGAAATAGAAATAAGAGGGTGTGACAGAGAATACAGAGGACCTTAGATCAGCAGAACCAAATTGGGCAGCAGAACCTATGCCAAATTCACCACGGACATCAGCTTCGAACTTGTTTAAATCAGCTAGGGCAGGCATTCCAGAACTGAAGCTGACAATTGCAGCTGCCAATGCTGTGGAAATGAGTGCTTTCCACTTTTTCACTTCTGTGACATTACAAATTTAAAGGCTCATGTCATCAAAGTCTTTATGATTATTGGATTACCATAGAAAGGATCAAATGGGTATGATCAGTTTCAATTTATACAACCATCAAAACTTGCATTAGAGAGCTGAATTTGGTATCCTGGAATGCTTAAGAGGACTTAGCATTTTCTAAGTTCACAAAATTCCACAAAGAATTCCATGTTCGGTGAAACCCAAATTCTAGATTCAGAATTAATGAGTTCCCCAGATTTTCAATTCCATGAATTTATAACTTCATATATAAAGGTAATTACTTTAGATTTTGAAATCCTGAGTCACCTTTCGATTACATGGACACATTCCAGGAATTTTATGCAAACATGGCCCTGGAGAGAGAGTTTGCAGTTTCACAATCTGTATAAAATTTCCAAGAAAGTAACTGATTTCTTGTTTATAGTCCTGAAACCTCTGAAAATGAGAGTTTTAGTTGCACATTCCTGGAAAATTCAAAATAGTCATTTTGAAATAAGATTTCAGCTCCATCAGATAGTGATGTAGATCCGGGGAGGGGTAGGGTCCCCGACCTTGATCGAATTGAAATTCGGGACCACTCTGGTCACCTCAAGGGCGGAATTTGGCCAACAGTCGCACTGATATGTTAACCTAATTTGCTAGTTGGCCCACATTAATTAATCAGTATTTGCAAGACTCCAATGGCTAACGTGCAATCCCAGACTCCAAATGCTTAGTTCAACTCGGTTTTAATTCACTGTTAAATTGCTACTAAATTGATGTCAATTCAGTCCCAATAAAATACCAAGTTTTAAATACAAAACACAGTTCCCTCTAAGCGGGTCCACTCAGCCAATTCCTTGGCCCAACTGAGTGGGTTTGCTGGTCTGTTTCCACAGACCAAGAGACTGATAACAGGTCCGTTGTAGCTGTAAGTGGGCTGGATTTTAATCAGGTTGCAGTGGCTCGTTTACTGCAGTGCAGGCCTAGAATGTGGCTGGGCTTGAGACTGTACACAGAGACCCAAACAACCCAATGAGTTGCTGCCCAATCTGGAGACCAATCAGAATTCAAGCCTGTTTAATGCAGAAACAGAATGGTTCTTACACGAGTTCAAACTCAGTTTCAATGTATTAATAGAACGATTTCAGGTTGGTTTAGACTCGGTAAAACAACTGGAACACAGCTGGGCTTACAAGGTGAAGATCCAGCTGGTTAACACACTTCAGACAGTTTAAGCTGCAATAAAACCTAGGCCGCTTTAACGGTTTGCTTCCTACTTTAAAAACACAGAAACTCAGACCGATTCCTGCTACGGTCTCCAATCTGGTTGACTGCAGCAGTTCAACATGGTTCAGGCTGGGTTGCAGATACAGTGCTCACATCAGTTTTCAGTAACTGAGTTCCGGGCTGTTTTGGTGAGTCCAAACAGTTCCCTTCTTCACCAAGTTAAATCAGAGACGAATTTAGAGCACCCATTTGAATATTGCAACCAGATTAATCAACACAAAATCCAAACACACACAGCCAATAAATTCAGAACATACCCAGGATTGAAAGTGAGTCCTCTTGACTCAGTTAATTTCATTAAGAAATTACATGCAACTCAACTCAACTCAACACCCCTTCAAGTCAGTACTCAGCATAGTCTTCCTCTCTTGGCTTGACCTCCACTCCGTACTTCCTATAGGGCCTGACTCGGTTCGATCTCTCACTCAGATCTCGCTCTCAGTTCAGTACTTTCTCAGGTACTGCTTGACGCCACCTAAGACTTTTCCTAGGCTCTAACTCAGACTGACTGATGCGGACATCCCTACATACAAAGTTTACCAAAGGCGGAGAAAGAATAAGAAGGCCCACATCTCACTGTGGGTTGATGATTTAGCAGACTGAAGACCTCTTATGTTTGCTGCAGTTACTTCTGTAGAGCTGCAGAATCAAGTGACATTTACTGCCGTTAATTCTTGTTCTGCAGAATTAGGTAGTGCATTGTAAACAATTACAGGTAGTTATTGTCTTTTGTAAATAGAACTGCAAGCAGTTACAGGTACTGCAGTAGGGGTAGTTGCTGTGTGTGTTTTTTTCTTTTTAAATATGAATGTAATTAGAGGATGGAATGATGATGAAGAAATGAAATTCTTTCTCTGAGAATGATTGTGTGAAGCCACTTGGGGAGTGATTCCCTCCTTTTTTTCTGTTTTTCTCCGAAGTATGGACAGAAGATGATTCTTGGCCAGACTAGACCAGTTCTCCACATGCCACGCTATCCTCATGAAATGCAATATAAAGGAAGAGATTTCTAACCTGCCAGCAGCATTCCTGTGCTCATGTGTTCATGTGTAAATACCACTGGTTCCTGGAGATCATTTTGCATTATTGTAATACCTCAGTGATCATGTTGGGAAGTAATTCAAGAGCACTGCAGAGCCATCTGTGACAAGTCAACCATTTCTGGCCATTTTTTCATGACTGCTATATTTACAGAAAGTTCTGGATAACTGCAGAACCAGTAACTTCAATTTCAGGATGTTCTGCATGAACCTCTTCAATTAAGGGAACAAGTTTTGAAACTTCTGTTCCCTCAAGTTCCCTATTGCTTTCAACCGAAAGATTGGCGCTGCATCCTAATTCTGTTGTCTCTAAAGGCACTTTTGTTTGTCTCCAAAGGTACTTCTACTTGTCTCCAAAGGTATTTCTCTTTTTTCTTCTTTGTAGTTGTTGTTTGCATTCAACCCCAGCCTTCGACAATAAAATTCGTTGTTTTCCTTTGGCCTATTTGATGTGTAAAACACATTACTAGTTGCTGGAAGATTTTCAGATTGTATATTCATGCTGAATTTTATTCTCTAAACCCAGTTATGTCTTATATCTTCATTTATTTTCTTAAAAAGCAAAATCATTAAAGAGGTTAGGAGAATTTACATTGATTATTGGGTTAATTTCCTAAGCTAGTGGAAGTCCAAAATCCCATTGACCCTTTTGGATAATTCTAAGGTACAGTATTGTGGAACTATGACGTGGCTTCGGACTCTTACAATTTTTACATACGTGGGATTTCTTATTTGCACGTGATTGGCATGGTGCTTTATAATTTTATTGACTTGCCCATTGGATTTGGGTTATTGCATTAGTCCTACATCACTGACCTCTATAGGCCACCTACTGAAACTCGGTCGGTCGGTTGGGTATCTCAAGTCCCACATGTTAATGAAGTTGTGGTTCAAGTGTGACTCCAAGTCTCACCCGTTTTTGGCCCAATTTTGATATTCGAATGACTTGGGCAAATCACCTTGAGTTGCCTGTTTTGAAACTCAAACCGAGTCCCAAATCCATTCTAGATCAACCCATTTGAAGTTCAAAACCCGAGTGGAGTTGATGAGTCCACTCGGTCTATGGGCTGTTGACGAGCTTGACCCATTTAGTTGACTCAGACTTTCAAGGGTCTTTATGTGACACGTCACAACCCCGTCCTTGCTCCTGATGTGCACATAGATAGTATTCCTTGAAATTGTTAAAATCCATAATTCCAAATTCATTCATCTAAAAAACCACTAAAATCACAGAAGTCTATGATTCCATCTAATAATTCCAGCCTACCAAAGAAAGATTTTTTTTATGAAAAAAGTATATTGCAGGAATTCTCGAAATGCAAAAATTAGCATAAATTGCCAATTCCCGAATATGAAGAATTTGGTTGAATTTTCAAGAAAACAGACAGGCTCTGTTCGTATGCATGGAAAGGAAACTACTTTCAATGAAAAAAGTAAACTTATAACTAAAAACAAATTTGCGTTTGAGCATTTCGGGTTAAAAATTGATTATGTTCCAGGAAAGATCTTCCCTTTTTAATGCATGCAAACATAACCTAAGATGATTCATTAGTAGGAAAAAAATAAGAACAGAAGATAAAAACCTAAGGATGTGCGTTTGTTTTCCAATGCTCGGCAGAAAACGGCAAAAGGCTTGGATCCGAATTGCTGTGCAACTCCGTATCTACGAAAAACAGAAGAAGAAGAAGAATAGATTCTTGAGGTAACCATGGATAGAGGAAGCATAGAAACGAATGCCATGAAAATGAAAACGAAGGGAAGGACAGTAATTTTACGGAGCGTGTTGTGTGTTTCTGCCACATCCGTTCGCTGGATAATTGCTCTGTATATACGCACGTATGCACACCTTGAATGTACGTTTGTAACTCGAGCCCAAATTTACTTTTAAAAAAAAATATAACCCAGATGAGGTTGCGCTCACCGTGAAGAAGATCCCTCAAAGCTCCCCTCTTGAGAAGAGGTCTCACTCAAACTCCTCTAGACCTCTATTCCTCGTCGGTTGCACGTGGTATGTGTATCTACGGAGGTGTCCCGAATGATTTGTCTGATGAACTCCTCTACTGGTGAAACGCATGGATCCATTTGGTTTAAAAAAAAAATTACTTTTAAGGACAGATTTAATGAAAATCATGGGACACATCCTTATATGTATGTCTATCATTTTTAGAATATAGATATTAAAATTATCTTTTGAATGAGTCCTAGTAATATAGAAAAATATGTAATATTTCAACTTTCATCTCATTATCTCATAAATTCATTTTAAATTTCTATAATTCAACATGCAATTTAGTCTAAGTTTTTAAGACTAAATTAGAGATCTTAAATTTAACTCACGTTGGACTTAGGAGGAGAAAGGGAGCTTGGTTGAAGGTGATTTTCGAGTTATTTTTAGATGGGCTTTGGATTCTAACTACCCGTAGATGTATTTGGACAAAATTGAAAGGATTCAACATATCATTGATTTCTTTGATTTTAAAGTTGTTTCGGCTCCCCAGTTAACTAATCCGGAGGCCGATGAGATGGTCCGTTAGGGATTATCTTTAGATTCTAAAGTTGTAAATAATTTCTTTTAATTTCGTTTTGGAGGACTTATATTAGTCTGCCTTTGCATTCTTGTAATTCTTTTTGAATTAATAAAGTTACCTTTCAAAAAAAATCTCACCTCCAATTTTTGGTGAGACGGATAAAATTATGACTCAAATAAATTATATTAGTTAAAACTTAAAAAGCTAAAATCATGTGGGTAGAATTATCAATTATTGATGAATCTTTATATGCTCTAAGTCAATGCAATCACTTATCCTATAAAACAAACTATGCAAGACCTATGATCCATTAATCAGAGTGTTCATCAGGGTCTTGTTAGAAAGATCTCCATTAGGCTATGAAATACGTCGGATAAGTATTCATATTTTATATGTTGATATTTATCTGTAAAATTATCGTACAAACCAATATAACCGATAACTCGATCATGAAAGTCCTTCCCTTATATGCTAGAACACAATTGACCCTAGAGCCCGTGAATAGGTCAATATAGAATTGTTGGTCCTTTTTAAAATTTACTTGATTGATTAATTATGTACAGCTGATATAACAATCAAATGTATGTGTGTTAGCAAATGTGATAATGCAATCGACACTAAATTAAGCTCTAACACCACAAGCACAAGGACAAAAGATTTATAGTGGTTCGGTTAACCAACCTACATCTACTGTTAGGAATAGATCAACCTTGACATATCCTCAAATTCACTAAGTGGGGACTTACATCCTCACAATTAGAGTAGTAATTTCACTTCACTTAATCGACTGAAAATTCCACCCACCACTATGCCAGAGACGACGATCTAGAATTTTTGTTTAGTGGTTCTAGAGCCAATCCTCCTTAATCTACTTTCGGGACAAATGTTTTAAATAAACTTAAAACCAAGAAACACTTGCCTTTTAGCTATTGTTTGAAGAAGTGTGCATCTCAAAGATCCTCAAAAATCCACCCAATGTGTGTTGACGCTCCACCTTATAGCCGTCGTAGAGCAATCACAATTTCAGGGTGACTAAGAAACTGGTTCTACAAATATCTTTTCCAGTTTGTATATTTTCTTTTCTCCTCTCTTTCACTAATTCAATCAATGGATTGATTGTATTTTATTCTCAGGTGTAGGCACAAAAGAGTTGATCGTTCCTTAGATTGTGTGAATTTTCTCAGCTCAAGGAAGATGCTTAAATAATCACACAACACTTATTTATATAGAGGAGTCTTCACAACTTTTCAAACTGTCCAGTACCGACAGGTCGGTGGCACCGATGGGTCGGTGTTCATATTTATTACCGTTCAACCACCCGACCGTTGCACATTAAATGCACTCCCAACGGCATTCTTACTTCCCGATCGACAGGTCGATGTCACCAATGGGTCGACAATTATGGCACCGAAAGGTCGGTTCATAAGAGAGGCTTGGTCTAGGGCAACACCATGCTCTAGAAACTAGTCTTACCCAGACTGACCTGTCACCCTTTACAGAGGGGTCGGTCTTGGTACTCTCGATCAGTCTTGAAATACCAAGATGTCGGTTTCCTCGAGAGTCCATATGAGTTCTAAGTTCCAGAACTCATAAGTTATTATTGACGAGTCGCTTACCACGAGGGGTCGTTTCAACCTTTCACCGAGGGGTCGGTGCATACGAGACTCTCGATTAAAGGCATCCCTAGAATGACAGTTCTATGTTACAGAACCTTTGTCAATCTGGCCAACCAGTCTTTTGACCACGATGGGTCGATCCTGTTTCCACTGAGGGGTCGGTGAGAACGACTGGTCGAGTTGACAATAAACTTAATTAATATTTCCAAGTTCACTTCTAGTTCATTGTCCAACTTCCTCTCTTAGGCTTCTTATAGTTTTGTTATTTGTTCAACTAAGCCTAGAGATAGTCCTTATAAGGTGTGTGTACCACCTAAAGTCATCTATGGCCAAATACATGTTGTGATTGCCATACACGATGAGCTTCAATCCAGTGGAGCATGATCTTCACTTTTGATTACCTTGAGTCTTCAAGTTTCTAAGCAAGTGCTTCTTCCTGAGTCATGGAATTGACAAACATAGGGACTCGGCAAGCTGGGGCACTAACAAAATCTTTATATACTCTAAATCAATGCAATCACTTATCCTCTAAAACAAACTATACAAGACCTATGATCCATTAAATAGAGTGTTCATCAGGGCCTTGTTAGAAAGATCTCCATTAGGCTTGAAATACGTCGGATACGTATTCGTATTTTATTTGTTGATATTTATCTGTACAGTTATCGTACCAACCAATATAACCGATGACTCGATCCTATCATATTAGTCATTTCTTTTAAATGTCGGTTTTGATCATTTTTCATAAAATTTTCAAGTGTGAAAGATATTTATCAACTTTAAACCTTTTTTTTAAAAAAAAATTATTCATTTTGAGTTATTTTCATTATTTTTATTTTATTTTTGCTCTATGATAATCCTTATTTTGGAGTTTTTATTAAACTATTTAATGAAATGACATTGGGTGCTTATGAAATTGAATAGAGATATCTTAGTGTGGTTGATATAATTTCTGTGATTTTCTAAGTTTTTTTCAAAATATTCATGAAATTTAGATTTTCTAAAATAATTCCCATTATAGAGTTTCTTGTGGAGATTTTTTTTTTTTGTAAATTAAATGAAGAGCTCTTAACGTGATTGATAAAGTTTTTAAGGTGTTTGCGTGATTTTCCTAATATTTCAACATTTTTATGAAATTTGATTTTTTTATGGTAATAAATATATGAATTGCAACAGAAGATACATATCATTATCTAAGAACCTGAATTTCATATTAAGTATTTCTTCATATTTGTTTACGATAAAAAAATTATGAATTTCAATAGAAGATACATGTCACTATAAAGTACTAAAGAACATGGATTTCAAATTAGATATTTTCTCATGTTTATTTTCTATTTTCTAAAATTTTTAATTTTTCAAAATTTTAAAACATACTTTATTTTCTTTCATCAAAATTTTGACAGTCTATTACTCCATAAAAAAGAGGAGAGAGTTTTAACGGCATTATACGTCTCAATCCGATACACCGAGTAAGAAACTACAATGAGTAGCCCATTGGAGTTGAACATGATTCGAACTCAAGACCCCACTTTTTAAGGCAGGCGCCTTGACTGTGAGGCCAACTCCTTGGAGTTGATAAAATGCATTTTTAAGAAAGCCAATGCCACCAAACACGTTTTGATTAATATTAGAAATATTAGAAATGTATAACTAAGGAATGGAAGAAATGATCATTCAAATTAAAGATATGTCTGTCACATTGAGAAAGAAATGTGCCAAACCTGAGGAACAATCTCTTTAAGACAATAATGATCCTGTTACACTTTGATTTTGTTTACAATAATAACTTGCCCAGAGAGCTTGGCCGTATGGAAAGATAGACCTAGTTACACTAAATCTACTCATGAGTGTAGCTATACATAAAAGTACTGATAAAACTAAAAGTGAATTCATTTATGTATTTTTAATAACTCATCCACTCAATTCTTCAAAAGTAAAATATAAGTGAAGAAATTCCCACCTGTTATGGACCATCCAATCATACCATTGACTACAGATCCTCTCATGTATTTACAGGCCATCCTATCCCTATCATCAGGCTTCTTTGAACAATGTAAGAATCTATGAAATTTCTTTGATTTAAGAAGAATAACTTGACAAATATAGGGAAAATTTTGCTTTGCTATATGTCAACCATTACCACATTTGACCAAAAATATAAAAAATATACATCTTATAAAAATAAAAATAAAGCGTCAAATTCTGACTCTGATAAGCTCATCCAACACAGTTTATTTGTTAGACTGTATGCATGATATGCCCAGGTACTCATGATCTTACACCCCAAGAGTCTTCCTCAATCTCACCAAGGACTTCAAAAAATCCATGACCTACAAAAGTGGGATAATTTATGGTAATGAGGGGGGATACAAAAAGATTTCTTACAATCTTGGGTTGCTTAGAAGGAAAATCAAGCAGAAAAATCTGGGCAGAGTAGTCCTTGCAAATGCATAATATGAACTTCCACATAAAGCAAAAAGGGGTTTAAGAGAACTCTTCCTCAAGAATTTTCTTTCTGGATTTATTTACCAGAAATTGAAAGTCTAGCAGAAATATTTGAAGACATTATAGTTCTATAACCAATGCATTTGCAAAGCATGCTGCTCATGCTTGCTCTGTGAGAATTCCTTAACAAAATTAATGGATGTGTGTACCTCAGATGTATCTCTCAATGAGTAGAAGGCATTGGATTCTTTAGGCACCGATGAAACTAAAATGCCGTAACCTCTATTCAACTGCCGCAAGACCTAGAACCACAAAATGACATTAAAGTTTTGATCAATACAGGATCCAAATTGCAATGGTAGAGGCATGTACTAAAGCCAAGAACCGGTCTTTTACCTTAAAGGCATCTTCATCTGTACGGTCATCTCCAATATATATAGGAAGTATATCGTCACACTTACTTAATCCTATGTCATTAGATACCCATGAAGTTGGTTAAAAAACATGTCTGCTTATTCTGATGGGTGCTTGCACTTTTAATGAATTTAGCTTACCAAGTGACTCAAGCAAAAATTCAACAGCTTTCCCCTTGTCCCAATTAATTACCGGGCGGATCTCTAAAACCTATAAAAAAACACACAAGTTGATATTATGAGAAAATAATAATCAGGTGTTAATCTTCAAACTTATAAAAGAATAAAATAAAAAAAGTAGATCATCAAGTCTCCCAATTGAAAATTATGTATAACCATAAACCATAGATCTCAAAAGCATATATTACCTTCCTCCCATGTGTTAGTCGCAAACGTGGGTAGTCATTTAGGATGCTATGAACACATTGTGCAACAATTAGCCAATCCTGACATGTTTTGAAGAAGCAACATCAAAACACTAAGAAACATAATTGATCTATGCAAATTCAGATAGATATAAAATGATGGCGATCCTGAGTCAAGCCCTTACATTTTCATCGACAAGACGGTAATGTACAGAGACACAAAACTTATTATTTTCAACTTTTGCACCCCTAATTCCTTTAGTATTCTCAACAAGGGTTCTAAAAACCTGTCAAACATGAAAACAACAAGCTTAGTAGGGTAAGAACAATAATGAAGGTAAGATTTATTTTGTACATAAGATATATAGACAGCAATCATACCTCATCAATCATAGGTATAAATTCACGTGCAGGCTGGAATAGATTCACTTCCTTGCCCTAACACACCATACATAATTAAAGGTTTTACATATGCCAAATTCCACTTATATAAAAGAGATTAAATACAATTAAACAAGGAATAAGCAATCACTCGAGGGATATGACTCAAGGTTTCGTTATGTGTATAAGGCTACAACAAGAAGTATAGTCTTCAGGTCATGGTGAGCAACCCCCCTTATACAAAACTTCCAGGGCAAAAGGCTACAAGAAACAGCGCATTGTTGTTCTCAAGCAAAGACATCCAGAAAAAAGCTCAATTAGTTCTAGCTATTCATTGTAGTTTTGACTGAGCTCAACAACAGGTGCCCCATAAATTGTTCATATATTTCAACAACATAATTAAGATTTATAATCTAGACAAAACTGGATGTAGTAATGGAAATGGTGCATCTTTACCTGTTTATCAGTAGATTTAATACAGTTTGAATGGTCATTAGCAGATGTGAAGTGTTTCAATGGACCCATTATGTCCATCCCATGACTCCCGGCATAATAAAGCTCTGTTAATCCTACAAATTCATATACCTGCAATGGTTGACATTCATAAAGTGGAAACAAAATTAGATAATAAATAAGTAGATCTCAGCATATATAAACATTACAAATGTGGAATTGTCTTCATACCGAATTTGTATCCAACAATATCATTTAAATAACCATTGTGCAAGTACCTTATCACGACATCTGCCACTAATTATTGCTGTAGGGAAATACTTTGCTATGCCCAACAAAGCATCACGCATCTGGCATCAAGTCACAATTTAGTGTAGTGCTAATTATGAAAAATCAACCATGTTAAGTACATTAGATAACCAACTACTTGTGCATTACTAATGAAAAAGGTTTGACTTACTGCATCAGACATTAAAGCATGGTCAGGATCATCTACAATTGGTGAAAGTGTCCCATCGTAGTCTAAAAACAAGACTATTTTCTTGCCTTGCGCATAATTTGTGATTTGTTCAAATGATCTTAAAGCTGATGGATACTTCAACTGTAGAACAACAAAATAGGAAAAAGATCATAACTATGCTCAAAAGGACATGAAGAAATTGCAGACCACGTTAGCACTAGAGGAATAGATTAGGAAACTTACCAACCAGGAGCAATAGGCAATGTCATTTTCATCTAATGAAAACTCCATATTAGAATCCTTGCTTAGCGTTTTGTGAGTCGGCGATGAAGATTTCATGCAGTCCAACCAACCACTAGCACATATGTCATCAAGTTTTCCAAGTATGGCTTTTTTCTTGGGAGTTGTTAAATGCATGGTAGAAGAAAATACCATGGGTGGTGGCAAATAAGGAGGAAATAAACTAGAATGCATGCCCAATCTTGACTTGTTTATGGGCAATGGATCAGTGAGAACAGGAGCAACATGATTTGGCTTCAAATCCATTGTATTGAAATTAATCTGGAACTATGTGGCAATGAAATATGTGAACAAAAATTCTTGAACAGCTCTTCAAAGTAACAATCTCTGGTCCCTCTTAAGTAAAAGTTTACCCAACTCTTTTATCAATGAAAAACCACCTCTTCAAAGTTCTCTTGTCACTGTTATTATGTGTGCAATCCATTAAACACAAGCACAGTACATAGAGTTAAAGAGTTTACGGATCGAAGTCACTAGGAGGACAGGACGACTTTTGAAAATACAGAGGGAAGGGATAAAAAAATATGACATGTTAGACTGTAAAGTGACTGATGGTATGATTTATGATAGAGTCAATTAGAGAGGAATAACTCATAAAGTCAACTCTAAAGAGATCAAATATCAACTGCTGATGATTACGATGATCAAGCACAAGCTTCCTGAAAACTGTCCAAAAAAGTGTTAATACAAAGCACATGAAACCTCAACCGTTAGATACATAGAATGAGTTCCAAGAAAAATAATGGAACATGGGAACTCTGCCTAGTGCAACCAATTCATCTCCAAGATGCATTTAACTAAGGTAGCTAGACATTTAAATGGAGAAAAAAGTAATGATGAATAGAAGTATAAAACTGGTGACCAAGCTATTTTCTGCATGATGAAAATAAAAAAGAGGTCCATTAAAACTCTTAAAACTCTTATATATTGATGCAGAGCAATTATTATGAGTACAATGAACATAAATAACAAGGAAAATGGAAGAAGGATAATGCAAATGTCATGTTTAATATTTTATTTTCTTGCAAACAAATGGATAATGATAAAGTCCATAAAATATTAGACAATGTTTCAAAGATAAAAAGTATTCTATAGGCAACGGAGTAACGCTAACAATTGGGATATACAATATCTTATTGCATATTGTTTATAAGGGTAATTTTCTAAGTCATCCTCATTGTTTGATCTAATTGCAAAGAACTCCTTATCATTTTAAGGATTGCTAATTTCCCTTTTATCTTTTTTATCAAAGTTGCAAACAGCCCCTTTTAACATGATTATGTCCAAAATGCCATTCATTGGTCAAAAGGTTGCAATAGCAAAATACCCTTAGCAAGACGTCTAAAGACACCCAATCAAAAGTATATAAGCCAATGTAGTTCGGACAAAAATTTGAAAGGACCACAAGGATAAGGGGTGCGTGAACTCTCATAATTTTGATTTTAGTTGTTGAAAATTCAAATTCAATAAGCCATATATTTTCGAAGGCACATTATATGTGGAAAGAATGGTTGGACAAGAGTAAACCTTTCTCTACCTCCAATCCATTTGATTTGCTATATATTCCAAGTAACTGCATGGACCTCTAAACTTTTTGTAAGTTGCCTTTGTAGGGTACAACACTAAAGGCAAGTATAAACATTTTCTATGGAATTGGAAAATTTTGATTTTCACATTAAAATTGTTTTTCATTGTTCCATATAAGCCTTTACCATGGAAAATGATTTTCACAACTTAATTCATATTTCAAAAAAAATTGTGAAAAATTAATTCTCAGGGAGATGGGTTGAAAAAGAATTTCCATGACTAGTGGGTTTCAAGGCCTAAGACCGAATCTGTGGACTAACTGTAGCCCAACCTAGCCCATGACCCAAGAAACAACCTAACTAAGACATGTGACTCGATCAACAATCCATGACTCAACAAACCAAACCCATGATCTATGGTCAACCTAACTTGACATATGACACGTGGCCATGTTCTAGCCCAAAGAAACAGAAAATCTATAATCTATTACTTTGACCCATGATCCAACCCAACCCAAATCCCATGCCTAACATCCTTGGACAATTAAACCAAGCTAATTTGACCTAGCTTATGAATTTCAAAATTTGACTAAATTGAGTTAGAGCCAAAACTGGGTAATGTAACAAATACCAGCGGTATTTTTATTTTACGGTGATAATATTAGAAAAATACGATTTCCTGTTAATATCGAAATTTTACCACTTCTCCCTTTCGATATTATTGCGATAATATCGCGAAAATCCAACAATATCATGACATGAAAAACACTTTTAAAGCTTTTTTAAGTTATAATCATCGGTAATTTAGTTTAATTATTTTGATAACTTCGATGGTGATATTTATAAATGAACTTATGTGGCAAAAAATGACATTTTATAATTCAAGAAATATTAGATAATGAATTAAATTTGTTTTATTAGATAATTAACAAAGTAATTTATTTTTATAGTATATTTGTATAATTATAAATTATTAATGGTTATTACCATTTATAATTTTTTTGTATTATTATTTTTTAAATATTATATTTTTCATGAGATATCACAATAATAACTGAGTAAAAACCCTAAATATCTCAATATTATTGTTGCCGATGATATCCCGAGAATAATATTTGTGACATTACTACTTATTACATAATATTGCCATATTTAAGTAAAGTAACGATATAATGTATTTAGCTTTCTATTATTAATGTTGCTGTTATAGGTTCTTATCCTCATCATCATTTAGAATTAGGTGTAATTAATTTATAAACATTTTAGCAACTAATGACTCATTGTAAAAATCTTATCGTTGAATCAAACCATAGAAATTGATAATCATGGAAAACAAAATTTATAAAATTCATTTATAAAACAATAAAAATAATCCTCGAAGAAATCAGTTTTCATGAAAAATTGTTGTGCAAAACCATAGGACTTTGAAAATTGAAGGTTGTTTTAAATATTTAGAAGAGAAGAAGGGATTTTACTATCCATACAAAAAGGTAGGGGAACATTTTCTAACTATTTTGAACCCATTGAGATTGTTTTTAGAATCAAGGCAAAAGATAGGATGAAATGGTTACATATGTTTACCTATTTGGGCCCACTTCTGCCCATGGTGATGGGTTTGTTATAGAGATTTATGCTTGAATATAGAGGTCACCAAACATCACCTTAATTGAATCAATCAAGCTTATATTTTTTTCTCAACTCCCTAAATTTTGAATTATTATCTTTTAATTCTTATTCTTAAAAAATGACTTAGTTCATTTTTATGAAATCAACCTTTAAAACAGACCATCTAAAAGTGGTTCATGTACACAGTTAAACAAGGCTTTGCAAGTTACCTTGTTTACAAGAAACAATTTATTGGTGGCTATTTCTAAGACACCAAGTTCTTAAATCTTATTTGAACCCAAATGTGTGTTAATTGGGTGGGGGTTAATTATATAGATATGATGTATATAAAGTTTCATTATCAAATGGTAATCTAATTCATATAATCTTGACCTTGTTTAAAATTAAGAGATAGAATGATCAAGGAGATGAAACATTATACACAAAATACTCATATAGTTCTCTTTATATCACATCTAACTATGTGGATCTAAAATTTTATTAGATGAAATTTCTCATTAATGTATCTCGATAAAGATAATATTCTTATAACCATTATTAACCAATATATTGAACCCACCAAACAAAATAAATAATTCAATATTAGAAAATTAGAATGTTACATGTGGCGAGGAATTAAAAAAAATGAACAGAATGAAACAATCAAAAAATTCTCGATAAATAAATAAATAAAGTTTCTAATTTAGATTTTTCGTAGCAGCTAGTCAATGCTATTGTAAAAGTTAAAAAAGTGTTTTCTGAAAGAATTTGTGTAGAGGCAAAAATGATGGATCGTGTCTAATCTATTTTTAATTTTTAATTTTTATAAACATTATGAAAAAGCAAACCATACAAATCAATAGTAGACCCGACTGAATCAATTTCCAGCTATAAAGTGAATTTCTATCTTTGCTGCATTTGGATGGAGGGTGAGGGGGTAATCTCCCGTTACCCTTGTTTATTAATTGAGGAGTGAGGGTAAAAATTCAAATTTGTACTCCTCCCCCTCCCTTTCTGAGAACCCTTTGGAGCATAGGAGTTTTCAGGAAATTCTTGTCCTCTTTACCCCATTTTACCCCCTCTTTACACTTATAAAGCAAAAATATTTTAAAATATTTTTTAATTGATGAATATTATTTAGTAATTATGTTTTATAATTTTTTAATTATATAGATTTAATAAAAATTATTAATTCTCATAAAATTGTTAATATATCAGGTTAGTTCTGCTTATAGTTATCAAAATAAGATTTTTCTCTCTCAGGGTAAATTTTAACTTTACCCTTATAATTACCGAATAAGATAAGGGTAACACCTGCATAAAGGTAACCCATGTTCAAGGATAATCCCTAATCAAAGGTAACCCCCAAATAACCCCTTAAAATTTACCCTCATCCAAAAGGAGCCCATGTGTTAAACTTTTAAAAGACATTTGATTATTTAACAATAAATCAAGTGGCTAGAAAATGAGTCTATAGATGAAATTTAGTCCCCCTATAGATCATCAAATCTATTTTCAATCCATAAATTAGATTTCTAACCAGAAATATAAAAATAAATGAAAACAAAACTAATAACATGAACAGACTACAACAAAGATGAAGGATTTGTGTTACATAATAACATATTAGTGGAAACATTGAATTTTATCTAAGCAGTTTTCTTTCCATAATGAAAAAATCATAGACATTTGAAATAGTTCAAACACGAAAGCAAGGCTCTTTTCCGCGACTTTTCATCAAAAGAATTGTGAGTCTTGCATAAGAGAGTGTTAGACAAGTGAATATATAGATATAGAAACAATAAAATTTCATTATCAAATGATCATTTTAGCTATTTAATAGGTTAAGTTTTGGAGAATATAAATCATTGATTTCTAAATATTTATGATGCAACTCACCATCAAATTATGGGCAATATGTAGTGGAGTTCCTATGAAATCACTTGCTAAGATTGTAGCCATTTAGATATCCTACTTTTCTATTAGGAAGCATCCATTTTTGAAATTTAGACTGAAATTATCATTTTATCCTTCCAATGTATGTTCAGATAATGATTTTTTTTTAACAAATCGAAAGGGCAAAATGATAATTTCATTCTAAATTTTGAAAAAAAATTGTCTTCTAACATATTAACCAGGTGTCTAAATGACCACTCGAAATTTATCAAAATGCTTCTTTTTCATGTCGAAAATAAACCCGAGTATCAGTTATGAATTTCCTTCAGTAAACTGAGGAGAAAAAACTGCCCACTTTATTGTAAGATAACTGCAGTATGACTCAGCTGAGTGAACTTCATGTAGGCCTAACTGAAATGGGTCCATAAGTCGATGGTGGATCACATTAGTATAAAATTAGGAAATAAGATAATTATATAAAAATAAAATTTCGTAAATATAAATGGGAATCAATTACATGTTGCCGAATACCTACGTAAAGAGCGATCTTAACTTCAAATCATCGTAAAGAAAGTCTTGTTAGAGTTTTTAACAAAGAAAACTAATCAAATCATATTAAAATGGAGCCACTAACTTATTTGAAAGTCGAAAATCACTAACTCCATTGACTGTCCCGAAAATAAAAATCATTCCATGCCCCACATTTAACAATAAGAAAACCAGATGCACAAAGCAGAGAAAGAACTAAAGTTTAGACAGTATTTATGTAAAGGTGCAAAACGAATTCAACAAACCGGAAATGAAAAGTAAGAACAAAAATGGTTGAAGGCTTGAAGCACATCATTTCCCACAGTAATTATTATTTAAACGCATAACGCGGGGAATTCTAGAAACGAAATTGACATTTGAGAAGCACCGGAAACCCCCGAATCAATATCTCATGATCCGAAATGATAAGAACTATTTCTCAAGCCGATCAGAAGAATATAGTCTCCATCTATATTACAAATTTATGAGATTCCGAATCATAAAAATAAAGGAAAAGAAAAAAAAATAGAAAAACAAGATCCAATTCGTTTTCCGCAATAATTTGTAGCAATTCAAAAGAAATGCAAAAAACATGAATAAAACAATATTAATGAAAAACCAAACGGATGATAAAATGCGTACTCATCAAAACAAAAGAGACGATGAAAGATTCGAGAAAACAAGGCGCATATGAAAAATCAACACCTCTACTTAAAAGGAATCTGACGGATTTATCCTCTAGAAATTTTGAGCAAAATGAAAGAGAATGATCCATGAACGTACCCGCCATCCATGATACGGGAATCAGAAATCCCTGTTTTGGTGAAACGAGGCGAAACACGACCGCCGGCAATGAGAGTGGCGAATTCGAAGGCTGGAATCGAGGCGAGAGAAGGCGTAAATATATGTATGTATGTATCTGTGAAAAGAGATAGGAAGGGAGAACGAGCGATGTCAAGGTAGAGGATGGAAGGAGGGAGGGGGGAGAGAAGATGGGAGGAGAAAGAAAAGGTTGTTGGAAGTTGGAGAAGAAGAAATAAAGGATGGACTCTTCTGAGCTATTTATAGACTTCGTGTCGCGTGGGAAACATGACAGAAAAAGGGAGCTCGGTAGTTGAAGCGGGAAACGTCTCAGGAAACTTCACTGGGACGACCCAATCAGCAGCACTGCTTTCTTGTTAATATGCAAACATGAAATGACTGATAAATAATCAAATAAATTAAATTGAAAAATATAAATCACCTTCAGCTGAATTTAAATCAATGTCATCAAACCCGTACCCCTGGCCCGGCCCACGGTTGAACTGGAGGTTCAACCATAGCTGGCTGCTTGGAGGGTCGGGTCGTTTTTAAATTCATTTAAGTTAAAAATCTGTAAAAATCTTCTTTCAGTCAAAGGTCAATTCGATTTATGAAATAAATCTGTGACCCATTGAACTAAAAAAATCTATTTTTAATTAATATATATATATATATTTTTTTTTCCATAGAGAAAGGGTATTGTTCTTATACTTCCTCATCCCTTTTATAGCTTGTTCATGTGTGATATTTTTTTTAAACTTACCCATGTGGAATCCTTTTTCAAACTTACTGATGTGACAAGTGTTCTAAGTTTCTAACTTCCAAGTTCTCGAAGTTCTAGCTAAAGAATCCTCAAGCACTTGGCAGTGTGTTGTGAGTTTGCCGTGAATAGTAATTGTTTAATAAAAATTATTAAGATTTTTAATAAGTTAAGATTTTAAAAATATTTTTTTAAAGTTAGACGTTAAAATGTTTAAGAAAGAAAATAATAAAATAGAAAAATAAAAACTTAATAAAAATCAATAATATTTATAAGAAAATATTTTTTTAATGATTAAAATATATATATATATATATATATATATATATATATTGACAAAATATTAAGTTGTTACTTAATTTTTAATTTGATAAAAATAATATTTATACTAAAAGATTTTTTGAATGATTAAAATAATATTGACAAAATATTACATTTTTATATTAATAATATAATAAGTCTTCAACTTTTCTTTTACTTTTTGTCTTATAAAAAGATGGAAGGTATGCTCATTCTAAGACATCGCAATTTAATTTTTATTTTATGTAAAAATATAAAAATAAATAAATAATTTTTCTTGGATAATTTAATACTTTCATAGTAATCTATTCAATCATTTAGATATTCGAAGTTTATCATCTAACATAGCTCATTAAACTTTTGGTTTCCAAACTACCAAATGTGAAATGAAATATCATGGTTGCATTAAATTTTTAAGAAAAGATTGAATTTAAATAAGAATTATATTTGAATTTAAATATTAGATGTATGAGATTATAGATTATGAAATATTTTGGTAGACAGGTCAGCTTTTAAAATATTGCTCTTAAGTCTTAACCAATAAAATATATGTTGATAAAATATTATATTGATAGAATAATTTTTTATACAAAATTTTATTTCAACTCGATAATTAAACTTTAATTAATAATTTAATAATATTTATAATATTATATTAATAATACAGATTTGATCAGATCAGATTTGACTACGAATCTACTTAATTGAACGTTATTTAACCCATGAGGCTGCTCCACGGTAAACAATTGGTTTGAAGAGAATCAGAGGTGGTCCGTGAAAAAAGTTCTCATCAGGTACGTTCATCAGCGGTGCGTGGCTTGCCTACTAATATGACGACAGCTGTGACTTTAGCGTTGTGATGTGTTCACGTGGGAGACAAACACGTGTGGGCCCGCCACGTAAGAAGGACGTAGCTGCTCTGGGCGTCAATGTCAGCGTCAATGTCATGAGTCATGAACAGCTGGCTGTGGTTGGCGTAAGAGCGTTTTTAATTGGAAGAATACTCGGTTCCAGACATGGATCCACGTGAGAAATAGTTTCCACTTTAGCAAGTGGCTGAAAACCGTTCCTGCTTTCCTTTTCCTCGGCCTATCTCATCACATCATATCTTCAAATCTTCGTAACGCGTGGCCGACGCTTCTCCACGAGCTATCAGTGATCCCCCGTAAAAACGGGTCATGGACCCATTTCATATACCTCAACCCGACCCATTTAAAAAATCATTACAGCAGAGGTATTTTTAGCAAGTTTAGTTGGAAACACTATTTCCCTCGTACAAATTGACAAGGCTGAAGGTGGATTACACTAACAAAGTTTTCTTGTTTCCTAACTTAGAACAATTTATTACAGATAATAGTGCTTAGAGAAAAATACTTTTAAGGCGAAGTGATTTTTCTCATGCTTCGTATAATTCCAAATCTTCCAAATTATTGAAGTGTATTTTAAGTTGCCAGCAGGAAATTAGAATGTGCCAGTCTTGAAACATTGGTGTCAACTCTAGTGTGGACATTTGGCAGGATAAGATTCACAACTTGAATCTTAATTTTCTTGAAATACCAGTGAGAGTTGATTTCCATGGGCTATAAAACCAACTCTTGTTGGAGATTTAATGCTTGATTCAAAATGGAAGTGGAATTTCCCCTTAATTCAGGACCTTAGGAATCACTGCTTCTCAAAACATTCAGATTTCAGATTGGTGAAACTGATGAAAGAATTTGGAGTGGGGATTGTGAAGTCAGAGACGCTTACATGTTTCTTCATAAGAAACAGTTTGGCCCTCATTTTGACTCGGTTTAGAATTTGGAAAATCAAAACCTCTAAGAAAGACATGAATAGAGATGCCTAGGGAATAGGCTGCCTGTCAATCACTATCTTCATCGTTTCATAAGGTATTTTAAACTCTTATGCAGAATATGTCACTTATATGAAAAAACAGTACACCATCTGTTGAGGAAATGCACTCCGGCTAATTATGTCTGGAATATTGTTCTTCCAATAAGGGCTAATTTCATTGTTGGACACTCATTTGCTGAGATTCTCAATTTGTATTTTTCTCTAATAGAGGAGCTTGTAAGTTTTTGGGTACTGGTACATGCGGAAGACGAGGAACAATCTTATTTTCAATTCTATGGATATTTCTCCTGCTAATGTTGTTTCCGTGTTCCTATGCTATTAGAGTAGATAAATTAGAGTTCTTATTTAATTAGAATTCTAAATTTATGTTAATTTCATATTAAAAGATGCATTTGATTTAGAATTAGATTTAAACTCTGAATTTATCTATGATTACTTGTTACTTTATATATTTAAATGTGTCTTAATGAATTAATGAATCAATTGTCATTTATAAAAAATATTTTCTTCACATCGTCTCAGAATACATTTACTGATCTCATGGATCAAAATGCCGCTCTCTGTTTATTTTTTCTCATTCGCAATTTGCTATACACACAAGGCATGTTGGATTTTTCTTTTTGGCTTCACCGACACATTTTCACCGTTGATATGCTCCTGCTCCACCAGATGGCCATCGTCCAACCATTAGATTATCCAATTTAATTATCTAGTTCAATAATTGCAAACTCAAATAATAAACCTAGTTCAATTTGAGGGTGGAAGTTAGGATAGATAGATTAAAGTTTTTATTTAGTTAAATTTAGAGTTTGAGTTTATCTGTAATTACGTGTCAATCTATATATTTGAATACATTTTAATAAATTACTAACTCAATTAACCATGAAAATCATTTTCAAGAGAATAGTGGAGAGCAAGTAACAAGTTTGCAGTTCAACATTAGCCCATTCAATGAAATTCCACTTAACAGTTGGAATTGTTAAAGCTAACTTCTTTGGATACGAAGATGGTCCTTCCTACGTGGGAGGCATATGAGGAATTATAAGAGATCATTAAGGGCAACATTTAGCTTCTTCTGCTGAAATAATTGGATGTGAAAGAACGCATATGGCTTCTTTTCTGCCTTTTTTTTTAAATTGTTGCAATGTGTCTCGTCTATGAGTTCATGTTAGATGATACCTCGATTCCACAATATTCAGACAGAGATTTTTATATTCAGACAGAGATTTTTCTCAGAAAATCATAGGGTGTTGGCGTGTGGACTTCCAATGGTTTTAGTAGTTGCTTAATTAAAGGAATTGTAAGGACCCGGAGTTTCAACTCCATCAATCTATGTAATTTTTTCTTAATGAATGGAATGAAACGAGGTGTTTTAAATCAAAGATGAAAAATGAATGAGAAATGTTGTATTTAATGAATGAAATAAGAAAGACCTGAAATTTCCAAGTTGACACATTGACATCGTCGATGTGTTGACGAACCTCAATCGATACATCAATAGTCTCGATACTATCGATCAGAGAGCGAACGAAAAGTATAGTCCTCCTGTCACGACCCGATCCCATACGTGGGCTCGGGACACGACTAATTTTTTTTTTTTTAAATCTTAACCTAATGAGTCACTAACTCCTTAACATACTACCCATGTGAGTCTAATAACTACATGAAATATCCGTGTCTTAAACATTCCTAAACATATTCAGCAAGATAAACCGAACAATTTTCACTCAATCATATGGAAGCAGTATATTGAGCACACCAACACACAAATATATTACATAAAACAACAAACTTATATAGACATAGGTTTTTATGCCGTAAGAGGCATATTTATTATCAAAATTCATAAAGTGGTTCATAAGTTCACTTTGTTTCCTTGAGCGGGAAACTACGAGAAATGTCCGAGTTTGATTTTCAGCGAGGTACCATAGGTTCCTCCATTCCTCCCTCTAGTTCATATCCTGCAATGTAAGGGACATGAGCAATAGCCCAGTGGGGAGAGCTCACCATAAAAATCAACATACAATATTCGTGAAATTAATAACAATGCAGGTTCCATGAATGAAATGCAGTTAATGCACTTGACTCATATTTACCATAACGTCCAACATAAAAGCATAAATAATGCATGTTTCATGAATGCAATGCGGGTAATCCACTTAACCCATTTTCACCCTAAGATTACTTTCTAAGGTGTTTTATAAATTTTTACTGGGGTCAGCCCCCATTCAGTAACTTGCAAGTGCATATGGTCTCCGCGACTCGGTCTACTAGCCCATCCAACACTAGTGGTTGATGGCGGTCGACCACGGCTTACTAACACGTCCAACCCAACGGTTCGCAAACGGTGTTCAGCTTAACATCACAAGGTCTCCACGACCCGGTCTACTAGCCCATCCAACACCAGCGGTTGATGGCGGTCGACCTCAGCCTACTAACACGTCCAACCCAACGCTTCGCAAACGGTGTTCGGCTAATCTCAACGATTATAGCCCAACGGCCAATATCAGATTTTCAAATTTATTATCTTTCACAGATTTAACTTATAAACATAATTCTTACATGTAAATGTCAAATGTATGATAATGCATGATTTCCTTTGCCCTCCTTACACAGGGACTTATTCTGAGAGAATCACCAAACTCCAGCCTTACTATTCAGTATATCCACTACCAATACAAGAAATCAATAAAATAATCAATGTCACCCAAACATATAAAACTGGATTTAATAACACGAATGCCTTCACCCAGTTTTTACCCGACAATTCCCAGACACTCCATGGGTCCATACTGCGTTAGAGGCTACAAGTCCTCGGCTCCCCGACACCAATTTAACGCCTACGTTCTAAACAGTTAGAACATTTACATCCCTTACATGTAGGCGGTGTCAGATCTCGCATTCTAGACCTATATAGCCTTTTCCATCTTTAAATGACCATGGGTCCCATTTCAGTCTGGTGTTAGTGGTTCAAATACCATACAATACAATACCAATTTAGTTCGAGTCTCCTCACCTCTATCCGCAGAGATTATCTCACAAATCTGTAAGAATAAAATAATAATATAAATTTCAGGTCATTCATTGATTATCTACCCGATCCCATGCATTTTCCAACAAAAATATGATAAGTGTAGTGAGTCTCCTAATTCTTTCTACTCCATTAGATTAAGTCAACAGTTAGTTGTCAGCCAACCAAAACATCACATCAAAATAAAATATAAAGTACTCAGTGCCCAAATCCTTTTACCACCGAGCGATCAAGGTCGTCTCAGATGGCCATCGAGCGGCGTTTCCGCTGCGCTACAGGTAGAGATTTTCGGCCCAGAGAATACAATGCAAGTGGTAAAAAAAGTACTCAGTGCCCCACTTCAAGACCATTGGGTGACTAAGCGCCCCCTCAGATGGTATCATCGAGCGACTTAAGCGTCACTACTGATGAACCACCAGGTGACTGAGCATCATCTCAAATGGTATCGCTAAGCGACTAAGTGCCACTACTGATGAACCACCGGGTGACTAAGCGTCACCTCAAATGGTATCACCGAGCGACTAAGCGCCACTACTGATGAACCACCAGGTGACTAAGCGTCACCTCAAATGGTATCACCGAGCGACTAGCGCCACTACAGACGATAGTGTGGCCCAGAGGTTATGATACTGAATTTAAACATATAATGCGTAAAAATAAACATACAATTGTTAAATGGGGTCAATCTTTTTCCCTCTTTTAATTAAAGGCTGAAAAATAAGTTTTGAACTTAAAAATGATTTTAAAGGTATAATTTAAAATTTGAAAGAAAAACCTACCCTTCCTTCATTTTGAAAATTTAAAAATACAATACTAAACTATTGAAATTATTAAAATTAAAAATAAACTTATTTTGATACCTCACACGTGGTAATCCGTCGATTTTTGACAAAGTTTTGAAAACTCGACGTCGATACGAGGACCCTTCAAATTCGACTGTTACGGTTGCTTTCGTTGCTTGTACCAACCGAAGAGAGGAGAAAAACGAAAATGAAAGAAGAGAAAGGGACAAGAAGAAGTTGACTGGTGAAGGAAGGAGAAGAAGAGAGAGAAAGGTTGCTGGAGAAGACAAATGGAGAGAGTGAAACAACGGTGGGCTTTGTTGTTTTTTTTTTCTTTCTTTCCTTCCTTCCTCCCACCCAACGCTTAAATAAGAAATGGGTTGGCTGAAAGCCACCCACGTTTCATGCTACAGTGTAGCATAGGTTTTAGATTTACGTGGATGCTTATCTTGTTAGATATTTTATATTATTTTATTGTTATTTATTTCTCTTTTCTTTTCTTTTCTTTTCCTTTTCTCCTTACTTCGCCTGCTCCTCTCAAATAAACGAATACAATTCGTCCAGCGCTGCCTGCAGCAGCTTCAAAAATTTCATTATTTTATTATTATTTTCTTTTTTTAAAATTCCTTTCATATCCTTTGTTAAATCTGGGTATTTCAAGATCCCTCTAATTTAATTTAAATAGTTCACTAGGTCAAATATTAAATTATTAATATAGTATTAAATTTTGGATAAAACTTTCTGTCAACAACTCAGTGTTTTAATTTAAAAACACCGATTTGGTAAAATTTCTTAATTTTAAAGTATCTCCTGGAGAAAATTTAATTTTATAATTAGGTAGATTAAATTAATTTGATAAAAAACATTTTAAAGGTTTAAAGTGTTTTGGAGTAAAAAACCACTCCATCTAAGTGATAGAGTATTCGACGGCTCACATTTTTCGACGTAAAATAATTATTAAAAACTCGATATTTTGGAAATCTGAAGATAGAAATGGCTCAATTATTTTACAGATTGAACATTAACTTCCTTTGTATATTTTTAGGATTTTATCTTCCCTATCCAAGTGGGATTTTGCCACCTATAAAATTTTAGGTAGTGAAAATAGGTAGAATTAGGTCGAGATTGGCATTCTGTTAAGTCCGGATTTTAAAAATAGTGCAAGATCTTCAATTTGAGATTGAAATAAAATGAAATGACTGAGTTTCCAAAGCAGCTAAGTTTTAACCCTAAAATAATATTATTAATAATCATAACCTATTATTATACTTTTAAAATTTATTTTGAAAGGGTTTTCGGACTCGGATCGAGTCAAACTCAGACTCGTTGAAAAGCTCATTCAAAATTCTTCATGATCAACATAACAAAATTTATAATTAATGGCAAAAAAAATATTTAGTTAATTAAAATCTGTCTAAATTAGTCACTAATTTGGGCTGGGGTATCACACCTCCGAAAACAGAATCTATATCATTTGTATTCGACATGTCGGTGTAAACGATGTGTCGACAAACCCATTGCTCAATATGTCGATATTGTTGATGTTTTGACCGTGTGCTACGTCTTAATTCAAACACGCCCACCTACCGCGCCCTTTCTTGTCACTGCATGCAATGAGTGCATGGCCACTCTCAGACGCCACCCTCAGTCGTTTTTGGGGCTAGGGAAACCAAAGGAGGAGAAAAGAGAAAGAAAAGAGAGAGGGAAAAACGAGAAGAGAGGAGAGAAAGAAGAGAAGATAAGAGAGAAAGAAGAGAAGATAAGAGAGGAGGAAAGGAGAGAAAAAATACTGTCCTCTCCTCTCACTCACCCTTCATCTTCCATTTTCAGTGGTGTATCTTCTCCCCTTTTCACTATCTTCACCTACCTCAAAGAAAAGGAGAGAACAAAGGAAATAGAAGCAAGGAAAATGAAGGAAAGGAAGAAAAGGCCGAATCAGAACTGAGATCTCCAAACCTGTTGAGGTATGTTGTGTTTATTTTGATTTAGAATAAAGGAAAACCATTTATGGTATCTAGAAATCATGTAGATGTGAATGTGGGTAGAAACATGCACCATGGGAATTGATGGTTTTCGAAGTTCCCAGGTCGACACATCGGTACTGTCAATGTGTCGATGATATGCACACAAAAAAAATTAAAAAGTAAGAGAAATACTAGTTCTGACCAGCCAAACCCAGGCTGACTTGTCGACTCGGCCGACTTGTCGACTCGGCCGACTTGTCCACTCGGCCGACTTGTCGATTGAACCCAGTCCAGCCAAGGTTGAGCTGTCAGGACTTTCTTAGACTCGTGTACGAACCTATGTTCGAATTGATAACATTGAACAAATATATGTTTGGCCACGTCCATTTTTCAAAAGTATGACTTTGAATTGGGCCATAAGAGCTCCTGGATAACCAGTCCCAAAACCCTGTGTAGAGGGAGCAGACCACACTTTCCCGATAGTCTCAGGGGTAAAATTTGTGGGTAGGGAACACCACCCTCGTGGTTGCCGCCTGAAATGCTGGGACATAATTGGCTAATGATGAAACCATTGCGAATAGAATATTTGTAGTTGATGCATGGGGCATTGAAAGGCATTCATACTTCATAGCACCCATGGCATAATATATCATGATGAGTATTAATTATGAGCTTTCTATTATGAAACGAATATGATTTTTGAGGAATGTATCATGATTATGAGATATATCTTCTAGCCTTGAAAATGAATATGTGGATCCTTATCTTTATTATTGCTATAATACTCCATAGTGCATACCTTATAATTGGAAATTCCTAGTGGACTCGTTGTCTAAGTCTAGTTTTCCCCCTTTAGATGCTAATGCAAATCATGACAAAAGAGAGGAGGCTGGACCATGTGGCAGCCAAGCTTGAGCAGGGTGGATGTAAAAGAAGAAATTATGCCTAGATAGCATCCTTTATTTTTTTGTGAACAATGATGTAATTCATAGGAGTAATGGATATTGAACGTAATATTTGGACTTAACTCCTAATTTTGTATTTGACTTATGTTTTGGGTAATCCGTATCTTTGCTTTGAGATGCAATTATGTTTTATATAAATGTTTAAATATTCTGTAGTTTGTGCTAGCACGTGCAAATGTTATTATGGGCTTTGATCCTGTAATGACCCGCCCTTTTTCTATTGATTAAATCAGAGTATTTTATTTTATTTTATTTTTTACGGAAAATGGATGGATACGTCACGTCGCGAGTGGAGTTCAAGTCTGAAGACCCAACCCTCGACTGGCCCAAATCTAGCACACAAGTGGACCAATCCACTAAATATTTATGCGTATGCTAGCATAACACTTATGAAATAAACTTGCAGATAAATACTTGCGGAACTATAATACCACTTTTCAATAGCAAGGATGGAAATACATTAACCATATAAGTCAAATATCAAACCAAATCCAACATAAAAGTTATCTAAATTATTACATCACTGGATCCTATGAAATTAAATAGTTCTATCAAAATATCAAAATAAGAACTATGAGATCTTCAAGCATCTCCAGATCCATCTCTTCGTCAAGCATGGCTACCACTAGGTCTAACTTCTTCTCCTTTACCCTGATCTATGTTAACATCTAGGGGAAAAAATGTACTGGCTTAGTCAACTTGATCAGTAGGAAGTTCCGATCATAAAAATGCACAAAGTGTAAAAACTCATAATATTATATAATAAGAAAATCTCAAAGTATGATTCAACACATATTTATCAAATACAAGATAGATGTTGTACCAAAGTCTTATAACTCAGAAATTATAAAAATGATATACCATGGGTGCCATGCATCAATGATATGCTCACCTATTTCCATACATTAGATCATAATTATCAATTCAAATAATAATTCTCAATATTGGCCACTTATGTCCACAGCATTTGATGCGGCAACCACCAGGGTCCTGTTACCCATCCACAAATTATCCGAGACTATCGGTGGAGTGTGGTCTCCTCCTTTGCGCAGGGTTTCGGGACATACCCAGGAGCTCTTTGCTCCAATTATGCCGTACTATTCATATCAAGGGACGGGGCCAAAATCTAATATTTTTATAATGTTTTACACGAGTCTAAGCGAGGTCCGGACATTTCCTTCTTGTCTTAGTACCATCAACCCTCCCATGCAACCATGCATGAGGTAATGTGTGCAAACATGATGACAAAATCATAAATACCATAATTTCTCATCAAAATCATTTCCATGTATATAATAAAATCATAATCTCATAAATCCATATTTATGCTTCTAAAAGATATAACATATAACAAAATTATTCAGTTCATTGTGCTTCAATAAAGTAGGAACTCCTACCTGATCGAAAGTGATCAACTAAGGATATTCACGCGTTTGTTCTAACGGCGTCGGAGTCACCCTTGACTCCTTTTGTCCATGTACATGTTCAAATCATAATTTATAGATTATTAACACATAAAATCCTTATTTAAGAGATGTAGGTCTAAACTAGACCTAAAGGTCTACTGTATGATTTCCAAGATCTAAAATATTTCATTCATATTTGATTTTAACAACAGATATATTAACCTTGTTAAATCGTCTCTGTTTCAGGCCGACATATCGACATTGTCGGTACATCACCACTAGATACAGTCGACACATCGATCATCTCGATATGTCGATTGGACTCTATTTGTTTCAGTTCATATTTTCCAGTGGTTATCAGATTACATGTATTGATCCAGTCGATATATCTACGGTTTCATTGGTCTGATGTGTCGAGCATGTCGACATGTTCTTATGAGTTTGATACTTGTGTTGGTTTTCTGTTTTCAAACCATATGTATCGATCCACTCGATACATCTATACATGCATGTATTACTATTGTGTTCTTCTGCCGATACATCGGCATAGTCGATGCATAGACCTTGAATCATTTTATTGCCTTTAATTTTATTTTCATTACAATCAGGTCATACGTTGGCCTTGGTTGATACATCAGTTAATGATCCGTGACTCATTCTTCCATCCTCATCTTTTCATTCCTTTCTGGTTATTTCCAGGCCGATTTATCGATCTGGTCAGTACATCGTACTAGAACTAATTTCATTCCTATTTTATCATAATGAGGCTGAGGCATCAATCTGTTGTTCTGGTGTAATTTCATCATTTCTTATCTCTTTTGTAGTTCAGTCATACCCAGACCAACACATCAACTTAGTCGATGGGTCGTTCTGGGATTAATTGATCATTCGTTCATTTCGACTTCCATCTCTATCATACCCAGGCCGAGACAATGACTTCGTCGATGTGTTGTCTTGGGTTACTCAGTTCATTTGCTGGATATTTGCCCTAGACGACACATCGATAAATTCGATATGTCGATTGGGTTGAGGCAGAAGTCATAAACCCATTATCCATGGCTTCCCTTTACTCAGGTGTTCATTGTTCTTGGTTTATTTCTTTCCCAATCCATTAGTACGAGTTTTCTAAACAACCTAGTGTTATTGATTTACTCAAAACTATAAAAAATTCACCAACTCGAGTGATTCGTAGGTGTACTTGAATGGGTGAAATCTGATCTCCCTTGTCTCCTTGCTCTCCACCCTCCTTGCTAGCTCGATTTCGCTTTCCCCTTGCTTGATTTTTCCTTCCTTTCCCGGAACAGAGGAAACCCATGAGGAGGTGGAGAGGTTCTTGGTCGAGTTGAGGGCTGAGATGTGAGTGATAAGGTGTACTCGAATGAGTAAGGGGGTGGTTAGGCAATCTTGTTCATCTTTCCTTTTCACTGTTTTTCCTCTCATTTTTTTAATTTTTTTTCCTTCTCTTTCCCTTCGTTTTCTCTTCTTTTTATCTTCATCTTTTGGTTGCCCTAGACTCTTAATTGAGTGATTGGAAAATGGAAGAGGCATTGTGAATGCCCATGCATAGAAAAATGAAGAGTTTGGGCGGTGGTAGACAGAGCGTCTGTTGAAGACGTTCGGGCTACTCGACACATCGACATTGTCGATGTGTTGATCCATTTGATTATTTTTTCCACCGATACATAGACCACATCGATGTATCCTTTGGAAAACTTATACCTTGGGTTTGGATCTCATTTTTCCTCAACACATCGATCCAGTCGGTGCATCGTCTGGAAATGTTGAGTTTTACCGACACATCAGCCAAGTCGATGTATCGACTGAGGGAAATTTAGTTTCCCTTATTTCTTTCAATAAATATTCACATTATTTGGACCAAAATCATATATTTCGTAAATTACACAAAATGAGGAGTTAAAACTCTGGGTCCTTATAGATCCACGCATGTGCTAGGTTGGGCCAGTCAAGGGTCGGGTCTTCGGACTCGGCTCGCGTCGTGCTTTCTCCCCTTTCTCTATAAAGTTTTCTTATTTAAGCTACTCTGATCATGGTGGGAGAGGGCGGGGCATCACAGTTGGTATCAGAGCAGATAAAAAAAAACAACGTAAGGAAATACTCTAAGTCAAATTCGTATAAAAGACTTAGAAAATCCTCAGAACAAAAGACACAAATGAAAACTTAGGATTTTTCCCCAATCAAAAAATTGGATGATGATGTGGAATGGTTTATTTGTCAATATGTCGCAATTGTTAGGGGAGCACTTTATTAGATTATTTGATGAATGGAATTCTAATTTTTGTTTGTTGTCATAGGAAAATGCTACCAAGAGGAAGACGTTCTTGATGAATCAACCCAAATGTGGAGCAAGTTGATGAAACCAGTGGAAACTATAACACTTCGGAATTCCATGTTATCAATATTTACGGAATTTGCCATTTTAATTGTGAATTAACGGATATGAACCTTAGATGGGTAATGTGTTAGGTCAATGGCCCAATTAGGACCTAACAGTTATGGTATAAGGTCTAATAAAAATTAAATATAGATAGCATGGCAGTGTATGAAGATTTGCATATCCATGATTATGCCCATAAAGGGAACTTGGAAGATTGCTTTGGCCGTGTATGTGTGATATACGCATCCATGAAGATATGTTAGAGTATCTTTAAAAGGGGTCTTTTCCTTGGTTAAGAGTGAAACTAGGGGATTGCTAAATAAAGAAGATGCCTAAAAATTAAAGATAGATTGCCTTGGCCGTGTGTGTGGGATTTTCATATCCATGTTGATGTGCCAAAAGGAGTCCCTTTCCTTGTTGAGAGCGACACTTAGGCAATTGCCAAATTGCAAGGGGCGCATGGCACCTTCTAAATTAGGACCGATTGGAAGTGTTATAAAGAAAAGGCAGCAAGGGCGCACGGCATACACAAAGGAAGAGAGGGCAGCCAACTTTGTGAAAGATCAAGTAGAAAGAGGCTAAGGAAGAAAAGGATCGGAAGAACAAGTCGGAGCGAATGAAAACTAGAGGAGTCGCGGAACCAGTTAGTATTTTGATAAGTTTGTTTAAAAAAAAGAACCATTGGGTTTGGCTATGGTGTATGGCCGAACCCCATGTAAGAAAATTGAGGGAATGAATATGGTACTGTAATGGAATGATGAACCATAGGGTTCGGCCATGTTGTATGGCCGAACCCCATGGAAAGGATATTGGTGAGTATTAAAGATGATAAAGGGTTTACATGGATATTTTTGGTGAAGAACCTTAGACCATGGGTTCGGCCATGGAGTATGGCCGAACCCCATAAATAATTATGGAATTATGTTCATGTATTTAGATTATGAAAAATGATGGAAAATGTTATTTATGATTTATTTTAAATGGATGGAAGGTTTGATGGTTTTAGATGCAATTAGATCATGAAAACCATAGAGGGTTATGATGTTTTGATTGGATTTAAAAGAGAAAATATGGAACCATAGGGGTCGGCCATAGTGCATGGCCAAGCCCCAAGGAAGAAAATGAATGTATGAATGAGAACCATCAAATAATGTAATCTTAGTTGAATGATTTTTAAAGAGAAGATTATGAACCATAGGGTTCGGCCATGATGTATGGCCTAACCCCATGGAAGATGGTTATTAATTTAGAAAGTTTCTAATGATGGACTTTTGGATAAAAAAAGAAGGAACCTTGATTTATGGATTCAATGATGGTAATTGATATAATGGAGAAATTGGAAAGTTAGACATCATAGGGTTCGGCCATGGTGTTTGGCCGAACCCCATGAACCAATTCCATGGGTCAATTATGGATTTATTATTGTAAATAAATTAAGAAGGAGGATGGAACAATGATATCATGGGTTCGGCCATGATGTATGGCGAACCCCATGAACCAACTTAATGGGTCATTTGGGTGTTTATGTCATTGTTAATGGATCGTTTATGGAGGGCTTTATTTATGGTTCTATAGTTGTGGATCATTGGTGGATCCATGTATGTAATGTCTAAATTATATACCTATGTGTTGAACCTAAAGATAAGGTGATAAAGGAGATGGCAAAAATGTAAATAGGTAAAATGATGGACATAGGGTTCGGCCATGGTGTATGGCCGAACCCCATGAACTATTTGTATGGATCATTTTTGGAACATAAGTCTTATGAAAATAAGCAAGGTAAATGGCCATGGATAGAATAATGGCAAGGATGTAATTAAGTGAAAATAATGGATCATGGGTTCGGCCATGGTGTATGGCCGAATCCCATGAGGAATGTTTTTATGGACTTAGACGTTATTGTAAATCAAATAGGACATGGTTTTAATTGATTGATATATTATAAGGTAACGGGACCTCACAAGGTGTGTACGATCTTGAGCTGTTACCGGAAGAAAGCACAAGGACACGTTAGTGGTCTTTGGTAGGATTCCACCTCTTTGAAACCATGGGTTTATGTACAATGTTTTATCTTATATTTGATGAATTTATGTTGTAAAAGATATGTTGCAAATGTGAGTTTTAATGCTATGTTTACAATATAAAATAGCATGTGTTTCATTAGCATCTCATGCATGGCATGGGGTGAAGGATATGTAACCGGAGGGGCCACACTCCATCGGGGCGTCCGAAAGACCATTGTGGGGATACCTTGATGTGCATTTCCATCAAGAAGAAACCGGAGGGGCCACACTCCGTCAGGGCGTCCGAAAAACCTATATGGGATACCTTGATGTGTTTTTCCATCGAGAAGAAACCGAAGGGGCCACACTCTATCGGGGCGTCCGAAAGACCTATGTGGGGTTACTTATATGTACTAGTGATGGGTGTGACTCATTGCATTTGACATCATGACATGGCATGGTTTATATGGTTTTTGACATTATGATAATATTATGCATGTTTTGTACTAACAATGTGTTAGCCCTAAATGGAATACCTACTAGGGGCGTTGTTCTAATGCCCTACTTCTATCCTAGTGGATGATACAGGAAACGAGGGGAATGACGAACACGAAAAGGGCCAAGCATTAGGAGTTTGGATGCTTTTAGTCTATATTTTGATTAAGTTACTCATGGACTTGTAATTTGAGTAACTAGACTTTGGGCATGTAATAATTTAGATGATTTGCTATGGTTGGATGTTTATTGGATAATTATGTTATGTTAATTATGGATAAAGACTTGACATACTTTGCTATCTAAATGGAATAGAATCAGGTTCTATTATAATTTCGCAGTTATGATTTTAATCCGCACATTTATATTGCTATGTGTGAACCGTTTTCGTGGACTTAGTCTATGCACACATAGGGTTGGCCAGTTAAGGGTCGGACTTTAGAAGTTCGGACTTAACTCGCGTCGTGATGTCCCACTCTTTGTCTCACTCTTTATTTAAAAAAAAAATAGACTCTGATTTTCGGAAATCTTAGCGAGCGAGAAAGGGCGGGGCGTTACAGAAACATTCCACTTGTGACACTTGAGGTCCAAAGTTTTCAAAAAAACTTGGGTCAAACTGTAATTCAGACCGCACAGAGAGGAGCTAGCTCGGCTCTCGACACTGATTCGTGAGACCGAGCTATGGTGAGGGACATCTGAAAGTTCTCTCTTTGGTGCTAGAACACGATTGACTCTAGAGGGGGAAGGGGTGAATAGGTCAATCTAAAAATCGTTGGTCCTTTTAAAAATTACTTGATTGATTAATTAAGCGCAGCGGATATAACAATCAAGTGTGTGTGTTAGCAGATGTGATTAAGCAATCAACATAAATAATTAGCTCTAACACCGCAAGCACAATGACACAAGATATATAGTGGTTCGGTTAGCCAACCTACATCCACTGTTAGGACTGGCTCGAACTTGAGCTATCCCCAAATTCACTAAGTAGAGAATTATACCCTCACAATTAGAGTAGGAATTCCACCTAACTCAATCGGTTGAGAATTTCACCAACCACATGTATAATAGGAATTCCACCTATTTGAATTGGCTGAAAATTTCACCCACCACGTGTGCCGGAGAGTACGCTCTAGATTCTTTTATAGTAGTTCCGGAGCCAAGCCTCTTTAATCCACTTTCACAGGATAAAGGTTATAAAACAAAATTAAATCAAGAAGCACTTTCTTTGTAACTCTTTCTCAAAGATCTGTGCTTCTCAAAGATCCACCCAATGTATGTTCGAGTTAATCCCGACATTCCGCCTTGTAGTTGTCATTGAGCAATCACAATTTCAGGGTGACTAGGAAACTGGTTCTACCAACATTTTTCCTAGTTTGTATCTTTTCTTTTCTCTCCTCTTTCTTTTTTTCACAAACTCAATCAGTAGATTGGTTGTATTTGATTATCAAGTGTAGGCACAAGAGAGTTGATCATTTCTTAGAGTGTGTGAATTTTCTCAATTCAAGGAAGATAATTAAATGATCACATAACTCTCATATTTATAGAGGAGACAACACAGTTTTTCAAACTGTTCAGTATCGATAGGTCGGGGGCACCGATGGGTTGGTGCTCATAATTATTACCGTTCAACCATCCTACCATTGCACATTAAATGCACTCCCAACGGCATAATTAATTCCCGATCGACAAGTCAGTGTCACTGATAGGTCGACAGTCATGGCTTCGAGAGGTCGGTCCATACGAGGGTCTCGATTTGGGGCAACACCATCCAAACAGAGTTTCATGTCCCGAAACTTGTCCTGCCCAGAACGACCTGTCGCCCTTTATCGAGGGGTCGGTCCTGGTACTCTCAATCAGTCTTGAATTAACGAGATGTCTGTTTTCTCGAGAGTTCACTTGAGTTCTAAGTTCCAAAGCTCATACGTTATCATCGATGAGTCGTTGACCGCGAGGGATTGTTAAGTTCATCACCGAGGGATTGGTGCATACAAGAGTCTTGATCAGAGGCATATCCAGAATGACAATTCAATGTTCTAGAACCTTTGTCAATTTGGTCGACCAGTACTTGACCATGATGGGTTAATCCTGTCTCCACTGAGGGGTCGGTGAGAACGACTGGTCGAGCCGACAGTGAACTTAATTCATATTTCAAAGTTCGATTCCAATTCACTGTCAAGCTTCCTCTCTAGGTTTTTTATGATTTTACCATTTGTTCAACTAAGCCTAGGAATAGTCCTTCAAAGGTGTAGGTACCACCTAAAGTCATTTATGGTCAAATACCTATTTTATGATTGCAATAACGATGAGCTTTAATCTGGTGGAGCATGATTTTCAATCTTGATCACCTTGAGTCTTCATGCTTCTAGCAAGTGCTTCTTCCCGAGTCATGGAATTGACAAACTTAGGGACTTTGTAAAACCAGGGCACTAACAATCTCCCCCTTTGTCAATTTCATTACAAAACCTAGAAGCTAACCCAATTACAAGCCCACCCTTATTATATCACATTTGAATACAAAAAAAATATTACACAGATTACATGTACATATTCAAAATGAAAGACAAGACTATGATCTTCGCATATTCTTGTTCAACTTGCTTCATCTCATGTTTTCCTGTGTTGTTTTTAAATTTTATGACTCGGGAAGAAACACTTGTTAAAGAAGCTTGAAGACTCAAGAAGATCAAGGAAGAAGATCTTACTCCACCAAAGTTCAAAGCTCGTCGTAATGGCAATCACAAAAAGGCATCATGGCCATAGATGACCTTAGGTGGAACCCACACCTGAGAGAGGATCATTCCTAGGCTTAGTTGAACAAATCATAAAATCATATAAAGCCTAGAGAAGAAGCTGAACAGTGAATTGGAAATGAACTTGAAAATTGAATTATGATCACTGTCTACTCGACCAGTCTATCTCACAGACACCTCGGTGGATACAGGACCGACCCATCGTGGTCAAGGACTGGTCGGCCAGTTTGACATAGGTTCTGGAACTTAGAACTGTCATTCTGAGAATGCTTCTAACCGAGAGTCTCGTATGCACCGACCCCTCGGTGATGAACTTAAATTACCCCTCATGGTCGACGACTCGTCGGTGTAAGACTTGTGAGTTTTGGACTGTGAACTCAAGTAGGCTCTCGAGAAAACAGACATCTCGGTGATTTAAGACCGATCGAGAGTAACAGGACCTACCCCTCGGTAAAGGGCGACAAGTTGGTTTGGGTTTGACTAGTTTCTGTCTTGAAACTCTGTCAGCAAAGAGTTGCTCCAGATCGAGTCTCTCGATTGAACCGACCTCTCGGTTCGATAACTGTCGACCCATCGGCGACATCGACCTGTCGACCGGGAAGTAATTATTCCGTTGGGAGTGCATTTAATGCGCAACGGTCGGGTGGTTGAACGGTAATAAATATGAACACTGACCCATCGGTGCCACCGACCTGTCGGTATTGGACAGTTGAAAAACCATTGAGAGTCCTCTATAAATATGAGTGTTGTATGATCATTTATGTATCTTCCATGAACTGAGAAAAATCATACACTCTGAGGAACGATCATCTCTATTGTGCCAATACCCAAAATCAAATACCCAATCTTTGATAAAAGATTGTGAGAGATAAAGAACTGAGAGAAAATAAAACATCTACTAGGACTTGAACCAATTTCCTAGTCTTACTGAATCTGTGATTGCTGTACGATATCTTCAAGAAAGAGCATCAACACACCTTGTGTGAATCTTTGAGAAGCACACTTCAACAGGAAGAGAGCTACAAGGCAAGTGCTTCTTGGTTTTAAAATTTGTCTTTAAAACCTTTGTCTTGAAAGTGGATTAAGGGGGATTTGGTCCGGAACCATTATAAAAAACTTTAGAGCGTCGACTCTGGCACAGTGGTGGATGGAATTCTCAGCTAATTGAGTGAGGTGGAATTCCTACTCTAATTGTGAGGGTGTAAGTCCCCACATAGTGAATTTGGGGATAGCTCAAGGTTGGACGATTCCTAACAGTGGATGTTGGTTGGTTAACCGAACCACTATATATCGTGTGTCCTTGAGATTGTGATATTAGAGCTAACTTCTTATGTTGATTGTTTAATTACCTTTGCTAACACACATTTACTTGATTATCATTTCAGCCACACTTACACTAATCAATCAAGTTAATTTTAAAAAAGGAACCACGATTTGAGATCGACCTATTCACCCCCCCTAGGGTCAATCAGATTCTAGCATATTGGGATTTTCAATTAGTATTAGAGCAATGTGCTCTACATATTTGGATTTAATCATCTGAATTGATCTGTGCTAGAACAACATCATGAGTACTCGTTTTTATCTAATGTTTGTTTACTCTTATTTGAAAACAAAAATAAAAAACAAGAATTCATCCCATGATAAAAATAATTGGACATCTATTCAAAATGAGTCTGTTGAAAATTCCTGTACGACTTTTGATAATTCAACAGAAGATTCCATCTTTAGTAACAAATTAAAGAATCAGGAGAAAGGTGAAAAATTGAAATGTTTCTTAACCTTTGTTGGTAATGATCAAGAGGGATACTCAAGTGAAGATGAGGATAGTTCTGAAAATCTTGATAAGGCAGATGACCTACAAGAATCCTACAACGATCTATATCTAGAAAGTGAGAAGTTGGTTAAGAAGGTGGACATGCTTAAATCTGAAAAATTAAAACTTGCAAATCAACTGGAAGTCTTGAGAAAAGACTATGACTCCCTTGTTTAGAATTAAAATCCTCAAACGAAGAAGTTCTAAAAATCAAAGAAATTGAAGTATTTCTCCAAGAATCATTAAAAAGACAATGGGATGACATCAAGTTGCAAAGTAACACCAAAGAAAATCTTGAAAAAAATGTGGTTGAATTGACTTTAAAAGTACAAGACTTAAGAAACCATAAAGAGAAGTTTCATGATAAATTTATCCAAGGCGAAGAAAAATTGGAAAGACTCTTAAAAATGGGTAAAAAGGTTGGTGACAGGTAGGTCTTGGTTCATCATTGGAAACAAATGGACCTATCAAACAAAGAGTGTTTACTAAGGGATATGTGTCTAAAACTCACAAGGGTAGATGCTTTTATTGCCACAAGTTTGGACATCATTTAATGGAATGCAATCTTAGAAAGAGGCACATGGATAATAAAACCCAAAAACAAACTCCAGACCTTAATGTTCAAAGATACCTTCAAAATCCTAAGGTAAATTTTAAAAGATACCCACCAAGACCAAATAGTAGGATTCTTCAAATGGAGATGAACCCAAGGGAGGACTACTTGTTGAGACATCTCAGCCAAGTTTTGAAGAGATTAAGATATCCAATGTCTGGACTACCAAGAATGACCGAAGGAATGTGTATGAAGACCAAACTCAACCATTTTGGCTCCCAGGAGATAGACCATGACTTATGTTTTGTTTTGTTTTAAAATTCACTTACATATCTTAGACCATTACAAATGAACTCACAAGAGATCAACTGAGTTCACATAGCACAAAATGCTGTGACATGAGGAGAGAAAGATTGGCTTACTACAAGTCTAGAATGTATTCTTCCTAGCTATAGTACCTATTCTACTTGGAAAGCCATACATTCCATTCATATTTTAAATTATATATATGTTGGAATGATAATTTGTGATTATGTGTACATTCAATAATTTGATGAGTTATGTGTTGTATAACTATGCATTGGAATATATCTATCTATATCGTACTTAGAATAGGACTCCATCAACTTGCACACATCAAGGATGATTGCTTTGCAATTAGTACCGTTGATAGATCAGTGTGACAGACATGTCGATACTGTGCTAAATGAAGTACTGTTGAAAAAGGGGGAAATGTCGAAGAAGTCGACTTGTCGGTTGGACGAAAAAATTTAAGTTAAAAAGATATTTTTTGTGAAAATGAAAATCCATTCGAATTCATCTCTCTCCCTCCTGCTATTGCTTTGGCGAAGTTCTCCTCTTACTCCCGTGCCCTAGAGCATTTTCACAACGTAAAAACATAGGGCTTTTGCTCATCTTCTCTCAAGAAACCAAAATATAGCGTATACTCATATTTCTTGTGTTCAGGTAACATCAGAAACTCCTCCCTCCTCATTTTTCTTTGTTTCAACTTTACTCAAGCAAATCATGCCAAAAATGAAAGTGCCTAAAAGATTCCAAACTCCTGATGTGGAGGAACAAGCTGAGGCTAGCTCTCCACCTCCTAAGAGACCAGAACCTGCCAGGGTAAAAATGATTGCTGGCTCGAGACCTAGCAATGTTCCTATAAGATTTAGGGATTCAGATTCTGAGAATACCCCTCTAGTTAAACTACCTTGTGTCAGATCCAAGTCTGTTGGACAAACCCATCCTCAAAATCCATCTGAAAGGGTAGAAGAACCAACCACCAAAGACCAAAATAATCAGGAAGAAGTAAGAGAAGAAAGAGGTATGGATGAGGAAGAAGAAAGCACCAAAGTTAGGAATGGAGAAGAAGTTAGGGCTTCTGTGATGAGTGATGAGGAAGGAGAATCCTCAGATGAAGAGGGAATTGGTCCCTACCTTCAACCCTTAGTTCTTCATAAATGCTTTAATGCAGCTGATCTGCATAAATGTGGGGCTATGCAATTACTACATGACAAGGGCTGTTTAAATTTGGTACATTGGGGTGGAAAAATGTATACTACCTTGGCCATAAAAATGTACTGCTCAATCAGGGATGATTCAAAAGCAAACTGCTTAAAAATCTTATTAAAAAATGGAGAATCAGTGCGAGTTTATTTTTCTACAAGATTTCTTTCAAGCTTGCATCATCCTTCCTCCCTACACTGTCATGACCAGTGACAGGTGCTAAACAACACATATTTTGTGCTCTCCCAAACTTCAAGGATGTGTCCAACATCACAGCTCGATCCCTATCTCCCTAACATGCCAATACAAAACCAACTCATTCAAACCTACATCAAATCATAACAAACCATATCATATCATTGATAATAAAAATGTAAGTACATATGGTTTTGGAGGGGGACATCATGGATGCTTAGATAAAATACCACAAATATACAGTTTTTCAGATCAAGCAAAATGTGAAAAACTATTTTAAGCGGAGCCATCCTGAGGAGGTGATGGAGGAGAAGGGGATCAAGAATCTGGAACTGTGCTATCAGATCTGGCAGATGAGGAGATAGCATAGACTAGTTCCTTAATAGACAACCTGATCTTATCTAGACTTCTTTCAAGGTTGTTTATTCTCCTTTCAAGTGTGAAGACCCTTCTGCCCAGACTAACATTTTCTTGAGAGGGATATTTGTATTCTTCTTCTTCCTCAGTGTCTCTCCAAAAGTTCTCAGAACGATGACTTTCTTCCTCACTGCTATCAATAGGGATATGACATTGTCTTCGTTACTAGTTCTAAGACCATTCTTCTCTTCTGCATCTTCTCTCCTTCCCTCACAACGTTCTTCGACGATGATGACATTTTTGTCAATGATGGGATCTTCTTCAACTTTTGGTTGGGTTTTTTGGTGAGAATTGGATTCTGGTCTGTGGGGAGAGAGAGTGAACTTACCAGCTTGAATAGACGCAGGATTTCCAGAGCTAGGGACAGGGCAAGATCGAAAGGCTGATCTTTAGTTCTTTTGGGCCACTGACTGGTTTCTCCTCGTTCTTCAGAGGTCTGAGGGTGTAACTGTGCAGCCATCTTTCTGGGCATGGTTTTTCTAAGAGGAGATCCTCAAACAGTGGCTTGGAGGTGGATGAGGTGAAGACTGAGCCTAAAATGATCAAAGAAAATCACAAAAATCGTGATTTTCAGGCTTCTAGAGACTGGAGGAACAAAAACCCTATGGTTTTCCGACGAGAAATCACTCCGAGAGGTTGCGTCGAATTGTCTAGGGCACGGGAGGCAAAAGGGAGATCACCAAACCTTCACGGGAGAGGAGACGACAAATTCAAATGAATTGTCTTTTTCGCAGACATGGTCCTTTTTATTTTAAACATTTTGTCTCACCGACATGTCGTTTATATCGACAGGTCGAACCTTTCCACAATTTTGCCATTTTCAACAGTGCTTAATTTTCGCCCTGTTGTCACACCGACTAGTCTATTCACATACATGTCGACCATAACGAGAGGTTTAGATAGCAGAGCAATCATCCCTAATTTGTGCAACTTGATGAAATCCTATTCTAAGCAGGGCATACACATTTATTCTAAAAATAATTTACAAATCATTAAAACATGCACATGATAAAAAAATTACATTCCAAAACACATAAAGTTCAAAATACTTTAAATGGAATGTATGGCTTCCCAAGTAGAATATGTACTATAGCCAACAAGAGTACATTCTAGACTTGTAGTTAGTCAATATTTCTCTCCTCATGTCACAACACTTTTCTGCTATGTGAACTCACATAGTCTCTTGTGAGTCCATTTGTAGTGGTCTAAGATATGGAAGTGAATCTTGAACCAAAACAAAGCATGAATGGTGGTCTATCTTCTGAGTACAAAGATTGACACACCCCTATGATCATACCTTTAATGACCAAACTTGGGATCCTTCAACTCTTTTAAGATATGATTCAGCTATCTCAACGAAGAGTCTTGCCTTGTGTCTATCTTCATTGGGTTTCTTTTAAGGTTAGGTGTTGGTGGATGTCTTTTAAGCATAGGCTTTACTGGATTGTGCCTTTTAGCTTGTGCTTGCCTTTCCAAGTGTCTCTTCCAATAGTAGCGATTTTTTTGAAATGCCTAACCTTGTGACAGAAATAACACTTTCCCGTTGAAAGATGATAGACACTTGTTTTTCCAAACAAGCCATGGTTCATAGGTTCTTTGATGGATGAGGCGCCAAGACCAGACCTATCACCATATTGTTTACCCGAACCTAGGAGTCTTTTAAGTTTTTCATCTCCTTGGGTAAACTTATCTTGGAATTTTTCTTTATGAATTTTTAATTCCTCAACTTCCAAAGATAATTTTTTAACATCCTCTTCAAGAAGGTTATTGTGATACCATAGATTCTCGACATCCTTGCAGTGAATACTTATCTCTTCTTGAAGGTTTTTATTACTCTTTTTTAGTTTTGAGTTTTCATTGTCAGGGAGATCCAGCTTAGAGGTTAGGAGAGATTTTTCAGTTTTTAAATCCTCTTAATTAGAGAGGTTTAAGTTTTCATTTTTAACCTTGTCTAATTTCTTTGCCAACTTCTCACTTTCAAGGAACATGGCACTGTAGGAGGCTTGAAGATTTTCATCATTTTCATTCTCATCATCCTCCGTTACACCTGTGGGATTTTCTTAATCACCAATGATCGAGGCTATGAGACTTTTTGATACATAAACTTTTCTTTGAGTCTCTTTATCGGAATCACTCTCTGATTCAGAGGTTTCCACATGGGTCACACCCATATTCATAGTCTTCTTAATTTTATCTAAGGGACATTCGTTTATGAAGTATCATCTCCCCCCACAATTATAACAAGTTTGCTCCTTGGCAACCTCTCTCTCCTTCCCTTTCCCTCTAATTTCTTCTTGCCTTTTAGGTTATCTTTTACCTAATTCACCTTTTCCCATTTTTCTCAAGTTGTTTCTTTTAACAAAGTTTTTATAAAATGTTTTGGCAAACATTGCCATTTCATCACTTGAGAACTCATCTTCCGAAAAATCATCTTCATCTTTAGTTTTCTTTTGTTTTAAGGAAGATTTCAAGGCAATGGATTTGTCTTTATGCTGTTCAAAGTGTAGTTCATAGGTTTATAGTGAACCGACCAAATCATCGATGTTCATTAGAGACACATCTCTGTTATCTTCCATAGCCACAACCTTGGCTTGAATCTTTTTATAAGATTCCGGACAATTTTGGTACATACCTTGTCCTCGGGTATCCATTCACCTAGAGCATACATTTGATTCACAATGTCGCTTATCTTAGAATAGAAATCCATGACGACTTCATCCTCCCTCATTTTAATAGTATCAAATTGATTTTGGAGGATCTGAAGTTTTGACTCTTAACTATTGAGGTGCCTTCATGAGTTCTTTCAACAACTTTCCATGCCTCCTTTGTAGTTCCACATGTCATAATTCGCCTATACTTGCTATCGGATACTGCATAGTTAAGGGCATTCATGGCTTTGCCATCAGCTGTCTGAGCAGTTTTTCAGCAGGGGTCCAAGTGACAAAAGGTTTGGGTATCATAAACATGGTTGAGGTGGATGCTATCATCTGCTCTTCCATGAGTTCCCGCCATCCAGTCTTTACAATATCCCATATCGTTGAATCTATGGAAACAAAGAAACTTCTCATTTGGGCCTTCCATGAAGCATAGCTTGTTCCATCGAAGTAAGGGCGTTTGGATATTACATGACTGTCTCCCATGGTGTTCTAGTTTGGATCAACTCGGATGGTTAAATCCTTGTAAAGAGCACTAGGCTCTGATACTAATTGAAAGTTTTCCCTTTGGTGCTAGAACACGATTGACCCTAGAGGGGGAGGGGTGAATAGGTCAGTCTAAAAATCATTGGTCCTTTTAAAAATTACGTAATTGATTAATTAAGCACAACAGATATAACAATCAATTATGTGTGTTAGCAGATGTGATTAAGCAATCAACACAAGTAATCAACTCTAACACCACAAGCACAATGAGACAAGATATATAGTGGTTCGGTTAGCCAACCTACATCCCCTGTTAGGACTAGCTCAACCTTGAGCTAGTTGCAAATTCACTAAGTGGAGACATACACCCTCACAATTAGAGTAGGAATTCCACTTAACTCAATCGGCTGGGAATTTCACCCACCACATGTAAAATAGGAATTCCACCTATTTGAATTGGCTGGAAATTCCACCCACCACGTGTGCCACAGACTACGCTCTAGATTTTTTTATAGTGTTTTTGGAGCCAAGCCTCCTTAATCCACTTTCACAGGATAAAGGTTATAAAAGAAAATTAAAACCAAGAAACACTTTCCTTTTAGCTCTTTCTCGAAGATATGTGCTTCTAAAGGATCCACCCAATGTGTGCCCGAGTTAATCCCGACGCTCCACCTTATAGTTGTCGTTGAGCAATCACAATTTCAGGGTGACTATGAAATTGGTTCTACCAACATTTTTCATAGTTTATATCTTTTCTTTTCTCCTTTCTTTCCCTCTTTCACTAACTCAATCAATAGATTGGTTGTATTTGGTTCTCAGGTGTATGCACAAGAGAGTTGACCGTTCCTTAGAATGTGTGAATTTTCTCAATTCAAGGAAGATAATTAAATGATCACACAACTCTCATATTTATAGAGGAGACAACACAAATTTTCAAACTGTTTAGTACCGACAGGTTAGGGGCACCGATGAGTCGGTGTTCATATTTATTACCATTCAACCACCCGACCGTTGCACATTAAATGCACTCCCAACAACATAATTAATTCCCGGTCGACAGGTCGGTGTCACCGATGGGTTAACAGTCATGGCACCGAGAGGTAGATCCATACGAGGGTCTCGATTTGGGGCAACACCATGTAGACAGAGTTTCATGTCCTGAAACTTGTCCTGCAGAGAACGATATGTCGCCCTTTACCGAGAGGTCGGTCCTAGTAATCTCAATCGGTCTTGAATTACTGAGATGTCTTTTTTTGCTCGAGAGTCCACTTGAGTTCTAAGTTCTAGAACTTATAAGTTATCATCGACGAGTTGTTGACCACAAGGGGTCGTTAAGTTCATCACCGAGGGGTCGGTGCATATGAGACTTTCGATCAGAGGCATACCCAGAATGTCATTTCAATGTTCTAGATCCTTTGTCAATCTGGCCGACCAATCTTTGACCACGATGGCTCGATCCTATCTCCACCGAGGGGTCGGTGAGAACGGCTGATCAAGTTGACAATGAACTTAATTCATATTTACAAGTTCGCTTCCAATTCACAGTCAAGCTTCCTCTCTGGGATTTTTATGATTTACCATTTGTTCAACTAAGCCTAGGAATGCTCCTTCAAAGGTGTGGGTACCACTTAAAGTCATCTATGGTCAAATACCTGTTTTGTGATTACCATAATGATGAACTTTAATCCGGTGGAGCATGATCTTCAATCTTGATCATCTTGAGTCTTCAAGCTTCTAGCAAATGCTTCTTCTTGAGTAATGGAATTGACAAACTTAGGGACTCGGCAAAGCCGGGGCACTAACAACTTCCAACAGCAACGTCCCCCACATTTTGTAGAAGGACATATGGGAGCGGAAAACTGGTTGAAGAAGATCACTGAGATCTTCGAACTGCTCAAGATCACTAACGAGTAGGATCTAGTCCTTTTGGCTACATCTCAATTCATTGATGATGCTAGCCAATGGTGGGAATTCACCAAGGAGCATCAAGTGATGGCCGACATGACATGGAAGGACTTCACCGAGTTGTTTCTTGCCAATTATTTCCCTAACATAGAAATGGAGGCTGAAGCACAAGAATTACTGGATTTGACGCAGAAAGGCATGAAAGTTGCAGAATATCAATGGGAATTCATACGACTCTCCCACTATGCACAGTATATGGTTGACACTGAGGCCAAGAAGACTAGTAAGTTCGAGAGAGGCCTTCGACCTGCTATTAGATCACGTATGATACCTCTTCAATGTGTGACTTTTGCAGAAATTGTCAATAAAGCAAGCATTGAGAAAGATCTGATGGAGTCTGCAAGCTACAATGAAAATAGAAGGAGTCAGAATAGCGGAAACTCTTACCAACCTTGTAAGAATTTTCTCCAAGGCTCCAAGTACTCTTACACCTCTATGCCTCTAGCATTTGTCAGTCAACAGAACTCAAGCATTCCTCCAGCTTTAGCACTTGCGAGCTAATCACCCAAGAACACCTTCACATGTTTCTAGTGTGGACAGGCAGGTCACATGAAGAAGCATTTTCCACAGCTTCATCAGACATCCTAGGCCCGGACTTTCTATCTTCCATTGGGCAGACCGACACAGTCTCACAAGTCTTGGCCTCAGATGCAGCTAGGACGATCATCCGCTCTAGTGGCATCTGGGCGACTATACTCCCATGTCCCCACTCTAGAGACAGCTAATCACTTTGTGATCTAAGGTATGGCAATTATTGGTAGTTCATATGCTGCAGCACTGTTTGATTCTGGAGCATCGCATTCCTTATTGTTTGCATCCATGGTTTCTGCAACAGGTTTATTAGTACAATCATTAGCATTTGCGGTCACCATTTGTAACGCCCGCCCCTTTTCACCGAAAATCAGAGTCTATTTTTTTTTTATAAAGTGACAAAGGGCGCGGACGTCACGACGCGAGTTAAGTCCGAGCTTCTAGAGCCCGGCCCTTAACTGGCCAACCCTACGTGTGTGGAACGAAGTCCACGAGGAACACTTCACACGTGTAAGTAAGCTTGCGGAACATTACATAAAACACAGAATGATAATAGAGGCTAACCTACCAATTTTTAGATAGCAGGGAAGATTACATTCATCTAACTAATAAAACATCTCAACATCATCGTATTCAAAACAAAACCAGAATATAGCAAATAATTATACAGTCCGACAAGCTAAACTATACAAATATACACTTCCCAAAATAAACTTAAACAAAATAATTAGTCCGCCTTCCTAAGCTCCTAAGCTTGGCACCCGTCTCGTCCTTCTGCTCCGGCATTTCCTACGTCACCAGCTAGGGTAGAAGTAGGGCGTTAGACAACGCGCCCAGTAGGACTCCGAGTAGGGCTAACACATGGATTAATGATAACAAAACATATAGATAATATTATAATAAAACCATGCACTTTGGGCAATGTCATGCAATGGGTGTTCTATGTCATGAATCCCACCCATCAATCTCATCATCATTGTACAATGTCCCTTTTCAACCATACATAGCGTTCCAAATAAAATCTATACCATCATCGTGCCATGACCCTCTTGATGGAAAAGCCTCATCAAGATGCGGTCCACACTAGGCATCCCCCCTGATGGAAGAACCATCATCAAGGTATAACAATAAATACAACATCCCCCTTGATGGAAAAACCATCATCAAGGTATAATAACACATAGTAACATTCTTGTTTGAATAACCTTATCAACATATCATAGAGCCCATAGTAACCTCCCTGATGTATCAAACACATCAGAATATCCCCATGGTTGTTTATCGGTCGACCCGGCGGAGCATGGACTCCGGTTTCATTTCATCCTTCCCCTGTCATATCCCTCCCATGCCATGCATGAGATGTAGATGCCATATGCCATGTAATGAATATAATAACAAACCATGACATTTAAAAATCCCATAAGTAAAACATATAACTTGATTATTAAAAGTAGATCAAGCAAAGCCTCAATAATCACATCATAGCCTTAAAACCCATTTTAAACCACTCATATGCTTACCAGAATAAATCAAGTAAAAGTCCCTACATAATACATGATTCAAAATCAATCTTAAAACAAACTATATAATTTCCAAAATAATTCAAAGAAACCATCACTCAATCCATGGCTTACAAAAAGGTGAGAATCCTACCAAATACTGACTAGCATTCTTTCTTTCGTTTCAGCCCGATAGACCCCGTCGCCGATCCGCGTGCCGCTTGCGATGTCTGGTACCTTATTACATATTAACAATTAGTCCATGTTTTACACATTTCTAAGCCCATACATCATGTCTTAGTGGGTTTTCCTCATTTTTGGCCAATATTTACGGTTTTGCCATTACCCTTCCATGGATAATTCATTCCCTCTTCCACATACATTATGGTCTATAATGGATCCATAACTTAGACCCATTAATGATCCATAACTTAGGTCCGTTAATGACCCAGCAATCATATCATGTCATCATAAAATTAGTCCTTTTATTGACCTAATCCTTATTCCTTTAAACCCATACAAAACCCCATACCTAACCTTTAAATGGCTAATGGATCATGGGTTCAAAATACCCAATTCATCAAATCTTTCCATGGGGTTTACATCATGCATTTAAACCACAATGAGTCCATTATCCACTCATTCCCTTTATTCATAATTGATCCATACACTTACCAATCATGAGATACAACCATATCTTAACCTAATTCCCATTAGCTAAAGCATATCCATAGACTTTAATCTTAGCCTATCCATTGGTTCACAAAAATGGGTCCATTGATGTCTCATTAACCATGACATAAGAACATTAGCAATTAACCACTTAATTAACCTAACTTACAAATACACATTAATCTTAGGCCTTAATTGGTTCACAAAATGGGTCCATTGATGTATTATTACCCATAACATAACTACACTAGAAAAATTAGGTATTTAAATACTCTAACTCTCATTCATTTCTCCCACACATAATACCAAATTTTAATCCATAATTTTACCCACAAATGGCTCATGGGTTCGGCCATACACCATGGCAGAACCCATGATGTCTTTACCCCATTCTTTCTTTGGCCTATTTACACATTTGAATCATCACCCTTAATCACATTAAAGTCTATTAACTTAGCCACACTTAAGTCCAAAATTGATCCATAACTTAGATCTATTAGTGACCTATCAACCATAACATGAACTCATTAAAAATGAGTCCTTAACTTAACCTAATCCCAATCAATTTAAACACATTCATACTCCAATCTAACTCATCAAAAGGCTCACAAATGAGTGTATGGCCGAACCCATGGTGTCCTTTTTCCCATTTTTCTTGGATCCATTGTTACACATTTGAATTTATCACAAGTCCCTCCATGAAGGGGTTTAATTCACACACTTAAACCCTCATCTTTTACTACATTGGGGTCCATTACAAATATCAACACTAGGTTCATTTTGGTACATTCCAAAACCACCAACATTAAATATATTTTGAGTCCATCAACTTAGCTACATTCCCCATTTGTTTTCCATGGTTCCAAAATACTTAGTCCATCACAATTTCCCATTATTTTCTTAGGCCCATTTACCACATTTGTACCCATCACAAGCCCTTCCATGAAGGGTTTAATTTATACATTTAAATCATCATTCTTAATCACCTTCAAGTCCATAAACTTAGCCATATTCCCATTACAACTAATAACATTGGGTCCCTTTTTGTCCATCAACACCACCCACATTTCCCATTTATTTTTCCATAATTCATAACCATTAATCTACCATTGGATCACCATAGGGTTCATGGTCCAATCTTCATTCATTCATTTCTTTTAAGGCCACAAAATTATTCATATCTCCCATCAATTCCTCATTTACAATCCCTTTAAAAAAATTACCAACATTTGATCATTAAACACTTAAAACCCTAAACCATTCTTTTTGAGGTCATTAAAATTATCTTCCATCTCCTATGATTCTCTCCTTTAAAACCTCTTTACAAAATTCACCACATTCAATTATTTACAACCCTAGAAATTATAAACATTCTCCATGCTTCCATTTTTTTTTTCTTTCCCTAACCCTAATTTATCCATTAGGGTTTCATCCACTTTCCACCTTTCAAATTGATGGATTTAAAATCCATGGCATAAAATCATTTGGCCACCATTAAATATACAAAATGAATCCCAAATCTTAAACCCTAAAAATCCAAAATTTCTTGTTTAAGAAAATACTTACAATCCGACGCCTCCTTCGACTTCCGCCACTCCCGTCGGCTTCCTTAGCCTTCTACCTTCTTCTTCTCCTTGTTTGATCGGCCAAGATGGGCTTGATTAAGATGAAAAACCTCCAAGCTTGGGTCGGCCAATGATGGAGATAGATTGAGAGAGAGAGAGATGGGGGAGGGAAGGTCTCAAGTTTTGATCTTGAGATGGAGGCTTATACTTATACTTCTCCTCTCTTTTCTTCTTTTCTTTTTCTTCTTCTCTTCTCTTTGGCTTTCTTCTCCTTTCTTTCCCTGGAGGTGAGGGACGGTGGTGGAGAGAACAAGAGAGGAAAAGAGTGAAAGAGCACCGATGGAAAAGGTGAGGATGGGATAAGATGAAAACCCATCTTATCTCCTTTGGTTGCTTATGTTACATTCTATCATTAATTCTTCCCACCTAACACATAGGATATTTTTCTTGCTTTACGGTGGTGGTTGGGATAACCACCACCAAGCCAACGTTGGTGTGTTTCTTTGGGTTGTTTGTGTTTGTTAAAAACCACCATTTGACTTATTTGACCAACTTAACTAATGTGATTAATTAAATCCTTAGCCTAGGTTAATTATTTCTTATTTAATATAATTACCTTTCCTTAAATTCCCTCCATGTATCCACCCATGGTTGACTAAATCAACCATGGTGGCCGGCCCCACCAACTCTTGGTCCACATGCCACCTCACTTGGTGAGGTGGAGGTGGGTCCCAATTGGCCACATCACCTTGGTCTAATTCCATCACCAACTTAGGTGATTTAGCTTTAACTAAGTCCATTCCAACCAATTGGATCCTCATTGGGCCCATGGCCCAATTACATTTATCCATACCCATTTATCTTAGGGCTTACATTATCTTAATCCATTGGGTCCCAAGTGGGTATTGGGCCCAATTTGACCATCCTTGGCCCAATTGACCATCATTGACCCCTTAAATGAATTTAAATCCAATCCATAATCCATTGGGCCTGAGTTGGGCCTTTGTCCAAATTTTGGTCCATTTACCATTTATTCCATCAAATTTCCCATTTCCACCATTAAAATAAATAATAACCACATATTTATTGATTTAAAAATTTCGGGCCATTACACCATTGTCTCACCCGTTGGTGACACTTCACTTGGGTTAGTTTGCCCCTCAGTTGATATAGAACTACCAGAGTTCAAATTCCACTTCGACTAGCTTGTCAAGGACATGACAAAGTTCGATGTGATCTTCAGAATGGAGTGGTTGACCACGTTTCAGGCCCGCATTGATTGTTATCGCATGAGAGTAACCTTTTGTTCACCCGACGGACAACAGTTTGCAATGTACGGGAACAAACAGAAGATTGCAGTGTATGGTAGACCCCATGATGAGGTTAAACAAATTTTGTTAAATAATATCATATTGGAAAAGGCACCTACTCCTACTCGAACTGCGATTGTGGAAGATTTTGCCGATGTATTCCCCACTGAACTCCCGGGTTTACCCCCAAGTCGGGAGATTAATTTTGAGATCAAGTTGTTTCCCGAAACCGCACCCGTGTCACTTCCACATTATCGAATGACACCCACAGAAATGTCTGAGTTGAAGAAACATATTGATGATCTACTCCGGTTGGGATTCATCCGACACAACACTTCATCAACATTATTTGTTAAGAAGAAAGATGGATCCCTACAGATGTGTAGATTATCGGCGGCTCAATCAACTCACCACCAAGAACAAATATCCTTTACCCCGGATTGACGATTTGTTTGATCGACTTATAGGATCCAGTTATTTATCTAAGATAGATCTTATGTCAGGGTACCATTAGATCATATTTAAGGAAGAGGATATACAGAAGACAGCTTTCCTGACTAGAGATAGGTTGTACGAATATGTGGTAATGCCTTTTGAACTGACAAATGCACTGACAGTCTTCATGGATTTGATGAATCAGATCTTTCACCCATATCTGGATAAGTTTGTGATTGTGTTCATTGATGACATCCTCATCTTCTCCACAAGCAAAAAACAACATGCCAAACACTTGCAGATTGTCATGAACACTTTGAGAGAGAACAAACTATTTGTGAAGGCCAGCAAGTGTGAATTCTGGCTATCCGAAGTGAACTACCTAGGCTACATAGTGACGGCAGAAGGGATAACGGTAGACCCAAGAAAGATGGCCGTAGTAAAAGCTTGGAAAACTCCTAATAATGTCACAAAGGTCCGACGTTTTCTGGGATTAGGAGGGTATTACCGCAAATTCATTATGGACTTCTCCAAGATTGCAGCCTCACTCACCCGATTGACTCAAAAGGGAGACAAGTTCGAATGGTCAGATCAATGTAACAGAAGATTTGAAGAACTAAAGCAAAGACTGATAACAACCTTTGTCTTAATTATTCCAGAACAAGGCAAATGTTATACAATATTTTGTGATGCTTTAGGTGAAGGACTAGGATGTTCCCTCACCCAAGGTCCACATGTAGTGGCTTATGGTTCTCGATAGTTGAAAGTCCATGAGCGGAATTACCCCATCCACGATCTTGAATTAGCGGCGGTAGCATTTGCTCTCAAAAGTTGGCGACTCTATCTCTACAGAGAAATATTTGAGGTCTATTCTGACCACAAGAGTTTGAAATATTTTGTTAGTGCCCTGGCTTGCCGAGTCCCTAAGTGTAATACCCCGTGCCTATGGAAAAAAAAGTCCCACATTTCTAGTTGCATGGAAATTCCCTATTATATAAGTGGTAGCTTTCCTCCTTCTAGCATAAGGCCTTTTGGGAGCAATAATGGGTTGGTTCACCATAGCAAAGCCGTGTGGGCCCAAAGCGGACAATATTGTGCTAGCGGGACGGGTTATTAAAACCTGCCCATTTTACCACAACAAACGAGGCCTCATAAAGTTAAACAAACATCCAACATGGGAATATCTATATGGCTCTAGATAACTCAAATTTTTTTTTTCAACATGAAACATTGAATTTTTCCATAATATTCATTCATAATAAATCGCATGGCTCACAAATAATCAGAGTTGCAGATATATGTTTTCATAAGCCATATAGAATAGAATAACTCCCATATCAGATTTGCCATTTAACATGTATAATATATCAAGCCAAACCACAAACTAAAAATCAAGGCATGACTAATGAGACTTATAACTAATCTTACTGTCTCACACGCATGGAAAAATAACAAAGTCTCAAACTACATCTAATGCTCAATACAAATCCTCAAATGGCATTCTAAGTGCCTCAAAAACAAAACCAAAATCAAACTATATCCAATAGTCTTTGTACTGGAAATTAAAATAGTCTAAGACTTTGCTCCTAACAACTCCAAGAAAATCTGAGCTATTATCTGAGCTGCTCCTTGATCTAATTCCAAAGGCATTCCTAAAATGTAAGGAGAATGAGCTCCAAGCCAAGTGAAAGAAACAAACACAACCATGCAATACAGTCGAATAAGAATTCCTCAATGATGAAGGTAAATAAAAACATGTGCAATCTATGATCAATAATGCATGTAATGCAAAATGCAAAGATGATGCATGATTCCCAATCCCATGCCATCATCCAAACCACTAAACACCAATGTGCAAGTAACATGGTCCACAGACCTGGTCCGTCGACCATAAGTTGACCGTCACAGGGTATCATATGAATACTTGCTTACATGAGTGCTTCTCAATCACCAGCATAAGCATGTCCTGCAACGCAGCCTACTCGGCCAACTTAAGTCGATGGTCATAGAGGTCTCCTACGGTCATCAACTACATCCAAGGACATGACCTAACTGGTCCCCAATAGTCCAAGGAACTTGATCCAACTGGTCCTCTGTTGGTCTCTAACTCAAAAGTCACCAACAAATCACAAGGCCCTTCAGCCCAAAAATCTCCTACACCCACCCAACCATGGATGCACATGCATAATAACAAAATATAATCCATGCATGAATGCCATGACCAAAATAAAATAAATATGGAGATTTACACAAAAACATATGCCATAATGAACCATAAATAATCCATAATCAACTTAGCATATCCAAAATACTAAATTATTCCAAGCACCGATAATCTTAAATAATCATGTGCAAGCAATATTGGTCCAAAATACAAGGCATATCAATATACAACAAATCATCAAAATTCCCAATCATAGTACAAATAAAATCCAAATCAAATTTTGAATCCATAACATGGGTTTTTCAACAAGGTAACAGGTAAAAAGCACAAGTCCAGGCTGACTGAGTCACTCACAAGCTTAAACACTTTTAGCCATAATTTTACCTATTTACATTATGTGAGAAGCATATGACTTTACCCGTAAATTCATAAACCCTTCAGCCATTTTTCTCCAAACTCAATTTATGCATTCCAACACACCAAAACATAATTTATGATAATTCACAAATCAGACATGTAAGTGTATTGCTTCCCTCACCTAAAATTGCAAAGTGAAGCAATTAATTTTAAAGTTCCAAAACCACTTAGGATACTTTCTTTTTAACCATTATGATCAAATGAGTCCATCTCGTAAAATCACTGGGGTTCTTTTCCAACAATTAAAAACCCAAAATTCCCAAGTTTCCACAATTTGTCTAATTTTCTAAGAAATCAAAACAAAGTGAAAATTCGTTCATATTGTAGAATTTTATGGGAACATCACACTCATTAATAAATTCTCATATTTTCTCCGTAGATAGGTTTCTGAATGCCGTTTTCTGAAAATATTTCTTTTGGCCCAATCCGATTTTCCTAGTCCAAGTTATGGCCAAATTACTCCAACAGTTAAACTGCCCAAACAAATTGAAGTCTATCACGAACCGTTGCAAACTACCTTCAAATCTATGTTCTAAAATTTGATCCGACTTACAAATTAAATCTGGGGTCTCACTAAATAAATCCTAAAATTTTACTGGAATTATATCTCCTTGTCTAGATAAAAATGGACACAAATTTTGCATTGATTCGATATCTAGAGATCAATGTATGATTTATTAAATGAATTGCAGGAAAATTGTCTCTTAGATCCAAACCAGAAATTTGGTCCAAATTGTAGACCTGATTTGGGGCATCAACCATTACTCTTTTGCTCTCAAATTTTGAAAACAACTAGATCTATCTAACTAGTTTCCAGAAAATCAAATTTTGTCGAAAAATTCATTCGGGAGCTCCGGTTATGATTTTTCTCATGACAGTGCGCAGAAAACGAGATTTCAGATCTAAGAATCAATCTTACAACATTTCACCAATCAAGAAATGAATCTTAAAATTCCAAAATTATTTTTCAGAAGTGTATGATTCGTCCATGGAGGGTTAGGATAGGATCGATTCTCAGAAATCAAATTTTCCATCCATAGAAACAATTTCCAAAGTCTATTTCATGAAAATCAATGTTTGGACCTTAATTCTATGAACCATGGTCGAATTCCATGCCTAAACCATTGGTGGTATATTTTTAATCCATTAAACTGTTTCTTCTCTCTCTCTAAACGCCAAAACCGAAATTTCATGGAGAGAAGTTGAAGGACTTAAATGGAAAATAATTAAGAAGAAGAAGGGGGTTAACATACCTTAGAGATGGAAATGAGAGAGCTTCAAAGGGGTCGACCACACCTTAGACTCTTAGAGAGTTTCGTTTGGGAGGGTTCAAGAGAGACTCCCAACGAGTAACATGTTATTATAGAAGAGGGATGGTCGGACAAAGTGTTATAATGGGAGAGAAATACTCAAAACGTGTAAGCCTATTGTCTTGGTATATGTGTAATTTTGACAATGGGAAAAACTAGTAGATAAGTTGGTTTTTGGGTGGGTTTCCAACGTGTACCAAGATGGTATAGGAGAGCAAGTTTCCATCCTGTGTTATATTACTAAAAATAAAATTTAAAACACCAAGTTTGCATGAGGTTATGTTTGGCTATTTTTGAAAATTCTAACAAAGAAAAGAACGTGTAAGACATTGAGATTTTATTTTATTATTTTTCTCACACATGTAGGATTAAAAGCAAATTTAATCCTAAGTTCTAAATTTGATAATTGATCAATTTCTACATGTAAGTTTGCCTAAGAATGTGGGTCCCACGGACCGCACAAATTTGTGAATTTGGAGCCAATTCATTAAATTTCTGATTCTTCTAACAATTTCACACCAAATTTGAATTCCTAATAAATTTAATATTAAAATTTTCGAGTGTCCTACCTGAAAAGAAGTGTGTGCATAAGGGGCCCACATTAAATTCTTATTTTTTTCCAGTGCATTTTCAAAATTAATTTTATAAAATTAAACACACAAATCAGAAAATTTATGTCTAGCCGATCAAATTAGTCTACCCATTCTAATGATCTACTAAATTGAGTCGGGTCATTACAAGACCAAATTGACTTTGCCTCTCTAAGAAATCTCTAAAAATAGACACCTTCTTAAGATAGAATGTAACCTTATTTTAGACCATTCTATCTCAACCTTACACATGTAATCTAAAAATATCAAAGGCTAAGATCAAAAGATAAAAATAACAAAGAGATTAAGAAAACAACTAGGAGAACAAGTGGTCATGTGCAGGGAATCCACATGGCAAATTCATCCACCACCTTTCTATTCTCGGATTTGGAAATTTGGTCCCATTGCATCTCAATTTTGACCTAGTAAACATCCGAATAACGAAAAATTCATGAAATACAAAGTTATAGCCCTTGAAGTCGTCTTTCCAACCCAAAATGAATCAAGTGATTCGGACATCAAAGTGAAAAGGTATGGCCAAAATATTAAGATTGTCTCAAAACTTTCCTACCAAACTTCTTTGTAATTTCGTTTTGAAGTTAGTGGCTTGATTTGTGCCAAGTGTCATTGTAGGAGAGGGTTTAGGAATTGGGCTTGGATACGAGTCTGGCCTATTTAATTGATGGACTTAGACTTACAGGCATGCATAGATTATTTGGGCCTAATTGGTAATTGGGCTCAGACTAACAAAGTGATTGGGTTTATTAGACGAAGTCCAATATTGTCTACCTTAGGCAATTTGAATCATGGAATCCAAATCAATTTGCATCAATGTAGTTAAGGTCCATTAGGCCTCATGCCTCCATCATTCTCCCCCTCTCAAAAGAAACTTGTCCTTGTTTATTATCTAAAGTACAACACCGAACAACCTTCTCTTGTGATGTGGAGTTGAGGTCCACCACCAAGGATCCACCAATCGAAATGCCAAGTGGAAGGATTCCACCAATGGTTTGGGCAATAAACATCTGCATCACTCCCTCATGACAAGAACTGGAGGTGTTGCAAGTGCAATCTGTTGAAAGAATCGAGGAAACAAATCATATCCAACTGATATACTGCAAGACGTGGATGATGGTTGCTGTCATAGGTGGGGTCGCATGTCTAAAATCCACAGATCTTTGTATGTTTCTCCTACGAACATTAACTAACTACTGCTCCAATGTCGGCATGTGTGCAAGTTATAACAATCCATAATAAATTGTGTGGAAAAACCTGCATTGTAGACTTTTCAACTTAAGTAACACCTATAGAGAATAATAATCCAAGATTTTACACTGTTAGTGCAATAGTGTATTTCTTGGTGTTTTGAATAATGTCACAGAGATGTGCAATGTGGTGCTAGCCTGGTGTCGTTCAAAATGCTATCATCCCTGTGATGACGAGCATAGTTAGCCTAGTGACTAATGCTATCACACCTACGATCCGTTGTCAACATAACTGTATCTCTACATCAGAACTGCATAAAGGTGGTGCAAATGCTCCATCATTCTCTCCCTCTCCTAGAGAACTCATCTTCAAGTTGGACGGCTAGGGTAATCCTAAAATGAGGACTTACGACTCATAGATGGTCGTACACTGTTGAGTTGCTACTATGGAGATATCCCTTACATGAAATACAATGAAATACCCCAAATACAAAGTGTTAGTGCCCCGGCCTGCCGAGTCGCATGTTTGTTATGTTCGTGACTCAGAAGAAGACTTTCCTTGAAGAAAGAAGCTTAAGACTCAAAACTCAAGTGTTGGTTGAAGTATGAAAACTCAATGGATCAACAATGTATGGCAATCACGGAAGATTATTGGCCATAGATGACCTTAGGTGGAGCCCAAACCTGGGGAGAACCATCCATAGGCTTAGACATCATATCTGGAAAAGGAACCAAGCTAGAAAGTGTTTGACACCAAGAAGAACCCATCTTGGAAATGTGTCAACAGATTGTCATTGATAACACATTGTTTAGGCGACCCATCGCCATTGACATCTTACTACCGGTCATGGACATACGATCCCTTGACTAATTGTCCCCCGACACATTGGTCACAACGATCTGTCAGCAGTATTTAGCCTTGATCTAGACTGTCATTTACAGTCAGGCTCAGGACGATCAAATCGTCTGGAGGCGACCTTTCGTGTGATATAACAAGAGACGTTGGTCGTACGACCAATCGCCAAGACAGGGCAACATCACATCAGGCACATGACCTATCGACTTGGGTTAGGGTGAGGTCTGTTTTGACAAAGAACTGTCATGGCAGGATAGCCTCAGGCCGATTCGATCGCCAACCCACAATCTATTTCCCGGAACACGGACGATCAGTCTTTGACACGACCGATCGCATTGTTACCGTTATTGTGCTGTTGCAGTGCATTTAACGGACAACTGTTGGGTTGGTGAGCATGAATTTAAACACGGACGATCGATCATGTGGTTCTGCTATTCTGAAAATTCTGTTTTGCTTATAAATACTTGATTTGTTGGTGAGTTTATTTGAGACCCTCAGAGCATAAAAATATCCATATTCTCAAGGTAAAACTCCCAAGGATCAGAGGCAAAATATCCTGGCTTATTCTCTCTTGGTAAATCATAAACAAATCATTCAAGTATCCGATCCAGTTCAGATTGAGAATAAGAGAGAAGGATTAAGCAAATCATTCTAGGATAGATATTGGAGTTTTCAATTTCCTAGTCACCCGATGTGATACCCTGCTCCAACTGATGTGGGAAAAGTCCCACATCGGTTTGGAGGGAAGAGGGGTAAAGGGTTATAAGAGGCCACCCCATGTACTCTTGTGTGAGGGTTTTTGGGCCTGGCCATGTGGGCTAGGGCCCAGGAACAAAACCGTGCGGGTTCGAGCTTTTGTGCGAGGCCCAAAGCGGACAATATCACACTGAGTCAAGCCCTAAGCCTTGTGTTCGGGTCGGGTCATTACACCCAAGGACTGTGATTGCTCTACACGACTAGTCTAGAAGGCGGTATGTCGGGATTGTGCGAGTACACATTGGGTGGATCTTCAAGAGGCACACTTCATCAGATTCAAGCTCCAAGGCAAGTGCTTCTTGGTTTTAATTTAATTTTGTTTTTAAAACCATATCAGTGTAAAGTGGATTAAGGGGGATTTGATCCGGAACCACTATAAAAACACTATAGAGCGTCGTCTCTGACACAGTGGTGGGTGGAATTCCTAGCCAATTGAGTGAGGTGGAATTCCTACTCTAATTGTGAGGGTGTAAGTCCCCACTTAGTGAATTGGGGATAGCTCAAGGTTGAGTGAACAATGCATATAGGTTGACGAACCGAACCACTATACATCGTGTGCATTGTCTCTCTGTGATTGATTGATTGTCATCTTGCACACTTTCAAAATCACACACTTGATTAACTAAGATTTAATTCTGCACAGTTTCTCTTTAATCAAGAAAATTTTGAAAAGACCATTAAAGTTGGGATTGATCTATTCACCCCCCTTCTAATCAGTCCTTTCTAGCACACTGGGAATTTCACAAAGAAATACCCCAATACATAAAAATTCAAATTACAATCCCAACCCAATAAAAAACAATACCAAATACCCCTAGAAGACACTAGCAAGATATAATACCCCGGAATGTTAGACCTTGTTAGTCACCATGTTTTACCTTAATGAGTTGTATGGAGTGTGAGTTTAGACTTAAAAATGAAAGTGGGGTATTTATTAACAAAATAAAATGATAAAAAATGAAATAAAAATGAAAAGATTCAGAAATCCAGTCCATATACATCGACCAGGTTGATGTGTACCCTGTATGACATATCAAGTATCTTGATGTGTCTAGTTAAGGTTAAGTTGAAAATCGCGGAATGCACTAGAGATATACATCGACAGAAGTCGATGTGTATAGGACAATATATATCGACGAGGACAATATATATCGACGAGGTCAATATGTCTTGCCGACGGACTTGCAAGATCCAGAAGTCGTGTTGAGTGTTGTCGTCCCTACCACCCATGTCTAGATCCCATTTTCTCGCTGAATCGAGATGGACAACACCAAGATCTTTGGGAAAGTTGATGATCAGCTGGGAAGCAATCAATCCATGTCCCCATTCCCTCTTCTTAAACTCAACTTCAGATCTGAAATCGGGTTTCAGATGTGTGCCCAATCAACCCACCCATCTTCTTCATCTTCTTCCTTCAAACTCTCCATTCTTCTCTCAAATCTGATTGGGAAATAGCACTAAGGATTCACATTTGAGCAAGAGGAAAGCTATATTGGATTATATCTTCTTCCTATACATAAAAAGCTTCAAAGAGGTAGGCCATTTCTCAATCAAACATTGGTAATCAATCAAATCTGTAAAACCTGTAACTGGAAGACGAAACAAGATTTGAAAGAGTGATACATATCGACTGTGTTGATGTGTACAATATCTGAACCAGTATACATATCGACTGCGTCGATATGTCTGAGAACTGTTATCGGTCAAATGTTAAAACTCGAAAATATCAACCAGTGACGCATATCGACTGTGTCGATTGTGTACGTAATGCAATAAATCGATTAGGTTGACATGTATACTTTGGAACTTAAAACTGTAAGAGGACAAGACCAAATCAGGAGGATGTATCGACACGGTCGATACTTCTACCTGTAGTATGAACAAGACTTGGAACAAAGAACTTAAATTGAACCCAGATGACATATCAACGTGGTCGATGTGTCCATGTGCTCATGTGATGAAGGACTGAAATATAGCACAGTGTTACATATCGACAGAAATCGATATGTCAGGAATGATATGTATCGATAATGTCGATTGGTATTAGAACTATATGTTATGGTGCCGGAACAGTAAACTTGATTGGTCAGAGGACCCAAATTCCAGACTGATACATCGTGTGGGGCGATGTGTAGTGTGTACCCAGAGGATATATCGACAGTGTCAATATATCCATCAGAGACAGAAATGAAAAGTACAAAACCTGTCAACCAAAAATAAATTGAACCAGAGAGACACATCGACAAAAATCGATGTGTCAAGTATGATATATGTTGATAGTGTCGATATGTACAGAAAATTCAATAGTGAACTTGGTTAATCAAAAAGCCAGGATTCGAGATCGACACATCATGTATGTCAATGTGTCGAGTGAACTCAGAGGTGTATCGATAGAACACGATATACCTCATTTGAGACCGAGTGAAAAGTACAGACCAGAACGGATAGAACCCTTGCTTGCAGTGATACATATCGACGAGGTCGATATGTTGAGTTTTCTGAGATGATACATATCGACAGAAGTCGATGTATAGGCCTTAATTTCGACAATTTTGTAAAATTTGTCATGTATGTTGGTGATTACTTATCTGATCAATTGGACACCTTTGAGACTGGATAATATGACCCCGTAAGCCTTACAAAGACCCTTAATAGATCAGTAATGGAATTTTTACAAATTTTGATGTATGTGTATTGTTTCTTTGGCATGAAAATGGATGTAGGCAAAGAATCAACTCCAAGGTGATCAAGATTGAAGATCATGATCCACCGGATTAAAGCTTCTCGTTATGGCAATCACAAATCATGTATTTGGCCATAGATGAATTTAGGTGGTACCCACACCTTTGGAGGACCATTCAGAGGCTTAGTTGAACAAATTGTAAAATCATAAAATGCTTAGAGAGGAAGCTTAACAGTGAATTGGAAGTGAACTTGGAAATATGAATTAAGTTCACTCTCAGCTCGACCAGTCATTCTCACCGACCCCTCAGTGGAGACAGGATCTACCCATCGTGGTCAAAGACTGGTTGACCAGATTGACAAAGGTTCTGGAACATTGAATTGTCATTCTAGGTATGCCTTTGATCGAGAGTCTCATATGCACCAGCCCTTTGGTGATGAACTTAACGATCCCTCGCTGTCAACGACTCGTCGATGATAACTTATGAGTTCTGAAACTTAGAATTCAAGTGGACTCTCTAGAAAACAAACATCTCGGTAAGTCAAGACCGTTCGAGAGTACCAGGACTGACCCCTCGGTAAAAGGCGACAGGTAGTTCTGGGCAGGACAAATTTCGGGACGTGAAACTCTGTCTGCATGGTGTTGCCTTAGATCGAGACCCTTGTATGGACAGACCTCTTAGTGCCATGACTGTCGACCTATCGGTGACACCGACTTGTCTATTAGGAATTAATAATGTCGTTGGGAGTGCATTTAATGTGCAATGGTCGGGTGGTTAAACAGTAATAAATATGAACACCGACCCATCAGTGACCCCGACATGTCGGTACTCTATAGTTTGAAAAATTGTGTTGACTCCTCTATAAATATGAGAGTTGTGTGATCATTTAATCATCTTCCTTGAATTGAGAAAATCACACACTCTAAGGAACGATCAGCTCTGTTGTGTCTATACCTGAGAATCAAATACAACTAATCTATTGATTGAGTTAGTGAAAGTGTGAAAGAGAGGAGAAAAGAAAAAATGTAAACTAGGAAAGATATTGGTAGAACCAGTTTCTTAGTCACATTGAAATTGTGATTGCTCAACGACAGCTACAAGGCGGAGTGTCAGGATTAACTCGAGCACACATTGGGTGGATCTTTGAGAAGCACACATCTTCGAGAAAGAGCTTCAAGGCAAGTGCTTCTTGGTTTTAATTTTATTTTAAAACCTTTGTCCTGTGAAAATGGATTAAGGAGGCTTGGCTTCGAAACCACTATAAAAAATCTAGAGCATAGTCTCTGGCACACGTGGTGGGTAGAATTCCCAGCCAATTCAAATAGGTGGAATTTCTATTTTACATGTGGTGGGTGAAATGTAACGCCCTGCCCTTTTTCACTCGTCGAAAATCAGAGTATATTTTTTTTTTTTATAATAAAGAGTGAGAGAGAGCGGGGATGTCACGACGCGAACTAAGTCTGAGCTTCCAAAGTCCGACCCTTAACTGGCCAACGATACATGTGAGTGGACCAAGTCCACTGAAACGGTTCACACGTACTAAGGTCATACATGAGGAATAAATCATACATGCGGAATTGTAATAGAATAATAATTCTATTCCATTTTAGATAGCAAGGATGTCCATCACTTAATAATAATTATCTTGAGTTAAAATATCCAAACTTAACATTCCAAACCATAGCAAATAATCTACGTTATTACCGTCCCAAATGCTAACTACTCAAAATACATTGTACATGAGTAACTTAAGTAAAACGAAACTAAAATATCCAAGCTCCTAAGCTTGGCTTCGATCTCGTTCCTCGTTCCGTCCATTCCCTGTGTCATCAACTAAAGTAGAAGTTGGGTGTTAGACAACGCGCCCAATAGGTACTCGAAGTAGGGTCAAACACATGAGTTAGTATAAAAATCCAGATATAATACATCATACCGTACTTGTAAAGCAAAGTATCCAAAACAGTGTATGATAATAGAGATCCAATCATACAAATAAAAAACAGAAACATTGCATGATAATAGAGATCATAATCATGCTGATTCAATGCCATGCCATTGGTGTCATATGCCATGAGTCCCACCCATCATCCATATCACAAACACATAGTATCCTCTTGATGGAAGCTCCTCATCAAGGTAACCTCACGAATACCTTACGGACGCCCCGACGGAGCGTGGACTCCGGTCACCTCTTGATGGATAATGCACACCAAGGTCTTCCTCTTGATGGAAACTCCTCATCAAGGTATCCTCATGAATGCCTTACAGACACCCCGACGGAGCGTGGACTCCGGTTACCTCTTGATGGATAATGCACACCAAGGTACCCCAACGAATGTCTTATGGACGCCCCGACGGAGTGTGGATCTCCGGTTACATTTCATCCCTCCCATGCCATGCATGAGATGCAAATGCCAACATGCTATGTAAAAATACAAATTATAGCATTTAAAATCTCATATTTGAAACGAATCATTTATACAAAATAACTCATCAAAATAGGATTAAAACCGTCATACATATCCCATGGTATCAATGAGGTAGGAATCCTTCCAATGACCAGCAATGTGTCCTTGCATTTTCGTCTGAAAATCGCTCATGATCGTACACCGCTTGTGAGGTCCCGTTACCTTATAACATATCAATAAATCAAAACCCATGTTCCATTTGATTTCCCACCATGTTTAAGTCCATAAACATGCCTTAGTGGGGTTCGGCCATACAACATGGCCGAACCTCACTCACTTGATTTGGGTCCCTCTTTTGATTCCTTAATCAATCATACATGAGTTAGTCATTTAGCCTTAATAAAACCTAAGTCCACAAAACTTTCTCCATGGGGTTCGGCCATGGTGGTCCATCATTTTAATCATATTTCCATCTTAGCCATCATTCTATCCATAGCTAATCATTTAGCTTATTTACATATGACTTAAGTCCCAAAAATGATCCACACATGATTCATTAATCATAACATAAAACCCTAATAGATCACTTCATTCCTTGCTTAATCATTCATTTATCTAATCATACATAGATCTCTAAATGTCCATAAAATGGTTCATGGGGTTCGGCCATACAACATGGCCGAACCCATGATGTTCATCTTCATCCTCCTTTTGTATCATTTACAACATTTAGACCCATAATAAAGTCCCTCCATGAGGGGTTTAATCATACACCATACACTTAGATTCATCATTTAAAACCCAAAATCCATAATAAATCCACTAAGGTTTTTCCATGGGATTCGGCCATACAACATGGCCGAACCCATGGTCCTTGGTTCTTCCTTAATTCCTCATTTCAAGCTTATCATTTACAACATGTAAACCTTATTTAAGATCACTAAGCTATTTGCATGATTTTCATCATTTACCACTCATTAACATTTACCAACATCCATCCTTCTCATCCTTAAAACCCTTTAAACATCAACAATATACCTCCATGGGGTTCGGCCATGATGTATGGCCGAACCCATGGTCCAAGGTTCTTCGCCATTATAACATTTTGGACCATTTAAAATGATTAACAATTCTCCATTATTTCCCTCCTTTAAAACCTTTTAAAATCCTTAATACCTTTCCATGGGGTTCGGCCATACAACATGGCCTAACCCTATGGTTCATCACTTTCTCTTAGAAAATCATATAACCAAGATTTGATCCTTTGATGGTTCTCATACATAAGCTTAGGGTTTGGCCATGCAAGGCCCAAACCATGATCCTTGGTCATTCACCATTCCATACATGGTTCATGCATAAAGTCCTTAGCCATAAAAATTAGGGTTCGGCCATTGTCCTTGACCATCTTTTCTTACTTATGCAATCTTATCAAGTACTTACCGATTCCGCGACTCCTTTGGTTTCTTTCACTCCTTCTTGCTCCTCCAATCTTCTTCTTCCTTAGCCTCTTCTTCCTCCTTGATCCTTGGCCGAGAGTGAGCTTGAGAGGTCTTGAGATGAAAACCCAAAGAAAGGGTTCGGTCAAAGAGTGTAGGTTTGAGAGAGGGAGAGGAGCTTGAGATAGAAAACTCTTAAGTCTTTCCTCCTTTCTCAATGAGAGTGGTCGGCCTTGAGTGAGAGGGACAGGAGCTTGGGATGAAGCAAAGAATCCTCTTTGTTTGTCCAATGTAATTCGGCCAAGGGTGGTGTCCCTTGGGTGATGGCCCTTTCTAACCACTATGACCTTTCACCTCCTCATTAATACTTTCTTTGGGGGTTTCATCCCATGAGATGAAACTCCCAACCTTATGCCCCTTGGGTTTCCATCATGAGATGGAAACCCTCCATGTCCCAACGTGTATCCATGGTATGCTTTGTGTAACAACCAAAAACTCTTTACCTCCTCATTAATGATCCCTTTGGAGTTTCATCCCATGAGATGAAACTCCCATGTCCCCAATGTGTGTACACTTTAGGTTTGGTCTTATGAGATACAACTCTCCATCTTATCACCTAACTCACTTAAGATGAAAGTCCCATTAACTTCCCATTCAACTCATCTGTTTAACTCAACTCATATCTTTAATTCAACTCTAGTTAACTCACTTAAAAATCAACTCATTTCCTTGATTCCATTTCCAATTTAATTCTGCCACAATTTAATTAAGCTTGAACTCACTTGGTGGTCGACCAAGTCAACCATGACCTATTGGGTCTCAATTGGGCATTTGACCCAATTTACAATCTTGACCCAATTAAATAAATCTTACCCATTTATTTCAATTGAACCTTATTCATAATCCGTTGGGTCTTAATTAGGCAATTGACCAAACACCTTACCCATCTAAGGTCTATCTCCATTAATTCACAAATTAAATGGACAATTTTCATATATATATTCATAACTTAAAAATCCAGGGTGTTACATGAAATTCCCAACCGATTGAGTTAAATGGATTCCTACTCTAATTGTGAGGATGTAAGTCCCCACTTAGTGAATTTGGGGATAGCTCAAGATTGAGCTAGTCCTAACAGTGGATGTAGGTTGGCTAACCGAACCATTATATATCTTGTATCCTTGTGCTTGTGATGTTAAAGTTAATTCCTTGTGTTGATTGCGTAATCACATTGCTAACACACACACTTGATTGTTATATCCGTTGCACTTAATTAATCAATCAATTAATTTTTAAAAGGACCAACGATTTTTGGATTGACCTATTCACCCTTCACCCCCCCTCCTAGGTCAATCGTGTTCTAACACCTAAGGGACAATTTTCAATTGGTATCAGAGCCTAATGCTCTTTATAAGGATTTAACCATCCGAGTTGATCCAAGCTAGAACACCATGGGAGACAGTCATGCAATATCCAAACCCCCTTACTTCGATGGAACAAACTATGCCTCGCGGAAGGCCAAAATTAGAAGTTTTTTTGTTTCCATAAATTCATCAGTATGGATATTGTAAATACTAGATAGCAGGAACCCATGGAAGAGAAGATGATACCATCCACCTCCACCATGTTTATGACACCCAAACCTTTTGCCTCTTGGACCCCTGCTGAAAAAGTTGTTCAAACAGTTGTTGGCAAAGCCATAAATGTCCTTGACTGTGCATTATCCTATAGTGCGTACATGCGAATTATGACCTGTGGAACTGCAATGGAGGCATGAGAAGTTCTTGAAAGGACTCATGAAGGCACCTCAATAGTTAAGAGGTCCAAATTTCAGATTCTCTAAAATCAATTTGATACTATTAAAATGAGGGAAGATGAAGTCTTCATGGATTTCTATTCCAAGATAAGTGACATTATGAATCAAAGTATGTTGTAGGTGAAGGGATACCCGAGGACATGCTATGTACCAAAATTATCTGAAATCTTGCAGAAAGATTCAAGCCCAAGGTTGTGGCTATGGGAGATAACAGAGATGTGTCTCTAATGAATATCGATGATTTGGTTGGTTCACTACAAACCTATGAACTACACTTTGAACAACCAAAGGACAAATCCATTGCCTTGAAATTTTCCTTAAAACAAAAGAAAACTATAGATAAAGACGATTTTTTGGAAGATGAGTTCTCAAGTGGTGAAATGGCAATGTTTGCCAAAAAGTATAAATACTTTGTTAAAAGAAACAACTTGAGAAGAATGGGAAAATGTGAATCAGGTAAAAGATACCCTAAAAGGCAAGAATAAATTAGAGGGAAAGGGAATGAGAGAGATGTTGCCAAGGAGAAAACTTGTTATAATTGTGGGGGAGAGGATACTTCATGAACGAATGTCTCTTAGATAAAATTAAGAGGGATATGAATGTGGGTGTGACCCATGTGGAAACCTCTGAATCAGAGAGTGATTCTGATAAAGAGATTCAAAGAAAAATTGATGTATCAAAAAGTCTCATAGCCTCGATCAATGGTGATCAAGAAAATCTCACAGTTGTAATGGAGGATGATGAGAGTGAAGATGATGAAAATCTTCAAGCCTCCTCAGTGCCCTGTTCCTTGAAAGTGAGAGGTTGGAAAAGAAATTAGACAAGGTTAAAAATGAAGACTTGAACCTCTCTAATCAAGTGGAGAATTTAAAAACTGAAAAATCTCTCCTAACCTCTAAGCTAGAACTCTCTGACAATGAAAACTCAAAACTAAAAGAGTGTAATAAAAACCTTCAAAAAGAGATAAGTATTCACTGCAAGGATGTCGAAAATCTGTGGCATCACAATAACCTTCTTGAAGAGGATGTTAAAAAATTATCTTTGGAAGTTAAGGAATTAAAAATTCATAAAGAAAAATTCCAAGATAAGTTTACCCAAGGAGATGAAAGACTTAAAAGACTCTTAGGTTCGGGTAAAAAATAAGGTCATAGGTCTGATCTTGGTGCCTCATCCACCAAAGAACCTATGAACCATAGGGTGTTTGGAAAAACAAGTGTCTCTCACCCTTCAATGGGAAAGTGTTATTTCTGTCACGAGGTTTGGACATTTCAAAAAAATTGCTACCATAGGAAGAGACTTGGAAATGCAAGCACAAACACAAGCTAAAAGGCACAATCCAGTAAAGCCTATGCCTAAAAGACATCCACCAACACCTAACCTTAAAAGTAAGAGGTTTAAGGTAAAAGAGGAGAAAGGAAAAGAACAAATGGATGATATGAAGCCGATTCTGATAGAGCTGTTATAAGACAACTCTATTTCTTCCTTGAAAGACGTCGAAAGTTGGAAAGTGTAACGCCCCGCCCTTTTCACTAAGCTTTCCGAAAATCAGAGTCCATTTTTTTTTTTTAAATAAACAAAGAATGATAGAGAGAGGGACGTCACGACTCGAGCTAAGTCCGAGCTTCCAAAGCCCGACCCTTAACTGGCCAACCATACGTGTGCGTGGACCAAGTCCACTACAATGGTTCACACGTACTCAAGTTAACATGCAAAATAAATATAAATGCGGAATTACAATAGGATAACAATCCTATTCCATTATAGATAGCAAAGTAGTCCAACACTTAATAATATTTGCCTTAAGTTAAATATCCAAAATCAACCATCCAAACCATAGCAAATATATCTACGTTGTTACATTTCCGACTACTAGTTACTCAAATTACAAGTCCATGAGTAACTTAAACAAAATATAACTTAATCATCCAAACTCCTAAGCTTGGCTCCGATCACATTCCTCGTTCCGTCCATTCCCTGTATCATAAACTAGGGTAGAAGTAAGGTGTTAGACAATGCGCCCAGTAGGTATTCCAATTAGGGTCAAACACATGGGTTAATGTAGAAACGCCAGATATAATACATCATAATACATCATACCGTACTTGTAAAGCATTGTAACCAAAACCATATATGATAATAGAGATCCAATCATACAAATAGAAACCGGAAATATTGCATGATAATAAAGATCATAATCATGCTGATTCAATGCCATGCCATGCTATCATATGCAATGAGTCCCACCCATCACAAAACATCCTCTTGATGGAAAACTCCTCATCAAGGTATCAAACACATAATATCCTCTTGATGGAAAACTCATCATTAAGGTATCCTCACAGTGGTCTTTAGGACGCCTGACGGAGTGTGGCCTCCGGTTACGTCTTGATGGGATAATGCACATCAAGGTATCCACACAATGGTCTTTAGGACGCCTCGACGGAGTGTGGCCTCCGGTTACATATCCTCCCTCCCATGCCATGCATGAGATGCAAATGTCCACATGCTAGGCAATTATACAAATCATAGCATTTAAAATCCCATACTTGAAAACATATCACTTATACAAAACAACTCATTAAAATATGAATTAAAATCATAATACATGTCCCATCGTTTCAAAGAGGTAGAATCCTACCAATGACCAACTTATGTGTCCTTGCGTTTTCGTCCGTAAACCGCTCACCGATCGTACACCACTTGTGAGGTCCCGTTACCTTATTATATTTCAATCAATCAAACCCATGTTCCATTTGATTTACAATTATGTCTAAGTCCATAAACACATCTTTGTGGGGTTCGGCCATATAACATGGCCGAACCTCACTCCCTTGGTTTTGTGCCCTTCTTTTCAATCCTTTGATCTTTTAAATTAAGTCCAAGATCATGCCATCTTTGTTTCATTAATCTAATCACTTATAGATTAATCATTTAACATTAGTAACCACTTAAATCCACAAAAACATTCCTCATGGGGTTCGGCCATACACCATGGCCGAACCCATGGTCCATCATTTTCACCTATTTACATCTTTGCCATTATTCTATCCATGGCTAATTATCTAGCTTATTTACATATGACTTAAGTCCCATATCCATACATGATTCTTTAATCCAAAAACATGGTCCATGGGGTTCGGCCATACACCATGGCCGAACCCATGGTCCTTTAATTTCCCCCATTTGGCCATCATTTCCTTCCTTAGGTAATCACTTTACTTACCCATACTTAAGTCCATAACTGATCCATAAACATAGATCCATAAATGATTCATCAAATCATGACATAATACAAAATGACCCATTACAATGGTTCTTGGGGTTCGGCCATACACCATGGCCGAATCCATGGTGTCTCATTTCCATCTTCTCATTTGCATCATTTACAACATTTAGACCCATAAATAAAGTCCCTCCATGGGGGTGTTTAATCATACACTTGGGTCATCATTTTATAATCCAAAGTCCATCAACATGTCTTCCGTCATTTCATGGTCCAAATGCATCTAAATCTATCAACATCCTTCCATCATTCTCATCCTTAAAACCCTTTAAACATCAACAATATGCCTTCATGGGGTTCGGCCATGGTGTATGGCCAAACCTATGGTCCAAGGTTCTTCACCATATAACATTTTAGACCATTTAAAATGATTAACAATTCTCCATCATTTCCCTCCTTTAAAGCCCTCTCAAATCATTGACATACAACCATTTTAAAACCTTTTAAAATCCTTAATACCTTTCCATGGTTTAACCACCTTTAAAACCATTTAAACCAATGATGTTCTTCCATGGGGTTCGGCCATACAACATGGCCGAACCCTATAGTTCATCAATTTATTCTAAAAATCATATAACCATGATCATATTCTTTTGATGGGGTTTGGCCATACATCATGGCCGAACCTCATCCACCCCTTTTGTTGTCCTTGATGGTTCTCATACATATAGCTTAGGATTTGGCCATGCAATAGCCAAACCATGTTCCTTGACCATATTTTCCATGCTTATAAAATCTTATCATGTACTTACCAATTTCGCGACTCTTCCGGTTTCTTTCACTCCTTCTTGCTTCTCCAATCTTCTCCCTCCTTAGCCTCTTCTTCCTCCTGGATCCTTGGCCGAGAGTGAGTTTGAGAGGTCTTGAAATGAAAATCCAAAGAGATGGTTCGGCCAAGAGAGTGTAGATTCGAGAGAGAGAGAAACTTGGGATAGAAAATACTCTAAGTCCTTTGTCTTGAGACTGGTCGGCCTTGAGTGAGAGAGGGAAAGAGTGAGATAAAACAAGGAATTCTTCTTGCTACCCAATGTAAATCAGCCAAGGGTGGTGTCCTTTGGTTGATACCCCTTGGTAACTCCCATGACCTTTCACCTCCCTCCTTAGTGTTCCATTTGGAGGTTTCATCCCATGAGATGAAACACTCCAACTATATGACCCTTGGGCTTCCATCATTGGATGGAAACCCTCCATGTTCCAACGTGTAACCTTTGGTTACCTTGTGTAACAACAACAAAACTGTCCACCTTCCTTGTCTTGATCAATGAGGGTCGGCCAAGGTTGGTGTCCTTTGGTGATACCCCTTTGTAACCACCATGTCTCTTCATATCCCTCATTAAAGATCCTTTTGGAGTTTCATCCAATGAGATGAAACTCCCACCATTCCAACGTGTATGCCTTGTGTAGGCTTGTGTAACCACCACAACCCTTCACCTCCCTCATCAATTATCTATTTGGAGTTTCATCCCATGAGATCAAACTCCCATCTCCAATGTGTATGCCTTGTATAGGCTTGTGTAACCACCACAACCCTTCACTTTCCTCATAATGATGGTGTCCATTGAGATGGGACTCTCCATCTTCCAACTCCACTCATTAAAATGAAAGTCCCATTGACTTCCCATTCAACCCATTTTAATTCAACTCAACTTAATTGAACTCATTTTCCAACTCAAGTACTTGAACTCACATTAATAAATTCTCAACTCATGTGAATTCACTTTCCAATTCAAGTATTATTTATCCCACTTGAGCTCATTCATTAACTCAACTCTATTGAACTCACCCATGGTTGACCAAGTCAACCATGGCTTAGCCGACTATGAACCATATAGTATTTAGGGTCCCACTTAGCCATTTCATTTACATGCCACCTCACTTGATGAGGTGGATCTCATGTCTTGTATCTTAATTGGTTATTAGACCCAATTATCAAACCTTACCCATTTACTTCTAACTAGCTCATATATGATCCATCGGGTCCCAATTGGACTTTTGACCCAATTAACAACCTTGACCCAATTAAATAAATCTCACCCATTTATTTCAATTAAACCATATCCACAATCCGTTGGGTCTTAATTGGGCAATTGACCCAACACCTTACCCATCTAAGGTCCATCTCCATTAATTTATAAATTAAATGGACAATTTCCATATATATCCATAGCTTGAAAATTCGGGATGTTACAAAAAGAAAGATTGGTGCCTTAGTAACCTTCGTGAATGAATCAATCCAAAGCCTCTCCACATTCATGGAAAAACTCAAAAAAGTCCCTGACGAAAATTCCCTTCCGCTCCAGCATCACCTTTTTAGGATGACTCTGTTTAGGATAGTTTTTTCACATTTTGCTTGAATTTTGAAAAATTGTACTTTTTGATATTTTGTCTAAGCATCCATGATGTCCCCTGCAAAACCATATGTACGGCACATTTTGATTATCAATGATATGATATGGTTTGCTATTGTTTGATATGTGTATTGCTGTGTTTGAATGCTTTCTATCTCTTGTCCATGGTTAACATGGTTTTTGTTAATTAGACTAACATGCAGGGTTGAATGAGTTGGTTTTGTATTGGCATGGTAGGGAGATAGGGATCGGGCTATGATGTTACACAGATCCTTGGAGTTTGGGAGAGTACAAAATATGTGTTGTTTATCACATGTCACTGGTCATGACAGTATAGGGAGGAAGGATGTTACAAGCTTGAAAGAAAGGTTGGAGAAAAATAAACTTAGAGGTAGCTAAGTTTATGAGGAGTTAAGTCAAAACAACTAGAAAAGATAGATTGGGGAGTGGAGGAGAAGACTCCAAAAAGGGAAGCTAGGTAAGCTAGCTTGACCCCATTGGGAGAAAACCTTAGAGGGGAATAGAAGATAAACAGTAATGCAATGGAAATTTGCATTGTACTATAGGGCAGATCAATGCTTAAATGCATGAGAAACATGTATTGATCAATGGAAAAATTAAATGAGTTGGAAGTGAAGTCATGGAAGCACTAAATACAAGAAGCATGGGGGAGTGCTTGAAATCCAATTCCTTCAAAATGAAAGGAAAATCGATATCTGGCTACTAAACCTTTGTCAATTGTCTGACAAAATGGGGGAGAAATTAGTGGAATTTGTTAGACATAAAAGCCGATTAAGAGGAGTAATTGTAAAAATAGGAAGAAGCAATGGACATGGGAGAATGTCTATGCGTGGAGTTTGGGACTTCAAACTCAAAGAAAATTGGGGGAGAAAATTTTCTCAACACTCATAGCTTGGATATGCTATGGGTAGTGTTGGTTTCTAGGAAATCATTTTCTTGTTCGATTGTTGGATTGATCTAATGTAGGATATTCGTTGTACATGTAGGTTTGCACTCTAGTATTGGAATATACTTTTCTTATTTCATTTCATATGCCATGTGATTTGTGCATTTTTAGGAAATGAATGTAGTACGTGCATGACCTCAGTGTATAGAGTGTGTATGGTACACATACACAGTGTAGTTTCATTCCAAGTTCTTAAACTTGTGAACAATGTTATCAGAATCGGACCGTGTAATGAACCGTCTTCGAGGAGGTCAGGGTTCAACTGGGTTCGACCGCGGTCAAAGCCGGTAAAAACCAGTCAAGTATTAAAATAATATAAATATTACATATAATATTAAGTAAGACATATTTTACCAATAATATTAATATAAATATTAAAAATAATATCCAAACTCTGAGTAATATACCAAAATGGTGAAATATATGGGATAGAAATAGTAATAAACTTTAATATTTCAAATATACACATTTTTTAAGGGGAAAATTAAAAAAAAATAAAAAAATTTCAAATATATGAACCTTGGTTCATGGTTCTCGGTTTTTGTGTCAAAACCGCATAAAACCGCGGTTCTGACCGATTTTATGTGGTTTTGACCGCCAGCAGGTTTTTGGGGTGGACCGAACAGCAGATCTGGCGGTCCGATTTAGCCGCGGTTCGGTCCGGTTCTGATAACATTGCTTGTGAAAACCGTGTGGAATGAAACATGCTCTATTCTCTTAAATGGATTTTTGGTGTGACTTACCAAAAGTGTTGATCAAAATGATCAAATGTGCTTATCTAAATCCATATATGTACCAGCTCTTTCCAAGAAATGAACCTCATTGGAGGATGCTTGAAAGAATGGTATGAATGTTTATCATGTTTGGGTAATAACATGATAACATGCATAAGAGTTGTGTGTGTAGCATCATACTTCATTTCCATATGCATAGTAACCACATTCAAAACGGGAAATGAATGTATGATTAGTGTGCTTTGTGTCTCATTCCAATATTCGTTATTTTATACATTATGTGGAATGATTCATGTTCATAGACAACTTGCCTTTGCTAAAGCCTGGAAATGCGCATCACATGACATCACACACCTGGACAATATGTTAGAATTGGTAAATTAAATGTGCCCAAGGTACTTGGATTGGTGGACAGATCAGTAATCCATGTTCTGTGTCTACCTTTAGAAGGGTGAGTTGAATCTTAAAATGGTACAAAAACGGTGTGAATGTATGTATCATCACTGACATTTAAAGGTGTATAAGCAAAGCTTGATGAACTATGAACATCAAAAGCACACACACACACATACCCTGTCATCCTTCAAGTTTAAAACCCAGGTCGAAGGATAGACTAGTCAGAGGAACAGACATGTCGTTACTGTTGGAAATCAGAACACTGTCTAAAAAAGGGAAAAATCAAAAGGAGAGACATGTCGATATTTATCGACATATCGACACAGGATAGTCGTTGGTCACGACTTGTCGGTGAGTTGAAAGATTAACTTAAAATGACTCTTTCTGCGAAAATGACAGATCAATTAAAAAATCGTCATTTCTCCTCCCACTAGGCTCTGGCGATTTCCCTCCTGACCTCCCATGCCCTAGATTAGTCGATAGGATCTTCCGAAGTGAAATCTCGACGGAAAACCATAAGGTTTTTGCTTCTTTCACTTCAAGAAGCAAGGGTGTCACCGTGTTTGTGAGATTTAGTGTTCAAATAAGCCTTGGTCAACTCTTCCCAAGCAACCACGTCGAAAAATGATACAACTAAATCTTTGTCTTTGCACACATCCTTGGGGTTTGTGGGAAGCACAAAATATGTGCTGATTAGTTGCTGTAACTGGTCATGACAGTATAAGGAGTGTAACACCCCACCCTTTTTCACTCGCTTTACGAAAATCAGAGTCTATTTTTTTTTTTTTAAAAAAGAGTGATAGAGAGCGGGATGTCACGACGCAAGCTAAGTCCGAACTTCTAAAGTCCGACCCTTAACTGGCCAACCCTATGTGTGCATGGACTAAGTCCATGAAAACAGTTCACACATAACAATATAAACATGCAGATTAAAATCATAACTGCAGAATTATTATAGAACCTAATTCTATTCCATTTTAGATAACAAAGTACTTCAAATATTTAATCATGATTAAACTTAACTTGAAATATCCAACAAACCATTCAGACCATAGCAAAATTATCTAAGTTATTACATGCTCGAAATCTAGCTACTCAAAATACAAGTCCATGAGTAACTTAAGCAAAATAAAAACTAAAAGCATCCAAGCTCTTATGCTTGGCCCTTTTCGCATTCATCGTTCCCCTCATTTCCTACATCATCCACTAGGGTAGAAGTATGACTTTAGAACAACGTGCCCAGTAGGTATTCCATTTATGGTCTACACATGGTTAGTACAAATCATATATAATAACATAAAATCAAAACCATATAAAACAATGCCATGTCATGATGTCAAATGCAATGAGTCCCACCCATCACAATTAAAAATAACCCCTTGATGGAATTCTCATCATCAAGGTACCCCCACATAGGTCTTTCGGACGCCCCGATGGAGTGTGGCCCCTCCGGTATCTTCTTGATGGGAAATGCACATCAAGGTATCCCCACATTGGTTTTTCGGACGCCCCGACGGAGTGTGGCCCCTCCGGTTACATATCCTTCACCCCATGCCATGCATGAGATGCTAATGAAACACATGTTATTTTATATTATAAACATAGCATTAAAACTCACATTTGGAACATATCTTTTACAACGTAAATTCATCAAAATAAGATAAAAACATTGTACATAAACCCATGGTTTCAAAGAGGTAGAATCTTACCAAAGACCACTAAGTGTCCTTGCTTCTTAATCCGACAACCGCTCACGATCGTGCACCGTTTGTGAGGACCCGTCACCTTATTATACAACAATCAATCATACCATGTTCAATTTGATTTCTATTTATATCTAAGTCCATAAACCCAACTTTGTGGGGTTCGGCCATACACTATGGCCTCACCTCTTTGGTTTTAGTTCCCTTTTTGGCTCATTTAACTTAAGTCCAAGATCATATCACTTCTCATTCATTTAATCTAAGATACATAAACCCTAAGTCCATCAAACCTTCCCCATGGGGTTCGGCCATACACCATGGAATTACTATATTCATCCCCTAATTTTTCTTCCATGGGGTTCGGCCATACACCATGGCCGAACCCTATGGTTCCTTTCTTTAAACAAAATTATCAAAATACTTACTGGTTCCGCGACTCCTCCGGTTTTCCTTCGCTCTGACTTGTTCTTCCGATCCTTTCCTTCCTTAGCCTCTTTCGTATGTATTCCTCTTTCTACTTAATCTTTCACACAGATTATGCAACCTGCTGTATCTCTTTGTTGACACACGCTCGTTTATGTGTCTTCCCTCTCAGCCAACCGTGTGTGAAAGTCACGATCTCTGTCCTTTTATAGACTACAGTCGGGCCTAGAACTCCCACTTTACCTCTCTGTATTTCTATATCCAGAACTGTGTCTTTGGGTAGAATCCCATCTATCCCATGAGATTAGGACTCCACGTTGGCTACCTTCTAAGAAACCCATCACACCTTCGTGCTTCTCATGCAAGGACCTGCTGTATATTACCATGTATACACATCTCATGTGTTGTCCCATGAAGCTACAATCCAGCCAGTTTTATGCTAGAATGCAAATCAAATTAAATTAGATTCATGCTTACCCTATAGGTATATATCCTAAAAATACACCCTTTTATACATAGAAGCTGCCACCGAAACCACATGCAACCATATCTACATACAGCCAATCACCGCCCAATGTAATGTTCGAATATGAAACCCAATCTTTAGGATTTCCAGCCAATATATTATCTACCATATCAGCTACATTCTAATCTTGTTGTGATCCCTCCTTGATTTGTGTATGCGTGTAACGCCCCGCCCTTTTTCACTCGTTTCTTCCCGTAAATTCAGAGTCTATTTTTTTTTTTTTAATAATAGAGTAGAGTGATAGAGCGTGGGATGTCATGACGCGAGCTAAGTCCGAACTCCAAAGTCCGACCCTTAACTGGCCAACCCTATGTGTGCATGGACCAAGTCCATGAAAATGGTTAACACATAGCAATACAAACCTGCAGAATCGTAACATCAAAATTGCGGAATCATAATAGAACCAAGTTCTATTCCAATCAGATAGCAAAGTACGTCAAGTCCTTAATCATCATTCAAATTACCATAATTATCAAAATTAACATCCATCCATCTAAGTTATTACATTCCGAAATCTAGATACTCAAATGCAAGTCCATGAGTAACTTTTATTAAAAATAATAAACTAAATCATCCAAGCTCTTATGCCTGGCCCGTCTTGAATTCCTCGTTCCCCTGATTACCTGTGTCATCAACTAGAGTAGAAGTAGGGCGTTACAACAACGCGCCCAGTAGGTATTCCAGTTACGGCTAACACATGGTTAGTACAAAACATATATAATATCGTAATGTCAAAAACCATATAAATCCATGCCATGCAATGATGACAAATGCAATGAGTCCCACCCATCACATGTACAGAAAAGTACCCACCACATAGGTCTTCCGGACGCCTCGGTGGAGTGTGGACCCTCTGGATTCGTCCTGATGGAAAATCACATCAAGGTACCGCACATAGGTTTTTCGGACGCCCCGACGGAGTGTGACCCCTCCGGTTACAAATCCTCCACCCCATGCCATGCATGAGATGCCAATGAAACACATTATATTTTATAAAATAGACATAGCATTTAAAATCACCTTTCGAAACATACTCAACACATGCTATTTATACAATTAAACATAGCATTTGAAATTCAATAAAGCATATCCTTTGAAACATAATTTTTATCAAACATAAGATAAAACAAGTGTACATAAGCCTATGGTTTCAAAGAGGTGGAATCCTACCAAAGACCGCTCACGAGTCCTTGCGCTTCCGTCCAAGAATCGATCATCGATCACACACCGCTTGCGAGATCCCAGTTACCTTATAATATAATAACCAATCAAAACCAAGTCCCACTTGATTTACAACATTTAAAGTCCATTAACCAAACTTGTGGGGTTCGGCCATACCCATGGCCAAGCCTCACCCTTTTTGTTCATTTATTCCATTAATTACCAAAATGCCATTGGTCTAAACCTTAGTTAATATTCTATTTATTTTAATCCAAAATACATAGCCCCTGGTCCGCCAAACAATTCCCATGTATAGGTCCAAAAACATAGATCATAAACATCTAAGTTCTCCAAATAATTCCTCATGGGGTTCGGCCGTACACCATGGCCGAACCCATGATCCAACACTTTCACTTATATTTACAACAATGCCATCCACGGCTAACATAGCCCGTAGTCCAATAATGTAATTGATAAACATAAATTGGTATGCTCCAATTAATATTTAATCAATCACTTATGTTAAATCCATGACCAATCCATGTTAGAGCTCCATTAATGATCCATTAACCTAAGCATATCAAGTCCATAAAATCCATAATCATTTATTTGCATTCTCCAATTGGTCAACCATTCATTTAAATATTAAGCCCATAAAGAACCTCATGGGGTTCGGCCATACACCATGGCCGAACCTCACCCCTTTTCATTTTAACCTTTAATTACCACTTTGCCATTATAAGAAAATCCATAAATAGCAAGTCCATAACAAGAAGCTTTTCTAATTTAATCCCCATCTTTTCAAAAACAATCTATTCTTTCCATTCTTAGATCCTTTCTAAATTAAATTCCACCTTCCATTTAAAAATATTTATAGATATACATTTATAGAAATTGATTCATGGAGTTCGGCCATGCACATGGCCGAACCCATGATGTCCAACTTTCTAATCATATTACTTCCCATAAATAGATGCTTTCTAATTTGGCAACCTCCTTCCAAAATTAGATAATTTCCTAAATTAGAAACCATCTTTCCATAATTGGATGCTTTCCAAATTTAGCAACCTCCTTCCAAAATTAGATAATTTTTTAAATTAGAAACCATCTTTCCATAATTGGATGCTTTCCAAATTTAGCAACCTCCTTCCAAAATTAGATAGTTTCCTAAATTAGAAACCATCTTTCCATAATTGGATGCTTTCCAAATTTGGCAACGAAAATCCATCTACCATTTCAAAACAATCCCATGGGGTTCGGCCATACACCATGGCCGAACCCTATGGTTCTTTAATTTCTTTCCTTAAACATAACTCCATAATTTTCTTCCATTAATTCCATAATCTAATTGCATTAACATTATCAACAACTCCCATAAAATTCATGAACATATTTGGTGGGGTTCAGCTATACACCATGGCCGAACCTCACCCCTTTTCTTCTATTCCTTTGATCTTATATCTTAGCCATAATCAAATCATGGTTCAGCCATGCAATGGCCGACCCACATCCCTAACCATATCTCCATTAAAATCCTCTTAAAACATAAGTATAAATCCATTATCTTCATACTTGAAACCCCATAATTTTATTAACAACTTCCATGGTTTTTTCATTCAAACATCATTAAATAAACCATATGCTTCCATTAATTAATCATGGGGTTCGGCCATACACCATGGCCTAACCCTATGGTTCTTTTCTTTCCATTTTTAAAAATCAATCAACACCCATCTTCTTCCATGGGGTTCGGCCAAACATCATGGCCGAACCCTATGGTTCTTTATCTTTAAAACAAATTTATAAATAAGATACTAACCGTTTACGCGACTCCTTCGGTTTTTCCCAGTTGTTCTTTGCTCCTCAAATCCTTTTCCTTCTTCTTGATTTTTCCCTCTTGCTGGCTACCCTCTTTCTTCTTGTTGTATTGCCGAGAATGAGAGATAGAGAGAAAATAAATTCGGCTATGGTGTGTAAACCATGCGCCCCTTGCTACCTCTCCTTTTTATAATCTTCCCTTGGTCCCATAATTAGAAGGTGCTTATGATAGGCAACCCCCTTTAGGGCCGTGCGCCCCTTGTATTAGTTTAGTAATTGCCGACCTCCCCTTCTTATTTTAAAACCTTCCCTTAATCCTATCTTTAAATTTCAGCCATGCACACTTATCTAATTTTCTCAAGATATTTTATCATATCTATGTGGATATGAAAATCCCACATAAACCTATGCAACTCCTAAAATCTTTCATCAATTTCTTCCATGCGCATATCATGGATTGCATTACTAAATTAATTCAACCCCATTTAATTTTAATGAAACCTATTCCACAATCAATTGGGTCTTAATTGGGCCAATGGCCCAACTCTTTGTCCAATTAAAATCCATATCTAAAATTCACAAATTAATGGATAATTTTCATATAAAATCATAAATTGGAAATCCGAGGTGTTACAATGCGTGTGTCATCCTCATCTATAGACATATTGCATTACCATTTTAATTCAACCCCATTTAATTGGACTTGATCTCACTTGGTGGTCAACAAGTTAACCACGACCCATTGGGTCCCGAATTGGGATTTTGACCCAAATAGCAACATTGACCCAATTAAATGTGCCTTACCCATTTACTTTAAGTTGAGCCTTATACCATAACCGTTGGGTCCTAATTGGGCCATTGACCCAACACCTTACCCATCTAAGGTTCATATCCGTTAATTCACAATTAAAATGGCAAATTCCCTAAATATTGATAACATGGGATTCCGAAGTGTTACAAGGAGGACGACTGATGCAAGCTTGAAAGGAAGCTTGGAGAAAAAATAAACTTAGAGGTAACTAAGTTTATAGGGGAGATACTCTGGAGAGGCTAGAAAATATAGCTTACTCCATGGGGGAGATGAGTCAAAGAATCTATAAACGAAAGGTTGGAGAATGGGGGAAAAGACTCTGGGGAAGCTAGGACATTAGCCTGACTCATGGAAGAAATCAGCTAAGCTGGAACTTAGATTGTGTAGGGGCAAACTAACCTTGATGCACGAGAAGTGCGCATTGAACCATAGGGGAGAACCATGAGTTGGAGCAGAACTTAGTTAAACACTAATGCAAGAAGCATGAGGGAGAACTTGAAAATCGATGTCTGCCTACTAAACATTGTCAATTATATGACAAAATGGGGGAGAAATTAGTAGAAGCTAGAAGACATCAAAACCAATTACGGGAAGTAATTGGTGAAGCCAAAGTACTTATGCCTTTAGGAAGAGAGAGCCATAAAAGGGGAAGAAGCCATTGATGGACATAAGAAGAATATCTATGCTTGGAGTTTGGGAGATCAAACTCAAAGAAGATTGGAGGAGCAAATCTTCTCAACACTGATAGCTTGGATAAGCTTAGTGATAAGCTTATGCTATGGGTAGTGTTGGTCACTAGGAAATCAGAGTGTATGGGGAGTTTGAATACAAATCTTGTTGAGTCCATTGTTGATGTTTTAAATTTATAATTCTCGCAAGTGCATGAACCATTCATAGTTTAGTATTGTGAGAGCGAGGTCGAATCCAATGAAAAATCTCAAATTATATGAATTTAAATTAATGTCCTCTAAAAATGAATTCTTTTTAAGAAATTGAATGATTAAATGAGTTATGTATCTAACTTGGAAAATCAGCAAATAAGATGTGTGATTTCTTATTCTAATATGGTGAATCAATTTTTAATCTTAATCATGTTTAGAATTTCAAGTTACCAAATTATTTACACATCTTCCTCATCTTTAATTGAATGGATCTTTGAGAGAGAGACTGATTTAAGAGAGAGAGAATCAATGAATTTAAAGAATAAATTAAATAATTAAAAAAATGAATTAAAGAGTTACAAAATTAAAGGTTAGATTTATACAAGATTTGGGTTAAAACAACTATTGCACAACAAACATAAGACTTAATATAATTAAAAGACAGAAAATTAAATTGCATGAAAATAAATGACTGAAATTAAATATGCAGTAACAGAAAGGTTGGTTGTTTGGAATAGACCGTTCATCACCCAATATATGTAAACAAAATAAAGGCCTAGATCTGAAATTCACGTAAAAATATTTAAAATACATTATCATACTTATTAATAAAACAAGATTCACAACTTTGAATTTAATTAATCAAAACCTTAGTAATCATGATTGAATATTACAATCACGATCCTAACTATTGCATACGCTCATGTTCAATCAAATAATAAAAGTTGTGTTCTTGAAATTAAAAATAAATTAATCATAACGGTATTTTAGAAATTGGATGGTCTAGGGTTCTAAATGAATGCTTTACTTTATTAAATGGAAGAATTAAAGTACAAGGCTTTTCTAATTTAAATATAAGAAAGACAACATAAAAGATAAAAAATCTATACTCTCACTTGTAAATTTGCATGGTGCTCCTTGTCTTCCTGTCGTTTGCTTCAGCCTTTACTTCTCTTGAGTTCCAGGTCATGTTCGAATTTTACCCTTGGGGAAATGGGGTATTTATAGTTTTGAAAAGAGATGGATGGCTTGGATTAAATAAAGGTTTAAGTTGGAAAATCAATGGACTAGATTGAATCTAAATGGGAATGGATGATGGGGATTAAAACTAGGTTTTTACGGTTACAAAAGAAGGGTCACACGATTTTTGTGTGGCTTTCCTTGGTGGCTAGGTCAAGGTGGAGAGAAGATAGGAGATTGGGAGAAAAATTAGAAATTGGATTTTTTGGGATTGGGAAAAATCATGTGGGATACTTGGGGATTGGATTATGAGGTGTGTTTGGATCTTAGGGATGTATCTAGATGTTTTTTAGTCTAAGTGTGTGGAGATGTTTTAGATTGCAAAAATCATGGATGATGAGGTGTGATATGCTCATGGGGCTAGCTTGAACTACAAGTTGTTCATAGCTTTGGGTTTTATGGATGAAGGGTTTAGATTTAATGGGTTTTGATTTAATGACTCTAAGGTATTTTGGGTAAAATAATTTAGGAATGGGTAGATGGTTGATAGATGGTTTAGATGCATAGGTGGATCTTAAATGGATGATGAAATGTATGCCCAAAATCTAGGTAATGTGTATGTGATGGATGCATGTGGAGGCTCTAGGGTTTCTAAGAGATGAATGGATGAAGGAGATTAGATGACCTAATATCTAATGGCTAAGATGACTAATGCATGAAATGAATGCAAGGATTAATGGATGATGCATGGATGAACACTAATCTAAGGTTAAGATGATTATGATGATGATGGATGACCTAGATATAATGATAGATAAATGGATGGGTTAGATTTGATGCTGGCTCTAAGGTTTGACCTAATTGGGTATGTGAGATGGAAGGTTAAGATCTAAGATGGGAGTTGGATGGTGTGGATGTGGAGTTGGGTTATGGGTTTTGGACATGGGTAGTTGGGTTGGACTTAGGTAAAATCAAACAGGGACCATGGAGTAAATTGGACTTGGGCTTTGGATTTGGATCTAGACCTCAACTTAAGCCCACTGGAATTGGATTTGAGAGCTTGGACCTTAGTTGGACTGAGCTTGCACACTGGCCTCGCCCAGAATGTGAAATGTGCATGGGCTTGCATGTGGCTTGGCCCATTGAAGCTTTATGGAGCATTGCTTGGCCCACTTGAACTGAATTTTGGCCCATTGACTTGAAATGCAAGCTTTGGCTCTTGGATTGCAGCTTTTAACCTCTAGAATTAAATAATTATTCAGCCACTTTAAATCTAAAAATTATTAATTAATCATAGACTCTCATAATTGGATCTAGATTAATTAATTCACATGAAAATCCTAGAAAGTGACATGAAATAATTATAATAATCCTAGGTCTTCTCTTTGAAGCTCTAAACTTGCAATCTTCTGTTGTTTTAACTTGATTTTCCTGAACTTTCTATTTTTTACTACAAAACTAACAAACTACATTAAATGCACCATTCTATACAAAACTGAAGAATAACTGAACCAATAATAAGGGGTAAAAATGTTAGATTTCAGTGCTTAACAAATACCCTAAATTCAGATTTTGTTATTCCTCGAGCAAAACTAAAACTAAAAATTCTAAAGACACACAGAAAACCTATTCTAGACCAACGAATAAATTGAAAATCCTAGACTAAACCACTTTCGCTGGTATTCTCGATTGCATTTAGCGTATGCAACAAGCCTTTAAACCCCTAGGTCACCACTAATGGACGAGTTATAGTCTCGTGAGGGGTTTCAATGATAATACCCACAAATATCAACATATTTAACAGGAACACAAGGATGAGAGGTCTAGACATCATACAACTCTAAAATTCATTTTACAAGGCTTATACTTCGAGTGTAGTGTGTGCTTAGCCAATATTAAGATAGACTTCTTTTTCCAAATAGTCCCAAGTTTTGTTCACGTCATTGGAAAATGCGCTTTGACTGCTAACCTCACTGGATATATCTCTTTGAAAAATTAACACTCAATGGTTTGGGTTCATTTTCTCTCGAGTATATGTAGCAGAATTTATGTACTCAAAATCAAAGTATCTCACATATGTATTAACAAAGACGGCTCATATCAAAGAAGATGAATGATGTCATGAATAAATGCTACTTTATTGAGAACGTTGAGTCAAATACCGTCGTTTTTCTTCCTTTATTCTCTACTTGAAACACCCTATTTAGACTTAAGATCAATAGGACTTTCTTTTAGGACGAAACGTGGTTTGGGATTGGGTCAAATCAAAGAAGGATATAAGACTCTAGAAATATTTTGAATAGAAATGGTTAAAGGTCTTCATGATTTTGAATGGGATATTTTCCCTCTATTTTTCTTTTTCGGCATTTTTCAAAGTATTTCTATTTCTTTATTTTTTTTTCTTTTTCACATCCTTATTTTGGTATCTGGATGTTTCCCTTTATGGATGCTATTTTTTTCTTTTTCACATCCTTCTTTTGGTATCTGGATGTTTCTCTTTTTGGATGCTATTTTTTTTTCTTGTTCTTTTCTTTCTTGTGCCCTTATTTTTAGTACCATCCCTTAATTTTTCATCTCTAACATTTTCTAAGAATAAGTCATGGATATTTTTAATTGATTCATACTCCTGGACTGGCGTTGGGTATGATAAACATGGCTAGTCAAGAAAGTAGGCTTGTATAAGGCTCAACTAGAGAACTATCAATAGAAGATGACCAAGTATATGTAGGTTTTTAAGCTCAAATGATCCAACAATAGCCTAGATCATATCCTAAGTTTCAACAGGTGGTTTCTTTGTTTTAAATAAATTCCAAAAAAAAATCAGATATAATAACTCAATTTTGATGGCGTTCTCAGTAATATGACTAAGATGAAGAATAATGAGATCAACGACGACTTATTTGCGCTTCCAAAGAAAATAGAATTGACTTATAACTCTCAAAAAAAAAAAAATGGCTCTAAAGCTCACTAGGTTAAGTCTCCACTAGTATTCCTCTAGTGATTACTGAACTCGTGAATATTTTTCCTTTTCAGACTAAACTTAATATGGTTGTGTACAGTGGTTTCCAAATATAAATCCTATAAAAGTCTTTCTGGAAAAGTATGATATAAACATCTTTATCTAAGTATTAATGTTAAAAATGTGACTCTTTTTACGTCAGATCGTCAAGACGCATGCTTTTCTTAAACCTAAATTGACAGTCTTGTTAAGTACCAAGGAGTCTAAGCTTTTGTTTATTCTACCCTCAAAAAGATTAAGTCTGCCTCTCTCTACCTAAGAAAATTATGACTCGTTTAACGTCAGATTGTTAAGACGTTTATAGTCCCCTAAGTGAAAATCAATAGTTCTTTGGACATCAAGGAGTGTCAGTATTTCCGAACTTACTCTACCTTTGGCTAAATCCAAATAAATCTATCTATTTCCACTTATAGGTCTATGCTTTGCTGCTGTCACATAACGATCACCTTGATCAGATATTATTCCATTACAATTTCCAGGTCCACATTTGTGACAGATTCCTAGCCACTTAGCTTTTTTCTTTGCAGCCAGAGTGCTTCGACCACTGAGAGGTCTGGGTTGTTCCTCTTGGATTTCTAACTTCTTCACCTTCATAGTAAGGAAATGATTTTCCTACACAAGTCTGGGGGAACTTGTGTTCTAAACAGACACAATGCAAAAACGAAAACTCGACCATCTATGTGTATGACTTCTATCCAGTTCTTTAATGTCTGCTGCTCACAATGACAAAGATGGATGATGGATGCTGAATTTTTTTTTAAGGGGCGAACTTACTCTCCCCTAAGAATTTTTATAAAAATGAATGAATGACCTTAGTACCCCCAAACTCGAATTGAACATTGTCCTCAATGTTCCCTATTACTACACTAGCCAGGTGCAAACGAAGAAATATCTTAGAAAATGAACAAGTTAAATATGGGTTGTACCATGGGATGAAACGACTGACTTCTAGGCTAGATTGACTCAAAGAAAAACTAGACTCAAGGAAAATAACAACTAGACTTTGGCAACTCTAATGAACTTTAGACCAACTCAGACATAGACAATTGGACTGGTGGGTCTGGGTAAAGATGATTGGGTAAGGGTAAATAGATTGTGTAAAGATGAGTGGGTAAGGGTAAATGGGATGGGGTAAAGATGTGCAAATCAGTTTTGTAAACTGGATCAATGAACAGGATTTCCTCTATTCCTTCTGGAGTGTAGGGCTCTAAAAGTGGTTTCAAACGTTGACATGACTTTGAAAAAATGACCATTTTTAGGATGCTTGATCTGGATGGCACCATATGGAAATACGGCTGTGATGATAAATGGAGCGGACCATTTGAATTTCAATTTTCCAGGAAAAATATGCAACCTAGAATTGTACAATAGGACCTTTTGACCATCTGTAAACACTTTTCAGAGAATGTGCTTGTCATGAAAGATTTTCATTATGTCTTTGTACTTTCTGCCATATCATAAGCTTCATTTCTGATTTCTTCCAACTCAGCTAATTGAAGCTATCTGAGTTCTCCAGTCGAATCGAGAGCAAAATTGAAACACTTGATGGTCCAATAGGCTTTGTGTTGTATTTCTACTGGAATATGACAGGACTTTCTATACAATAAGCGATAGGGTGACATTCTTATGGGTGTCTTGAACGCAGTTCGATAAGCCCATAGTGCATCAGTGAGTCTGGAAGACCAGTCCTTCTGAGATGAATTGACTATCTTCTCAAGGATATGTTTGATTTCTCTATTTGATATTTCCACTTGTCCACTTGTTTGAGGATGATAGGGGGTAGCTACTTTGTGAATCATCCACATGATTTCATCAATTTTTCGAATGGACGATTACAAAAATGCTTACCACCATCACTGATGATAGTTCGTGGAATACCAAATTGAGAGAAGATATTTTCTTTCAAGAAACGAGTGATAACCTTGTGATCATTGGTTTTGCATGCCACTGCTTCTATCCACTTTGATACATAGTCAACTCCTACTTTGATATATAGATTGCCAAAAGAGTTAGGAAAAGGTCCCATGAAATCAATGCCCCAAACATCGAAAGTTCGACAATTAAGATTGGGTTTAAAGGCATCATATTCCGGCGGGATATACTTCTTAATTTTTGACATCTATCGTATGAAACACATAAGGTATGGGTATCACGAAACATGGAGGGTCAGTAAAATCCACACTGTAAGATTTTTGTAGTTGTCTTTTTAGTACTGAAATGGCCTCCACAGGCTTGATCATGATAGAAACTTATGACACTTTGTTGTTCTTCTTCAGGAACACAACGACGAATAATTTGGTCTGCACAATGCTTAAACAGATATGAATCATCCCAAATGAAATTTTGACTTGTGCCAGAAATTTAACTCTATCTTATTTAGTCCAATGAGAAGGCATTTGACTAGTCATAAGATAATTAACAATGTCTGCGAACCATGGTACTTGGGAAAGAGATATGAGTTGCGCGTCAGGCAAGGACTCAGTGATAGGACGGTTATCTTCAGTGATCTTAGTTACTAATCTAGATAAATGGTCTGCTACCACATTTTCGGAACCTTTCTTGTCCCTAATTTCAATATCAAATTCTTGTAGCAAAAGTGTCCACCGGATCAGGTGGGACTTAACATCTTTCTTAGAAAGAAGATACTTGAGTGCAGCTTGATCTAAGTAGATAATGACACTTCAAACCCACTAAGTAAGATCGAAATTTGTCTAGCGCAAATACAATTGCTAACAGCTCTTTTTCTGTGGTGGAATAATGAAGCTGAACGTCATTCAACGTTTTACTAGCATAGTAGATAACATGAGGTAATCTATTCATTCTTTGTCCTAACATTGCTCCTACTGCATAGTTAGAGGCATCGCACATAATTTCAAAAGGTACAGACCAATCAGGTGGCTGTATGATTGGAGCAGAAGTCAAAGCAGTTTTCAATTTTTCAAAAGCTATGACACATTTTTCATCAAAATTGAAAACGACATCCTTGGTTAAGAGTCTACAGAGAGGTCTTAATATATCACTGAAACCTTTGATAAACCTTTTGTAAAATACAGAGTGACCTAAAAATGACCTAATCTCTTTAACAGTTTGTGGTTCTGGTAAATTAGCGATTAGGTTAACTTTGACTTTATCCACTTCAATTCCTTTTTCTGAGATAATGTGCTCAAGTACTATTCCTGATTTCACTTTAAAGTGACATTTTTCACAATTGAGTACTAAGTTCTTTTCTTTGTACCTGACTAACACAAGGGCCAGATGGTGCAGGCAGTGGTCAAAAGTTGATCCAAAGATTGAGAAATAGTCCATAAAAACTTCCAGGAAACGTTCTACCATATCGGAGAAAATACTGATCATGCACCTCTGAAAGGTGGCAGGTGCATTACACAGTTTGAAAGGCATACGACGATAGACAAAAGTACCGAATGGACAGGTGAATGTTGTATTCTCTTGATCTTCAGGAGCAACATAGATCTGGTTATAGCCGGAATAACCATCAAGGAAACAATAAAATGCATGACCGGCTCAAAAGGAAGAGGGAAGTGATCTTTTCGGGTGGCAGTGTTCAGCTTCTGATAATCAATACAAACTCTCCAACCCATTTGAATGCGTGTTGGAACTAACTAATTTTCCTCATTTTTTATTACCGTGACACCAGACTTTTTCGGGACAACTTGGATTGGACTTACCCATGCACTATCTGAAATTGGATATATGATTCCAGCTTCAAGAAGTTTCAAAATTTCAGCTCTCACTACTTCCTGCATTGCTGGATTTAACCGTCTCTGTGGTTCCCTAGATGTTTTGGAATTTTCTTCGAGATAAATTTTGTGCATGACCACAGAAGGGTTAACTCCATTGAGATCGGCAATGGACCATCTTATAGCTTCACGATGATCTCTTAAAATAGTCAGAACTTTAGACTCCTGCTTAGAAGTTAAGTCTGAAGCTATGATAATTGGCAATGTGTTTGAAGGTCCAAGATATGAATATTTGAGAGTTTCAGGAAGAGCTTTGAGTTCTAATTTTGGTGGCTTCATGATAGACGGGACTGACACTGATGGATTGACAGAAAGAGGTTCAAATTTGGTGATAACATCCACTTCATTGAAATTTAAATTCTTGTCTAAGATAGAGAATGATTTTTCGAACTGATCATTGCAAATGGAGTGAAGGAAAAATTCATCCACTGAACTCTGAATTAAGTTAACTTCGCATGGATCATCCATGAAGAGAGGTTGTCGACAAAGGCCAAAAACATTAAATTCAGTTGTCAAATTTCCAAACGATAATCTAAGCATACCATTTTGGCAATTGATCACTGCTTTTGTGGTGGCCAGAAATGGTCGTCCAAGAATGACTGGGATATGTCCATTATCATCTCGAGTTGATTGCTTATCCAATACCACAAAATCTATAGGGAAGTAAAAATTATCTACCTTAACGTCTTTTATCACACCTCTAGGAATTTTTATTGAGTGATCAACTAATTGTAGTATGATAGGAGTAGGTTTCAATTCTCCCTAACCTAACTGATCATGGAGAGAATATGGCAGTAGGCTGACACTAACTCCAAGATCTAATAAGGCCTTGTGTATGTACCAATTGCACAAGCAATGGTTGGACATCCAGGATCCTTATGTTTGATTGGAAATGTTTGTTGGAGCAGTGCACTCACATTCTCTGCTAGGAAAGCCTTGTAGGAACATTGGTTCTCCGTTTCACCGTACATAGGTCTTTGAGAAATTTGGCATATGAAGGTATTTGATTGATGGCATCCAATAAAGGGATATTGATACTGATATGTTTAAAAACCTCTAGTATGTCACCATAAAGTATCTTTTGTTTTGCTGATAACCTATGAGGATATGGAGCCCTTGGTGAAAATGTTTTATTAGCGATAAATTCGAAGGATTTTGGACAGGGGATGAACTCAGTGAATTATTCGATTGCTTTGATTAATCATTGATTGATTATTTAGGCATTTCCACTTTGTTATCTACCTGTTTCACTGATCTCAAGGGAGTAATTTATTTAACATCATCTGGTTTGGATGATGAAACTTCATACTGTCCCTTAGGATTTGGAATAGGTTGACTAGGAAATTTGCCTTGTTCTCTATCACCAATAGCAGTGGCTAATTGTTCAAGCTGTGTTTCGAGCTTGTGCATAGCTTGTTGAGTAGATTGCATGAATTGCTGCAAGTTGTCGTGAAGGATAAGACTGATTTGACTAAGATGGATGGTATGGCTGATTTTGAGGTGGTGGCTGATATGAAGGTGGTCGAAATGACTAATTTTGATATTGAGGAAAGTTTTGATTCATTGTGTAACACCCAAGATTTTCCAATGCATTATTATATTGGATTTTGTCTATTTAAATTGTTAAATTTATTGAATTTAAGATTATGGATAGAATGGACCTTAGATGGGTAAGGAGTTGGGTCAATTAAGACCCAACGGATCATGGATAGAGTTTGAATGAAAATAAGTGGGTAAGTGTAATTAAATGGGTCAATTACCCAATTGGGACCCAATGGGTCAAAGTGAATGAATTTTGGAAAGTAAATAGGTAAAGGATTGATTTAATTGGGTCATGTACCCAATTAAGACCTAAGGCATGGGATCCACCTCAAAAAGTGAGGTGGCATGTGTATGAGGTGGCATGGACAAGTGGGACCCAAATCCACCTCATCAATTGAGGTGGCGAGTGGTCTAAGGTAACATGCATGGTCGGCTACCATGGTTGACTTGGTCAACCATGGGTGAGTTCAAATGTGGTGAGTTGAATTACATTGAGTTGGAAATTGAATCCACATGAGTTGAGTAAGAATTTATTAGTGTTGAGTTCAAGGGCTTGAGTTGGAGAAATGAGTTCAAAAAGATTGCATGGAGTGAGCCGAGTTGCATAGAAGAGGAAGAGGCTCTAAGTGAGTCAAAGGGGGAGATGGAGGGTTTCCATCTCATGGAAACCCTAGACATACACGTTAGGAAAAAGGGGGAAAGCCCAAGCTCAAGCCACATGTCTCCTTGGTTAACCAAGGGACACATGGTAAAGACCAAATATTGATGATGGGTGGTTGGGAGGTAGAGGGCTGATTTACACAAGGGATACACACCACACCTAGGGCCGATCCTCTCCCTTTGGAAAAAGATAGAGATTTTCATCTCATTCTCTCCCTCTCTTCCTCTCTCAACCTACACCCCTTTGGCCGATCCCTCTACAGAGAATTTTCCATCTCAATCTCTCTCTCTCTCTCTCCCACATTTGGTCTTAACACTTAGAGGACCAACAAAGCATCAAGGAAAGAGAGGAATTAACAAAGAAAGGAAGGAGTTTGGGGTTGATTGCAAAGAGACACCTTTGGTTGATCCATCACTTACACAACAAAGAGATCTTCTCATCTCTCTATCTTTCTCTCTCATTTTCGGCTTCACACTTGGAGAAACCAGCGAGGAACAAGAAAGGAAGGAGAAGGACCAAGGAAGAAAAAGAAACGAAAGAGACGCGGAAAATGTATGTAATGTTTAACGAGGATTAAATGAATAAAAGAAGCTGAGGGAACCATGGTTTCTGCTATGGAATGGTCGAAACCATGGGATTCCATATTTGATTGAAGGGATTGGCTAAACCGTTGCAAGCCATGAAGGTGGATATCCATTTGAAGATGGAATATGTTTTGGAATAAATGGTCAAAATCCTTGAATGATCACAGAGTTGGTATCCATTCAAGGAATGGGTAGGTGTTGAGGACCAACAACCAAGGGATGGAATGAAGAAATATGGATGATGTTTAAAGTGTTTTAAAAGAATAAGGAAATAAATTGTAAAAGGAAGGGTTAAGCCTAACATCAAACAAATGAGGACTGCTCACGAATGGCACTGTCTGTGGACGGGTATCACCGTCCGCGGACGGCTTTCTGCCTTTCGGGGTATGGGTTTCGATCGTCCGCGGACGGGTAACGGAGAAATTTTATATGGTCTGCGGACGGGTTGTATGTATGTAGGACGGGTTTTTGCCGTCTGCGGGACAGGTTTCAACCGTCCGTGGATAGGTAAAAGACAGAAATTTTATATGGTCTGTGGACGGGTTGTATGTATGTAGGACGGGTTTTGTCATCTGCGGGGCGGGTTTCGACCCTCCCTGGACGGGTAACGGACATAAATTTTATATGGTCTGCGGACGGGTTGTATGTAAGTAGGACGGGTTACATTCTCTGTGGGACGAGTGTCTACCATTCGCAGGACGGGTTTTTATCGTCTGCGGATGGGTGTGGATCCTCTGCAGGATGGGTAACTGGTGTGGACAGTCCGCGGGTAGCGGACAGCGGCTGGCGCACAACGGGTAACAGACCAGGCTGTGTGTTGTCTGTGGACAGGTAACAGACTTGAGTATAGTGCTGTCTGCGGACGGGTTACAGTCTGTAGGACGGGTTCTCTGCCATCCGCAGACATGTTTCTGTAGTCCGCAGGATGGGCAGCAGACGGGTAACCGACTGATTTTGAAAGTGAAGTTTTTATATAATTTTCCTTTTCCAGATGGTTAAGTTTAACTAGAAGGATGTAAGGAATGGTTTAAATCAATTGGATAATTAATTTGATTATTTTATATGATGGAATTCATTTAAGGTAAAGAGATTCCGCAAGCGGGGGTGTGATTGGTTTTGACGAAATAGTTGCATGTCACATCACACAACAGCAAGGATACAATACTTGGACATGCATAGGATTCCTACCTTGTTGAAACACTTTGGATTATGTACATTTAATGGTTTTATTTCCATATTTGATGATCTATTTTGGGTGTCAAAATGCGTATGTTTTAAGAATGGAATTTCAATGCTATTATGTAATTTAATATGAAATATCATGTTTGCACTCACATCTCATGCATGGCATGGGAGAGAACATATGAGAGGAGTCCACGCTCCATTCGACTTATCCGATAAACAATCGTGGGGAGGGATCCACACTGATTCTGATTGACATACGGGAAATGATATATGATGTTTGAAATGAAAGAGGAGTCCACGCTCCATTCGGTGAGACTGATAAGACATACGTGGGGAGTCATGACAATGAATACCTTGCTGTGGCTTGTTCATCAAGAGGATTATCAATGTGTTTTGAGATATGGTTGATGGGTGGGAAATCATTGGCATATGACACCCATGGTATGGCATTGAATTAGTATGATTTTGATATTATGTATCTATTCTGATTTTATACTAATCCCATGTGTATGACCCTACTCGGAATACCTACTGGGTGTGTTGACGAACGCCCTACTTCTACCTTAGATGATGGTACAGGGAACGGAACGGATGATGGACGCGAAAGAAGCCAAGCTTAGGAGCTTGGTTAGCTCATTGCTTACTTTATTTTAGTTTTCATCTTGGACAATGTATTTGAGTTAATTGCATTTTGGGACTGTAATAACTTAGAATTATCTTGCTATGGTTCGGTTACATTTGGACATTTGAACTTAAGTTAATTTATGTGATGGAGTTCCTTGCTTAGAAATGGATAGGGATAGTAATTCTAATCATATGATAATTCCGCTGTAACGCCCCGCCCTTTTTCACTCGCTTCTTCCCGTAAATCAGAGTCTATTTTTTTTTTTTTTATAACAGATTAGAGTGATAGAGAGCGGGACGTCACGACGCGAGCTAAGTCCAAACTTCCAAAGTCCGACCCTTAACTAGCCAACCCTATGTGTGCATGGACTCAGTCCATGAAAACGGTTCACACATAGCAATATAAACATGCGGAATAAAAATCATAACATGCGGAAACATAATAGAACACAGTTCTATTCCATTCAGATAGCAAAGTATGTCAAGTCTTTAATCATCATTATCATATCATAATTATTCAGTAAAAATATCCAACCATAGCAAATTCATCTAAGTTATTACAATCTGAATTTTAGATACTAAAAAATACAAGCCCATGAGTATCTTAAACAAAATATAAACTATAATCCTCCAAGCTCCTATGCCTGGCCCATTTCGCGTTCATCGTTCCCCTCGTTTCCTGTATCATCCACTAGGCTAGAAGTAGGGCGTTAGTACAACGCGCCTAGTAGGTATCCAATTAGGGTTAACACATGGGTTAGTACCAAAAATTTAGATATAATAAATATCAAAACCAGTTATAATAAATCATTCCATAGTTTCAAAACATTGTATCCAAAACAGTGCATGATAATAGAGATCTAATCATACCGATAAAACCAGAAACCTTGCATGATAATAAAGATCATAATCATGCCGATTCAATGCCATGCCATGCTATCATATGCAATGAGTCCCACCCATCACAAAAACATAAGGTATACTCTTGATGGAATTCTCCTCATCAAAGTATCTTCCTGGTGGAATGCTCGTCACCAAGGTCTTCTCTCTTGATGGAATTCTCCTCATCAAGGTATTCCCCACGGTTGCCTTATGGACATTCCGACAGAGTGTGGACTTCGGTTACTTAGTATCCTCTTGATGGAATTCTCATCATCAAGGTATCCCCTGATGGAATGCTCTTCACCAGGGTCTTCATACATAGCATCCTCTTGATGGGATTCTCATCTTCAAGGTATTCATACATAGTATCTTCTTGATGGGATTCTCATCATCAAGGTATCCCCCCACGAGTGTTTTACGGACGCCCCAACGGAGTGTGGGTCCCCGGTTATCTGTCATCCCTCCCATGCCATGCATGAGATGCAAATACCACATGCTATGGAATTATACAAAATCATAGCATTTAAAAGCTCATATTTAAAAACACATGCTATTTTATCAAATAAACATAGCATATAAAATCACCATTTGAAACATATTCTTTGAATATAAATTCATTAAATCAAGATAAAAACAATGTACATAAACCCATTGTTTCAAAGAGGTGGAATCCTACCAAAGACAGATACGTGTCTTTGCATCTTTCGTCAGGTAACCGCTCACGCTCGTAAACACCCTGTGAGGTCCCGTTACCTTATAACATAACAATCAATCAAAACCAAGTCCCACTTGATTCACAATATTTTAAGTCCATAAACCCATCCCCATGGTTTATCATTTTTTAGCCGATATTACCAAATTTCCATTGGTCTAATGTTTGAGTTCCAAAAAACATAATTCCATTAATTCTACGTAATTACCAAAATGCCATCCATGGCTGACCTTCCATTTTAGCATGTATTTACAACTTTGCCATTACTTTAGGTTTATATCCAAAACCCATCCATAATATTAATACATAAACTTAATATATTCATAATTGGTTCCTTAGTCCAAACATGATTCATCAAATATTTCCCATGTGGTTCGGCCATACACCATGGCCGAACCCATGGTCCTTTATTCTTACTTAATTACCAACATGCCATTATACATAATAACATGACCAATAACATAACTTGTGAACATAGGTCTATATGTAATTAAATCCCTCATTACCTTAAACATTCATAACCACTCTAAGTGTCCCTTAAAATATTCCAACACATGGTCCATCAAATAATTCATGGGGTTCGGCCATACACCATGGCCGAACCCTATGTCCATTATTTACAATTTTGCCATCACCTTCATCACCTTAGATTTTGGTTCCAAACCTAGGTCCATTCACTTATACATTATATACATGAATCCTCCAATAATCCACAACCATGGAACCATAAATAAGAACTTCAATTCTTTTAACCATATTAGGTCCATCAAAGACCCATAAAATTTGGTTCATGGGATTCGGCCATACCCCATGGCCGAACCCATGATATCATGGTTCCATCCTCCTTCTAAATTCATTTAATAATAATAATTCCATAATTGGACCAAAAACTTGATTCATGGGGTTCGGCCAAACACCATGGCCAAAACCTATGATGTAAATTTTTCTAATGATATTAATTTCCACACTTGGATCCATAAAACCCATATGATCCCTTTGTTGTTCTATGGGGTTCGACCATATGTCTTGGCCGAACCCTAAGATACATAACTTTCCAATTATAGAACTTTCTAATCTAATCTCCATCTTCCATTTAAATCCATCACCATGTTAAGTCCATAATTAGAAACTTTTTAATTTAAGCTCCACTTTCATAATTAGAAGCTTTCCCATTTAATTTCCACCTTCCATAATTAGATTAGTTTCCCAATTTAGTATGCATCTTTCCATAATTGGAATGCTTTCCAAATTTAGTATGCAACTTCCATAATTAGAAGCTTTCTAATTTCATCAATCAAAATCCAATCAACCATATCAAAACAACTCCATGGGGTTCGGCCATACACCATGGCCGAACCCTATGGTTCATACTCTTTAGAAATCATCTTCCATTTAATCCCTTAACATCTAACTATTATTTAAAATTAACCAATCCAACTCCGTTTAGAACACCATGATCATCTAATTTCATCCCATGGTTTTCCTCATTAAAATTTCCATAAATTATAAGCAACAACCTTCCATGGGTTTCGGCCCTTCATCATGGCCGAACCCTATGGTTTATCCAATTATCTTAAACTATTTAAACCCATAAATCAAACCATGTCTTTCCATGGTTTCCATCTTGAACATCAATTAAACCCTTGTAAAACCATATAGTTATTCCATGGTTTTCATCTCATAAAATAATCAAAGTTCCTCCATGGGGTTCGGCCCTTGATCATGGCCGAACCCTATGGTTCCTCAATCCATTAATTAGCCATAATCATCCCTTCATTTCTCTTCCATGGGGTTCGGCTGCCGAACCCTATGGTTCTTTTCCTTTAAACAAAATTTATAAAATCACTTATCGGTTCTGCGACTCCTCTGGTTTCTCCGTCGATTGATCTTGCTCTTCCAATCCTTCTCTTCCTTAGCCTCTTCTCCTCTTTGATCTTCCACTCGGCTGGCTGCCTTCTCCTTCTCTTTGTTTCTTACCGTGAATGAGTCTTGAAAGAGAGAGATTTCAGCCTTACGTGTATTGCCGTGAGCTACTTTGTTTTGCTTCTCCTTTATTGATCTCCAATTGGCCAATCCTAGAAGGTTCTTGAGATAGTAATTGCCTCATGCCGTGAGGCCCTTTCGTATTTTATGTAAGCCATGCGCCCTTGCTGCCCTTCTCTTCCTTTGAATAAAATTCCAATCGGCCAATGCTAACATATCATTGCCGTGAGCCCTTCTCTTTAGTTTTATAAAAATTACAATTGATCCAAACTTAGAAGATATCAATTTGGTTCCATATTTAGAAGGTGCTTATGCACCCCTTGTTGCCTCTTTTTTATATAGTTTCCAATCGGCCAACCTATACTTAGGAGGTGTCTTTGCCGTGTGCTCCTTCTCTTAAAACAAACTCCACTCGGCCAATCTTGTTTTTAGAATGTGCCAACCCTTCATTTAGTAATTCCTCTTAGTGTTGTTTCCTAACAAGGAAAGGACTCTTTTTAAGGAGATACACTCCAACCATGCGCATAACTTATATGTGGCTAAGACATCTTAATTATTTAGTAATAGGATATTATTGCCTAATCCCAATCAGTCCTATCTTATTAAGATCGCAAGACCCTTAAGTTTAGCCATTCTTAATCCTAAATTTAGAATGTGCTATAACAATTGCCTCTTATAAACTTCCACTTAATCTAAAATAGAAAGTGCAATTTTAATCAAGAAAGGACCCCTCTTAAGAGACTCCAATATATTATGCACATATCCCATATGTTTCCATGTCAACCTCTCATACACGGCCACATTAATCCATATATCTCATTCACATATTCTTCCTTGGCTTCCACTCCATGCGCATAATAATTAGTCCAAATCCCTTATGGCATTATTAATTAAATTCAGCCCCATTTAATTTTTAAATTGAACTACTTGATGGTCATCCAAGTTAACCATGACCCATTGGGTCCCAATTGGGCATTTGACCTAAATAAACAACCTTGACCCAATTAAACACATCTTACCCATTTATTTTAAATTGAACCTATAACATATCCGTTGGATCTTAATTGGACAAAGACCCAACATTTTACCCATATAAAATCCATATCTAAAGTTCACAAGTTAAATGGGTAATTTCCGTAAATATTTATAACTTGAAAATCCGGGATATTACATCCGTAATGTGTTTATTCCTCAAGTATAACTTTAAAGCATGTGAACTGTTTTAGTGGACTCGGTCCACGCACACGTATCGTTGGCCAGTTAAGGGTCGGGCTTTGGAAGCTCGGACTTAGGTCGCGTCGTGGCGTCCCGCTCTCTCACTCTTTATTTTTTTTTTAAAAAAAAAATAGACTCTGATTTTCGGCTAGTGAAAAAGGGTGGGGCGTTACATATTGGAGGTTGATTCTGTCGCCAAGAAAAATTGGGATGATTTCTCCAATTAGGATTATATATAGCAGAGAACAGGGTTCCTTGCTGTCTTCCAATATTATTGAGTGCATTTACTTGTTCCGTTGAACACTCAGAATTTGATTCTAAGGAAGAGAAATTTTGAGCGGCGTGTTCTAGACTAGAACACATAACACAAAATTCAAAATTTGGTCCTATTGATGGATTCATGACCTGAGTCATTACTAATGAGTTGACTTTTTTCGTTAGGTTTGCGATTGCTAACTTAACGTCAAAATCACTACTGACTTCGTACAAACCCCCCTTTCTTGAGGTTTGTGCTAAAATATTTTTTTTGGAAAAATCCCATCGTTGAGAATTTTCCGCCAATGTTTCCAAGAATGTCCATCGATTGTTTTCAATTAGCTTCAAAAAGTCTCTATTTTTCATAGACTTGACCATTTGACGGGTTGATGTGGTCAAACATCATAGAAAAATTGGACAAGTCTCCATGTTTTTTATACTAGGAAAAAATTATTCAAAAATTTATTAACCAGCTGATCCCAAGTGGTGAGTGCATTCGCAGGCAAAGTATTTAGCTATGATTGCATTTTTTCTTTGAGAGAAAAAAGAAATAATCAAAGTCGAATAGATTCATCAGTAATTCCTTGGATTTTAAGATTTCTAAGAATTCTTTCACATGGAGGTACAAATCCTCTCTATCAAGACCATGAAAGGCTGGTAATAGATGTAAAAGTCCTGGCTTAAGTTCAAAGGTAATATTGGTTGAAGGTACAACTATACCTGATGGTGTATTGGTTGTGATTGGTGAGAAGTAATCTTGGAGAGTTTTTTTTGCAATTTCTTCTGCCATGGGAGATGATGGAGGAGTAGATGAGGTTGATGATGATGAAGGTGAAGTAGGTGAATCGTCTATGTCTATGATTGAGCTGGACTGAGCTCTGGACGCAACAATTGATGTATTGACAGGAAGTGTAACTCTAACCAAGCGATTTGAGGAGTTACGTGACCAATTATGCATACACAGACACAATCATGCACGCTAAAACAAATTAACACAAAAAAAAATGCCTAGATCTAAATTTAAATTATATTAATGCAATAAATTTTTTTATTGAATAATAGGACCTTAAAAATTGTATCTAGAATTGCTCCTACTTTTTTCTCAAAACAATCTAAGTCTCCAATGAGAGTTCAACCACAAGATGGCCAGATAAGTTCCCAGGTAAGTGAGGGAGCACACAGCATCTCTTCTCAGCTTATCCTTAGGTCATGATCGACCACAATGCCTTGGTGACGGAACTAACGTTAGACACCATTCTTGAAGATGAAAAAGTCATTGGTTCCAAAAATTGATTTGAATTAAAAATATTCTTAATGAGCATGAAACTCTAAAATCTAGCCTAATGGTTCCTTAATTGATTTATTAGGAGATACATGAACCATTTTAGTATCTTATTTTTCTAGATATTGTGAATGCAATCCTACTTTACCACACAAACATCATTCAAATATGCAAAACAATAATAAAACAAATCTAACTAATGCATGAATCTAACATCCTAAAATGCATGAGCAATTTGAATATGCAATTAAATGAAAAAATGCCCGAGAATTTCTATATGAATGCCTAATAAAAGTGAAAATTAAAATAAAATGATTAGGCACTCACCTTAGCCTAGCTTGCATGTTTTGCAGCAATTTTAAGCAAATTTTTTTTAGCAATTTTTCAAACACTTTGCGAGCAATTTTTTAAGCAATTTTCAAGCGCATCCTGTAAAACAACACAAGCAAACTGTGGTGTAGAGTCCAAATCAAAGAATGCATGATTCCTAAACTAAAAGAATTCTTCCTAATCTATAATTAAAGAAGGGGATGTGATATAATCTATAAACAAGAATTCCAAATTATGACAAGATTATGGAGTTAAATCAAAGTTCACCATAATTTATTATTATTTTTATTTTTATTTTGAATGAATGAATACCAAGATTTGACATCTTATTTTGAAGATTTCATAAGTTAGATAGATGTTCTGGTTTTTACAAAAGCTCATAGTTTGTAAATTTTTCGAAAATTAGAAGGTTTCCAAAAATAAATTAATCACCAAAAATAGATTTTTCTAAAAATAAAAACTTTCCAAAAATAAATTGATTCAAATAATTAAGATTTTGAAGAATTTATTATTTAAGGTAACGTTCCAAAAATAGAAAAAGTTTCCATTTTTAAAGAGTTGCCAAAATAGAACTTTCCAAAAATAACATTTTTTCCTAAAAATAAATAAATTTTAAAAAGGGCATAATTTAATGATTTTCCTCGACAATGGCACCAAAAACATGTTGATGTTTTTAATTTGTAATTCTCGCAAGCACACGAACCATTCATAGTATAGTATTATGAGAGCGAGGTCGAATCCAATGGAAAATCTCAAAATATATGAATTTAAATTAATGTCCTCTAAAAATGAATTGTTTTTAAGAAATTGAATCATTACATGAGTTATGTATCTAACTTGGAAAATCAGTAAATAAGATGTGTGATTTCTTATTCTAATATGGTGAATCAACTTTTAATCTTAATCATGTTTAGGATTTCAAGTTACAAAATTATTTACACATCTTCCTAACATTTCATTAAATGGATCTTTGAGAGAGAGACTAATTTAAGCGAGAGAGAATCAAAGAATTTAAAGAATGAATTAAATAATTAAAAGAATGAATTAAAGATTAGATTTATACAAGATTTGGGTTAAAACAACTATTGCACAACAAACATAAGACTTAACATAATTAAAAGACAAAAAATTAAATTGCGTGAAAATAAATGACTGAAATTAAATGTGCAGTAACGGAAAGGTTGGTTGTTTGGAATAGACAGCTCATCACCCAATATATGTAAATAAAGTAAAGGCCTAGATCTGAAATTCACGTAAATATCTAAAATACAATTCATACTTATTGATAAAACAAGATTCACAACTTTTAATTTAATTAATCAAAACCTTAGTAATCATGATTCAAGTATTACAATCACGATCCTAACTATTCCACACTCATATTCAATCAAATAAATAAAAATTGTGTTCTTGAAATTAAAAATAAAGTAATCATAAAGGTATTTTAGAAATTGAATATTCCAGGGTTCTAAATGAATGTTTTACTTTATTAAATGGAAAAATTAAAGTACAAGGCTTTTCTAATTTAAATATAAGAAAGACAACATAAAAGATAAAAATCTATACTCTCACTTGTAAATTCGCATGGTGCTCCTTGTCTTCCTGTCTTTTGCTCCAGCCTTTAGTCCTCTTGAATTCCAGGTCATGTTCAAATTTTACCCTTCGGGTAATGGGGTATTTATAGGTTTTGAAAAGAGATGGATAGCTTGGATTAAATCAAGGTTTAATTTGGGAAATCAATGGACTGGATTGAATCTAAATGAGAATGGATGATGGGGATTAAAACTAGGTTTTTAGGGTTACACAAGGAGGGTCACACGATTTTTGTGTGGCTTTCGTTGTTGGAAAGGTCAAGGTGGAGAGAAGATAGGACATTGGGAGAAAAATTAGAAATTGGATTTTTTTTGGATTGGGAAAAATCATGTGGGATACTTGGGGATTGGATTATGAGGTGTGTTTAGATCTTAGGGATTTATCTAGATGGTTTTTAGTCTAAGTGCATGGAGAGGTTTTGTAATAGTCCGAATTTTTAAATCAATATATATATGGCATTTATTTATTGTAATAATGGAAAAAAATTGGAATTTTGATGTCATGGATATTAAATGGATCAAAATTTGGGCAAAGGCCCAAGTATGGTCCAATGGACCATGGATTTGATGGGATCCATCAAAAGGGTCAATGATGGTCAAAGTGGGCCCGATAACATGTGGGACCCAATGGATCGAAATGAACTCAAAACTCTAAGGTAAATGGTAGAAAATAATTTAATTGGGCCATGGGCCCAATGGTAACTCAATTGATTGGAATTAAACCCCTTAAGTTAATGATGAGATGATTAAGCTAGCATAACCAAGTGGGACCCACCTCCACCTCATCAAGTGAGGTGGCGGTTGGCTAAGGAATTGGTGGGGCCGGCCACCATGGTTGACTTGGTCAACCATGGGTGGATTCATGAAGGAATTGAAGGGGGCTAAGTTGAATAATAAAATTAAAATAATTAAGTGAGTTAAGAGGGGAGTGAGTCACATAGGAAATGGGGTGAGTCAAGATGGTTTCCATCTTACTTGACTCACCAAACTCGTTGGAATGGGTGGTGGTTCAAACCCATTCCAACCACCTCCACTAAAGGGGACAATGGCCCTAAAATTGGGGGCATGCAAGGCCATACCTCCCTCCATGCTTAGTTGGTAGATGGAGTCAAAACCAATCATCACACTCTCTCCATCTCTCCATCTCTTCCAAAACCGTCCTCCCCTCTATTCCAAAGAAAACACCAAAGAGAAAAGAAGAGAAAGAGACTTAGAAGGGAAGAAGAGAACCCAAGCTTGGTCGACCATACTCCTAAGACCCAAGACTTGAGATATTTTTTCCATTCTCTCCTCGTTTTCCCTCTCCAACCTACTGTACCTTGGCCGAACCAAACCTTAGGGATCTCATCTCGATTAAGGTCACCGTTGACCGTGTGTCAAGGAGAACCGTGTGTCAAGGAGAAAGAAGGAAGAGAAAGGCTAAGAAAACAAGAGGAGCAAGAGACAACCGGGAGACCCACGGATTGTAAGTATCTCTCAACAAGATATTAAGTTTTAATGGTTTAAGAATGGAATATTTTTAAGGAAATCACGAAGGAAGGGTGTACAAAATATGCAATGGAGAAGACTGACAAAACAGTCAGTCGACTGAATCAAAGATTTAGTCGACTGAACTGATAATGGACGAATCAGAAACGAGTTTCTGGGAGTTTCAGCCGACTGAATTTGATGATTCAGTCGACTGAACACAAACGTCTAATATAAGAAAAGGGTTCTGGAAGTTTTAGTCGACTGAATCACATATTCAGTCGACTGAAGGGATGCATATTAAACACGTAAATGGATGATTGATAGTTCAACCGACTGAATCTATGATTCAGTCGACTGAAAATATACTGGCAGAACAAACAGATAACCTGATACCAAGTTAGCCGACTGAATCTGTGATTCAGTCGACTGAAATGGGTACGAATCATGTTTCAGCCGACTGAATGTGTATTTCAGTCGACTGAAACTGAACTGGCGAGACAAACAAACAATCTGATTCAAAGTCAGTCGACTGAACTCCTGATTCAGTCGACTGAACTCCTGATTCAGTCGACTGAACTCATAATTCAGTCGACCGAATTGAAAATGTACAGTTTGGAGTATTTTCAGAGGTTCCTGTTAATCCGGTAGTATAAATGGCAGTTATGTTTAAATTAAAGGGACGAATTTTAATGATCCTACGACATGATTGGTGAATCATTAATGGACCTAAGTGTATGGATCAGTTATGGATTGAATTATGTACGTGTTTTAATCAATGGAAAAAGAGGCTAAGTTAAGGACTGATTTATGATAATCTTGTAACATGGTTAAAGAGCATTAATGAACCTAGGTTTATGATCAGTTAGAGACTTAATCATGGATAAGATATAGACTAACTTGGGAAAATGTATAATAAGGTATCGACACATCACAAACGGTACGCGATCGGCGACCGAAATTATCGGACGAAAACAAAAAATGATGTTATCAGTATTCGGTAGGATTCCTACCTTTTTGTAAGCCGTGGATTATGTTTATGTGATGGTTTTCGTATTTTATTCCGGTAATTATATGGTTTGTTTTATGGATTATATTTTAATGCGATGGATTATATTTTAAAGGCTATGGTTTATATATTAAATGCTATGGATTATATTTAAATGCTATAGATTACATTTCCAATACTATGGATTATATGTAATAAAATATGGAATATATATATATACTACATAGCATAATGCACCTACATCTCATGCACGGCATGGGCGGGAAAATAAAGGAACTGGAGTCCATGCTCCGTCGGGCCGACCGAGAACAGACATGGGGATAGCCTGATGGGCCACAACCGGAGTCCATGCTCCATCGGGGCGACCGAGAACAGACATGGGAATAGCTTATTGTGCTATAACCGGAGTCCATGCTCCGTCGGGGTGACCGAGAACAGACATGGGGATAGTTTATTGTGCTATACCGAAGTCCATGCTCCGTCGGGGCGACCGAGAAACAAACATGGGGACACCTCGACGAGGTTTTGCCGTCAAGGGGGATGTGACATCTTATGATAATATAGATGATAGGTGGGACACATGACATAGACACCCATGGCATAGCACTTATCATATGGTTTTATTATATTGCTATCAATATGCTTGTTATCACTAATCCATGTGCTAGCCCTACCCGGAGTCCTACTGGGCGCGTTGTCTAACGTCCTACTTCTACCCTAGCTGATGACGCAAGAGACGGAGGAAATGGTGGACGCGACGGGAGTCAAGCTTAGGAGCTTGGGAAAGCGGCTACTTTGTTTATCAAAGTTTTATTTTGGAAAAGTTGTAACTTAAGTAGCTTAGCTTGTCGAATTGTAATAATTTTGGATTTCTTACTATGGTCTGGATTAAACTCTGTACGTTATCATTTTGGGACATAATATGAACATTGGGGTATCTTAGTAGTTTAATGATGTATCTTCCATTCTATCTAAAACCAGTAGGATAGTATCTATTATAATGTTTCGCATGTAATTATATTCCGCGAGCTTACTTCCTACGCGTGAACCGTAATCGTGGACTTCGTTCCGCGCGCGTGTGGGGTTGGCCAGTTAAGGGCCGGGCTTTAGAAGCTCGGACTTAACTCGCGTTGTGACGTCCATGCCCATTATCACCTTTATATATATAAAAAAAAAAAATAGACTCTGATTTCGGTGAAAATGGGGCGGGCGTTACAGTTGGTATCAGAGCGAAATTGGAAGAATGAATCTCTCGAAGTATGATTAAGACGGTTTCACGTCTCACTGACGGATAAGAATCTCAACTGACCGACTCTTCGGAGTCCGCTGCACGGGGGCCGGATTAATCTACTTCGATTGACTCAAACTGAAACATTCAATCTGAGCGCCACATTTGACGTAAGAAAATGATAGTAAGGGAAGTACAATCATTATAACCTTGATGGATTAATCGAACGTAGGAAAATTTCCCCGATTTCACCAAAATGGACAAACATAGCTATTTGGGAAGTTTTCCCCAAACCAAGTATGCATATTTGGCAATTTTCCCCAATATGAGAGACAATACGTAATACTTAGGAATTATCCCATCAAAAACTAAGTATGTCTATATTGGCAAATTTTCCCAAAAACTAAATGTATATGAACGCGCCAACACTATGAAGGAACTAAGTCGGTAAATGTTTTTTTTAATGACTTAGGAAAAATGCCGCAAAAAAGAAGAACCCGCCACAACCCACGAGTAGAGAAAGAAGTAACACCCCCTCGTCAAGAGGAGGAAGTACAACCACCGCATCAAGAGGGGGCACAGCCACCTCATACAGCCGAGGGACAGAATAGTATAAACATACAAGGTGTACCTCCCGAGCTAAGAGACGCAATTCAAGAAGCAGTCGCTTCCGCTCTTCAACAACACTCAAGCGGAAATGCGACCGCCAGCGACTCCAGTAAACTGAAGATGGTCAAGGATTTTCAACAACAACACCATCCCTACTTCAGGAGAACATAAGGGGCTGTCGGAGCGGAACATTGGTTAAAAATGATCAATCAGATCTTTAATCTGCTCCAAATTTCCAATCTTGCTGATAAAATCTTGTTGGCTACTTCCCAAGTGATCGAGGATGCCAGTAGTTGGTGGGAGATTGTGGAAAAGCAACAAGCACTGGTACCAGAAGGGGAAAGGACCATCATGACATGGGAATGGTTCTCAGCCACCTTCCTAGAACAATATTTCCCAGAGGAGGAAAGAGAGAGCTAGACTCAAGCCTTCCTTTCATTGATACAAGGCAACATGACGGTGGCAGAATACCACAGAGAATTCCTTAAGCTGTCCGTCTATGCATTCTAAATGGTGGATATTGAGCACCGAAGGGCCCGTAAGTTTGAACGGGGCCTTCAACCAAACATTAGAGCCAGGGTGATAATCTTCAAGGAACCCACATTGGCAGGGGTGGTCAGCAGGGCCACCATAGCAGAACGGGAGTTGAACGAAATAGTGCGGTTTGACAACCGCCGAGGGCAAAGTGGGCGGGGTGCATTTCAACCCAACAAGAAGTTCCACCCAAATTCTAGCAGACCCTCACTCTCCACAGGATCTACGGGGGGCTTTCGTCCCAATCAGCCCTCCTCATCAACATCAGTCACACAGGTTCTCCGAGGTGGGAACACATGTTATCAGTGTGGCCAACAGGGCCACTTCAAGAGAGAGTGTCCCCAAATCAGCCGACCCCCTAACTCCAGGGGTGCCTTCCACCCTCCAGCTAGACCAACTCAGTCGCGGGGGGCAGAACATACAACCAGGCAGGACGGACACCAACCCCTACCGGATCTGGACGACTTTTCACCATACCGACTCCAGTAGCGGTGGATCGCTCAGTGATGCAAGGTATGGCTGTAATTGGTAGTTCCTATGCTGTTACATTATTTGACTCTGGAGCTTCACATTCATTTATATCTGCTACATTCATATCTGCTACGGGCACATTATTACAAAACCTGTCCACACCACTCACCATTGTATCCCCCGTCGGAGACACATCATTAGGACTCATATGTACTGCATTGAACACTGAACTCGCGGGATTGAGATTCGAGTTCAACTACTTAGTAATCGATATGGCCGAATACGATGTTATATTTGGCATGGACTGGTTGACTGCATATCAGGCTCATATTGATTGCCACCTTCGTAGGGTGATATTTTGGTCACCCGAGGGAAAACGGTACGTGGTGCAAGCTGATAGACAGGGCATCCCTAGAAGACTACAGGAAGAATTGAACCATCTTGCCTTGAACAGCCTCAGGTTAGATAGGGCACCAATAACTGAACTTCCCGCGGTAGTAGCAGATTATGCCGAGGTATTCCCGACAGAGCTCCCTGGTTTACCACCCAAGAGGGAGATAGACTTCGAGATCAAGTTATACCCCAGCGCCGCTCCAGTATCATTACCCCATTATAGGATGGCACCAGCTGAGATGACTGAGTTGAAGAAACAGATTGATGAACTGCTCAGACTGGGTTTTATTCGGAACAGCACATCCGCATGGGGAACCCCAGTGTTATTTGTGAAGAAAAGGGACGGTACCCTTCAAATGTGTGTGTATTATAGAAATTTGAACCAGCTGACTGTCAGGAATAAATATCCCCTACCCAGGATTGATGATCTATTTGATCAACTTAGGGGTTCCTCTCACTTCTCCAAGATTGATCTAATGTCCGGGTACCATCAAATCCGGGTTAGGGAGGAGGACATAGAGAAGACAGCTTTCAGGACACGGTATGGCTTATATGAATATGTGGTCATGCCATTTGGACTTACAAACACACCGGCGGTATTCATGGACCTAATGAATAGGATATTCCGTCCTTACTTGGATCGGTTTGTAATTATATTCATTGATGATATTCTGATCTACTCCAAAAGTCAGAAGGAACATGTCGAACATCTGCGGATAGTATTAGACACCTTGAGGAAGAACCAATTATATGCCAAAGCCAGCAAGTGTGAATTTTGGCTATCTGAAGTCAGCTTCTTGGGGCACATTATATCAGAGGAAGGTATAGCCGTGGACCTGGCTAAAGTAGCGGCAGTAAAGGAGTGGAAAGCGCCGACGAACGTGACCGAGATCCGTAGTTTTCTGGGATTCTCCGGTTATTACAGGAAATTTATCATGGATTTTTCCAAGATTGCAGCTCCACTTACCTGACTCACTCAGAAAGGAGTCAAATTTTAGTGGTCAGATCTATGCAATCAGAGATTTGAGGAACTAAAGGAGAGGCTTACGACCGTTCCTATTCTGATCTTGCCGGAAAGAGGCAGAAACTATGAAGTGTACTGTGATGCCTCCGGTGAGGGACTGGGGTGTACACTTAGCCAAGGTAATCGTGCAATGGCGTACGGATCAAGACAGTTGAAAATTCATGAACACCATTATTCCACACATGATCTGGAACTAGCAGCAGTGGTCTTCGCTCTCAAAAGCTGGAGGCACTACCTCTATGGTGAAAAGTTTGAGGTGTTCTCGGATCACAAGAGTTTGAAATACTTATTTGATCAGAAAGAACTCAACATGAGACAGCGCAGATGGATGTAATATCTGGCGGATTATGAGTTCGCACTTCGGTACCACCCTGGCAAGGCGAATAAAGTGGCAGACACCCTCAGCCGCATGTCACATGCGACAGTAGCCAGCTTGATCAGGACGGAATGGGAGGTATTGAATACCATCAGAGAATTTAAACTCTACCTCAATAATCATGGGACCATATATAATCTGATCATACGATCCAACATGGTCTCCGAGATCGAACGGGAGCAACTGACAGATCCAGAGGTGGAGGAGATTTGGGCTAAGATGTCTACCGGTGAGATTGTACCGGAGTGGGAATTACGACCAGGACAGGGTCTTATGTTCCGATGCAGGACATACGTGCCTAAGAATTGCAGAAGAGAGTTGCTGATTGAAGCACACCAAACCAAACTCTCTATCCACCCGGGCAGCATCAAGATGTATCATGATCTTAAGAGGCACTATTGGTGGCATGGACTTAAGAAAGATGTGGCAGAGTTTGTTGTTCGTTGCCTAACTTGCCAGCAGGTTAAAGCAGAACATCGGAAACCACCGGGCTTACTCGCACCCTTACCGGTGCCAGAATGGAAGTGGGAGCACATATCCATGGACTTTGTAACAGGGTTGCCAAAGTCATCAAAGGGCAATGATGCGATATGGGTCATAGTGGACCGATTGACCAAGTCTGCACATTTCCTTCCCATCAAGATGACAGATTCATCAGAGACTTTGGGTCGACGGTACATTCGGGAAATCATCAGGTTACATGGTATTCCCCGGTCTATCGTGTCCTACAGGGATGGCCGATTTATCGGCAGAGTATGGCAGGGCATGCAGTCGGCTATGGGGACCGACGTATTGACTAGCACAGCATTTCATCCACAGACTGATGGACAGTCGAAGAGGACGATACAGACATTGGAGGATATGCTGAGAGCGTACATGCTAGACTTCAAGGGCGGATGGGAGGATCATTTACCACTGGTGGAGTTCTCTTACAATAACAGTCACCAGGCAAGCCTACAGATGGCTCCATTTGAGGCCTTGTATGGTAGGCCGTGTAGATCACCAGTGTGTTGGACAGAGGCCGGTGAACCTGCGTTGATTGGACCGGATTTGGTTGCGGAAACTACAACACAGATTAAGCTGATACGGCAACACCTACTCACTGCACAGAGCCGTCAAAAGAGTTATGCCGACAAAAGGAGAAGGTTCCTCGAGTTTGAGGTGGGAGACTTAGTATTCTTAAAAGTCTCACCACGGAAGGGGCACATGAGGTTCGGAAAGAAAGGGAAGCTATCGCCTAGATTTGTGGGGCCGTTTTCGATCCTGAAGAGGGTGGGAGGAGTAGCTTATCAGTTGGCACTCCCTCCACAATTATCATCTCTACATGATGTATTCCATGTATCCATGTTAAGAAAGTACAATCCCGATCCTTCTCATGTGTTGAATGTTCAAGACATCGATGTACAAAGCGATGTGACATATGTGGAGAAGCCGGTCAGAGTGATCGGAAGCGAACAAAGGGTGCTGTGGAACCGTGCCATACAGTTCGTCAAAGTGGTATGGGAATGACATGGCAATGAAGGGACCACTTGGGAACTTGAGTCAGAGATGAAAGCCGTTTATCCGGAGCTCTTTACATGAGATGTTTAGAGCCCCTACTTCCCTCGAATTTTCGGGACGAAAATTTCAAAAGAGGATTCTATTGTAATAGCCTGAATTTTTAAATCAATATATATATGGCATTTATCTATTGTAATAATGGAAAAAAATTGGAATTTTGATGTCATGAATATTAAATGGATCAAAATTTGGGCAAAGGCCCAAGTATGGTCCAATGGACCATGGATTTGATGGGATCCATCAAAAGGGTCAATGATGGTCAAAGTGGGCCCGATAATCATGTGGGACCCAATGGATCGAAATGAACTCAAAACTCTAAGGTAAATGGTAGAAAATAATTTAATTGGGCCATGGGCCCAATGGTAACTCAATTGATTGGAATTAAACCCCCTAAGTTAATGATGAGATGATTAAGCTAGCATAACCAAGTGGGACCCACCTCCACCTCATCAAGTGAGGTGGCGGTTGGCTAAGGAATTGGTGGGGCCGGCCACCATGGTTGACTTGGTCAACCATGGGTGGATTCATGAAGGAATTGAAGGGGGCTAAGTTGAATAATAAAATTAAAATAATTAAGTGAGTTAAGAGGGGAGTGAGTCACATAGGAAATGGGGTGAGTCAAGATGGTTTCCATCTTACTTGACTCACCATACTCGTTGGAATGGGTGGTGGTTCAAACCCATTCCAACCACCTCCACTAAAGGGGACAATGGCCCTAAAATTGGGGGCATGCAAGGCCATACCTCCCTCCATGCTTAGTTGGTAGATGGAGTCAAAACCAATCATCACACTCTCTCCATCTCTCCATCTCTTCCAAAACCGTCCTCCCCTCTATTCCAAAGAAAACACCAAAGAGAAAAGAAGAGAAAGAGACTTAGAAGGGAAGAAGAGAACCCAAGCTTGGTCGACCATACTCCTAAGACCCAAGACTTGAGATATTTTTTCCATTCTCTCCTCGTTTTCCCTCTCCAACCTACTGTACCTTGGCCGAACCAAACCTTAGGGATCTCATCTCGATTAAGGTCACCGTTGACCGTGTGTCAAGGAGAACCGTGTGTCAAGGAGAAAGAAGGAAGAGAAAGGCTAAGAAAACAAGAGGAGCAAGAGACAACCGGGAGACCCACGGATTGTAAGTATCTCTCAACAAGATATTAAGTTTTAATGGTTTAAGAATGGAATATTTTTAAGGAAATCACGAAGGAAGGGTGTACAAAATATGCAATGGAGAAGACTGACAAAACAGTCAGTCGACTGAACTTATAATGGACGAATCAGAAACGAGTTTCTGGGAGTTTCAGCCGACTGAATCTGATGATTTAGTCGACTGAACACAAACGTCTAATATAAGAAAAGGGTTCTGGAAGTTTCAGTCAACTGAATCACATATTCAGTCGACTGAAGGGATGCATATTAAACACGTAAATGGATGATTGATAGTTCAGCCGACTGAATCTATGATTCAGTCGACTGAAAATATACTGGCAGAACAAACAGATAACCTGATACCAAGTCAGCCGACTGAATCTGTGATTCAGTCGACTGAAATGGGTACGAATCATATTTCAGCCGACTGAATGTGTATTTCAGTCGACTGAAACTGAACTGGCGAGACAAACTGACAATCTGATTCAAAGTCAGCCGACTGAATCTGTGATTCAGTCGGCTGAACTCCTGATTCAGTCGACTGAACTCCTGATTCAGTCGACTGAACCCATAATTCAGTCGACTGAATTGAAAATGTACAGTTTGGAGTATTTTCAGAGGTCACTGTTAATCCGGTAGTATAAATGGGGGTTATGTTTAAATTAAAGGGATGAATTTTAATGATCCTACGACATGATTGGTGAATCATTAATGGACCTAAGTGTATGGATCAGTTATGGATTGAATTATGTACGTGTTTTAATCAATGGAAAAGAGGCTAAGTTAAGGACTGATTTATGATAATCTTGTAACATGGTTAAAGAGCATTAATGAACCTAGGTTTATGATCAGTTAGAGACTTAATCATGGATAAGATATAGACTAACTTGGAAAAATGTATAATAAGGTATCGAGGCATCGCAAACGGTACGCAATCGGCGACCAGAATTATCGGAAGAAAACAAAAAGCGACGTTACCAGTATTCGGTAGGATTCCTACCTTTTTGTAAGCCGTGGATTATGTTTATGTGATGGTTTTCGTATTTTATTCCGGTAATTATATGGTTTGTTTTATGGATTATACTTTAATGCGATGGATTATATTTTAAAGGCTATGGTTTATATATTAAATGCTATGGATTATATTTAAATGCTATAGATTACATTTCCAATACTATGGATTATATGTAATAAAAATATGGAATATATATATATACTACATAGCATAATGCACCTACATCTCATGCATGGCATGGGCGGGAAAATAAAGGAACCGGAGTCCATGCTCCGTCGGGGCGACCGAGAACAGACATGGGGATAGCCTGACAGGCCATAACCGAAGTCCATGCTCCGTCTGGGCGATCAAGAACAGACATGGGGATAGCTTATTGTGCTATAACCGAAGTCCATGCTCCGTTGGGGCGACCGAGAACAGACATGGGGATAGCTTATTGTGCTATACCGGAGTCCATGCTCCGTCGGGGCGACCGAGAAGCAAACATGGGGACACCTTGACGAGGTTTTGCCGTCAAGGGGGATGTGACATCTTATGATAATATAGATGATGGGTGGGACACATGACATAGACACCCATGGCATAGCATTTATCATATGGTTTTATTATATTGCTATCAGTATGCTTGTTATCACTAATCCATGTGCTAGCCCTACCTGGAGTCCTACTGGGCGCGTTGTCTAACGCCCTACTTCTACCCTAGCTGATGACGCAGGAGACGGAGGAAATGGTGGACGCGACGGGAGTCAAGCTTAGGAGCTTGGGAAAGTGGCTACTTTGTTTATCAAAGTTTTATTTTGGAAAAGTTGTAACTTAAGTAGCTTAGCTTGTCGAATTGTAATAATTTTGGATTTCTTACTATGGTCTGGATTAAACTCTGTACGTTATCATTTTGGGACATAATATGAACATTGGGGTATCTTAGTAGTTTAATGATGTATCTTCCCTTCTATCTAAAACCGGAGGTAGGATAGTATCTATTATAATGTTCCGCATGTAATTATATTCCGCGAGCTTACTTCCTACGCGTGAACCATAATCGTGGACTTCGTTCCTCGTGCGCGTGGGGTTGGCCAGTTAAGGGCTGGGCTTTAGAAGCTCGGACTTAACTCGCGTCGTGACGTCCACCCCCGTTATTACCTTTATATATAAAAAAAAAATAGACTCTGATTTCGGTGAAAATGGGGCGGGCGTTACAGGTTTTAGGTTGCAAAAATCATGGATGATGAGGTGTGATATATGCATGGGGCTAGCTTGAACTACAAGTTGTTCATAGCTTAGGGTTTTGTGGATGAAGGGCTTAGATATAATGGGTTTTAATTTAATGGCTCTAAGGCTCTAACGTATTTTGGGTAAAATAATTATAGGAATGAGTAGATGGTTGATGGAGGGTTTAGATGCATAGGTGGATCTTAAATGGAGATAAAATGCATGCCCTAAATCTAAGGTAATATATGTATGTGATGGATGCATGTGGAGGCTCTAGGGTTTCTAAGAGATGAATGGATGAATGAGATTAGATGACCTAATATCTAATGGCTAAGATGACTAATGCATGAAATGAATGCAAGGATTAATAGGTGATGCATGGAAGAACACTAAGCTAAGGTTAATATGATTATGATGATGATGGATGACCTAGATCTAATGATAGATGAATTGATGGGTTAGATTTGATGGTGGCTCTAAGGTTTGACCTAATTGGGTATGTGAGATGGAAGATTAAGATCTAAGATGGGAGTTGGATTGTGTGGATGTGGAGTTGGGTTATGGGTTTTGGACATGGGTAGTTGGGTTAGACTTAGGTAAAATCAAACATGGACCATGGAATTTATTGGACTTGGGTTTTGGATTTGGATCAAGGCCTCAACTTAGGCCCACTGGAATTGGATTTGAGAGCTTGGACCTTAGTTGCATTGAACTTGCACACTGGCCTGGCCCAGAATGTGAAATTCGCATGGGCTTACATGTGGTTTGGTCCATTGAATCTTTGTGGAGCATAGCTTGGCCCACTTGAACTGAATCTTGGCCCATTAACTTGAAATGCAGGCTTTGGCTCTTGGATTGCATCTTTTAACCTCTGGAATTAAATAATTATTCAACCACGTTAAAGATAAAAATTATTAATTAATCACAGACTCTCATAACTGGATCTAGATTAATTAATTCACATGAAAATCCTAGAAAGTGACATGAAATAATTATAATAGTCCTAGGTCTTCTCTTTAAAGCTCTAAACTTGGAATCTTCTATTGTTTTAACTTGATTTTCCTGAACTTTCCATTTTTCACTACAAAACTGACAAAACTGCATTAAATGCATCATTATATACAAAATTGAGGATTAACTGACCCAATAATATGGGGTAAAAATGTAAGATTTCAGTGCTCAACATCCATAAATGCATATTTATATTTTGGGACTAACCTCTCTAATGATTTTCTATTGTTGCTTGCTTATGTAGTTGAACAGAAGTTGAACAAGAATTTGAAGATCATAGTCTTGTTCTTCATTTGAATATGTATATGTAAATCAATTTAATATTTTTGTATTCAAATGAGAAGTAATAAGTGTGGGATTGTAACTGGGTTAGCTTCTAGTTTTTGTCTTGAAATTGACAAAGGAGGAGATTGTTAGTGCCCCGACTTAGCCGAGTCCCTAGTTTGTCAATTCCCATAACTCAGGAAGAAACACTTCTTAGAATCTTGAAGACTCAAAGTGATCAAGAGTGAAGATCATGCTCCACCGGATTGAAGCTCATCGTTATGGCAGTCACAAAACATGTAATTATGGCCATAGATGACTTTAGGTGGTATCCACATCTTAGAGAGCACCATCCCTAGGCTTAGTTGAACAAATGGTAAAATTACAAAAAGCCTAGAGAGGATGCTTGACAGTGAATTGGAACCCAACTTGGAAATATGTATTTGTTTTCACTGTCAGCTCAACCAGTCGTTCTCACCCACCCCTCGGTGGAGATAGGATCGACCCATCGTGGTCAAAGACTGGTCGATCAGATTGACATAGGTTTTGGATCATAGAACTGTCATTCTGGGAAAGCCTCTGATCAAGAGTCTTGTATGCACTGACCTCTCGTTGAAAGGTTGAAACAACCCCTCGTGGTCAACGAATCCTCGATAAGATTTATGATTCCTGGAACTTAGAACTCAGTTGGGCTATCGAGAAAACAAGCAAATCGGTAGTTCAAGACCGATCGAGAGTACCAGACCGACCCCTCGGTAAATCCGACAATTCGTTCTAGGTAAGACAGGTTTTTAGACGTGAAACTACTGTGAGCATGGTGTTGCCCCAGACCGAGCCCCTCGTATGGACCGACATCTCGGTGCTATGATTGTCGACCCATCGGAGACACCGACATGCCGACTAGGAAAGAATATTACCTTTGGGAGTACATTAATGTGCAACGGTCGGGTTGTTGAACAGTAACATTTCTAGTCATCGACCCCTCGGTGCGCCCGACTTGTCGGTACATTACCGTTGCTGCAACTGTTTCCTTCTCTATATAAACCAATCTTCATGCAACCAGTTGGTTTCTTTTCGCAAATTAGTTGGATCCTCATCATTATCATTGAGCTTAAACAATGGCCAATAGAAGGATCACACTCTCTCTCGTGCATACACTTGGAGAATCAAATACAACCAATCATATGGATTGAGTTTGTGAGAGAGAGGAGAAAAAGGATAATAAATTAGAAAACCTTTGGTAAAACCAGTTTCCTTGACGCCCTGGATTGTGATTGCTTTACGATAGCTACAAGGCGGAACGTCAACACACATTGGGTAGATCTTGAAGAAGCACACATTAAGAGAGAGAGCTACAAAGGCAAGTGCTTCTTGGTTTTAATTTTATTTTAAAACCTTTGTCCCGAAATTGGATTAAGGGGGATTTGTTTCGGAACCACTGTAAAAAAACTCTAGAGCGTCTGCTCTAACATAGTGGTTAGTGGAATTCCCAGCCAAATGGATAGGTGGAATTCCTATTCTACAGTTGTGGGTGAAATTCCCAGCCGATTGAGTGAGGTTGAATTCCTACTATAATTGTGAGGGTGTAAGTCCCCAGTTAGTGGATTTGGGGATAACTCAAGTTGAGTTAGTCCTAATAGTGGATGTAGGCTGGCTAACCGAACCACTTTAAAATGGTCTTATGGTGTTTGACCTTTGTGTGTTTGTATTTAATATTTAAGAACTCTTCTCAACACACATCACTTTGCATGTTGATTATCTTATTTTACAAATTGCGTACAAGCATCGATAATCAAGCAAAATGTAAAGGGTTAAAATCTTAGTGTGATCGTTTAAAGAAATTAGAAACAATCTATTACACTAAACAAACCTCTTGATTAAATGTTCCGCTGCATTTAAAACAATCAAGAAATTTGTAAACACCATAAAAAATGGGATTTACCTATTCACCCCCCTCTAGGGTTAATCGTGTTGTTGTAGCACCGTGAAAGGGGACTTTCAAACTCTCATTCTGGGTATACCTTTGATCGAGAGTCTCGTATGCACCGACGCCTTGGTGATGAACTTATCAACCCCTCGCTGCCAACGACTCATCGATGATAACTTATGAGTTTTGGAACTTAGAACTCAAATGGACTCTAGAGAAAACAGACATCTCGGTAATTTAAGACGAATCGAGAGTACCAAGACCGACCCCTTGGTAAAGGGCGACAGGTTGTTCTAGGCAGGGCAAGTTTCGGGACATGAAACTCTGTCTGCATGGTATTGCCCCAGATCGAGTCCTCGTATGGACCGACCTCTTAGTGCCATGACTGCGACCCATCGGTGATACCGACCTGTCTGTCGACCGAGAATTAATTATGCCGTTGGGAGTGCATTTAATAAGCAATGGTCGGGTGGTTGAACGGTAATAAATATGAACACAAACCATCAGTGCCCCCGACCTGTCGGTACTAGATAGTTTGAAAAACTGTGTTGACTCCTCTATAAATATGAGAGTTGTGTGATCATTTAATCATCTTCATTGAATTGAGAAAATTCATACACTCTAAGGAACGATCAACTCTCTTGTGCCTGCACCTGAGAATCAAATACAACTAATCTATTGATTGAGTTAGTGAAAGAGAGAAAGAGAGGAGAAAAAAAAGATATAAACTTGGAAAGATGTTGGTAGAACCAGTTTCCTAGTCACTCTGAAATTTTGATTGCTCAACAACGGTTGCAAGGCGGAGCGTCGGGATTAACTCGGGCACACATTGAGTGGATCTTTGAGAAGCACACATCTTCGAGAAAGAGCTTCAAGGCAAGTGTTTCTTGGTTTTAATTTTGTTTTAAAACCTTTGTCCTGTGAAAGTGGATTAAGGAGGCTTAGCTTCGTAACCACTATAAAAAATCTAGAGCATAGTCTCTGGCACACGTGGTGGGCGGAATTCCCAGCCAATTCAAATAGGTGGAATTCCTATTTTACATGTGGTGGGTGAAATTCCCGGCCGAGTGAGTTAAGTGGAATTCCTACTCTAATTGTGAGGGTGTAAGTCCCCACTTAGTGAATTTGGGATAGCTCAAGGTTGAGCTAGTCCTAACAGTGGATGTAGGCTGGCTAACCGAACCATTATATATCTTGTGTTCTTGTACTTGTGATGTTAGAGCTAATTCATTGTGTTGATTGCTTAATCACATTTGCTAACACACGCACACTTGATTGTTATATCCGCTGCACTTAATTAATCAATCTAGTAATTTTTAAAAGGACCAACGATTTTTAGGTTGACCTATTCACCCACCTCTAGGGGCAATCGTGTTCTAGCACCAAAGGGACAACTTTCATTCTCTATTTTCTATAGACAATAAAATGATTAACTTGGAGTTTAGATGCTTTCAAATTAAGTTATGTTTACATATGAAACTATGAGAGTAGATTTTCTACACCATTATAGCACTATGGTTATAAAGTGCATACTTTGCTAGTACTATGGTGATTTATGATTTGAGTTCATCAAAGATCATGGAATCTTGTTTAGAAAACATTGTCTATTACAGCTACGCTGTATTTGAATGATTTCCGCATAATATGACAGATGAGTTAAGAATGGATTTTATATGGAAATAATATGTTGAGTTGTTTTTCCAATGAGAATGATGTTTTCTAATATGAAAGGATTAAAATATGTTGGAACTATGTTATCATGTGTTATTTGGAAGAGGTTTGATTATGCTATTAAACTCATTCATTTGGAATACATTTGGGATCAATTGTAGTCATCTTAAATATGTGATATTGTGGAGACTATGCAAATGAGATGAAATTGTCATCATCATATATTCATGTACCTCATGCATGAGACATGGGATGGGATTATAGCGGTTGGAACCAAGTTTGGGTTTTGTGTACGAATTGGTGATTGGCATATTGTGATTGAACAAATCGTTGTGAACGGGCCGTGTTCATTGATTACAAAGAGAATGGGCATACATTGGGCCATAAGAGCTCCGAGGGTCAGAAAAAGTCCCGAAACCTACGCATGAGTATGGGAGTTTGACACTCCCCTGGGTCGTTCCGGTTAAATTGTCAGTATAGGGAACAACACCTTGTCGGTTGCCGCCGAGAATGCTGCGAACATGTGAACAACTCGAATGTGAACTACCGAAAGAAAAGAATGGTGTTTAAGTATGAAACATGGAAGGGTATGCATTGATCATTACACTCATAGTATTTCATTTATGTGATGTATGATTGAGTATGAGATTTCTCCATGTCATGACAAGAGATGACATTCATGTGTTAGTATGAGATTGTTATTTATAACATAATTGTGAATATGTGATTTTGATTTAAACTCACTATGAGATTTCCATGAGGAGATGAATATGAAATGAACATGAGATTTCCTAAGAGTGATGATATTTGTGATAAATACTAAGTATGATTTGTATGGGAGATTTCTACAATGATATGATATGAATTGAGTATGGATTTCATGTACTTGAAAGTTAATATAATTCTTTATGTGTTTTCTATCTTGATATAGAAATGGATTGAGAAAATATATTATTGAATATCGTGTGATTTTCTAACCATGAGAATACAAGTGTATGTATATTACTCCCATGTGCACCCCCCTCCCCTTGATCGGAAATACCTACTGGGCACGTTGACTAAGCCCATAATTTCCCCCTCCAGATGTAAGTGCAGTGCAAAGGAACGAAGATGAGACCGGACCAGGCAGCAGTGGAATGTGATCAACAAGGAAGCAATGGAATCATGATTTTCGAATACTTCATTTTGATGGAATGCATTTGTAGGAGTGTTATTTTGGAAATGTAATAACTTAACTCCTAGATCTTTACTTTGTTTATTGGTTTGACGTGTTGACTATTGGAAGAATATAAATTTGTTATTCATATAGATCTTGTATAAGTATGTTTTAATTTTCTTTGATTAAGATTGTGTGTAAATGTTATCATGGTGTAAGTCCATGCACACACACTATGGTGGGTCAGTCGAGGTCCGAGTCTTTAGATTCGGGATTGACTCGCGTCGTGGCACTCCGTCCTCTTCACCCTGTTTTCAAATATATATATATATACACACACTCTTATTTTAAGATAGGTGAAAAGGGCGGGATGTCACACTAGATGATCTTCATGTGGTATTGTCCTCTCTGGTGTGTGATGACGCTGCTCAAGATCGAGACGGTGTAACCTGCGACCGTCTGATTCAGAAGGTGATGCATGGTGTGAACCATGTGACCTCTTGATGGTAGAAGATATTGGCTTACACTCATGGACAAGCTACTACACCAAATGTGCAAGGTGATCATTTGTCTTGCCAATGCTGCAATTGTCTTTTGTAGGTAAACATCTCAACTATTGTCATCCTGTATGAAATGCTAGTTTGGACCAGTCGAGTGATATTCTCAGGACATACACCTTTGTTCTTGCCCATGTTAAGTTTGGTATTATAATCATGTATCATAAAAATTTAAAACGAGTAAGAGAGCGTGAAAATTGGAAACTCATTTGATATAAAACAAGCAATGTCCAATACGAATCACACAAAAACCATCAACAATGAAAATCAGGTAGTTATATGAAAAATTGCAAGAATACAGTTACTTGATGCTGCAAAAGTCCAAAAAACACTTTGCTGTATGGATTTTCTGGATACCCATCACCAAAAAATTAATAATTGGAGTTTCTGGTATGATATGTACAAGAAATTTTTTTGAAGTAAGCCAATTGGCATATAAGACTTTTGTAAAAAATTCAACTTGAAATAAGTCCAATCGATACCTCAAATTTATTTTGTAAGTAACCGAAGCAACAGAGATAAAAATTCATGTTCTTGGAGAGATCTTTATATTCCTCAAAAGCAGAGAAGAAGATCTAATTATCCTCCGAATATTGGATCAAAAGAAGATGAATTGATCACCCAAAACTGTGCACCAACAAAAACCAAAATAATTCATGTAGTTTGATTTGCAGTTTTGATAATAGTACCTTGCAGCAGTGATAACTTGATGTAGGAAATCGAAATGATACAAAATAATATACCACAATGATCCTCACAAAAAGATTTATCCACGGTAAAATTTTGAGAATTCTAGAACGAGGTTTGGATGGTCAAAATCTGCCTGTAAGCCAAAAGGAAAACCTGACCTGTTGTAGAAAGCATATCTACAACAGTACTAGTAAAACGACGATATGTCATGCTAGAAAATTTTTCTCATGATGAACCAAATATTTTTCCTCGAAACCATTTATTCCCAAAAAATTATGCAAGATAACAAAATTTATAGGGTTGTGCTAGAAAGAACACCGGCTCATAAAAGTACTGTTCGGGTTAAGTTGAACAACAAAAAAAATTATTTAAAACATAAATACAGCAAGTCTTGAGTCAATAACATATGATTGGATAAGAAAACAATTATAAGTCAACAAACAGAGTCGAATCTTCCCAATAATCTTGTTTTGATTGTAATTAGAAGCAATTTGAAGCTCTTATGACAACTGATGCGGGCCTAGGGTCGAATTGTGCCAATTCTCTTGTAGGCTTACTGTTTTCAGAGTATGGTCTTTAAAAGACCCAACGTAGCCGATTACGGTTCGTAAAAGGGTTCTGCATTGGTAAGGAATTGCTCAAACAATATTCCCACCGATTGCACAAGTTTTCCAGGAATTCGAAGTAGTCTAAGGATTTCGTGAGACAAGGTTTTTTCAATTGAATGTGATATAGAATTGTCGAAGCAAAATCAAAAGAGAATATGGTGAATTCGAGTGACGCATGTACCTAATCTTTGAAAACCAAAGAACTAACTGAATTCAAATAAACACTCATACTTACTTGCAAGATAGAATTGGTCCTAATCCAAGGACCTGGCTTTTGCCAAGGGCCGGAGCCCGACGTGAATCCACATGAAAACTCCAAGAATCTTTTACAAAAAATAATCTTATTCAATTGTATAAAATTCTAATGGGGTACAAGCCTACTTATAATTAAAAAAAAAAAAGGTGTAAAAGGCCAAATTCGCCTTGCGTCTCCAAAAAAGATCTAAAAATAGACACCTACTTAAGATAGATGTAGCCTTATTTAGACTATTCTATCTCAACCTTACACATGTAATCTAAAAATATCAAAGGCTAAGATCAAAAGATAAAATTAACAAAAAGACTAAGAACAAAATAGGAGAACAAGTGGCCATGTGGAACGAATCCACATGGCAAATTCGTCCACCTTCTTTCTATTCTAGGATTTGAAAATTGGATCCACTTGCATGTCGATTTTGACATAGTAAACATCCGAATCACGAAAATTTCATTAAATAAAAAGTTGTAGTCTTTGAAGTCTTCTTTCCAACCCTAAAAAGAATCAAGCATTCGGACATCGAAGTGAAAAGTTATGGCAAAAATACTAAGACTATTTTAAAACCCAAAGTTCCTTCTAATTTTGTTTTGAAGTTAGTATGGCTTGATTTGTGCCAAGTGTCACTGTGGGAGAGGCTTTAGGAATTGGGTTTAGATATGAGTTTGGTCTGTGTAATGTATGGACTTGGGCTTACAGGCACACCTGGATTATTTTTGCCTAATTGGTAATTAGGCTCAGACTAACAAAGTGATTGGGTTTATTAGACGGAGTCCAATAATGTCTACCTTAGGCAATTTGAATGATGGAAGTCAAATCAATTTGCACCAATGTAATTAAGGTCCATTAGGCCTCATGCCTTCATTACCTACCTAGGTCACCAAGATTAAATAAGAATAGCAATTTCGAATTTGGTTCAAGTTACGTTGCATTTGAGATCACCTGAATCTGAATGAGCCCAGAAATTCGTAAAGTTCCTCGAATCTTTCTTCCTTTCCAATACCAATTGAAAATTCATCCCACTTGTATGGGAAACTGGAGCATTAATTGAATAACTAAAACCCTAATTTTTGACAAGAAAAACAGGACAATGCAAAACTCTCAAGTAACAATCCAACATCTTAAAAAAATCTCGAAGAGAATGAAATTCTAGTGAAAACTAGAACTTAAATTGCATGAATTGAATTCATTATGCAAGGTTGAAAATTCGTGAAAATAAAATTAAAGTTTTAAATGAACGAATCAAATAAATTACTTCTCACGCCCCAAATCGTTTGTGGGTCTGAAACATGACTAATTTTTTTTTAAATAATCTCCAATTACCTAACATTATAAATGGGTTGGATCCTCAAGAAAAAAAAATTTTGAAGCCCATAATAATAAAATGTCACATGCGCTATTCACACGGGGACTCAAACATATACCATATCTACCCATATACAAACACATATCATACAAACAAATATTTCCATTATATCATCAGAGTTAGGAACGAAAGCATGAGAGTTTAATACATGCTTAGATTAAAGTACCACAGGGGTACTAAAATCAACAAAACATCGTCATCTCAAAAATAGATATAATAAACGTATTATCCATCATTGTTGTGCAATAAAAAGTTTTACATTTATTTTACTCGCAAATGTTCGAACCATTCATAGTATAATAATGTGAGTGCGAGGTCAAACCCAACGTAATTCTAGAAAATATATCCTAACTATTCACATTTACTTATCAATTATTTAATTTAAATATTCTAATTGAAACTAGTGTTGGTGGATTAATTCAGAAGACACAAAACAATTCTAGATCTAACATAGCTTTAATTAAAATCAGTCCATTTAATCTCAATCCTAGTTTATTTTTCAAATCTTGAAGTTTGGAGAATAATGAATTAAAGAATTAAAGAATTTTAAAGAATCAATGTATATAAAAATTAAAAATAAATCAAAATATAAAAAAAACAATACGAAATACATATGATCCAATGGAATTGGTCTCAAAACATCAAGCAGGCATTGTTATCCATATTTAAAAAATAAAACAATGGCCTACAATATGGAGCTCACGTAAATTATTTGACATGCATTCAAATCTCTCATTCATTATAATTCTTAATATAAAATTTATGAAATCCATTAAACAAAGAAAATTCACTTTCGGCATTAGGCTTATGCAGAATTTCCACTTGAAATTCCAGATCTAAAACATTCTCACTCTTAAAAAGAGACTTAGACTGTAAAATCCAAGTTCTTTCCAATCCTAAATTAGCCTCACTTCCTTGAATTTCTTAATAAAAGTTCTAACATAATCCCATAAGAAGAATCAAAATAAATTCAAAATCTTCATTACACATGAACAAAATAATTGGAAAACCAAAATTTCTAAGTCTCACCTTCTTTTATTAAATAAAATATGGAATTAAGAATTACAAATCAATGGAATTTGGAAAAGAAATTACAAAAGAATTCAAAACACTGACCCGAAACCTAGTGTGGAAGTCAACACTCCACACTGTCTTTCATTCCTTTGCTCTTCTTTTCCTTCCTTCCACACCCAACCCTTGAATCTCCAATGCCAAATTCTAATTTTACAATGCTTGAACCCCTTTATTTATAGTGCTCAAAAGAGATTAGATTAGGCAAGGCTTGGAGATTTCTCCATAATTCTCTCCAAAAGTCTCCCTTCCACGATTTTCTCTCCTTTAATTAGCTAAATTCGAAATTTACTTTCTCTTCCTACCCATGGGTGAATTTTTCTGATAAGAGTCCATCATTTTAGCCATTTTGGATTAGTTTGGAAAGTAGAGTGCAAATCTCATAGACTTCAATTGCCGGCTTTAGGCTTGAAACTCAAACAGTGGGCTCATTTGTAGATTTATAAATTTTAACTACCTTTACAACTGAACACAGTCTAAAATATTATTATAATTCAAACACTCATATCTGGATCTGAATTATAATAAATTACAGTAAGTCCAAAATGAAATTAGTTGATAAAAATTACAAACTTTCCAAAATTATGAATATGGCCCATTTTTCTGCATTTCTTTCCAACTTTATTCTCTTTTCTTGTATTTCCCAAAATAATTTACAAAACTTAAAAATAACAAACTTTCCAAAATTATGAATATGGCCCACTTTTCTGCATTTCTTTCCAACTTTATTCTATTTTCTTGTATTTCCCAAAATAATTTACAAAACTTAAAAATAACATTAAACATATCTACTATAAATGAAATCAAGACTAACTAATCCAAATTAAAAGGGCAATATAGTCATTTTTCAGTGCTCAACAATCATCGAAAAATACAATCGTATGCAAAAGCTCCCTCATCCTAAGGCAATGGTGGAGGTTCTTCCTCCTCTGGTGCTAAATCTATAATGCAGTGTTGTAGAATCCGACCCGACCCATGGTTGAACCGCCAGTTCAACCATAACCGGCTCAATCACGGATCGGGTTAGTAAAAAACCCTTATTTAATATAAAACTGCAAAAACCCTGTCAGACCTCTACCCTCGACGCGTGACTCAAGAAAAACTTTATAAAAAAATTAAAATGAATAAATAGAACTTTTACTGCATAAAATTTATCTTATTATCACGGGCCAGCCCACCAATCCAAGCCCATAAAGGCCTAGATTAGTATGAGGGTAATTGCATAGGTACATTATAAGCAAATTTATAGAGTGAAACATGTAGAAATTTTCCATACAATCCGATGTGGGACAATTTGGAAGTTACTTAGAAGTTAGAACCCAGTAATATGTAAATGGAAGTGGGACTTAAGAATTTCATTATTATTACAAAAGCATTATAACTTTTATATTAATAATATGATAAATCTTCAAACTTTCTATTACTTTTTTTCTTTTGAAAAGATGGAAGGTGTATGGATTCCAAGACATCATAATTTAATTTATACTTTATGTAAAAAAATAAAAATAATTTAATTTATTAAATTTCTTCTTGGATAATTTAATACTTTTACAGTAATCTAAATAATCATTTAGATATTCGAAGTTCACAATCTGATATAGCCCATTGAGCAACCACTAAACTTTTTTGTTTCCAAACTATCAAATGTGAAATGAAATATTAGCGTCACATTATAATTTTTGAATTTGAATTTAAATATTAGATGTATGAGATCATAGATTATGAAATATTTTTGTTTAGGATGATATTGGAACATAGACGTTGGATTATTAATATTTTTGTATTTTATTATATATTTTATTTTTTATAGTTATTTATAATTTATTATTTTATTTATTAGTTAATAATTTAATATTATTTATCTATATTAGATTGATTGGTACATGTTTGATTGAGTTTATTTAACCCAACTTTCCTATGAACTGATTTGGTAGACGAGTCGATTTTTAAAACAATGCTCTAAACCACTAAAATATATATTGATAAAATAGGTTTTTACATAAATTTTATTTCAACTCATTAATTAAACCTTAGTTAATAATTTAATATTACGTTAATAATACGGATTTGACCGGGTTTGACTACGGGCCAACCCGGTTGAACCTTATTTAACCCACCCTTCCTCTAAGACGGGTCATTCCTCGGGTCGGGTTTTAAAACATTGCTATAATGTAAGGGACGTGAGCTTCCTAGCCTAGTGAAGAGAACTTAAATAACATCTTAACATAATTTCACAGGTTAGATAATGCAGTTAACTTTACAAATATCATAATAACAGCAATGGTTTACGCTACCATTAATATCATGAATCACATTACTCAAATCACAAATGGTCTCATACACCATATTTACCAACTTACCATAAATGGTCTCATATACCATTTTTACCAACTTACCATAAATGGTTTAATATATCATTTTTCCCATAAATGATTTAATGTATCATTTTTCCCAACTTACCATTAATGGTCTCATATACCATATTCTTTCCACATTACCATGGCTGCCACATCACTATCACTATCACAGACACGAAGCACTACTCTGGTTTTCCAAATTCATTAAGTCCCGACACGGTCAAAATGCAGCATCTTGCAAGAGCTTAACTGATCCAATGGTCCGACCTCACCGGCCAATAATAGCCTAACTACTAAATGTGTGATAGAGTTTAATTGACCCAACGGTCCGACCTCATCGGCCAATAATAGCCTAATGGCAAAATGTGTGATGGCAATACCAATAACCAAGCTCTTTTGAGGAAATAAATCCAACATCTCTTATCATAATGCTCAGGTTCTTACATCGGAGAATATCAATCTCAAATAGCATAAATACTATGCATCATAAAAATCATCATATATTGACATAAATATATCCAAGTAATTCATCAATATCTAGGCATGTAAGTGGGTTCGTTCTGGCCCACTAAGTCTTTTTCATCTTATATAATATCTGTGGAAACCACTCATTGCCTAGAATCTATGTTTTCGAAACCTATTTTACCAATCTGATATCAATAAGTCTCCTCATCATTAATTGTTGGCTATTCGCAGGAATCTGTAACACACAATAAAAATACAAGTAAACACATTGTTGTGCAAATTTTAAATTTATTACTCGAAAGCGTAAGAACCAATTAATAGTATAGCTGTATGAGTGCGGCGTCAATCCCACAAGGAACATTCAAATATATGAAATTGCAAATATATGTGAGGAATTATATAGTTTAAAAAAAAATCCATGAAATAATCTAAGTATGAAAATCAATATTTTAATCATTAGAAAAATTACATTAGTTTATAAACTTTCTAATTTCTTATAATCAATGGAGCTGTCATCTAAAAATTAAAATTTAACTATTAAAAAATTTAACTCTCCGATTAAAACATAAATAGCCACTTCTCAATTAAAAAAAAAAAATTAAAATTCAAAAAGAATAACTCTAACCTAGTTCAAAGAATTTGAAAGAATTGGTTGAATAAATAAATAAAAGAATCAACATAAACAATAAATAAATAAACAAATAAAATATTTTACAAGTGGATTAGGTCAATCATAGCCATCGGACATCATACCCAATAATGTCAATAAACAAGATATCTAGACAATGGAATTCGCGTAAAAATCCAACATTCAATTCAAATCTTTCATTAAAATTAAAATCCATATTCCTTAATTTAATTAAGTGAACCTTAGATCGTTAGATTTAAACAATTAAATTCAAAATCTAATTATTTCATGATGTCCCAATGGAACCTTAGATCTGAATCTAACGAAATCTAAATTCTAACTATTTCATTATATCCAAATAATTAAACAAAGAATAAAAAATTAAAATTATATTAGAAAATCATAAAAGAAACTTGAAAATTGTGTGTTCCAGGATTCTGAAAGCTTATCTCGAATTTATTAAATTGAAAATATTACACATGCCTCAGAAAATAGACCAGAAATAAACTAAAATTTACAAGACTCACATGGAAAATTCGAACTATGCTCTATGTCTTTTATGTATTCCAAGGTTTAATGTTCTTTTGGCTCCTATCCCATTCGAAATTTACTATGCCTCAACCTTTGTATTTATAGGCTTTGGCTTAGAATGGATGGCTAGGATTTAATCTTGGTTTAGGTGTTGGGTAAAGGGCTAAGATTAAATCATCTTGAATATGGATGGTTGGTATTAAAAGATGAAAATGATTAGGGTTTACATAGGCTTGGTTGAATGGAGTGGCTTGGGGATCAAGTTGGCTTGGGATTCAAGAAATAAATTTCAAATGGATTTGATTGGGATAAGGGATTTTCGATTTTCACATGTGTGGTTTAGGGTTAATGCATGCAAAGCCTGAATGAATGGATGAGATTAAAAGTTAACATGAATGAATGGTTAGATGAATGGGTGATGACATGGAGGGTTGACTGTGTAAAATTCGAATGGATTGAATGGAGATTGAGAAAAATCATGTGTAAGGTGTTCATGATGTGAAAAATTCAAATGGATGGGTTTGGAGTTGCTTGGAGTGCAAGTTGGATTAAATCTATGGTTTTATGGATGAATGACTTGGATTAAAAAGGTTTAGATCTAATGGTCCCTAAGATGGATGGTTAAGATGGGTTATGTAAAAAGTAAGATTTTATATGGAGGATTGAGATGCAAAGGTTAATCTAGATGCATGATAAATGAATGGCCTAGATCTAACATGTTAAATGTATTCAATGGATTAAGAAAGGTGGCTCTAGGGTTTACCTAATTTTCAGTTATGAGATGAATGGTCTGGATTAAAGATGGGGAAATGGATGGTGTGGATGACAAGGAAAGGGACAAGAATATGGGTATGGACTTAAGGATTTCACAGTGAAATTCGAACATAGGGTATATGGATTTCAAGGTTTGAGCAATTGGGCCTCCAGTGAACATTTTGGACTCTGAGCACATGGATTTGAACTTGGCTTGCTGGACTTGATTTGCACATTGGCTTGGCCCACTTGTGAAATGTGAATGAGATACTTGAGCTTGGCCCAATTTCTAGCATGTAGAGCATAGCTTGGTCCAATGGGGAGGACTTCTAGCCCATGTATTTGGAATTTAGACGCTGGCCTCTAGAATTGCATATTCTCTTTCCAGAATTAAAATAATTAATTCACCACTTAAAATCTAACAATATTGAATTAATATAGACACTCATAATTGGATCTAGATTACTCAATTTACAATAAAAGTCCTAGAAGTGATCTGAAATTAATTATTAAAATTCTAGGTCTTCCAATTTAAGCACAAATTTTCAATTTTCCATTGGTTTTTGATTGATTTCTTGTATTTTCCAAATTTATCTACAAAACTGACAAACAACATTAAATGTACCTAATAAATGCAAAATTTAAGGCTGACTATTCTAATAATTAGGGATAACATAGTCATTTTCATGTCTCAAAACATATTTACGGACAATACAACACATATCCATAATATAGTCTAACTTTCCAATTTAGATTTTCCAAAAATCTCAAGGAGATGGTTGTGAATCCACACTATATGTTACTACTCCATTTTAAATTGATGTAGAAGAGTTAGCCAATGAAAACCTCAATAAAAAGAAATTGAAAGTACTCAGTGCCCAGTCTCGTATTTTTTCGACGCCTAAGAAAGTATTGAGACTTTGCCCAGAGGGTACAGTACAGAAAGTAAGGTTCTCAGGCCGTTACACATATTGTCTTACTAAAGTAGGTTAATGAAGACATATTGAGTTAGGCTTAGAGAGAAATCTAAAATACTCAGGCCACTATTCGTATTGTCTTCTAGATAGGACCATGGAGACATATTGAGTTACGCCTAGAGAGTGAAATAAAATAAATCACTCAGTGCCCGATCCTTTTTTACCAACGAGAGGCGTTTCTGTAGCGCTACTGATGGCTACCGAGCGGCGTCGGCTGCGCTACAGGTAGAGAGTATCGGCCTGGAAGTGAACACCCAATGCAATAATGTAAACACACAAGTGTTAGAGTCAGTATCATTTTTAAACTTAGAATCAGTCTTTTGCAAATTAATCATCATAATTAAAACATAAATCTTAAAATATTAATCCTAAATAAATTTCGAAAAAAAACTCTAGTTAATTCAGAACATGCTTTGAAACTTGTCACTGTGGCTTCGGAACTTTCGAGCCTCAGTCCTAAATTCTTATATTTTAACAGATCCATCGGAACCTAGCTTGGTTCCTTCGGAGCTTGGGTCATAACCTTCGGAACCTCCAAGTCAGGCCTTAGAACTTTCGAGCATGTTCCGAACAGAGAGCAGCAGAGGTAGGAAAAATAGTTGGCCTTTGTGTGCTTCGGAACCCCATACTGGAGTTCAGAACCTCCGAAGGCTACGCTTCGGAACTTCTGGAGACTAATTCTTGAAACTTGCAAGGTAGTTCCAAGAGTCGTCTTCTTCAGCCAGTCACTTGTAGAGTGCAGTGACGGAACAATCCATATGAAATACGAATCAAATTGGTTGCCTTCTCTATATAAACCAATCTTCATGCAACTAGTTGGTATCTTTTGGCAAATCAGCTATGTGACACCCCGGATTTTCAAGTTATAAATATTTACGAAAATTACCCATTTAATTTGTGAACATTGGTTATGGACCTTATATGGATAAAGAATTGGCCATGACCCAATTAGGACCCAATTGATTGTGGAATTGGTTTTATTAAAATTAAATGGGGTTGAATTAATTTAGTGATGCATTTAAATAAAAGATTGCATGGCCGAATTTTAGATATAAAAATCTAGGATTATGCGCATGAATGATATGCATATCTAGGTGATATGCTAGAAAATTTTAAGAGGAACTTTTCTAATTAAATTGGATTTGCATATTTTAAGAAAATGTCCAAGTTTAAATAAGAATGGCTAAACTTAACGGTCTTGTTATCTTAATAAGATAGGACTGATTGGGATTAGGCAATAATATCCTATTACTAAATAATTAAGATGTCTTAGCCACATATAAGTTATGCGCATGGTTGGAGTGTATTTCCTTAAAACGAGTCCTTTCCTTGTTAGGAAACAACACTAAGAGGAATTACTAAATGAAGGGTTGGCACCTTCTAAAAATAAGATTGGCCGAGTGGAGTTTGTTTTAAGAGAAGGAGCACAAGACAAAGGCACCTTCTAAGTATAGGTTGGCTGATTGGAAACTATATAAAAGAGAGGCAACAAGGGGCGCATAAGCACCTTCTAAATATGGAACCAAATTGATACCTTCTAAGTTTGGATCAATTGTAATTTTTATAAAACTAAGGAGAAGGGCTCACGACAATGATATGTTAGCATTGGCCGATTGGAATTTTATTCAAAGGAAGAGAAGGGCAGCAAGGGTGCATGGCTTACATAAAATAAGAAAGCATCTCACGACATCAGGCAATTACTATCTCAAGAACCTTCTAAGATTGGCCAATTGGAGATCAATAAAGGAGAAGCAAAACAATTTAGCTCACGGCAATACACATAAGGCTGAAATCTCTCTCTTTCAAGACTCATTCACGGCAAGAAACAAAGAAAAGGAGAAGGCAGCCAGCAGAGTGGAAGATCAAAGAGGAGAAGAGGCTAAGGAAGAGAAGGATTGGAAAAGCAAGATCAACTGATGGAAAAATCGGAGGAGTCGCGGAACTGGTAAGTGATTTTATAAATTTTGTTTAAAGGAAAAGAACCATAGGGTTCTGCCAAGGTGTATGGCCGAACCCCATGGAAGAGAAATTAAGGGATGATTATGGTTAATTTATGGATTGAGGAACCATAGGGTTTGGCCATGATCAAGGGCCGAACCCCATGGAAGAGAAATTAAGGGATGATTATGGTTAATTTATGGATTGAGGAACCATAGGGTTTGGCCATGATCAAGGGCCGAACCCCATGGAGGAACTTTGATTATTTTATGAGATGAAAACCATGGAATAACTATATGGTTTTACAAGGGTTTAATTGATGTTCAAGATGGAAACCATGGAAAGACATGGTTTGATTTATGGGTTTAAATGGTTTAAGATAATTGGATAAACCATAGGGTTCGGCCATAATGAAGGGCCAACCCCATGGAAGGTTGATGGTTTATTTTATTGCGTTGTTAATAATGAAAATCATAGAAGTTGTTAATAAGTTTATGGGGTTTCAAGCATGAAGATTATGGATTCATGCTTATGATTTTAGACAGGTTGTTATGTTGATTATTGGATCAAAAGAATAAAAAAGAAGGGGTGAGGTTCGGTCATGGTGTATGGCCGAACCCTACCAACTATATTTATGGATTTAATTTATTAAGGGAATTTGATTGGATGAATAATTTTTAGAAATAACATTATGAACCATAGGGTTCAGCCAAGGTGTATGGCCGAACCCCATGGAGGTGTATTGGAGTTGGTTAATAGGGATTTAAATCATTTAATAAAAATGATTGTGAACCATAGGGTTCGGCCATGGTGTATGGCCGAACCCCATGGGGCTGTTTTGGAATGGTAGATGGATTTTGGTTGCTAAATTTGGAAAGCATTCCAATTATGGAAAGATGGTTTCTAATTTAGGAAACTATCTAGTTTATGGAAGGAGGTTGCTAAATTTGGAAAGCATTCCAATGATGGAAAGATGGTTTCTAATTTAGGAAACTATCTAGTTTATGGAAAGAGGTTGCCAAATTAGAAAGCAGTTATTTATGGAAGTTAGTTTAAATTAGTAAGTTTCTAATTTTGGACGGAGGAGTTTAAATTAGAAAGTATCTAATCATGGACCTTGAATGATTAAATAGAAGGATGGAAATTAAAATGGGAAAGTTTCTATTTATGGAAAGTAGAGATTAAAATTGGAAAACCTTCCAATTATGGAAGAATGGGTGCTAAAATTGGAAACCTTCTAAATATGGACTTGTTGATAAAAAAAAAAAAGGAAGGCAATTCGAATTATGGATTTAAATATGGAAGTTGCTATGATTGGGAAGTTATACACCATAGGGTTCGGCCAAGGTGTATGGCCGAACCCTATGGAACAAGTTAAGGAATCATGGTTGATAATTTTGGGACTTGGTATTAAGTAAACCAAGTAATTAGCCATGGATGGATGATGGCTTAAGGACTTGAAAAAGGGACTAAAATCAATATGGTGAGGTTTGGCCATGGTGTATGGCCGAACCCCACAAATGGGAAATATTTGATGAACTTAGGGCCTTGGTGTGAAAGATTAAGGTGAATGAAATGTTTGATGGAAACAATGGAAATTTGGTAATTAATAGAATAAATGAGCAAAAAGGAAACTAAAACAAAGAGGAGTGAGGTTCGGCCATGATGTATGGCCGAACCCCACAAATTTGGTTTATGGACTTGGGATTCTTATGTTACGGTTATGAACTTGTAAATGGGCCATGTTTGGGTCTATGTATGATTTAAATAAACGGTTTACCAAACCAAGGGATGAAGGATGAAAAGAATGGAAAGATAGCTATAATGGCATAATTGTAATTAAGTGAATTAATGGGTTATGTTAGCCATTAATGGCAATTCCGTAATATTGGCTGAAAATGATAATCTATGAGTGTGTTGGTTCCATGAATCAAGGATGACATGGGGATAGACTTAATTAAAATAAATGGAATTTTAATTAAGGTTTAGACCAATGGCAAAGTGGTAATAAAAGGGTGAAAAGTAAGGATTGATTTATGGACTTAAAATATTATAAATCAAGTGGGACTTTGTTTTGATTTGTTATTATATTATAAGGTAGCGGGACTTCACAAGGTGTTCACGATCGTGATCGGTTACCGGACGAAAGACACAATGATACGTAGCGGTCTTTGGTAGGATTTCACCTCTTTGAAACCATGGGTTTATGTACATTGTTTCTATTTTGATTTGATGAATTTATATTGCAAAGGATATGTTTTAAATGGTGATTTTATATGCTATGTTTAGTTGACAAAATAGCATGTGTTTTAATTATGAGCTTTTAAATGCTATGATTTTATATAATTGCATAGCATGTGGTATTTGCATCTCATGCATGGCATGGGAGGGATGATAGGTAACCGGGGACCCACACTCCGTCGGGGCATCCGTAAAACACTCGTAGGGGGATACCTTGATGATGAGAATTCCATCAAGAGGATAATAAGTAACCAGAGCCCACACTCCGTCGGAATGTCCGTAAGGCAATCATGGGGAATACCTTGATGAGGAGAATTCCATCAAGAGAGAAGACCTTGGTGACGAGCATTCCACCAGGAAGATACTTTGATGAGGAGAATTCCATCAAGAGTATACCCTATGTTTTTGTGATGGATGGGACTCATTGCATATGATAGCATAGCATGGCATTGAATTGGCATGATTATGATCTTTATTATCATGCAAGGTTTCTGGTTTTATCGGTATGATTGGATCTCTATTATCATACACTGTTTTGGATACAATGTTTTGAAACTATGGAATGATTTATTATAACTGGTTTTGATATTTATTATATCTAAATTTTTGGTACTAACCCATGTGTTAACCCTAATTGGAATACCTACTGGACGCGTTGTACTAACGCCCTACTTCTACCCTTTAGTGGATGATGCAGGAAATGAGGAAAACGCTAAACATGGAAAGGGGCAAACATAGGAGCTCAGAACGCTTTTAGTTTATATTTTGTTTGAGATACTCATGGGCTTGTATTTGAGTATCTAGAATTCGGATGTAATAACTTAAATGGATTTGCTATGGTTGGATGTCTTATTGAATAATTGCGTTATGATAAATGATGATTAATGACTTGACGTACTTTGCTATCTAAATGGAATAGAACTGTGTTCTATTATATTTCCGCATGTTATGATTTTTATTCCGCATGCTATATTGCTATGTGCGAACCATTTTCTTGGATTGAGTCCATACACACATTGGGTTGGCTAGTTAAGGGTCGGACTTTAGAAGTTCGAACTTAGCTTACGTCGTGACGTCCCGCTCTCTATCACTCTACTCTGTTATAAAAAAAAAAAAAAATAGACTCTGATTTACGGGAAGAAACGAGTGAAAAAGGGCGGGGCGTTACAAGTTGGACCCTCATCATTATCAATTGAGCTTAAGCAATGGCCAACAGAAGGATCACTCTCTCTCTCTCGTGGATACACTTGGGGAATCAAATACAACCAATCATATGGATTGAGTTTGTGAGAGAGACATGAGAAAGGATAATAAATTAGGAAACCTTTGGTAAAACCAGTTTCCTTGACTGTCCTGGATTGTGATTGCTTTACGACGGCTAAAAGGTGGAACGTCGGCACACATTGGGTGGATCTTGAAAAAGTACACATCAAGAGATAGAGCTATAAAGGCAAGTGCTTCTTGGTTTTAATTTTATTTTAAAACCTTTGTCCCGAAAAAGGATTAAGGGGGACTTATTCCAGAACCACTATAAAAAATTCTAGAGCGTCATCTCTGGCACAGTGGTGGGTGGAATTCCCAGCCAAATGGATATGTAGAATTCCTATTCTATAATGGTGGGTGAAATTCCCAGCCGATTGAGTGAGGTGGAATTCCTACTCTAATTGTGAGGGTGTAAGTCCCCACTTAGTGGATTTGGAGATAACTTAAGGTTGAGTTAGTCCTAACAGTGGATGTAGGTTAGCTAACTGAACCACTTAAATTAGTCTTATGGTGTTTGGTCTTTGTGTGTTAGTATTTAATATTTAAGTACTTTTCTCAACACACATCACTTTGCATGTTGATTATCTTATTTTACACATTGTGCTCAAGCATCGATAATCAAGCAAAATTTAAACGGTTACAATTTTAGTATGATCGTTTAAAGAAATTAGAAACAATCTATCACACTAAACAAATCTCTTGATTAAATGTTCTGCTTGCATTTAAAACAATCAAGAAATTTGTAAACACCATAAAAAATGGGATTTACCTATTCACCCCCCCCCCCTCTCTCCTCCTATAGGTTCAATCGTGTTGTTCTAGCACGGTGAAAAGGGATTTTCGAACTCCCATTCTGGGTATGCCTCTGATCAAGAGTCTCGTATGCACCGACGCCTCGTTGATGAACATAACAACCCCTCGCGGTCAACGACTCGTCGATGATAACTTATGAGTTCTGAAACTTAGAACTTAAGTGGACTCTCGAGAAAACAGACATTTCGGTAATTCAAGATGGATCGAGAGTACCAGGACCGACCCCTCGGTAAAGTGCGAAAGGTCGTTCTGGGCAGGGCATGTTTTGGGACATGAAACTCTGTCTGCATGGTATTGCCCCAGATCGAATCCCTCATATAGAGCGACCTCTCGGTGCCATGACTATCGACCCATCGGTGATACCGACCTATCGATCGGGAATTAATTATACCGTTGGAAATGCATTTAATGTGCAACGGTAGGGTGATTGAACGGTAATAAATATGAACACAAACCCATCAGTGCCCCCGACCTGTCGGTACTAGACAGTTTGAAAAACTGTGTTAATTCCTCTATAAATATGAGAGTTACGTGATCATTTAATCATCTTCATTGAATTGAGAAAATTCACACACTCTAAGGAACGATCAACTCTCTTATGCCTACACCTAAGGATCAAATACAACCAATCTATTGATTGAGTTAGTGAAAGAAAGAAAGATATGAGAAAAGAAAATATACAAAATAGGAAAAATGTTGGTAGAACCAGTTTCCTAGTCACCCTAAAATTGTGATTGCTCAACGACGGCTACAAGGCAGAGCGTCGGGATTAACTCGGGCACACATTGGGTGGATCTTTGAGAAACACATCTTCAAGAAAGAGCTACAAGGTAAATGCTTCTTGGTTTTTATTTTGTTTTAAAACCTTTTATCCTATGAAAGTGGATTAAGGAGGCTTGGCTCAGGAACCACTATAAAAAATCTAAAGCGCAATCTCTGGCACACGTCGTGGGTGGAATTGCCAGCCAATTCAAGTATGTTGAATTCCCATTTTACATGTGGTGGGTGAAATCCACAGCCAATTGATTTAGGTGGAATTCCTACTCTAATTTTGAGGGTGTAGGTCCCCACTTAGTGAATTTGGAGATAACTTATGGTTGAGCTAGTCCTAATTATGGATGTAGGTTGGCTAACTGAGCCACTATATATCTTGTGTTCTTGTGCTTGTGATGTTAGAGCAAATTCCTTATGTTGATTGCTTAATCACATTTGCTAACATACACACACTTGATTGTTATATCCACTGCACTTAATTAATCAATCAAGTAATTTTTAAACGGACAAACAATTTTTAGATTGTCCTATTTAATCCCCCCCCCCCTCTAGGGTGGATCATGTTCTAACACCAAAGGAAGAACTTTCATTCTCTATTTTCTATAGACAATATGTAAGCCCCGATCCGGAACTGGGCCCTGAACGCCATTGATTTTTTTTTTGTAAACTAATTTCCAAGGCTACTAATTTGGCAGGATCAAAGGTTAGGCCCAGAAGAGAAGCCACACATGATTTCAACATGTGGATTCAAACACATTCCATAAGCCTACCCATAAACAAGCACAATCACATATTTCCATAAACGAAATATTATTCAAACAAATACAGAGTAGCTACGGTCACATAGTGGTTCATTACATAACATCCAATACATAAAAGTACCACATACGGTACTTTACAGAAATCACGGTTCCAAAGAACCAACATCAACAAATTCCCTTAGATGGAAGAAAACCAAGACCACGCCAAAGCTTATCCTTTCTAAGCATGATACGGAGGTTCCTCCTCCTCTCCTGAAAGGTGAGTGGTGTGAGCTAACTAGCCCAATAAAAGAAAAATAACAATGCAGTCTAATGAACATTAGGTTAGCCAAATAATCAATATTTTCAAAATAACAATTCAAAGCTTACCAAAATCTCATTATCAGTCCACAACTGCCACCATCCACCGTAACCCCTAGATATTGTACTAACACCAATAGTATTAAGTGCCGACACGGTCAAAATACTCCTTGCAAGTACATCTCCGATATACACCTAAAAACCAGTACTGACACACCTGAAGTCAGTCATTGTCAACCCACCTGGTCCAGTAGATGTAACCGACGCTCACAGCTCGACGATGGTTCAATAGTAAAGGGTACGTGGAAGTAGTATTAACATCAGCATATCACCTCTCATAAGCATATCATACATGATCAAACATCATAAATCTTTACAATCACTTTTCACAATAGTGCATCATGTCTAGGCATATGAATGGGTTCATCAATACTGATTCTTACGACCACTGATTGCTCAAGATCCAATCTTTTTAACCTGATTTACTCCTACTGCAATGTTAAGTCTCCTCACCGTAAATGTGTGGTATCGAAGTCTCTGTCAACATGCAAATAGATATACAATCAATAATCAGTCAGAATACATAGCATACAAAGCAATACATACTTGTATTATTTCAAGTCTATTTTGTTTTTCCAAAAATCTACGGGGGAAATGGAATTGAGTCTCCTATTTGGTTTCTAACCATTTTGATTTACAATAATCAACATATAATAAATAGGTACTCAGGCCACTTCTCATATTGTCTTCTAGACATGACCAGATTGATGTATTGAGTTAGGCCTAGATGTATAAGGTGCTCATGCCACTACTCTTATAACGAGTTAGGCCTAGAGGTCACTCAGTGCCCTGACCCTTCTTTTCTACCGAGCAGCGAAGTAAATCGCACAGCTACAGGTAGGTATCGGGCTGAGTCAGCCACAGATAGAGAGTATCGGCCTGAAAGTGAATACAATAAGTAGTACACTATAGTATTTAAGAGATAAGAAGTTTGTACAATTTTAATTATCAAATGGGTATAAACATCACATGAAAACTTAGGATCTAACACATGCATCATCAATCAAACCAAGATTTAACATTAAAAAACTGGGTTCCTCAGAACAGGCCTTGGAACTAGGTACTGTGGCTTTGTACCTTCCTAGCCACTGCCTAAACTAGTCCACAGAACCTCGGAACATGGCTCTGTTCTTCGGATCCTCCGGGGTCAAGTCTCGGATCGTTTGAAAGTGCTTCCGAACTGAAAAAAAACAGAAAATAGGGTCTCGGTGTGTCCCGGAACATGCCGAGAGAAGCTCGGATCGTCTGATCTATTCGATCATTCCGAAGACAACTCGGAACAACCCGGGGCAGAGGCGGGAAAAACAGTTGACCTCTGGATACTTCGAAGTCCCGAATTTAAGTTCGGAACGTCCGAATGTGTCATCTTCGGACCGTTCGAAGCACAACGCTCGGACCTTCCAAGAGTCGTCTTCCTCCTCTATCTGCAGCAGCAGACAAAAATGGCGCCGGGAGGGTGAAATACGAATCCAAAAATAGTGGATTTTCTGAGTTCGTTTTCGTCATCCCACTTGTCAGATGGACTCCTCTATGAGTCCTCTTGACATAGGGAATAAATTAAAACTTTTACTTTTACGTAAAACATCTGATTTTAACATCAAAATCGGTGAGACACAAAAATTCCAATGTTTTTTCTTAAACTTCAAATTCGTTTTACACACTCAAAACTCAGTCAAATTTACTTATTCTTGATTCTAAACTTGTTAAAATTTTAAAAGGAACACAGTGGGTACCTTCGTTTCAGTTCCTAGGTTGAAAATCCGCGCTTTGAAAAATCTCCCACTTCAAGCTACCGGTGAAAATTATTTGAAACAAAGAGTGAGAGCAGGTCTGGTTTTTAACTAAGCTGATTCACACATGGATGAATCCAGCTAAGGGGAAGGTGAAATATATAAGCTAGGCTGATGGCTGGGTGAAGACCACCTCACCGGTAGCCCACGGGCGTGTATGGGAGCTGCTGGCCACGTACCAGCGGCAACAGTAAAATCCCACAGTAAAAATATTTTTGCAGATAAGTCCCTCTTGAGGATTTTGTAGTTTGGTCTAGTTTTGACAAAAAATCAATTTTTTTAACTAAAACATGTTTTAAAAGGCTTAAACAATTTAATCCAACTTAACAGAAATGTTGGGTTTATTAAACTCTATTTGTCATAAAATTTTAGAGGTTTAAAATTCATCAAAAACCAAAGATTTAGACAAAATCCATAATTTGACATTATTTACATAATTTAACTTCTGTTAAATAAAAGGGTTTAAAACCTTTATTTTCAAGATTTGAAGAAATAAACTAAACCGTCGTTTTAAAATCTAACATAACATGACTTTCTAAAAATTTTCTTATTTCTGAAATTATCTAAAAATAATTATTTCCCCCGTTCGGGCTCTTTTCGAGCGGTTTTAAATAACATTTTCTGAAAATAAAATAATACTGAAACTTTAAATTAAAATCCTTGATTAAGGAAAGAAATATCGTCCAATAATAATCAAATAATCACATACATAGAGGAAATAATAATTATAAATGGTAAATTACCATTTTACCCTTCCAACTAGACGAGCTGGATCATCGAGCTTTCAAGCTCAGACTGGGCCACACCTGGGCTTTTCGCAAAGCCTCTACTGTAGTCTTCAAGATTAACCGGTCTAAGTATGGTTTATCATACTGATCAAGCTTAAATCGGGTTAGGGTATTACAAAATCAAATGACTAACTTGGAGTTTAGATGCTTTCAAATTAAGTTATGTTTACATATGACACTATGAGAGCAGATTTTCTACACCGTTATAGCACTATGGTTATGAAGTGCATACTTTGCTAGTACTATGGTGATTTATGATTTGAGTTCGTCAAAGATCCTGGAATCTTGTTTAGAAAACATTGTCTATTATAGCTACGCTGTATTTGAATGATTTCCGCATAATATGATAGATGAGTTTAGAATGGATTTTATATGGAAATAATATGTTGAGCTGTTTTTCCAATGAGAATGATGCTATCTAATATGAAAGGATTGAAATATGTTGGAACTATGTTATCATGTGTTATTTGGAAGAGGTTTGATTATGCTATTAAACTCATTCATTTGGAATATATTTGGGATCAATTGTAGTCATGTTAAATATGTGATATTGTGGAGATTATGCAAATGAGATGAAATTGTCATCATCATATATTCATGTACCTCATGCATGAGACATGAGATGGGATTATAGCGGTTGGAACCAAGTTTGGGTTTTGTGTACGAATTGGTAATTGGCATATTGTGATTGAACAAATCGTTTTGAACGGGCCGTGTTCATTGATTACAAAGAGAATGGGCATATATTGGGCCATAAGAGCTCCGAGGGTCAGAAGAAGTCCCGAAACCTGCGCATGAGTATAGGAGTTTGACACTCCCCTGGTTAGTCCCGAATAAATTGTCAGTATAGGGAACAACACCTTGTCGGTTGCCGCCGAGAATGCTGCGAACATGTGAACGGCCAAAATGTGAACTATCGAAATAAAAGAATGGTGTTTAAGTATGAAACATGAAAGGGTATGCATTGATCATTACACTCATAGCATTTAATTTATGTGATGTATGATTATGAGATTTCTACATGTCATGGCAAGAGATGACATTCATGTCTTAGTGAGATTGTTATTTATAACATAATTGTGAATATGTGATTTTGATTTAAATTGACTATGAGATTTCCATGAGGAGATGAATATGAAATGAACATGAGATTTCCTAAGAATGATGATATTTGTGATAAATACTAAGTATGATTTGTATGGGAGATTTCTACAATGATATGATATGAATTGAGTATGGATTTCATGTACTTGAAAGTTAATATAATTCTTCATGAGTTTTCTATCTTGATATAGAAATGGATTGAGAAAATATATTGTTGAATATCGTGTGATTTTCTAACCATGAGAATACAAGTGTATGTATATTACTCCCATGTGCACCCCCCCCGGAAATACCTACTGGGCACGTTGACTAAGCCCATAATTTCCCACTCTAGATGCAAGGGCAGTGCAAAGGAACGAAGATGGGACCGGACCAAGCAGCAATGGAATGTGATCAACAAAGAAGCAATAGAATCATGATTTTGAAATAGTTCATTTTGATGGAATGCATTTGTAAGAGTGTTATTTTGGAAATGTAATAACTTAACTCCTAGAACTTTACTTTGTTTATTGGTTTGATGTGTTGACTATTGGAAGAATCCAAATTTGCCATTCATATAGATCTTGGATAAGTATGTTTTAACTTTCTTTGATTAAGATTGTGTGTAAATGTTATCATGGTGTAAGTCCATGCACACACACTATGGTGGGCCAGTCGAGGTCCAAGTCTTTAGATTTGGGATTGACTCGCTTCGTGACACTCTGTCCTCTTCACCCTGTTTTCAATATATATATATATACACACTCTTATTTTAAGATATGTGAAAAGGGTGGGGCGTCACACAAGATGATCTTCATGTGGTATTGTCCTCTCTGGTGTGTGATGACGCTGCTCATGATCGAGACGGTGTAACATGTGACCGTCTGATTCAGAAGGTGATGCATGGTGTGAACCATGTGACCTCTTGGCAGAAGAAGATATCGGCTTACACTCATGGACAAGTTGCTACACCAAATGTGCAAGGTGATCATTTGTCTTGCCAATGCTGCAACTATCTCCTGTAGGTAAACATCTCAACTACTGTCGTCCTGTATGAAATGCTGGTTTGGACCAGTCGAGTGATGTTCTCTGGACCGACACCTTTTTTCTTGCCCATGTTAAGTTTGGTATTATAACCGTGTGTCATAAAAATTTAAAACGAGCAAGAGAGCATGAAAATTGGAAACTCGCTTGATATAAAACAAGCAATGTCCAATACGAATCACACAAAAACCATCAACAATGAAAATCAGGTAGTTATATGAAAAATTGCAAGAATACAGTTACCTGATTCTACAAAAGTCCAAAAAACACTTTGCTGCATGGATTTTCTGCATACCCATCACCAAAAAAATAATAACTGGAGTTTCTGGTATGATATGTACAAGAATTGTTTTTTGAAGGAAGACAATTGACATATAAGACTTTTGTAAAAATTTCAGCTCGAAATAAGTCCAACTGGTACCTCAATTTTTTTTTGTAAGTAACCAACGTAACAGAGATAAAAATTCATGTTCTTGGAGAGATATTTATATTCCTCGAAAGCAGAGAAGAAGATCTAACTATCCTCCAAATATTGGATCGAAGGAAGATGAATTGATCACCCAAAACTGTGCACCAACAAAAACCAAAATAATTCATGTAGTTGGATTTGCAGTTTTGATAATAGTACCTTGCAGCAGTGATAACTTGATGTAGGAAATCGAAATGATATAAAATAATATACCACGACGATCCTCACAAAAATATTTATCCATGGCAAAAATTTGAGAATTCTAGAACGAGGTTTGGATGGTCAAAATCTGCCTGTAAGCCAAAAGAAAAACCTAGTATGTTGTAGAAAACTTATCTAGAACAGTATTAGTAAAACGGCGATATCTCGGGTTAGAAAATTTTTCTCGAGATGAACCAAATATTTTCATAATCCTCACAGAGAGTCCTATGTGTTGTAATTTTTTGAGATTTTTTCCTCTGAGCCATTTATTCCCAAAAAATTATGCAATATAACAAAATTTATAGGGTTGTGCTAGAAAAGAACACCGGCTCATAAAAGTACTGTCCGGGTTAAGTTGAACAACCAAAAAAATTATTTAAACATAAATACAGCAAGTCTTGAATAAATAACATATGATTGGATGAGAAAAATATTATAAGTCAACAAAAAAAGTCGAATCATCCCAATAATCTTGTTTTGATTGTAATTAGAAGCAATCTGAAGCTCTAATGACAAACTGATGCAGGCCTAGGGTCGAATTGTGCCAATTCTCTTATAAGCTTACTGTTTTCATAGTATGGTCTTTAAAAGACCCAACATAACCGATTACGGTTCGTAAAAGGGTTCTGCATTGGTAAGGAATTGCTCAAACAATATCCCCACAGATTGCACAAGTTTTCTAGGAATTCGAAGTAGTCTAAGGATTTCATGAGACTAGGTTTTTTCAATTGAATGTGATATAGAATAGTGGAAGCAAAATCAAAAGAGAATATGGTGAATTCGAATGACTCATGCACCTAATCTTTGAAAACCAAAGAACTAATTGAATTCAAATAAACACTCATACTTACTTGCAAGATAGAATTGGTCCTAATCCAATGATCTGGCTTAAACCAAGGGCCGAAGCCTGGCGTGAATTCACACAAAAACTCTAAGAATCTTTTATCAAAAATAATCTTATTCAATTGTATAGAATTCTAATCGGGTACATGCCTATTTATAATTAAAAAAAAAAGGTGTAAAAAGACCAAATTGGCCTTGCGTCTCCTAGAAACGTCTAAAAATAGACACCTACTTAAGATAGAATGTAGCCTTATTTAGACTATTCTATCTCAACCTTACACATGTAATCTAAAAATATCAAAGGCTAAGATCAAAAGATAAAATTAACAAAGAGACTAAGAAACAAAATAGGAGAACAAGTGGCCATGTGGAGCGAATCCACATGGCAAATTCGTCCACCTTCTTTCTATTCTCGGATTTGAAAATTGGATCCACTTGCATCTCGATTTTGACCAAGTAAACATCCAAATCACGAAAATTTCATTAAATAAAAAGTTGTAATCCTTGAAGTCTTCTTTGCAACCCAAAAAGAATCAAGCATTCGGACATCAGAGTGAAAAGTTATGGCACAAATACTAAGATTGTTTTAAAACCCAAAGTTACTTCTAATTTTGCTTTGAAGTTAGCATGGCTTGATTTGTGCCAAGTGTCACTGTAGGAGAGGCTTTAGGAATTGGGCTTGGATATGTGTTTGACCTGTTTAATGGATGGACTTGGGCTTACAGGCATGCTTGGATTATTTGTGCCTAATTGGTAATGAGGCTCAGACTAACAAAGTGATTGGGTTTATTGGACAGAGTCCAATAATGTCTACATTAGGCAATTTGAATGATGGAAGCCAAATCAATTTGCACCAATATAATTAAGATCCATTAGGCCTCATGCCTCCATTACCTAGGTCACCAAGATTAAAAAAGAATAGCAATTTCGAATTTGGTTCAAGTTACATTGTATTTGAGATAACCTGAATCCGAATAAGCCCAGAAATTCGTAAAGTTCCTCAAATCTTTCTTCCTTTCTAATACCAATTGAAAATTCATCCCACTTGTATGGGCAACTGGAACATTAATTCAATAACTAAAACCCTAATTTCTGACAAGAAAAATAGGACATGGCAAAACTCTCAAGTAACAATCTAACATCTTAAAAAAATTCTCCAAGAGAATAAAATTCTAGTGAAAACTAGAACTTAAATTGCATGAATTGAATTCATTATGCAAGGTTGAAAATTCATGAAAATCAAATTAAAGTTTTAAATGAACGAATCAAATAAATTACTTGTCACGCCCCGACCCGATTGTGGGTCTGAAACGTGACTAATTTTTTTTTAAATAATTTCCAATTACCTAACATCATAAATGGGTTGGATCCTCAAGAGAAAAAAAATTAAGCCCATAATAATAAAATGTCACACGTGCTCTTCACACGGGGACTCAAACATGTACCATAACTACCCATATACGAACACATATCATATAAACAAATATTTCCATTATATCATCAGAGTTACGAACGAAAGCATGCAGTTTAATACATGCTTAGATTAAAGTACCATAGGCAGTACTAAAATCAACAAAACATCATCATCTCAAAAATAGATATAATAAACATATTATCCATCATTGTTGTGCAATAAAAGGTTTTACATTTATTTTACTCGTAAGTGCACGAACCATTCATAGTATAACAATGTGAGTGCAAGGTCGAACCCAACGTAATTACAGAAAATATATCCTAAGTATTCACATTTATTTATCAATTATTTAAAAAATAATTAAAACAATCATAGAGCTCACGTAAATTATTTGACATGCATTCAAATCTGTCATTTATTATAATTCTTAATATAAAATTTATGAAATCCATTAAACTAAGAAAATTCACTTTCAGCCTTAGGCTTAGGCAGAATTTCCACTTGAAATTGTAGTTCTAAAACAGTCTCACTCCTAAAAAGAGCCTTAGACTGTAAAATCCAAGTTCTTTCCAATCCTAAATCAGTCTCACTTTCTTTTGAATTTCTTAATAAAATTTCTAGCATAATCCCATAAGAAAAATCAAAATAAATTCAAAATCTTCATTACACATGAACAAAATAATTGGAAAACCAAAATTTCTAACTATCACTTTCTTTTATTAAATAAAATATGGAATTAAGAATTACAAATCAATGAAATTTGGAAAAGAAATTACAAAAGAATTCAAAACACTGACCCGAAACCTATTGTGGAAGTCGACACTCCACACTGTCTTTCCTTCCTTTGCTCTTCCTTTCCTTCCTTCCACGCCCAAACCTTGAATCTCCAGTGCCAAATTCGAATTTTACAATGCCTGAACCCCTTTATTTATAGTGCTCAAAAGAGATTAGATTAGGCAAGGCTTGGAGAGAATTTCTCCATAATTCTCTTTCCAAAAGTCTCTCTTCCATCATTTTCTCTCCATTAAGTAGCTAAATTAGAAATTTACTTTCTCTTCCAAGCCATGGGCGAATTTTGCAGATAAGACTCCATGATTTTAGGGATTTTGGATTAGTTTGGAAAGTAGAGTGCAAATCCCTTTTTTCTACACATGTATCATCTTGCAGCTCAATTTTTCCCTAGTAAACATCTGAATCACAAAATTTCATAAACTACAAAGTTGTATCCCTTGAAGTCTTCTTTCGAAGGCAATAAGAATCAATGCAATAAAATATCGGAGTGAAAAGTTATGGTCAAAATACCAAAGTTGTGTCAAGACTTGTCTTCTAAAATTTTCTCTCTGGTCAATCAAAATCCCATTTTTTCTACATTTCTTCCTCCACAAGGCTTTACACAAATTTTATAAGTGTCCCCCTTATCTTGGGATTTTGGACTTGGATCACATACTTGGAACTTTATCTGGCCTGGAATACTGGTGGACTTTGGCTCATAGACTTCAATTGCAAGCTTTGGGCTTGAGACTCAAACAGTGAGCCCATTTGTATGTTTATAAATTTTTTCCACCTTTACAATTTAACACAATATAAAATATTATTATAATTCAAACACTCATATCTGGGTCTGAATTATAATAATTTATAGTAAGTCCAAAATGAAATTAGGTGATAAAAATTACGAACTTTCCAAAATTATGAATATGGCCCACTTTTCTGCATTTCTTTCCAACTTTATTCTCTTTTCTTGTATTTCCCAAAATAATTTACAAAACTTAAAAACAACATTAAACATATCTAATATAAATGAAATCAAGACTAAGTAATCCAAATTAAAAGGGTAATATAGTCATTTTTTAGTGCTCAACAATCATCGAAAAATACGATCGTCTGCAAAAGCTCCCTCATCCTAAGGCAACGGTGGAGGTTCCTCCTCCTCAAGTGCTAAACCTATAATGTAAGGGACGTGAACTTCCTAGCCTAGTGAAGAGAACTTAAATAACATCTAAACATAATCTCACAGGTTAGATAATGCAATTAACTTTACAAATATCATAATAACAGCAATGGTTTACTCTACCATTAATATCATGAATCACATTACTCAAATCACAAATGGTCTCATATACCATATTTACCAACTTACCATATATGGTCTCATATACCATTTTTCCCAACTTACCATAAATGGTTTAATATATCATTTTTCCCAACTTACCATTAATGGTCTCATATACCATATTCTTTCCACATTAACATGACTGCCACATCACTAACACTATCACACACACGAAATACTACTCTGGCTTTCCAAATGAATTAAGTCCTGACACGGTCAAAATGGAGCATTTTGCAAGAGCTTAATTGACCCAACGATTTCACCTCACCGGCCAATAATAACCTAACTGTTAAATGTGTGATAGAGTTTAACTAACTCAACGGTCCGACCTCATCGGCTAAATGTGTGATGGCAGTACCAATAACCAAACTCTTACGAGGAAATAAATCCAACATCTCTTACCATAATGCTCAGGTTCTCACATCGGAGAATATCAATCTCAAATAGCATAAATACAATGCATCATATAAATCATCATATATTCACATAAATATATCCAAATAATTCATTAATATCTAGGCATGTGAATGGGTTCATTCTGGCCCACTTAGTCTTTTCCATATTATATAATACCTGTGAAACCACTCATGGCCTAGACTCTAGGTTTTCAAAACCTGTTTTACTAATCTGATATCAATAAGTCTCCTCATCATTAATTGTTGGGTATTCACAGGAATCTGTAACACACAATAAAAATACAAGTAAACACATTGTTGTGTAAATTTTAAATTTATTACTCAGAAGCGCACAAACCAATTAAGGGTTCGTATAGTTTATATAATATGATTGCGAGATCGATCCCACAAGGAACATTCAAAATATATGAAATTGCAAATATATGTGAGGAATTGTATAGTTTAAGAAAAATAAATCCATGAAATAATCTAAGAATGAAAGTCAATATTTTAGTCATTAGAAAAATTACATTAGTTTATAAACTTTCTAATTTTTTTATAATCAATCCAACATGGAGCTGTGATCTAAAAATTAAAATTTAACCATTATAAAATTTAAATCTCCGATTAAAACATAATCTCAATTTAAAAGAACAAAATTAAAATTCATATAGAATAACTCTAACCTAGTTCAAAGAATTTGAAAGAATTGGTTGAATAAATAAATAAAAGAATTAACATAAAAAAATAAGTAATTAAACAAACAAAATATTTTACAAGAGAATTAGGTCAATCATAGCCATCGAACATCATACCCAATAATATCAATAAACAAGATATCTAGACAATGGAATTCGCGTAAAAATCTAACATTCAATTCACATCTTTCATTAAAATTAAAATCCATATTTCTTAATTTAATTAGGTGAACTTTAGATCGTTAGATTTAAGCAATTAAATTCAAAATCTAACTATTTCATTATGTCCCAATGGAACCTTAGATCTGAATCTAATGAAATCTAAATTCTAACTATTTCATTATATTCAAATAATTAAACAAAGAATAGAAAATTAAAATTAAATCAGATAATCATAAAATAAAATTGTAAATTGGATGTTCCAGGATTCTAAAAGCTTATCTCGGATTTATTAAATTGAAAATATTACACATACCGCAGAAAAATACACCAGAAATAAAATAAAATTTACAAGACTCACATGGAAACTTTGGACTATGCTCTATGTCTTCTGTGTATTCCAAGGTTTAATGTTCTTTTGGCTCCTATCCCATTCGAAATTTACTGTACCTCAACCTCTGTATTTATAGGCTTTGGGTTAGAATGGATGGCTAGGATTTAATCTTGGTTTAGGTGTTGGGTAAAGGGCTAAGATTAAATCATCCTGAATATGGATGGTTCGAATTAAAAGATGAAAATGATTAGGGTTTACATAGGCTTGGTTGAATGGAGTGGCTTGGGGATCAAGCTGCCTTGGGATTCAAGAAATAAATTTGGAATAGATTTGATTGGGATAAGGGATTTTTTATTTTCACATGTGTGGTTTAGGGTTAATGCATGCAATGCATGAATGAATGGATGAGATTAAAAGTTAACATGAATGAATGGTTAGATGAATGGGTGATGACATGGAGGGTTGACTATGTAAAATTCGAATGGATTGAATAGAGATTGAGAAAATCGTGTGTGAGGTGTTCATGATGTGGAAAATTCAAATGGATGGGTTTGGAGTTACTTGGAGTGCAAGTTGGATTAAATCTATGGTTTTATGGACGAATGACTTGAATTAAAAAGGTTTAGATCTAATTTTTCTAAGATGGATGGTTAAGATGGGTTATGTAAAAGGTAAGATTTTATATGGAGGGTTGAGATGCAAAGGTTAATCTAGATGCATGATTAAATGAATGGCCTATATCTAACATGTTAAATGTATGCAATGGATTAAGAAAGGTGGCTCTAGGGATTACTTAATTTTCAGGTATGAGATGAATGGTCTGGATTAAAGATGGTGAAATGGATGGTGTAGATGACAAGGAGAGGGACAAGGATATGGGAATGGACTTAGGGATTTCACAGTGAAATTCGAACATAGGGTATAGGGATTTCACCACTTGAAATTTAAAATATTGAATTAATCTGGACACTCATAATTGGATCCAGATTAATCAATTTACAATAAAAATCCTAAAAGTGATCTGAAATTAACTATTAAAATTCTGGGTCATCCAATTTAAGCACAAATTTTGCAATTTTCCATTGGTTTTTTATTGAGTTCCTGTATTTTCCAAATTTATTTACAGAACTGACAAACAACATTAAATGTACCTAATATATACAAAATTGAAGGCTAACTAGTCCAATAATTAGAGGCAAAATAGTCATTTTCATGTCTCAACACACATATTTACGGACAATACAACACATATCTATAATATAGTCTAACTTTCCAATTTAGATTTTCCAAAACTCTCAAAGGAGATGTTGTGAATCCACACTATAGGTTACTACTCCATTTTAAATTGATGAAAAAGAGTTAGCCAATCAAAACAATCAATAAAAAGAAAATGAAAGTACTCAGTGTTTAGTCTCGTATTTTTCTAGCACATAGGAAAGTATTGAGACTTTGCCCAGAGGGTACAGTACAGAAAGTAAAGTGCTTAGGCCGTTACACATATTGTCTTCTCGAGTAGGTTAATGAAGACGTATTGAGTTAGGCCTAGAGAGAAATGTAAAATGCTCAGGCCACTATTCGTATTGTCTTCTAGATAGGACCATGGAGACATATTGAGTTACACCTAGAAAGTGAAATAAAATAAATCACTCAGTGCTCGATCCCTTTTTACCAACGAGCGGCATTTCCACTGCGCTACAGGTAGAAAGTATCGGCTTGGAAGTGAACACCCAATGCAATAATGTAAACACACAAGTGTTAGAGTCAATATCATTTTTAAACTTAGAATCAGTCTTCTACAAATTAATCAGCATACTTAAAACATAAATCTTAAAATATTAATCCTAAATACATTTCAAAAATCAACTTTCGTTACTTTAGAACCTGCTTTGAAACCTGTCATTGTGGCTTCGGAACTTCCGAGTCTCAGTCCTTTTTACTGATATTTTAACAGATCCTTCGAAACTTAGCTTAGTTCCTTCGGAACTTGGGTCATAACCTTCGGAACCTCCGAGTCAGGCCTCAGAACTTCTGATTTAGGTCTCGGAACTTCTGAGCCTATTCCGAACAGAGACCAGCAGAGGCAGAAAAAATAGTTGGCCTTTGTGTGCTTCGGAACCCCATAGTGGAATTTAGAACCTCCAAAGGCTACACTTCGAAACTTCTGAAGACTAATTCTCGAAACTTCCGAGGTAGTTCCAAGAGTCGTCTTCTTCAGCCTGTCACTTATAGAGTGCATTGACGAGACAATCCATATGAAATACGAATCCAAAAATAGTGGGGTTTCTGGATTTGTTTTTTACATCTATATGGTCAGATATGATCCTCTATCAGTCCTCTATAATTTCGAAATCAATAGACAGTGAACAACTATGAAAAACCTCTGATTTTAAAGGTGAAATCTCCAAAAGACAAGAAAAACCATAGTTTCATTAACTTTGAAAATCATTTTAAAGCTCATTTCGAAACCAAATTTACTTTTGTTTGATCCTAAACTTGTTAAATTAAAAAAATAAAAACAATGTATACCTTCGCTTGAAAATCGGGTTTAGTTTTGGCTTCCTAAAAATCTTCCACTAAAGCAGTTACAGAGAAGTTTTGAACTGGAAGAAGAAGAAACTAAGGAAGAAGAAGCAGTAACAGTAATGTAAAAATTTCTTGAAATCTGGTGTTTACATAGGTTTGAGGGAGGTGGGCTGGTACACTTGCCACTGGTTTGAGAAGATTACACGATCTTCTAAGGCTACGACCGTAGGCTGCATGATTCATCGATGATTCATGTGCACACTGCTACTTCCATTCGTCACCTGCTACGCAAGTGTTTTAAATTTTTATTTATTTATATTTTGGTCCATTTATTCTATTTACATTTAAGTCCTTTCAGTCTATTTCCATTAATTTAAACAAAAAGATATTTAATTAAATAAATCCAACCGATCCAAAACCTCGGGGTTTAAAAATCATGAGTACTATAAAAATTTAGAAAACAATACACCTTGAAAATCAATTGATTTTTTTTAAAAAAAATGTTATTTTAAGTAAACTTCATAAACAACTTGTATTTATTTAAAGGGTATAAATTTTTCATTTTAAAAATCTAAAAACACAAAATGATGAATTTAGACACAAATTAAACACTGGATGTTTTCTTATAATTTTCTGACATCTATAATTATTTAAAATTATTATTTTGTAATATAGGGACCTCTTCAGGTCATAATAGTTAATATTTTTGAAAACCAAAAACATATATAAAAATGTCCTACAAATTCAGCATTTAAAATCACTATCACTGTATATTTTTTTACTAACCAATTATTTCAAACAATACATTACTTATATAATAATATTTATAACAATTTACTAAATTGCCCCTCCAACTTAAATGAGCTGGATCTGTCAGCTACCAAGATCTGATTTGACGAGTCCTCAACTTTTCAAAAAGTCCAATCCAAAATCTTCATAGTTAACAAATTAAAAACACAATTTATTAACATAATTAAACCTAAATTTAAGTCAGGGTATAAAATTACTTGAGTAAATTAAATTGAATTCAAACAAATTAAACTAAAATTTAAAACAACAAACTTAGCACGAATGTAACAAAGAGACTCTTCTCTTTACATTGAATTAACGGAACTCAATTGAACTAAATTAATCTGTTGTACATGGTCCACCATGCACTACTCTTTAAATGTAGTTTTGGCTAAATAAATAAATAAATCCTACTAAATCCTAGTTTGTCCTAACTAAAACTCATCGAATTACATGCTGCCATGTGGAATTTTTACATCATAATTAAAGAACATAAAAATTACATCAGATTCTAATCAAATTTTGGAAAAATTAGAGACTGCAATTTTCTGAAAATTCTATCCAAAATCAGCTTGAGCGAACTTGAGGAAGATTGGATTTGCTTGATCTTCATGATTTACATTGAATACTCTCCAAATTAAGCATGATTTGCATCCAAGAGGAGTGGGCGAATTCTGTTGCTCTCTCTTTGTTGATCTAATTTTATTTTGACTTCTAAATGGAAAAGAGGTGGAATAAATAGGTGGAATGAATTCTCGTTAGATTTCCTTGCAGTCAGAAATGGGCCCCTTACATTTATTTGAGCTAAAATTTATGGAATGAAGACCTAACCTATTATACTGGCGTATGGGCTAATAAACTGGACAATTTGGGCATTAGCGAAAGTCATTTCGGACCCCTTTTGACAGCTACAAAATTGCATATGAATTAGACCAATGTCAGTTATTTTCGAATCTTTGGTCCATTTCCTTCGTGAAATTAAATTAAATTTGTTGCATGATTTTTAAATTGATGTCCGCAACTAATATCCTAACCTAAAATGCATGCAATGTCTAAAATACCCTCAATTTTTTGAAAGAAAATAAATGGCAATAAAATAATATGCTCCATACTGTTGTAGGTAAATTGGCAGGTACATGGTACCGACATAAATGGAACAAACAGTCCATTAAAGGCACGTTAATTACCTGATTGAGGCTGATATGTATTTATAACTGAAAATAACGTATAGATTTCAATTGATTAGACCGTAGACACAAATATGACCCATTAATTGGCCCATGTTGGCGGTCAAAACCCTCCAAGAATGCCTCTGCGACCAATGGAGTGTCTTCTTGCTTCGCCTCAGTTATTAGTTCATGACATAATAGTTCACAAAGGATAATTTCAACACATTATTTTGCACACTGTATTTTTTATTGTACCTAATTCTACAAATCCTTTTGTTGAAATCTAGATTAGTAAGAGAAGGGATTCACTGTCCACATTTTTATAGTTTTTTATTTATATTCTTATGATTTTTTTTAAGATGAGCTATATGACTAAATTGGGGAAATGGTCTAAATGGGTTCAGGTTTTGGTTGTTAAAATGGATTGACCCATTTAATTAATTAAATGGGTAATAAGTGTAGATAGATGACCCCATTTTTTAGAAGTGTGGGTTTAGGAGAGATTACTCATTTCACAGATGGCTAGATAATGGGTGGATGGATTGATTTGACATGAATGCAACCCAACCTGATCTAACCCATTTCCATGTCTAATGTAGGTGGAGAGAGTGGATTGGATAGATGGGTTAAGCTGTTTCATTAAATGGGTACTTGGGTTTGGATAGATGTATTATTTATTTTTAAAGGGATATAGGTTTAGGGGAAGTGACTTGTTTAAGAAATTGATGGGTAGTGAGTAGAGGGATTTGAAATAGATTCAGTGTTGCCATGCCAGCATGCACTTCTGTGCTACCATGGCATTTTTCCCTAAAAACTTAAGACACATGATAATGTATGGAGTTCATAAACCATCATTTGAAGTATTTTTTGTTAGATCTAATTAAATAAAGAATTTATTTTTAAAAATACTTAAATGATATAAGGTCACAGAAATGGATTGTTAAATCTAGACATAGATTTCAATGTCCATTTCAAGGTATAGGTTGTCTAAATAGGCAGTCAACCGCTGAAAATGGCAGCATATCAAATTCAAATACAAACGCCAATTCAAATTAGTAAGATAAATGGTTTCCACGATGATAGTAAAATCGATATAGAAAAAAATTGCCGTTCAACACCAAATGCAATATATATAGTTATATACAGAGACTTAATAATTAAGTATCTCATAGTTTAGAAAGGAAGCACACTTAAGTGCACCCATTTGCTAATCTATTGTTGGGTAGCACACTCGAGTGCAACCAGTAAATACATGAATACTTAGATGGTCCTTACAATTAACGCCAGCATTCCTTGCAAGGGTTTCATAGGCTAAATGGGATTCATTTTCTCCTCCATCTTTTCCTTCTTCCAACAATCACCACTGTCATATACAACATCAAGACTGTACAAGACTGCAATCATTGTAACTGAGAAAAAGAAAACCAGAAACGGTCCAAAGATCCAAAGGAGAAGAGGAACCGCCAAGTAGAACAACCTGTTTCCCGCAATGTTGAGTATGAATCCCTTCTCCAGTAGTCTAGACACATAGTCTGAGCTTACGATGAATCCATTGTCGTCAGCTGGGATATTAATGAGGAAGTTCACCTGGTTTACAAACCTTATGGACAGGGAGTGGCAGAGAAAGGCTGAGAGGAAGATTAAGAGGACGATGACGTATTTCAAGGCCAACATTAACTCACTCTGTGCTCCATAGATTCCATTGTTCAGTGGCTTCTTAACACTGTGGGTGCTACTGGTGATGGCTGCCAACCCGGAACATATGAGGATTGACGTGGTGGCCATTAGGGTCGCACCTATTATCGAATTGCGAAGCGTCTGCACTGCCAAGATATTCTTCTTGTCAATGTCCTGCGTCCACAACATGATATGGACATGATCCTTCCCTTCTTTCATAGTTGGCAGCTATTTTTTTTTTTTTTAAATAACATCAATATCCCTACTCCATATTCGAAATAACACTAATCCCACAAATACACAAAAATTTTCACAAGTCTCATCTATGGGATAAGTCTGGAAAAAGTCACAACTACTTAAAGACCATATATCTGTCTTCCCCACGATTTCTCACACATAAATTAAAAAAATAAAATTTCACACATGATTTTATGGAAACCGCATCAAGAGAAGTCACATATATTTATCAAACTCAGTAGTAACCTAAAAGTAAATATTCTACTCTATAATCTATATGCAAATAAGAAATGAGAACTATAAAAATACTAAAATATGTCTTTTTCAAATTTATATATATTTAAGTTATAGTGTATATGCATATATGTAGGTATATATTATCTATAGATTAATATTAGACCAAAGTGGTTCTCATACAAAGTGTAAATAATTCAAAGTCCTCAAAATTGTGAGACCTTGAAAAATATGATTTCTAAGCCTAAATTGTGCAGTGGGTCAATAACGACCAATATTCATTTGAAGGGCTAACTCATAATCCTTTTCAATCACGTGGATCTAGATGTATATACATTTAAATAAGAAAATATTTGTAATTTATAATTATGATTACGTTAAGAGTTTAGATAATTAACTAACAAATAACCAAGGACGAGAAGTATTAAAAAAAAAAAAGAAGTTGTGTTGAGACGAATTGTGTTGATTCATGTTTTGTTTGATTAAATGGACATTTGTAATAATTGAACTGAATTATGTACATAATTGACATATGAAGTGCTTTATTTGAAATTTACTAATCAAAACTTAAGAGATTTTTATGTTAATTTTTTTTACCATCTACCAACTATAAGGTAGAGAACTCATTCTTTTAATAGCGAATATAATGGAAAATACGTATTAGAGTGGAAAACATAGTCATTTTAGAAAATAGAGAATATAATTTAGTGTTTTTTATATATTATTATATTAGATATACAAGATATCATATTTGCTGCAACTAATATGACATCTTCCAATAAAAGGTCACACATCTAATGTGCAGACCAATTCATTTCCTTGCTTTTAGTATTAATTTTCTGGTATCCACTTTAAGCGAGAGACTACATGAATATAATATCCAGCAAAAGTAAGTGGTGAAAAAAGGCTAAGCGGTCGGAACAAAGTGGTAGTAAAGCTCGATGTGTTTAGTACGAGCATGAAACACTGGATTAGCCGTCATTTATGTGGCACTGGGATTATCATAATAGAAAAGGGTCGGACAAAGAAGGAAGAAATTGAGTTCCCACAGAAGATTATGTATCCAGATAGTGTCTGCACAAGTATATGCAAGTGGTCTCTATTCGGCTTTTGCATTAGATCGAGAGACTGTTGCCTGTTTCTTTACACACCAAGAGATTATACAATATCCAATGGTGGAACAATAGCTATCGGGATAGTCTACCCAATCAGCATCAGAGTAGGCAATCGGGTGTAAAGGTTGACTCGTACGCCTGATAGGGACGCCATGACCAAAAGACCCTGTGAGGTAGTGAAGAAAGCACTTAACAACCTCCAAATGAGATGTCTGTGGTTGACTCATAAATTGCAAAACAATGTGAATATCATAAGCAATATATGGACGGGTAAGCGTGAGGTACTGGAGAGTACCTATGAGATGTCGATACTCCGTAGGATCAGACACCAAATCACCAATAGCAAGAGATAATTGTGCCTTATTAGCAATGGGTATAGAACAAGGTTTACTATCAATGAGCTTACTTCGCCGAAAGATCTCTGCATCAACTATCCTTTCAATGTTGAATTTGGCAAACGACTCATATGGCTTAAAAGGCATGAGAATGGGTGCCTCATCATCCTCTTCTTCTTCCTCCTCTTATACTTCATTACCTTCTTCTCTTTCTTCATTCTCCTCTTCTTGATCAACTTGATCCCTCCTTGATTTTCTACTTGGACATCCTCATCTTTTCCTTCATCATCATCAATACTCTCACAATCTCCTCTTATTCCTCTGAATCTTCTTCTTTCAGAGTCAACTTCAGGTTGGGTAGAAAGCAGGGCCAGCTAGACACAACTTAAGGTCTAAAGCAAAAAAATTAAATGGGGCCTTCTTTGTTAATTCATCATATTTTAATTCTGTTAAATAGATTAATTATTCATTTGTTAAATCTTCATTCAAATTACTTGTTAAATTTTGTATATTACCAATAACAAATTTATCAAGAGCCCTTTTTTGAGATTGAACTAGTTTTTTTTATTATTCTCTTTCTTTGAAGTTTTTGAAATCCAAATTCACATTTTCTAGTAGACATTATGATTAAAAGGTAATTATAAATAAGAAAAAAAAACCTTTAAGATTAAAGAATAATTAAAATGAACAAAAATTGAAAGGTTAAAGAACAATAGAATCTGGCACTGTGAAAATAAGAGAATTGATGAATGGTTGCAATATCCTTTATTATTCTACCAAGTCATCAAGGATCTTTAAATTAAAAGTCATAACTTGCTCTGCATGATATGCAGAGAGGAAATATAATGTCAGACTTCAAGAATAAGAGAGAGGATAAGAATTGTAAAGTATGAAATAAAAGCAACATAAATCTCAATTCAGACTTATAAAAGGTCTTTATCATTACAATTTCCAAATTATCATTTGTTTTTTAATTAAATCAAAATAAAAAGGTTTTGTCAAATGAAGTCTGAAAGCCTTACTGTAATCAAAAGAAACCCAGGGGTGGGCGCTGTTTGCAGAGAGAAATTGTCTGACCTTTTTTTTTTAAAGTTTGAAAACCCCAAAAGGGGTGGCGTTGGAGACTTGGAGTGCCCAAAAGCCCTCCAACGCCCATTTCAGAGAGCTCTCTCTGATCCTTTTTTTTTGAAAAAAAACTCAAACACCCAAATGTAAGGAGATGGCTGCCTGAATTCTAGACATTGGGGTTTGTATACGAATCATTGAGTGGAGAGAGCTCTGCTCTCTTCCTTCCTCATTCTTAATTTTTAAGAAATAACATAAATAACTATAATAAAAGAATGTAATAAAACCAATTTTTTAAATCAACCCATTTACAAAATACTAAACTAACAAATTAATTTAAAGAAAAGTTAACCGGAGAATGAAATAGAAGAAAAAGTGCAGATGGTTGATTTCCAAGCTCGCCAGGAGAAGGAGATTAGAGGCAGAGCCGAGATTTGGGCCTCGAAATTAGGGGTTCTTTGGTAACTTATAAAGGTCGTTTAATACATGGGCCTTAAGCGCCCACTTTTATTGCTTAAGGATAGAGTCGGCCCTGGTAGAAGGGATAGGTTCTTTAATTATCAATCCCCTTTCAGGCCTTCTACTAAGAAGCTTAGGAGGTCTCTCCATGGGAATATTGGAAGGAACTTCTTCATAAGGAGTAGAGGTAGGGGTTGTGGATGCCTTTCTAGTGGTCATGAACCTCTTTCTCGGACCTCTAAGACTTTGAGAAGAAAGGGTTTCCTCAAGAGCAAGAAGAGATGGCCTAGTGTCTCTAGAAATTTCCTTTCATTTACAGGTCTTAGGCCTCTTGGGAGGAGGAGAGGATGCTTCTGGGTTCTCCTCAGTTGCAGGAGTCGTATAGTTATTGGGAAGCTTAACTCTAGGCATATTTCTTGATTTTCAAACAAATATCAAGGAAAAAAATGAAATGGGGAGAGTTTGGAGGCTTACCCTAACAGAAGATCTCACAAATTCATGAGAGAGGAGGCCACTGATGATGGAGGAAGCTTTTCCTCGTTGTTTTCGGCCGAGAAATCAGTCGAAGATGGAGTATTAGAAGCCTAGGGCACGATCATTCGTGGGTTTTCAGAGGAAAGGGGCGAACATGATCGAATGAGCAAGGAGGGAATGGGTTTCCATTTGCGTAAGGCTTTTAACTTAAAAGACCCATCTGAACACGGACGAGACATCGTCTTGACGATCGGTCGTCTCGCCGATCTATCGTCATCTAGCAATACATTGCTAAATAGATACAGATTTTCCTTTTAAAATCCAATTTTGTTTTGAAACACTCCTCTTTGATTTTCAACAACATACATGCCATACACAAGTCATATTTATCATGATGAAACATAATTATGCCATAAAAACATCTTGCAGTTGATCAAACAAAAAATCACATGTTCAAGCTTATCACATTGATGAAAACCATGCAAGAACAAGTTAACATCCCATACCACATGCAATAAGCAAACAAGCATCCATGTTTAGCATATCGTAACTGAAATGTGAGGCTTGGGGAGTGGTTATCCATAGTATGTGTGGTTTTCCAAGTAAGAGTAGTGTTATAGTCAGGAAAAACATAGTCTAAGCTTGTAGTCACCCATTTTTCTTTCATGTCATGCACTTGAGCTATTTGAATTCACTTGCATTTAGGGCTCAATGTGCAATGGTTTTAAGATGTGAAGTAAATCTAAAACCAAAGCAACACATGAATGATGGTGGTCTATCTCATAGATACCCAAATTGAAGAATTTGGTCTCTCATACACATTTCTTTGAGAGAATCTTGCTTGTCCACACAAGGGATTCTACAACTCCTTCAAGACTTGATCCAGTTGTCTTAACCAGGAGTATTGCCTATGGTGCACCCTCCTTGGAGGTACATGTTTTGGAGGAATAGGTCTTTCAACATTAGACTTAGGTGGGTGCATTTTAACCTTAACATTTGGAGGGTGGTTAAGGGCTTTATCTTGAAGATGTCTTTTCCTAAGGTTGCATTGCAACTTGTAATGTCCAACCTTATGACAATAAAAACATTTCCCCTTTGGGGCTTTTGGCATACTTTCCTTAACAAAGACCATTTGGTTCATAGGTCCATTGGTAGCCAATGAAGCACCAACACTATCACCAAATTTCTTGCCTGAGTTTACTATTCTTTCTAATTTCTCTTCTCCTTGAGTAAACTTATCTTGGAACTTCTCTTTGTATCTTCTAAGTTCCTTTAGTTCATGATGAGCTTTTTAACCTCCTCTTCAAGATTTTTCTTGATGTCCCATAAATTTTCGACATTTTTACAATGAATTTCCATTTCATCTTGAAGAGTTTTTTCACTCTCTTTTAACTTAAAGATTTCATCATTAAAGGTTTTTAAGTTTGAGGTGAGGACAGTGTAATTGGCTAGACAAGTTTGAGTTTTCAATTTTAGTCTTATCTAGTTTCTTAGCCAATTTTTAACTCTCAAGATACAAAGCATCGTAGGATTCTTGAAGATCATCATCTTCACTCTCATCCCCCGTTTCAATTGTAGGTGCTTCCGGGTCACCAGCAATGGAGGCTATGAAACCTTTATGTGTTTTAACATTTTCTTGAGTTTCCTCTTCTGAATCACTCTCTGATTCAGATGTGTCCTCATATGTCACATTCATAGCCTTTTTAGGTTTCTCCGAAGGACATACATTTGCATAGTGTCCTTGGCCACCACAATTGAAACATGCTTGTTCCTTGGACTTCTTTTCTTTCTCTCTATGAGGTTCATGACTTTTTGAAGGTTTTCACTTGTTTCTCACTTTCTAAATTTTCTCATCTTATTCATTTTAAAAAAAATTCAAATACTTTTTAGCAAGTAGGGCCATTTCTTCACTTGGGTCTTCTTCCAATTCTTATTCTTTTTCTTTAATTATTGGAAGTTTGATGGAGATTTCAAGGAAATGAGCTTTTCCTTGGGTGGTTAAAGGTTCAACTCAAAGGTTTGTAGAGAGGCAACCAAATCGTCAATGTTCATTTGGGCAACATTCCGAGATTCCTCAATTGCCACCTTCTTAGATTCAAATCTTTTGGGTAAGATTTCTCAAATTTTTTGTGCACATTTTCTCATCGGGAATTATATCACTAAGATAGAGTTAACAATATCACTAACTCTAGAATAGAAGTCCATGAAGGATTCTTCTTCATGCATTTTCAAGCTATCAAATTTAGCTTCTAACAATTGAAATTTAGACCTCTTCACAACAGAGGTACCTTCGTAGATTCTCTCAAGAATTTCCATAGCTTCTTGTGCGATCTCATACATCATGATTCTCTCATATTCATTAGGTGATAAAGCACAATTCAAAGCATTAAGAGCTTTACCATTAGCGGTGTACATGGCTTTTTCATTGTTGTCCATGTGGAGAATTCATGTGGCTCAAAAGTCTTGGAACTAGTGGCAACATCCGTTTTCTCAACCACAGGGTCTTTCCAACCTTGTATTACCGACTCCCATACTTTTTTTCATCATTGCTTTCCAAGAAGCATAATTTGATCCATCCAGTATGGTGGTTTAGAAATGGCATGAATTTCTCCCATACACATGATTCTATCACTTGGATCACTAGGATGCTTAAAAACTTAAAATGAACACGGGGCTCTGATACCAATTAAAAGTTTCCTTGTGCTAGATCACGATTATCTCTAGAGGAGGGGGGTTGGGGGTGAATGGATAATCTTCAAATTAGAGGCCTTTTAAAATTTTCTTGATTAACATTAATGAATAGTACGGAATTAACAATATTAATCAAGTGAGGTGTGTGTGAACAAGATATAGCTCAAATAACAAATTTCTTACAATTAGCTCTAACACCATGAACACCCGATATAGAGTGGTTCGGAGTAAATCCCTCCTACATCCACTGATGGACTCACCCAACCTTGGGCTATCCCAAATTCACTAAGTGGGGAATTACACCCTCACAAATAGAATAGGACTTCCATCTAACTCAATTGATTGGGAATTTCACCCAGATTCCCAGATTTTGAAAGGTTCGACCTTCCCGGTCTAATCTTTATCCCTCTATTTTTTGTAGTGCTTCAAGCATTTGCTTTAATCCGCTTCACAAGATGATTTTAAAGTAAATCAAACTAAGAAGAACTTGCCTTTGAAGCTTTGCAAATGTGATGATGTGCTTCTTGAAGAATCTCCCCCAATGTGATCTCGTTCGTAGATGTAGATGCACTGAGTGTTGAGCAATCAAAATCCTTGGGAGGGTATCTAGGAAATTGGAGGTTCAATGTTTATCCTAGAAAATGGTTTTTCATTCTCTCTTAATCTTAATCAAATTAAGATTGGATACTTGAATGATTTGCAAGCGTAATGCCAAGAGAGAATAACCATTGATTTTCCTTTGGTGTTTGAGAGTTTAACACTGGTAGATGCAGATCATTAATGCTCTCTAAGGTCTCCTTAACTATCCAAACAGTGGAGTATTTATAGAGGCAAAAAGAATTTTTCGAAACACAGTAACACACTATTGATCCTGTACTGGCTATTGATCGTCCTTGTTTGAAATTTCTTTCCACCAACCCGACCATTGAGCATTAAATGCACAATAACGGCACAAAAATGGCCACACGCTATTCATCGTGCCACACAATTGAATGTGCTCTCTGTGTGTCGATTGGTCGTGGTCAGACGATAGTATCGGTCTGAGACAAACCCATTTTAACAATGTTCCTTATCTAGAACAATGAGATTATTTTGTCGATTGATCGTACTCCCGATATATCGGCCATGTCCTAGACGATCTGTCATGCGACCGATTGATCGTGATATGTTCCTCACTGAAGATCGCCAACCAACGATTGTATCGTCCTGAGGCAAACCTATATTAACCAGGTTTTTCCAGACCATAGTTTTGATTAAGTTTAGATGATTGATCGTATACCTGATTGATTGGCCCTGTCCTAGCGATAGATCGTGACCACGATTGTATCGTCTTGAGACAACAATTGTTTAACAGTCCATTCCACACTAGAACATTCATTTTTCCAGACGACTGATTGCTATACCACAATAGTATCGTCCATTGTCCTTGCGATAGATCGTTGACACGATGTGTCGCCATGACAATAAAATCAATGGTTTCATCATTCCGTCCATGTTCTGATTTTGCTATTAAACACTCACTAGGCTTTGTTAATTAATCAAATGTGATATCTAAGCCTGGGTATGGTCATCCTAAGATGTGGGGTCCACCCTAAAGTCATCTAAGGCAAATTACCTTCAGTGATTGCCATACACATATTGATCCGTTGAATCTTCAATCTTGAACTAGATTAAACCAACACTTGAGTCTTAATTCTTGAGCTTCAACCTTCAAGGCAATACTTCACATAAGTCACGGAATTGACAAATAGGTGACTCGGCAAATCGAGGAACTAACATAGACTTCTGACCCTTTTCCTAAACTGGTTTTCACCGTTCAAATGCTATTTCATACCACACCAGATTATTTGTCTCTTCGTACTTTCAATTGTGCATGATACACGTATGCGGATCCAAGTCAAGGATGGCAATTTTAAATCAAAAAGGCATGCAGATTTTGCTACTCGACATCCATTTCCACATGCATTTACATCTTTGTTCATCTTTTCTGACATCAAGCCCACTTTTTACATTCAGGTGGTACGTTCATCGGAGTGATGACACGCCATGAATGAAGAATTCAATGCTCTCCTTCACCAATATACCTGGTCTATTGTTTCACCACAATCCAGTATAAGCATCGTTGGCTGTAAATGGGTTTCCAAAACAAACATCGCTCCAATGGTAGTATTGAACTTTACAAAGCACGTCTAGTTACAAAGGGCTTTCATCAGCAAGCTCATACTGACTACGATGAGACCTTCAACCCTGTAGTCAAACTAACATGTATCTGCACTATACTGAGTCTTGTTGTCTTTTCTGCATGGTGCCTTCATCAATTAGACATCAAGCATGATTTCGTCCATGGCTCTCTCACTGAAGAAGTATACATGACTCAATTGCCAAGATTTGTTGATCCTCGTCACTCTCATCATATTTGCAAACTCCACAAAGCCATCTATGACTTAAAATAAGCACCTAAGGCATCGTTTCAAAGGTTCAGCTCATTCCTCATATTTTACGGGTTTGTTCAAAGCAAAGCAAACAACTACATATTCACAGAACCTAGGCTATTATGGTTCTTCTGACATAGTCGTGACAGGGACTACCTTGTCTCACTCACATTCTTTCATCCATAGATTAGGTACGGAATTTGAGATTAAGGACCATGGCAACCGTCATTATTTCTTGGGCCTTAAAGTTGTTCATCTACCATGAGGGCAGCAGGTTGGCTAAAATTACTTAAATGGGGTGAGGCGATACACCCAAGAGTAGCCAAGCGGATGCTCTGCTCCATCAAAAGCCATGAAAATGAAAATTGGTTCTACATCTACCTTCAGAATGCAGAGCCTGTAGTGGTGAACCCTCAGTTGATTTCTGAATTGATTGGCATTCCCATCTTCAAGAATGGATATCTACCTGTTGTCCCTGACAAATTTGTAATGAAGGACATTAACAAGTATGTCAACAAATTCTGTGGCAAGAGGAAGCAAGTGGAATGGAAAAAAGAAATTTGGTTGAAGGGTAAAGACATGCTCCCTGAGTATAGGATCTTGCACTTATTTTTTTTGTGCAAATGTGTACCCTCGACATGGAAACAAAGGAGATCTAAATCAGTTCATGCTTATTCACATGTATGTTGTAGTGACTGGAAAGAAGTTTTGCCTTCCTACCTTCATGTGCAAGACCATTGTCAAGTATGTGGATTCAGCGATGTCCAGTCATCCTCCCTTTCAGTATCTCATGTACAGATTAATGCATTTTGGAGTGAAACCCTCCAAGGGAGATATGCCCAAGTCAGTAAGGCCTCTCAATGCTACTGTTGTTAGGAAGTCTCTTGGAAAAGACTTGTATGAAAGACTTATTGGCATAGCATCCACCTCTGCTCAACCCTCCTTCTCTTTGGTTCTTGTGGTGGAAGAAGAAGCAGCTGAAGAAGAAGATGAACCAGATCTTGACTCCTGCAATCAAAGGGTTATTGAGGAGGGTCTGGAAGCCCTCTCCAGACATTAGGATGCACGATTGACCTCGATGGAGAGACATCATAGTGAGAGACTCTCTGCCTTGGAAGGAAACTTTGAAGCTTTGGCAAGCTTTGTGAAGGAACCCTTTAGAGTATCCTCTCCGCCATCTCCTCCAGGAAAGACGATTCTGTCCCTCCCCGTCGATCACCTGCTCCACCTCCTCCTCCAGCTGGCACATCTTGGCATTATTTTTCATACAACACAGTGCAAGAAAGTGCAAGAGCATCCAGTTCATATTTGTGAACCTCGAGTGGAAGACATACAACACAGTGGCACAAAGGTCAAGGCTATCGTTGAGTTTGTGTTTTGTGATGTTTATCCCATGTAAACATTGGGCGAGTTTAGACCTTATGTTGATCTAATGTAGGACGAACACATGAACTAGTTGACTACACCCAGTATCCCACCAGTGTTAGCAGTTTATGATGGTACAACAGATTCAGGTGCAACAGAGGGATGTATCCGTTAGTTTGAGGCAAGTTCAATCCTAAAGCAAGAACTTAAGACACCCAACTACCATCTTGAGCCACAGTCCAGTGACTAGCAACTAGAAGATGCTACAGACAGAGGCACAAAGATTGGTCCGTACAGGTTCGTACATTGGGGATAGATGACCGGCATCTTGTGGACTCAAACCACACCATCCAGCCATATGTTGACCCTATTTGAGAAGGTTATGTGAGAAAGTCCTCCGCACCTACTGGCAGTCACTATTGATCAGCGTCGAGCTGACATCTCATGAAGCATCAACTCCAAAGCGATTGGTTACATCGCACCATGTAGTATCGTGGAGGCACGAGAGAGCCTGCTTATGGTGCGACCGCACCCTTCATTGATGAACCTTCTAAACTGGAGCATGAGTTTTCTTCGGGAGCGGGAGTATGATGAAGGCATCTTCAAGTGTGATAGAAACTTTAATTTTGATCCAAGCGAACTCATTAGAAAATTACTAGGTTCGGGCCCCAAGTCGACCGATGAGAATTTTATTTTCGATTCCAGTGGGTGCATGAGCATTCGACAAAATGCGGGCTCCGAGTTGAATGATTTGATGTAATGGACCAATATATGGGTCGAAGATAATTGGGAGCAAATGAGCCCAAAAAGACAAAACCCAACAAGCCACAACTCAGCCCCACTTGTGCATAACAGGCCCACACTTGTGAAACCCAAGCTTGGGCGTGAATCAACTCTGATTGGTTCATCATACAGCAGTCAAGAATTCCAACGTGTTTTGTAGTCTTGATTTTTGAGACTAGTTGTTATTTTTGGAATTCTAGAATTACTCAGTGGTTGTAATTAGTAGTTTGCTTTATTTACACTTAGGTAGTTGTTTTCAATTAGGACTGTGTTATTTTGGGTATTCAAAGGAGGGCCGGCTCCTTCTTTTTTAATCAGTAGTTTTTCTTATTTAAGCATTATAGTAAGCCAGATTTGGTAGAGAGATTTTGATTAATAAAAATTGAGTTTATTTTTTAAAAACAAACCTTGGTGGTTCGTTTGTGAAACTGATTACTGCACAAGTGCAGAATCCATTGAGAAACACTACTGCAAGACGTTGCAGAATTTCTTCCAATTCCAGACTAAGTCTTGGTGTGGTGTCGCTTGACATCTATTGACAACCAGGCAGCTATTGCCTGCTAGAGGCCCAGCTTTGGGAGATCGTTTTCTCAAAATGATAGGCTGCAGATCTTCTGTAGTTCAGCCCCTTGGTCGGCCCAAGACCAAATTAAGATCAGGCTTATTTGCGTGCAACCCAAGTGTTGTATTCCGATCGACGATATCAAATTTGTCAGGCTAGTTTGTATTCAGTCAATTGTAGAGAGAGAGGGTTATTATCAAGATTCCATGTAGTATTCGGGTTTCGACAGTTTATCCATCTTAGCCTACATCAGTTATGGTAGAGGTTTCAGCATTGGAGAGGAACAGAGGAGGACATGGATGAGACCCATCAATAAAACGACTATAGTTTTGTTCGATAAGAAATGACTTTATCTGGCGTATTTTTTCTTTTAATTTTATAGAGACAAGGTTGAGATTTTATGGATAGTGAGAATAGTGGCTAAAGCGGAGTCCATAGTAGCAAAACCGGAAGGTTAGGCCAAGGGTCTGTCAAACATTGCAACAAGGACGGTGAACGGGAAACGACTCCGTCGTTAAGCTAGTGGGTTGTCTTTGAGGGAAGACATTAAACATTGCAACAGGGACAGTGAAAGTGCAATAAATTTAGTCTTTGTGCAGATAATCCAGAAGCTGGGCCAAGACGCCCTTATAGAAGCTTCGTTGGTGATAGTGGTGAAGAAGTAACAAGCTGAGGCGACGAAGAAGAAAGTCGATCATAGGTTACTACGCAAACACACAACCAAGGCGCTAGATCCAGACAACAGACGATGAACATGGGCAGAGATAGGGACATGATCCAGGCAGCGAACGCGATGATCATAGTGAAAGATCTCAATCAGGGTTCGATCGGTTAAGAAAGTCTTTTGTTGAGATTCCCGTTGTATAGAAGAAGGCACAACAATGGTAGACGATCGTTCCGGGAAATTGAGGAAAGAGTTGTAGAGTTCTTCGGTCCAGGAAAAGGAGATCTCGTCTGAGAGAGGTCTCATCCTCGATTGAGGAAGAGGAGACGAGACATGTAGAAATCTCGTCAGAGAGAGAGAGAGAGATAATCTCACTATAGAAGATTGCATCGGAGAAGTTGAGCAAGGAAGGGTGTTGCGACTGAAATAGGGACGAGAGAGAGACTGTACGCTCATGTGAGAAAGAAAGAATCTTCTATCATCAGTGACGATCTATGTAGAAGGGTTGGGGAAGAGGGAACGTGAGGCTCAGAGGAGAGGGTTGAGTTCTGGGACGGGAGGGAAAGGGGAAGATCACTAACCCAATGTTAGATCATCTGCCTTTGATAACATGTAGAATTTGGAAAAAATGACTTGATATTTCTATATAATTAATATCCATATATAGAGGTTTCAATTCTTAAAAGAAGAAAAATAATCAATCTAATAAATTTACAATCTCATGATTAGGGAAGCTAACTAAGAAAATTTACACTAATAAAAGGTTGTTGGTGATGAGTCAATCGAGTAAAGACTTTCATTTAATAGTGAGAAATATGAAGAGCCTTCTCGAAAATAAAATGAAAGAATAGATTATATTAACATATGTCAGCATCATCTATACTAAAAACTAACAGATATAGAAAGTAGATGAAAGACCCGAAGTACATACTATATCTCTTGTGTGAAAATAGATTCCAAATCTCCAAAAATAACATTTGTGTTATCCAAACAGAAAAAAAAAAAATTATAGGTAATCCTGACTCGAGCAATCACACATCACAGGACAGTTCAATGGTGAAGAGAAGTGTCGAGGGTCACTTTGCAGTCACAGAATTGTGGAACCTTGTTCGCTTCTTTTGAAAAATTGTGAAAGGCTCACATGGAAGAAGTCACAGAATCACTAAACTCATAGTAGCTCTTTGAGTTATTGTTTGATATTTCATATAAAACAATGTTGTAATTATTATTCTCTCCATCTCATTTTAGTTGTCTCATTTTAAAAATTTGATTATTTTAAGGGAGGGCTCTTAAAAGGCTTATGAACTTCTCTCCTACAATAGATAGATAGAGAGAGAGAATCAAAATGGCTTATCAGACAATTATTTTGGGACAGTCCCAAAATGCATATTAGAAAACTAAATTGAGACAGATGAAGTATTATTTTACAAGAGTGTGTGGTATTGCCAATGGCATAACATGACTCAGTATAAAAGACATGGATCTCATTCAAATGAATGATCTACAATTGAGTTCGGGCCAAATTTGATCTATGATTGAATGAGAAGAACTTAAACATGGATTAGACAATTGTTAGTGCCACGGCTTGTCGAGTTCCTAAGTTTGTCAATTTCATAACTCGGGAAGAAGCACTTGCTAGAAGCTTGAAGACTGAAGATGATCAAGATTGAAGGTCATACTCCACCGGATTGAAGCTCATCGTTATGGCAATCACAAAACAGGAAAAACAACCATAGATGAGTTTAGGTGGTACCCACACCTTAGAGAGGACCTTTCCTAGGCTTAGTTGAACAAATATTAAAATCATAAAAAACCTAGAGAGGAAGCTTGATAGTGAATTGGAACCCAACTCGGAAATATGTATTTGTTTCACGGTCAGCTCGACAAGTCGTTCTAACCGACCCCTCTATGGAGACAGGATCGACCCATCGTGGTCAAAGACTGGTCGACCAGATTGACAAAGGTTCTGGATCATAGAACTGTCATTCTGAATATGCCTCTGATCGAGAGTCTCGTATGCACTGACCCCGCGGTGAAAGACTGAAACGACCCATCATGATCAACGATTCTTTGATAAAGATTTATGAGTTCTGGAACTTATAACACAAATGGGTTTTCGAGAAAATAGACATATCAGTAGCTCAAGACCGATCGAGAGTATTAGGACCGACCCCTCAGTAAAGGGTGACAGGTCGGTCTTGGTAAGACTAGTTTTTGGAAATGAAACTCTATCAGCATGGTGCTTCCCCAGATCGAGCCTCTCATATGGACCGACTTATTGGTGCCATAATTGTCGACCCATCGGTGATACGACATGTCGATCAAGAAAGAATTATACCGTTGGGAGTGCATTAATGCGCAACAGTCGAGTTGTTGAACGGTAACATTTCTAGTCATCGACCCTCGGTGCGCCCAACCTGTCGGTATATTACATTTGCTGCAAATGGTTACCGTGTCTATAAATACCAATCTTTGTGCAACCAGTAGGTATCCTTTAGTAAATCGGTTGGTCTCTCATCATAATTAGTGAGCTTAAACAAGGGCCAACAAAAGGATCACTCTCTCTTGTACCTACACTTGGGCAATCTAATACAACCAATCATATGGATTGAGTTTGTGAGAGAGAGGGAAAATGATAATAAATTAGGAAAGTTGTGGTATAACTAGTTTCCTTATCGCCCTGGATTGTGATTGCTTTACGACGGCTATAAGGCAGTGTGTAAGTCCCCACTTAGTGGATTTAGGGATAAATCAAGCTTGAGTTAGTCCTAACAGTGGATGTAGGTTGGCTAACCGAACCACTTTAAATTGATCTTATGGTGTTTGATTTTTGTGTGTTTGTATTTTAGTATTTAAGTACTCTTCTCAACACACATCATTTTGCATGTTGATTATCTTATTTTACGCATTGTATACAAGCATCGATAATCAAGCAATATGTAAAGGGTCATAATCTTAGTGTGATCGTTTAAAAAAATTGTAAACAATCTATCACACTAAACAAATCTCTTGATTAATGTTCCGCTGCACTTAAATCAATCAAGAAATTTGAAAACACCATGGAAACTGGGATTGATCTATTCAGCCCACCCCACTCCACCATCTAGGGTCAATAGTGTTGTTCTAGCACCATGAGAAAGGGACTTTCATTTGGTATTAGAGCCTCGTGCTCTTCATAAAGAATCTAACCATCTAAGTTGATCCGTGCTAGAACAATGGCTGTGAGAGAACGCCATGATATTACCAAACATCCATTTGTGATGAAAAAATGAAATGAAAAATTTTAAATTTTTTTCATCAATAAATGTGTTCGAAAATAGGTGAACAGAAAGTGGTCGGTGCCTATGGAAGAGGTATTGGATAAACCTTGAACTTCCATGACCACTCAGCCCAAAGACCAAAGAGCTTGGACTAGTGATGAAATGACTATGCACTTTAGTCAAAATCTAGTAGCATTCATCAGTACTGTTTCATAATATATCTTTTGAAATATTTGAAAATATATGAAACAACAAAAGAGGGTGAAAGAATCCATAGAACATTGCCTCTTATAGCTCAATGGATGACATCACCTATCATGACCAATGTGTGTGCTGAAAGTATAGGTGATTGCCTAAGTTCATCCATTGAAAAAGTCCAAGTTAAATCTTCTAAAAGAAAAAGTGGATAGAGAAAATGAACTTGATGAATATAATAACCTTCAAGTATCCTTTGTGGCCATGTACCCAAAAAATTTACCTCTCATATTTAGGTTAAACATTGTGGTACAAAATCTGGAAGCTTTGATGTGCAAATTCAAATGGGAAAGCACCTAAGATTAAAACCAGATTTACTAAAGGGTCATCAATGGATTGTGGATTTAGATTCCAAGTCTCACAATGTTATGTTCAAATGTGTAAAGAGCTATCATTGTTAGTATCATATTTGAAACTCGTTTTTGGAATCACTTGTATATCTTACATTCAATCCATGTTCTTATTTGATTATTGGATTGATCTAATGCAAGATATTGGTTGTACATGGAGGTTTGCACTCTAGTATTGGAATATACTTATCTCATTTCATTTCATATGCCATGTGATTTATGCATCTTTAGGAAATGAATGTAGTATGTGCATTACCTCATGTATAGGGTATGTATGGTACACATATACAGTGTCGTTTCATTCCAAGTTCTTAAACATGTGAATCCATTGTGGAATGAAATAAGCTCTATGTCAATTAAATGGATTTTGTTTGGTAGTATTTACCGAAAATGTTGATCAAAATGATCAAATATGCTTAAGTGTAATCCATTTATGTACTAGCTTTTTCAAGGAATTGGAGTATACTTGAAAGAATGGTAAAAGTGACTATCATGTTTTGAGTAATAACATGATAACAGGCACGAGAGCTGTGTGTGTAGCATCATACTTCATTTCCATATGCATAATAACCGTATTCAAAACGGGAAATGAATGTATGATTAATGTGCTTTGTTTTCCAATACTCGCTAGTTTATACATTATGTGGAATGACTTATGTTTATAGACACCTTGCCTTTGCTAAAGCCTGAAAATGCAGCATCACATGACATCACACACCTGGGCAATATGTTTGAATTGGTAAATTAAATGTGCCTAAGGTACTTGGATCGGTTTGGATCTAGGAGAGATTTGTAATCCATGTTTTGTGCCTACCTTTAGAAGGGTGAGTTGAATCTTCAAATGGCATAAAAGCAGTGTGAATGTATGTATCTGCAGTAGCATTGAAAGGTGTATAAGCAAAGTTTGATGAACTATGAACATCACAAACACCCAGTCATCCTTAAAAAACCCAGGTTGAAGGATAGACTAGTCGGAGGAACAGACATGTCGGTTCTGTTAGAAATCAGAACACTGTTGAAAGGGAGGAAATCGGAAGGAGAGATAGATCGATATTTATTGACTTATCGACACAGACCGTTTGTTGGTCACGATCTGTCAATGAGTCAGAAAGAATAAGCTAAAAGGTCTCTTTCTTCTAAAAAGATAGATTAGTTCAAAATCATCGTTCCTCCTCCAGCTAAGCTCTGACGATTTCTTTCCTCTCCTCCCATGCCCTAGATTAGTCGATAGGATCTCCCGGAGTGAAATCTCAATGGAAAACCATAGGATTTTTGTTTCTTTTACTTCAAGAAGCAAGGGTGTCACGGTGTTTGTGAGATTTAGTGTTCGGGTAAACCTTGGTCAGCTCTTCCCAAGCAACCATGTGAAAAAGGGAGACAGCTAAATCTCGATGTTCGACTACCTGAAAAATCCCTGAGTCCAGCTCCTATATCTCAGAAGATCACCTAGATTCGTGCAGGATACTCCAAAATCGAGCTCTGCTCATAAGGGTACTCCTCACAGAAAAATCTCTACCCCTAAAACTGGATCCAGTTGTCGGTATTTTCTCAGGTCTCAATCTGGACAAAACCTGAGACCAAAATAGAAGTGACATCCGTGCTGGACAGTTCTGATGAGGAAGGAGAAGTGAATGTTGAAAATGCAGACACCCCTGTGTCTAACGACACTAACAGCTCGAGTGATTCACCTGAAAGTCAAAAGAGTGGTAAACTTGAACAACCTGTGTCATAACCCCTGATTCGATTTATCTGCAAAATCAAAGATTGAGTCTCTTAAATCGATGTGCATTTGAATGGGCTAGATGACTTCGTGCAAAGATTCACTCAGGTTGTCCATGAGGAACTCTCTGCATTACAACAATCAATCGTTAACCTTTCTCGACAAAAATATCCTTCTCCTCCAGTATCACCTCCTCCGGATGGCTCTGCTTAAGATAGTTTTTCATGTTTTATGCTTTATATTTTGGAAAAACAAGAGTTTCAGTATTAAAACTAAGCATCCATGTTGCCCCTCTCCTAAACCATATGTACTGATTTATATATCAATGAAATGACATGGTTTGGTTTAATGTGTGCTAATACCTTCTATCTCATGTATTTTGTTAACATGGATTTTGTTAAATAGACTAACATGTAGGTTTACTATTGGCATGTAAAGGAGATAGGGATCGAGCTAAGATGCTACACACATTCTTGGAGTTGGGGGACAGCACAAAATATGTGTTAATTAGCTGCCGTCACTGGTCATGACAGTATAAGGAAGACGGTTAATGCAAGCTTGAAAGGAAACTTGGAGAAAAATAAACTTAGAGGCAGCTAAGTTTATGGGGGAGATTATATGGAGAAGCTATAAAATATAGCTTACTCCATGGGGGAAATGACTCAAAGAAGCTAAAGAAGATAGCTTGAAGAATGAGGGAGAAGACTCCAAAAAGGGAAGCTAGGAAATGTAGCTTAACCCCATTGGGAGAACACCTTTAAGACAACACAAATCTTAAAGGGAAGGAAAAAGAAACACAGTAATGCATAAGATAAACATTGGACTATAAGGAAGAATTAAATGAGTTGGAAGAAAAACTCATGAAAGCCCTAGATGCAAGAAGCATGGGGAGTACTTGAACTCGATGTTTGCCTACTAATCTTTATCAATTGTATGACAAAATGGGGGAGAAATTAGTAGAAGCTTTAAGACATCAAAACCAATTATGGGGTATAATTGGTAGAACCTAAGTGCTTGGGTCTCTATAAAGAGAGAGCCAATAGTAGAAGCCAATAGATATAGAAGAATGTCTACACTTAGAGTTTGGAAAATCAAACTCAAAGAAAATTGGGGGAGAAATCTTCTCAACACTGATAGCTTGGATATGCTATGGGCAGTGTTGGCTTCTAGGAGATCATGGTGGTCGGGGAGCTGAATACTAATCTTGTTTAGTCTAGGAATGCATATTTATATTTTGGGACTAACTTCTCTAATGATTTCCTAGTGTTTGTTTTCTTATGTGCTTGGATAGGTAAACATGAAATGAAGCAAGCTGAACAAGAATATGCGAAGTTCATAGTCTTGTTTTCCATTTGAATATGTACATGTAATTGATGTAATATTTTTTATTCAAATGTGATGTAATAAAGGTGGGATTGTAATTTAGTTAGCTTCTATGTTTTGTTATGCAATTGACAAAAGGGGAGATTGTTAGTGCCACGGTTTGCCGAGTCCTTTGTCAATTTCATGACTCGAGAAGAAACACTCGCTAGAAGCTTAAAGACTTAAGATGATCAAGATTGAAGATTATGCTCCACCGGATTGAAGTTCATTGTTATGGCAATCACAAAAAAAGTAAAACGGTCATAAATGAATTTAGATGTTACCCGCACCTTAGAGATGACATTTCCTAGGCTTAGCTGAACAAATAGTAAAATCATAAAAAACCTAGAGAGGAAGCTTGACAGTAAATTGGAACCCAAATTCGAAATATGTATTTGGTTTCACTATCAGCTCGACCAATCGTTCTCACCGACCCCTCCGTGGAGACAGGATTGACCCATCATAGTGAAAGACCGATCGACTAGATTGACAAAGGTTCTGAATAATAGAACTGTCATTCTGGATGTGCCTCTGATTGAGAATCTCGTATGCACCGACCCCTCGGTGAAATACTGAAATGACCCATCGTGGTCAATGACTCTTCGATAAAGATTTATGAGTTCTGTAACTTAGAACTCAAGTGGGCTCTCGAAAAAATATACATATCAGTAGTTCAAGACCGATTGAGAGTACCAGGACTGATCCCTAGGTAAAGGGCGACAGGTTGGTCTTGGTAAGACTAATTTCTGGACATGAAACTCTGTCAGCATAGTATTGCCCCAGACCGAGCCTCTCGTATGGACTAACCTATCGGTGCCATAATTGTCAACCCATCGGCGATGTTGATCGGGAAAGAATTATACTGTTGGGAGTGCATTAATGCACAACGATCGGATTGTTAAACGGTAACATTTCTAGTCACCGACCCCTCGGTGCACCCCACTTGTCGGTACATTACCGTTGTTACAACTGGTTGCAGTAGTCTATAAATACCAGTTTTTCTGCAAATAGTGAGTATCCTTTGGCAAATTGGTTGGACCCTCATCATTATTAGTGAGCTTAACGAAAGGCCAACAAAAGGATCACACTCTCTCTTGTACCTACACTTGGGGAATCTAATACAGCCAATCATATGGATTGAGTTTGTGAAAGAGGAAATGATAATAAACTAGGAAAGATATGGCATAACTAGTTTCCTTGTCGCCTTGGATTGTGATTGTTTTACGACGGGTACAAGGCGGAGCGTCGGCACACATTGGGTGGATCTTGAAGAAGCACACATCAAGAGAAAGAGTTTCAAAGGCAAGTGATTCTGGGTTTTAATTTTGTTTTAAAACATTTGTCCCAAAAGTAGATTAAAGATGATTCGCTTCGGAACCACTATAAAAAACTCTAGAGCGTCGTCTCTGGTACAGTGGTGGGTGAAATTTCCAGGCAAATGGATAGATGGAATTCCTATTCTACATTGGTGGGTGAAATCCCCACCCAATTGAGTGAGGTGGAATTCCTACTCTAATTGTGAGTGTGTAAGTCCTCACTTAGTGGATTTGGGAATAACTTAAGGTTGATTTAGTCCTAACAGTGGATGTAGGTTAGCTAATTGAACTATTTTAAATTGGTCTTATGGTGTTTGATCTTTGTGTGTTTATTTTAGTATTTAAGTATTCTTCTCAACACTCATCACGTTGCATGTTAATTATCTTATTTTACACATTGTACACAAGCATCGATAATCAAGCAATATGTAAAGGGTCATAATCTTAGTGTGATCGTTAAAATAAATTGTAAACAATCTATCACACTAAACAAATCTCTTAATTAATGTTCCGCTGCACTTAAATAAATCAATAAATTTGTAAACACCATGGAAACTAGGATTGACCTATTCAACCCCCCCCCCCCCTCTAGGGCCAATCGTGTTGTTCTAGCACCATGAGAAAGGGACTTTCAATACTTCTATCTATCTTTTTTTCTTGTAGAGATAGGTAGAAGTTGTCTAATCCATGATTAAGTTCTTCTCGTTTAAAAATAGCTCTCAAGAGAAAACATTCTCTTTAGCCTTATGTTTTCCTTTAAATATTTTTCTTATTTGATTTAACTCATAGTAGCTTTTTATTTGATGAATATAAGAAAAATCCATTTTTAACTATGTATTTTATTTAGTTTAAATCAAGTGATTCTAAATATTTAGTGAAATAATTTATTTTTTTAATTCTCAAAGAGACAACTAGTTATTTGATTTTCAAAGGTTAATAGTCTCAATTTATTATAAAATCTTATTTATTTAAATTAAATCACAAAAAACTCATGAATCAACTATTTTGATTCGTGGTCTTATTTATACGATTGTACCTTCATTTTTTTCAAAACTATGAGAGGGTTAGGCGTTGAATTATATATAAACGCATGTGGTTGAGTTAAATTTGTTAGAATATATTAATTTACATGTGTAATTAGGTTTATAAGTTTGGTTTAGATTAGAGTTTGGGTTTAAGTCAAATAGCCCTAGGGTCGGCTAGAGGCTATATATGTGTAATAGACCTCTTTAATTAATACAATTTCTTAGTTCCTAACATGGTATCAACCAAATCATGATTTTAAGTAGAGAGCAAACCACTGATCAAGATTTCCTCTTCTCTCCCTCTGCCCGACGAATCTTGTTGGCAGAGGGAGGGGACATGTAAACAACACTTTTACTCCTCGTATGGCCCTCTCGTTCTACACCGTGAGAACCAGATCTCGACGTTCTTCTTTTGCTCGCAACCAGATAGCCATTATCCTGTTTGGACGCTCAGATTTGCCCCTTATTTCATCGCCTGTGCTAGATCTCTGTTGTGTTGTTGCAGCCCATTTTGTCTCTATTTGTTTGAACCTTGTTTTGCACCCCCAAATCTCAGTTTCAGATCTGCCAAAGGCCGCTTGCAATATGTTGTAGCGTCAGCTCGCTGCTTCCTCCGCCAATCCTTTCAGGCTTTGCCTGACTCAGTCCCTTGCTGTCAAGACCCACCGACGCCTCTCTCTCCGTCCTCATCTACATACTCGATGCCCCTTTGCAACCATCGACCAGAATCTTTTGCTATCGCTGTTTGCCAAACCTCTATTCTTCATCTCCTTGTTGCCCGATGAACCCAACACCGTTGGCCAGATCTATTCGTCGAAGAGCATTGGAAACTCTTTCAGCCCCTTCATCTGCTGTTGCGGGCTTTCGTATGATCTACTCTGAGATCTGAGAAGAAGTGTTGGTGTCGACTCACTGCTGCTCTATCGTCTAAGCACGCTGCTGTTTCCACCTCTATTGTTTGCTTCCGACTAAAGAAAAAAAAAACTTGTATCTCTTTGTTGGGCTTTGCTGCATCTTGTCACTCTTGTTCTATTTCTATTTGCATCATATTTCTCCAAGCTTACCCTTCCTTTTCAACCAACTTGTTTGCCAAGTTTCAGAAAAAAAAAAAAAGGAAGTTTTGATCAGTTTGTCCCTGTGAGTTCAGTTTGTGAGAATGCCCTTGGTTCTTCCCTTTGTTTCTCTTGGTCTCTATCTTCTTCCTGGATCTCAATCAATCTTGATTTGCATACTCTCCTTCGGTTGATTTACATCATCTCCTCAGATTTCGTTTTGAATTTGTTTCTCACTTGTCTTACTCTTGTCACTGGACTTTGACCATTTGCAACCATCCTCTTCTCAACCTCTCCACCACCTTTATAGTCCAGTTTTGCAACTACCTTTGTCTTCCTCTTTCGGCAGATGTGATTTTGCATCGGTACCTTGTTTCTCTCTTTTCCGTCAGATTTAATTTTGCATGGGTATATTTTGTCTCCTCCACTTGCAGCCACATTTTGGAGGATTTGATTTCTTGTTTTCTTTGGAGTTTGTAGCATTCTCGCATTTTAGTGTTTTGTTGGCTTTGGAATTAGCATTTGAAGTGGCATTAGCATTGGTATTGGATCTTGGCAATTGTCTATACGTTTGGACAACAAGTTGGAGTAAGTTCGGCTTCATAGCTTGCAACACTATTGACACGTTGGTTCAGTTTTAACTTCATTGGCACGTTGCTTCAGTTTTGAATTCATCGGCACGTCTTAAGTTGATCTGTTATCGCTTCATCAGATGGTGTCATAGTTATTAGTTTTTATTTTATTCAATAATTGTAAACTCAAAGTGGTAAACCACTTGAGTTTAAGGGAGAATGTTAGAATATATTAGTTTACATGTGTAATTAGGTTTCTAAGTTTGGTTTAGATTAGAGTTTGGGTTTAAGTCAAATAGCCCTAGAGTCGGCTAGAGGCCATATATGTGTACTAGACCTCTTTAATGAATACAATTTCTCAATTCCTAACAAAATTGATCTCTCAAAATGTTTTATTTTGGTGCGATATAATTTATAAAAAATTAGACTCGCATGAAACTGAGTCAAAATATAAAAAGAATCAATTAACAATATTAAAATAGTATATCAAAATAGCAATGGATACACTAAAATTTACCTTCTAGCCTCCACGTTCAATTATTTTTCCTTTTTTAAACTGTTATAGCATATTAAACTATTTATTAAAAAAATATAAGACTAAAAAGAGAAATAACCTTAATTAGATTGAGTTAGACTTTTTAGACATTTCAAAATTTAATAATTTGAACTTATTTTTTTTATCTAAACAATTGTGGTCTTTTTTTTTTTATAACATGGGTATCTCCACCCTACATTGGAGGTGAGGGACTAATCCCACAGATATACGAAACCACCCACAAGCCTCATGTATTAGATAAACTAGGAAGAGTTGAACCCAAGACATCTACTCGAAAATTAGAATTCACTATAAAATTTTCATTATAATCGATATCAATTAAGCCATGTTTTTTCTAGTCTTCAAAACTTTTTTACTTTAGACTTTTAATTTCTTATACCTTGCAAGTATTTGTCTCTCTTGAAAATAATTTTTGGTTGAAATTTCTATGCATTGTTATATGAAACTACAAAATTATTCACACTTATTTTGGCATCTATCCTTATTATTGTACAATCAAAGTTTAAATAAACAAGAAAAGTTTAAAAGTTAAAAGAATATTTTGAAACTATTAAATTTTGGAATGTCCAAAAAATATTGTTTAATTGGTTTCATTAATGTGATTTTCAATATTTTTTCATACTAAAATGTGAACGTTCTGGGCAAATGTAAAATAGGCTATAGAATTTAAGAATTATGAAATAATTTAAACTGAAATTTCAAAATTATGTCTTGATTGACCTATTAAAAAACAAAGAGCACATTATTTGAAGAATTAAAGATCAATTTAAATGATCAAGAGTTTAAGAGTTTATAATATTTTTTCATTGATGTGTTTAAAATAACTTTTGTTAGCCTCGAATTTAAGTGTAAATAAATAGTTAAATGGACCATAATTGTTTTTATACTCCCTCTGTTCCAAAATATTTGTCCTATATGTATTTTGAAATTGTCCTTAATTATTTGTTCTATTTCTTTATTTTCATAGTAAATCAAAATTTTAACCTTTTCGATAAGCTTCATATCATCTTCTAACGTGATGGGAAGACAACCTTCTTTTATAAGCTTTGACTTGTCCATATACGACATTCTGTAATTATTTTTACCTCCCACTCTCATCGTCTAAAAGCATGCATTGCAGCATAGTTAGGAAAACATTTTTGAGCAGTAACTACACAACGAGACATCGCCCAAAACTCTTTTTTTTTTTTTAGCAGGTTTGTAGTGATTCAGAAAATCTATTAATAGGTTTTTGACGCGCTCCACGTGAAAATGATCCTTAAGTAATAAAAAAAATCTAAAATAGGACAAATATTTTGTGACGGAGGGAGTATAATTTAAAAGTCAACAAATTCTAAAATACATAAAAACTAAAATCGATCATTTCAACAAATCTTACATTCGTGTAGGATTTTCAAATGAATAAATAAATATGCTAAAATTTTTAAGAGTAATAAAGTAATTCCAAGTGATCATAACTTGGGGAGCTTTCAATTAAAAACATTTTTTAATAGATCTCATATTTAAACAAATTTTAGTACTGAATAAAATGTCCTCACTATTATAGATTTTTTTTAATTTTTATAAACTTTAATATGATATAATTGAGTAACAAGTCTTAATGACTCAATTTTGAAATGAAACAGATATTATAAATATATCAATTGTACGAAAAAAATCTCATTTTAATCACTTTATCCATTTAATTTAACTAATAAATTTATTATTTAGAAAAGAGTTCTAATTCACCTATCTATTTAATTTAATTTAATTTAAATTAGATAAGTATATGCTTAATTAAATTAATTTCTGTAAAAATATACATCAATAAATATTTTTACAATTTTATTAGGTTGTTGACTCTCATCTTATTGTTATGTCATTAAATTTAAAATCAAAATCAAAGAGCGTGCGAGTAATAGAGCAGAAACTCAAGTCGGATCAAGTCGGGTTTTAATAAACTCAATTCAACTCATGTCAAAATTTATTGAACTAAATTTGACCCGACCCATATTGCTCATGCGAATTACTCACTCAACCCGACCCAAATTTCTAACGTAAGTCAACTTAAATATCGTTTTATAACTTAATGTACTCAAGTCGAGTCAGATTACGTCGAATCGAATCGGATTGATTTTAATTTTCTCAACTCAACCCCATTCAAATTTCATACTGAATTTTATTTTCCTAATCCGACTCCATCTGAATATACAAATACGTAGCCTAAACCCATTAGTTTCTTAGGTAGGGACCCGACCCAAATTTCACTCCTATAACTGCGTAATTATCTAAACTTAGACAGCTTGTTCCACTAAAACCGTATTATCTCTGGTCCAGTTTCGTTGCGAGCTCCACGTGGAGGACGTGGGTTCACACTGATACCAATAATTGCCTTATCTGCATGAAACTAACTCGGAATTAAATTCCATCAACTCATTCTTCATAGCCACGAATCACCAAAGCCCTGGACGGTGACACTTTAAAAATAAAGAAAGAGAAGAGACAGGAGAAACTTTGGAGAGCAGTGCTGTACAATTATGTCGAAGGGAATGACACATCCTGTCTGTATAATCTATATTTTAAATCAATACACTGTCATATGATAACAAACAGTCATATTAAATAAAAATAAATTTTATATAATAATTTTTTAAGATCAAGATGTCCAGACATGTCATATGATTAATTCTTCAAGTATCTGAGAATATAAAATAATAGAAAATGACGAAGAAAATTTGATCACATGACTATAAATAAATTTTATTTTTTAAATTTGATTGGACCAAGTGGAATCAACTGAACTTAAAAGTTTAGAAGGTTTTGTAAGAGTCAGATGTAAGGTGTTTTTTTTTTAAGTTATCGATGTAAGGTGTTTTTTTTTGAAGTTATCAATTTTCCGTTTTCTACGCATAATGGTTAGAAACACACAATATTAATTTTTTCTTAAAAGTAAAGAGTTTTAGAAATTAATTTTCATAAGGGCATGAAAAAGGTGCTTCACAAAATAATCTTTATGAATGTATGCAAAGGAGTTTCACAATTTCATTTCCTAATATACATGAATACTATAAGATATGACCTTATAGGCTGGCGTCACTATGATATAGATCTTTTCTATCAAAGGATACTATCAAAACTAACAAAATTTGTATATCTAGTTAAACATATATCATGTCTCCACTCAAATCATCTATTTTCAGATGGAATGAAATCAATTTAAAACCCTTAGAATTAAGTACTACCATAAATCAATTGATTTCTACATTAATAAATGATAAATAAATAGAGGTTACTCTCAATCCATTGTTTATCTATATAATAATACCAACATTTGATTGTGAAGCATTTGTAGTTCATCACTCCACAAAGATTGATTTACTAATCGGATGTACCTCACTAGTCAGGGCAGGCGTGGATTTGCTCCTCACATCCTACCCTCGATCATTGACTGCCCTCAACTTATCCGGGCTGGCTGCGTGGGCTTGACAGTGCAAGTCCAGGAGAATTAGTTTTATTGGATAAAATACCTTAAAAGTACTCCTCCTTAAAATAAATAATTTCTTATATCAATGTCTAAATTCCATTTTATAGGCAACAGCATTGATAATGTCAAAATTATGTATTCAGAGACTATCTTGAGAAGCTTCACTCCAATACAATATCCATATCTCTTCTTTCAATTTTATAAAAGTGTCTGATAGACAGATATTTCATGAAAATAGCTCATTTAATTTAATTATGATTGTTAATATTAAACAAGCAAAAATGATAGTTTATAAATTACCTTCATTATCGCAATCACCCACACACGTCTTGCAGCTGCATGGGTTCCGATATTTGTTGCCATTGGGTAGTTTCTCACCTGGTGCCAAAGCCAGACGTGGTAAGCGACTGTGAGAAAGATCCCCAAGGGTACCAGCGACAAATCCAAGTACCCCGTCCTCCACTCCATACTCTCTCTCTCTCTCTTTGTACAAGCGATACAGTTAATTTAATTTATAGAGGAGCAAGCTATAAACGACAACACTCATTTACGCTATAGATTCTGTGATTCATTAAAAGTTGCACAAATTTAATAATGATAAAGATTTTTCAAGCATCTTACCCATAAGAGATTTTGTCCAATTAATCCTTCTAGACATATACACACTTTCCTACACATATATATCGAATTTAAATAATGAGATGTAATATCATGAGAAATGTTTTAGAGGAGTTTGAACGTGAATGATTCAAAATTTAAAAACTCTTCAAAATTAAAGATATTGTTGCTGATGTAAATACATTTAAAATTAATTAATTTATTATTTTCATTTATATTAAATAAAATTTGTTAAATGAAATATATGTTTCATAATTGAAATATTAAATTTTTAATGATATTATGGAAATTAACTTGAGTCATAAACCAGTTAAGACTCGAGGTAAGCTGTAGCCAGTGGCGACAAAAGCAGCTTTCAAAGCGGTGTGCTGTGCAGGGCTCACCAGTGCAAGACTGTTTTGTCGTATCATGTGCATTTTGTCAAACACGAAGTGAGGAGACGCGGTAGTATCCTTTCTTACTACACAATTGAATGCGAAATCAGGAAACTGACGGTTAGTGTGAGATTGATCGGCATTTGCGATTCCGCAACCTCACGTCTTCTTTTTATGAATCTCTATTCTACAATCAATACTACATTCGCATTATGTAAAATATAAAATATCTAAAATTTATTTTAAAAAATGCTTGAATTCATATAATCTAAATTATATAAACACACTTGCTCTTAATTAAAAAAAATGAAGTATTATGTTTTTCATGATCAAGATGATCAAAGGTTTCACCTAAAGAGATTTTATATGACTAAGTCTTGGACCATGTGAAGGCCTCTCAATTCTAGACACTCCATATTTACAACAACGAAAAGTGATCCATTAGAATTTGTGTGAATTAAACTCAAGATCCACTTCTTAAAACAGGTTTCTTGAGTGTTAAGCCAATATAGTATTTTTCTATTATAATCAAGTGTATTTACTACTAGTCTTTTTTAGCATCTTAAAAAGTTTGCCAATTTTAGCAATAAGAAAATTACATAAATTCTGATTTAAAAAATGGTTTTATGGGATGCAAAACTCTTTTAATTTAAAAATAATGATTATTGATATATTAAATATAAAAAATAAGTTTTATTTATACATTTTTATTTAAAATATCTATATAAAATAATAAATAAAATGCATCTTTGAGAGAATGCCCTACTCTATATGCATATATTATTTAGTTTAATAAAAGTAATTATATCTTTTTAGTAAAATTGAGTTTTTAATTCACTAATTGAATATTATTATTTTTTTTTTAGATTTATTGAATTACATCTTATTATAACTAGAAAATATTTAAATTAAATAAAATAATTAATAACTCAAGAACCAAATATCTCGTATTCGAATCCTATTCGAATCATACATTTCAGCCGCACTTACACAAACTCGATTTTCCGATTTGGATTTTCGTGGCAAATTACCATTTTCTCCGCGTTTCCAATCATTCGAATGAATGCCCATTTCATTTTGGCATTCATTAGAATGAATGCCCAATTCATTTTGGCATTCGTTCGAATGAATGGGCTGAACAGTAACACGGAATACTGTTCAGCCCCATTCATTCGAATGAATATAGTTTCAACTATATTCGAATGAATGAAGCCCATTCATTCGAATGATTACTATTAAATAATAAAATTTATTTTTAAACCTTTAAAGTTATTTTTTGAATGAATGGCTTCATTCATTTGAATGAAGATTGTTTCAACTATACATTCGAATGAATGAAGCCCATTCATTCAAATGATTACGGTTAAATAATAAAATTTATTTTGAAACCTTTAAAGTTATTTTTTTAGCAGTGTGTATTTTCAAAATTTCTCAAATTAAATATCCAAACTAATTACGATAATCTGATAAAAATACTTTAAGACTTCAAAGTCTTTTGACACTTCCAAATGTGTTTTCGGCACAACCTAGGGATACCCTTATTTCTAAAATACTGTGTTTTAAATATTTAGGAGTGTCAAAAGACCTTAAAGTCTTAAAGTATTTTTATCAGATTATCGTAATTAGTCCGGATATTTAATTTGAGAAATTTTGAAAATACACATTGTTAAAAAAATAACTTTAAAGTTTTAAAAATAAATTTTATTATTTAACCGTAATCATTCGAATGAATGGGCTTCATTCATTCGAATGTATAATTGAAACAATCTTCATTCGAATGAATGAAGCCCATTCATTCAAATGTAAGCACTGCGAACTAATTACGATAACGTGATAAAAATACTTTAAGACTTAAAGGTCTTTTGACACTTCTAAATGTGTTTTTGACACAGCCTAGGGATACGCTTATTTGTAAAATACTATATTTTAAATATTTAGGAGTGTCAAAAGACCTTAAAGTTTTAAAGTATTTTTATCAGATTATCGTAATTAGTCAGGATATTTAATTTGAGAAATTTTGAAAATACACACTGCTCAAAAAATAACTTTAAAGTTTTAAAAATAAATTTTATTATTTAATAGTAATCATTCGAATGAATGGACTTCATTCATCCGAATGTATAGTTGAACTATGTTTTCGAATGAAACTCATTCATTTGAATGAACTATACATTCATTCAAATGAATGAGGCTTAACAGTATTCCATGTTACTGTTCAGCCCATTCATTCGAATCAATGCTAAAACGAACTGGGCATTTATTAGAATGATTGGAAATGCGGGGGTAAAATGATAATTTATTACGAAAATTCAAATTCAAATGTATAGAGGAAGGAAAATCGGGTGTATGTAAATGCGGCCTACATTTCGAATTAAAACCTGACCCAATTTTCACCCCTCTATAATGGAAAAGAGGACCATCACTCTCATGCCACATGATAATTACTTATGCATTCAAAGGAGGAGGTCTATTTTGCTTTCTGAGTAGATAAAGAGTGACAAGACTTGCAAATTAGGTGGTCCAAACCTTTAATCAAGTGTGCATTGATTTGACTGGATAACATTTATTTTCCGAGTATTAGTTTGGTATTAATTAAAAAAATCTTTTGTCACTTTTGTTAATTAAATTTTTGTTCAGATTAAACTTATTCTAAATTACAAATGCTATTAGATTAAGTTTTATATTTATAATATTTACATAATTTTTATAATATATCATATATAATTCATTCAAACTTTCTTTTTATAAGTTTCTCATCCAGTAGCATAACATTAGATGGGCCAAAAAATATTTTCTTGGGCACTGACAATGGATCGCTTTGTCCGAGTCAGATTAAGTTAGGTATTTAGGTTAATTTATTGACACTAGTTCATCATTTATTGAGTAAATGAGTTAGTTAGATTCGGTCTAATTTTGGTTTAAATAATCAACTTTTATTCATTATTTATTTATTAAATAGGTTATTCTTCTAAACTCACATTCCATTAAAATTACTCAGTTCTACTCAAATTTATTTACCTATTTAATTAAATAGTTAACCCATTTATCTCAGTCAAACACATTTAAATTCATTTAATTATTCAGGTATTTACCTCATTTAAAAAAATAAAAACTTAGAATTAAAAAATATCTACAAATCTATTAAAACTTATAAAAATGTGTCAAAGTATAGATTTCCAGGTCCTCTATATTAGACATAACAAAAACACAAACCAGTATGAATATGTTACATAACCAATTTTATAAAATAAGTATAAATAAATAAGAAGAATGGTGTTAACCATCAACAGAATAAATAAAAACAAGAACCATAGCGTTTGTCAATTTTTGAATATCTAGAGATTAGAAATTTCAATTTTTAAAAAATCAACTCAATATTATTAGGATAGATTAGACTTTTTATTAAATTCAGATTCTAAATTTTTGTTAATCTCTGATTAAGAGATATATTTGATTTATTATTAGATTTATAATTTGAGCTAATGTCTACTTAATAGAGATAATGTTTCATTAGAGTTTGGATTATCTATGCTTTTAGGTAAGTTATATATATTTGTTATTCTAAATAAAATAATTATAAGGAGTTTCTTAAGTTCTTCCCACCTAAGTCTAAGATGATATTAGAGTCAGAATTTTTTTTGAAATCGAATTTATAATTATTTTCTCAATTTTTCCTTGTTCGAGCCAATTATTTATGGGACATCGTGTTTTTCAAGAACTCTGCCAAAAGAGACCAAAGAGTAACTGATGCTAACTAGATCACACTGTTTTTGTCCAGCCATGATCCCATCCTAGTCCAAAATCGTCGTTAGCCTCACTGTTTGTGCTCCCTTCTTCACCATTGTTACCCCTTAGTCTCTTTTGTTGAGATATGGCTCCAATTACATGTATGATAGTCACCGATAACTTGGGAAGCATAAGATAAAGACACGGCATTCAATGACATGTGTCCTAATAAGACTCTACTGATATGAGCACCGATTGGAAAGGAGAAAATCCTGGGAATCCAATGTGGTTGCATAATGGGAATATGCATGGAGAAAATCTCTCTAGATATACACGGTAGCAGGGAGAGATTTTCTAGGATTTACTATTGCATTTTGCATATATACTAGGCATTGGGTTATTGGAGATTTTGCCTTTGGCCCAGTGTCTTCCGAGGCCACGATGAGGCCCTCTTGCAGTAGAGGTGTAGTGAGGAAGACAGAGAGAGACACGAGGGAAGATACTGAGAGATTTTGGGTCAAGGGTTCCAAATCTTGTATCTATGTATTCTTTTTCTATGGATAAAATCTACACGTTCCCGTGGACGTAGGCTAGAGTGTCGAACCACTTATATCCTGTGTTCTCTATGTTTTGCTTGGTGTGTGCTTGTGAATCTATGATTTATGTGAGTGGGTTGGGTCTAATCCCTAACATCTTTTTCAGGTAGACTGTAGCAATTCATATCACTATTTCTGACCAATACGGTATCTGTCTTATCCAATCGCTCCATGTTTCCCTTCCCCTGCACTAGACCCACCTTACCCTGTTACCATCGAGTGAGAGAATCTTACCCAACCAACCTCTGCTGGATCCTTGTTCTCTTTTTGCGTCTATTTCCCCACCTGATTTCTGCCACAATCAAGCCACTCATTCCAAATCCATGTGCGCTGAGAGAGGAGTGCCTCATCAAGAACTACCTGTGCCGAAAGTCACCATCGTTGGTTTGAACTTGAAAGTTCCCAAGTGTGATAGAACACGAGTCAAGATTGTCCTTGTAGGGGTGTGAATAGGACAATCACCAATTTTAATGGTCTTTAAAAAAAATCTTGATGAATCAAATGATTTGCAACGAATTAATTAGATTAATCAAGTTTGTGATAAGATAGTGAGCCAATAAAAGAACAATTACACAATAAGCTCTAACACCATAAGACCAATTTTTAGTGGTTCAGTTAACTAACCTACATCCACTGTTGGGCTCACCCAACCTTGGGCTATCCCAAATCACTAAGTGGGGAATTACACCCTCACTAATAGAGAAGGACTTCCACCTACTCAATTAGTTGGGAATTTCACCCAACTCCTATCCCTCTATTTTTTTAAGGTGGTTTAAGGCCCTTGCTTTAATCTACTTCATAAGATGATTTTAAAAAAATAAAACAAAGAAGCAACTTGCCTTTTGTTAGCTCAACCTTTGAGATGAGTGCTTCTTAAAGATTCACTCCCAATGTGATGTCGACGATGTCGAAGAGGTGCCTTGTGTATGCTCAATCACAATCCTTGGGAGGGTTCTAGGATTTAAGATATGCCTATTGTTATCCTAGATCTATTTTTTTCTCTCGCTCTCTCTAATCACAATCAAGATGATTGGATATCAAATGATACTCCAAGTAAGGTCCATAGAAAGAAGGTGGGATCTCTGGAAATGCCTTGGATTTTTCTCACAAGAGTGTCCAACCAAAACACAACAAGGTTTTGTGTTTAAATAGGTAAACAAAACAATCCCGGACTTTAAAACGGACGACCGGTCATGTGGTGGTGATCGGTTGTGTGGAAAATATAGCCGTTCTAATATGACCGTTGCTAACGATAACATCTTGGACACAGACAATTGATCGTTCCTACACGATTGGTCGTGCGAGTCTATAGGCAATTGATCGTGGGGTGGCGATCCAATCGGCCAGAGGCTTTCCTGTTTTGACAGTGTTGTCAAACTGACCTTAACTAAACCTAGGGCGAATGGTCGTGTGCCTGATGTGATTCTGCCCTATCTTGGCGATGGGTCGTGCACCCAATTTATCGTTCTAACACCCCGAAAATTTTAATATTAATTAATGGGATTAAAAAGGATAATTAATGGTTAATTAAGATTAGGGGAACTTAATTAAGTAATTAAGATGAATTTAAGTGGAATTTAATTAAAAGCTTAAAATATATTTAATGTCAAGTGATGTGGTGGGAAATTAATTTATGAAATTTAATGAAAATAAATTGATGATGTGGCATCGTGCCACATAGGCGATGCTGTGGCATGCTGCATGGAAAGGTGTGGCCCGACACCACACACCCTTGACTTAGGGCAACCACAAGAGAGGAAAAAGCCTCCACACCCCCTTTTTTTCACTCTCATGGCACACCCCCTCATTCCCCTTTTCTCCACTCGGCAAACCCTCCTTATTCCATTTCTTTCACATGACAAACACACCCTTCTCCATTCCTCATCACCTTGCACTCTCTTCTTCCACCCTTTCACACGATTTTCCTTCCCCTCTCTGCTCCTCCATTAGTGAAATTCAAGTAAGGGAAGAAGAAGGAAGGAAGAAAAATTGTGGAATAACTTCACAAAAGGTTAGTTTTTCTCTCTAGACTTAGTATTAAGGATTAATTTAAGGATTATGATAGTTTAGAATCAACCCAAGGCAAATTTAGGCTAAGAAAATGAAAATTGGAAAATTTAGAGATTTTTGGGTTTCCACACCACTCATGGAATTTGATTTAAGATCCATGAATTTGTTAATCAAATCATGAGTATTAAGCCTCTAAAATGTGACCAATTATATGTGGAATCAATCTAAGGGATTAGGAGTAAGAATCAAGGCCAATGACCCACCCTAATGTAATTTTCGAGTTCAAGGAACTCGACCTGCACTGCAATTTTTCTGCAGTTTTCTGTAAGTGACTGTTTGAGGAAGACAGGTATCGGAACCTGCAGGATGTTCCGAGACAAGTGCCGAAGGCTCGGATAGTCCGAGGGAATGAATGACATTCCGAGGACCATTGAAAGGTATGAGGTCTCGGAACCTGACTCGGACATTCCGAGGCCAAGTTTTGAGAAGAACAATGAACCCCCTGAAGACTAAACACTTAGGAAAAAAATCAGAGAAATATGTTAAGTCCAAAAGAGGACCCGAGTTTTCAGAACCTGGCTTGGAAGTACCGAGACCATGTTCCGAGCAACCTAGTATAAACTAAATGTCTCAGAAGTATCGAGAGAAGACCTAAAGGTTCTGAAGTCTCGGAACTTGGTTCGGAGGTTCCGAAATCAAGTTCCGGATAGACCTATGTACTGTATACTTCGGACAATCCGAGAGATGACCTGGATGTTCTGAAGCTTCGGAACAAGCCTCAGAAGTACCGAACAGAGTGACGCAAGTTCCGAACTGACAGTAACCAGATTGTTTTGATCTTAACCCCACACCCTAGTTTTGATCATTAATATGGGATTAATAGGAAAATAGTAACATTCTCCAAATCTTACCCACTCAATGATAATTAATAAAAGTACTAGGTATTAGATTTTGAAACCGAAGACATAAACTAATGATGTAATTATTGTGTCTTAATCCATGGAAATAACTAAAGGGCTTCAAGGTAACTTAGACGTGTGCAAGCTGTATCGTGATTCATCATCCCTGACAATTTATCTCCAATCACATAGGCTGTCCTACCTACTTGAAGTACCATAGTGATACTATAAATGTATATTTGATTCGAAGATCTATAAATTGATTTTTATGTATGTTTTGATGATGATTTGATAAATTTTAGTTTTAAGTGTGGAAATTATAGATTATTTTATATAATGTTAAATGAATTTGATATCATTGCATGGACATGAACTTCATGCATTTGCATGGGATGGGAATGCATGAGACTGAGACAAAGGGACGACGTACTTTGATCTTGGAAGTACTTATACACATATGAAATGAATAACCATTGTATAAGGTCGCATCCATGGGTAACAGAAATGATGTCATTCTAATTGGGCTGAAAGCTCTAGGGTCAGAATAAGTCTCGAAACCTGCGCAGGAGTATGAGTGTGCAGCGCTCCCCCAATAGTTCCAGTTAAATTTCTAGTATTGGGTAGTACCAGCCGGTGCCCCGGGAAAGATACGGACATAAATGGCCAATGCTTATAACCATTAATAAAAGAGAAAGATTGACCAATACATGGGGCATTAAAGGGCTTGCATAGATTCATGGCACCCATGGCATCACATTTCATGTTGATTTCCAGATGAGCTGAAAGCACTATGATTATCATTATTATTAAATGAGCATGATTTGAATTTGAATGTATTGTTTTTCCATTATGAGATAAAATTAGATTTTGAACATGTGATTTCATAATTGATTTTCAATAAGGTTTGAATGAGTTATGAAATGTTAATAGTATGTTTTTCATCACATGTTGGTACCTACTTTGATGGGAATTCCTACTGGGCATGTGACTAAGCCCACAATTCTTTCCTCTTTTTAGAATCTAATGCAGATAATGAGAAAGGCGATGAGGTTGGGCCGAGTAATAGACAAGCATGAATAAAAAGAAAATAAAGGAAAGAGTTTGGGGAATTTACTCTTTTTGATATTTTGGAATTAGAGAAGACTTAGTTTATTTTGTTATTTTGTTTATCCTCTGAGAGAAGGTATTTTTCAGGAGTTATGACATTGGAAATGTAATTATTCTGTATAAACTCATAAATACTTGTGTTAGACTTGATATTTGTAATTTGACTTATGTGGGATCCTTACACTTTGCTTTGAAATGTGAATGATTATTATTCAGATGCATCAAATATTTTTATATATTTCCGTAGGTTTATATTTGTGTGTTGCAAATGTGATAATGGACTTCTGTCCTTGCGCACACACTAGATGGGCCAGTCGAGGGTTGAGTTTTTGGACTCGGACTCAGCTCGCGTCGTGGCACTCACGCCTCCCTCTCTCCACTAAATATCTACACAATCCTACTCTGATGTCGGTGGTTAGAGGGAGGGGCGCTACAGTTGGTATCAAAGCGGATGAAAAACAAAGTAAGGATTTCCCTAACTTAAATTCGAATAAATCCTAGAAGTTGTGAATAAAAGGTGTTAGTCGTGTCATGACTTGTACGCGAGTGGAGAGGTAGAAGTGGAAACTTTGGAATTTCCCCGGTTTAAGAAGTTGAGTAAATGCATGGAATAACTTTCTAGATATATGATAGTACTTGTAGGAATGATTATACTCATGCGTTTATAAGATGAGGAATTTTCTTACCGTCGTTGTTTGACGTAGGAAAATGTCACCTCGAAGACGTATGTGACGAACCGTAGAACGTGCTGATGAGGCTAGTGGGAATGTTCCCCCTGTAACACTGGAAGTTCAGAACTTCCTACAGAATCTGGTACATACAGTGATGCAGTCAAGTCAAACTAAGGCTGGCGCGACCCAAGCCACTCACACTAGGAACTGGGCCACAGTAAGAGACTTCCAGCAACAACATCCTCCTAAGTTTAATGGCACAGAAGGACCAATGGAAGCTGAGAATTGGGTGGAGAACATCACCTAGACATTTAAGTTACTCAAATTCACAGATGAGAAGATCGAATCCTTCTGGCTAGCTGTCAACTCATTAATGATGCTGGAAAATGATGGGAAATGGTCGAAGAAGATGGGCTACTGACGGATAGGACATGGAAGGATTTCACTAAGCTGTTCTTAGCACACTATTTTCCTGAAGAAGAAAGACAAGTCAAGGCACAGGGTGCAGAGCAACATGTCAGTTGTGGATTACCAAGTGGAGTTCACTTGATTGTCCACTTATGCTCCTAACATGGTGGATACTGAGCTGAAAAAGACCTGCAAATTTGAAAGGGGTCTTTGACCCTCAATCCGGTCAAGGGTAATATTCTCGGTGGTGAAGACATATGTAGAGATAGTGAGCCGGGCAATCACCATTGAGAAAGATATGGTAGACTGAGCAAGTTTCATGGAACATAGAAGGAAACAAAATGGTGTAAGTTCTTCCTAACATCATAAGAAATTTTGACCAAATGCACCATGTCCTTCAATTTCTGCATCTGTTGTACAGTCTACTGGCAGCGCATTTATCACTGCGGGCAAGCAGGCCACACAAAGAAGAACTGTACACAGCTCAATAGGACACCGGCCACACAATCTTCTAGCAGCACCTTCTCATGTGTCCAATGTGGGCAGACAAATCATATCAGGAGAAACTGTCCTCAGCTTCGCCACTGACATCCAGCGCGGACATTCTACCATCCGCCAAGTAGACCAGCTCAGACCCACGTGTCTCAGTCACAGACTCAACTGAGGTAACCTCCAGTACCAGCAGCTTCGAGACGAGTATACTCTCTTGTTTCGGCTCTAGAAACAGTTGATCACTCTGTGATCCGAGGTATGGCCATCATTGATACTTCTCATGCTATTACATTACTTGACTCGGCAGAATCACATTCTTTCTTGTCTGCATCATTTCTTTCTGCTATGGGTATAAGATAAGCACTTAAAAATGATAATTTTACCCTTTAATATTGGATTAGTTAGTCCTTAAATTTTGTTTATTCTATATTATTGTTGTAATATATTATATATTCTAAAATTATATTTGTTATATACTATATTAATTAATTTCATCTAATTATTGTGTTATTTTTGTTTAAGGTTGAATTATTTTTAAAACCCGAACCTGACCTGGAATGCTTGATTTAGAGGAGCTAACACAAGTGGGCCGATTGAAAGAGTCCAACTTTGGAAAACAAAGGAATAAAATTCAGCAAAAACAAGATGGATTTTTGCTTGAGAACCTGTTATTACACATTAGTTAGTCTTCACCTTCATGGAGAAAATAAAGGTGGGATCTATGCTGATTCTGTTTCATGACATGTGGGTTAGAGAATGAAACATACAGAGGCAATACTGTAACGCCCCGCCCTTTTTCATTATGCCAAAAATCAGAGTCAATTTTTTTTTTTTTTTAAATAAAAGAGTGACAAGAGAGCGGGACGTCACGACGCGAGCTAAGTCCGAGCTTCCAAAGCCCGGCCCTTAACTAGCCAACCATACGTGTGCGTGGAACTAAGTCCATGAGAACGGTTCACACGTAATAAGTTAAGCTTGCGGTATGTAAACTTAATGCGGAATTATAATAGAGTCTATCATACCAATTATTAAAAAGCAAGGAAGTATATCACTTAACAAATATTACCTTAACTTAAAATGTCCAAAGTAAATGTCCAAAGCATAGCAAGTAGTCTAAATTATTACAGTCCAACAAGCTAAGTACTCAAATTACATATCCATGAATAAAACTTAAATAAATCAATCTAGATCCTCCAAGCTCCTAAGCTTGGCTCCTATCACGTCCTTCGCTTTGTCCATTTCCTGTGTCATCATCTAAGGTTGAAGTAGGGCGTTAGACAACGCGCCCAGTAGGTACTCCGAGTAGGGTCAACACATTGATTAGTATAACAAAAACACATAGATATAATATAAAAAACCATGCAAGTCAATGCCATGCCATGGGTGTCATATGCCATGAGTCCCACCCATCAACCATATCACAATCACATAGTATCCCTCTTGATGGAAAATGCACATCAAGGTATCCCCATGTTTGTTTATCGGTCGCCCCGACGAAGCGTGGACTCTGGTTACATCTCAAACATAGTATCCCTCTTGATGGATAATGCACATCAAGGTATCCCCACGTTTGTTTATCGGTCGCCCCGACGGAACGTGGACTCCGGTTACATCTCAAACATAGTATCCCTCTTGATGGATAATGCACATCAAGGTATCCCCACGTTTGTTTATCGGTCGCCCCGGCGGAGGGTGGACTCCGGTTACATCTCAAACATAGTATCCCTTTTGATGGATAATGCACATCAAGGTATCCCTACGTTTGTTTATCAGTCACCCCAACGGAGCGTGGACTCCGATTACATTTGATCCCTCCCATGCCATGCATGAGGTGCAAGTGCAACATGCTATGTAATAATAACATCATAGCATTAAAATCTCATCATTAAAACACATCATTTGATACCAAAATAATTCAAGTCAAACATCATATACACATATTCCATGGTTTTCAATGAGGTAGGAATCCTACCAACGACCAATTATCATTGCCTTGCGTTTTCATCCAAAAATCGCTTGCCGATCACGCCCCCGGTTGTGGAATCTTTTTTCTTAAATAAATTCCATAAAATAGTCAAATTAATTGGTTTAACCCATTCCCTTCATCCTTCCGATTTAATTTAACCGTTTGAAAAATCACATAAGTATTTCATTTTTAAAATCAGTCGGTTACCCGCTGCCCACTACCCACTGTCCACTATCCACTGTCCACTATCCACCGTCCACTGTCCACTGTCCACCGTCCACTAGTGGGGTTTGGCCATATCTTAGGGCTGAAATATGTTTAAGTCCACAATCACCCATGAGTGGGGTTCGGCCATACAACATGGCCGAACCTCACCCTTTTGGTTTGGTCCCCTTTCTAATCCCTTATCATTTTAATCATGCCATCTTTTTGATCCATTAATCCAAACACACATAAGTTAATCATTTAACATTTGTAAAACCCAAATTCCACAAAACATTCTCCATGGGGTTCGGCCATACACCATGGCCGAACCCATGGTCCTTCATTTTCACCATATCTCCATCTTAGCCATTATTCTTTCCATAGCTAATCACTTAGCTTATTTACACATGACTTGGGTCCATAAATAAACATAGTTCCATAGCTAAACATTACATGCATGGATCCACAAATGGTCCATCAAAATGATTCATGGTCCACATACATCTAAGTCCATCAATATCTCTCCATGGGGTTCGGCCATACAACATGGCCGAACCCATGGTCCATGGTTCTTCACCATCTCCTCATTTTAAATCATGCTTCACAACATTTAAAACCCACTTAAAATCACCAATAATCTTCCATCATTATCATCCTTTAAAACCCATTAAAAATCATTAACATACTTCCATGGTTTTCATCCTTTAAACCCATTAAAAATCACCAATATCCTTCCTTGGGGTTCGGCCATACAACATGGCCGAACCCTATGGTTCATTATTTTCTCTTATTCATCAAATACCAATGGTTAGATCACTTGATGGGGTTCGGACATACACCATGGCCGAACTCAGCCAATCCCTTTTTAGTCCTTAATGGTCCATGCATAACAATCTAGGGTTTGGCCATGCAAGGGCCAAACCATGATCTTGATCATATTCCTTATCTTGGACATGCATGAGGTCCCTAGCCATATATACATAATAATTATGGTTCGGCCATGCAAGGGCCGAACCATGATCCTTGACCATTTTTCATGCTTAAGCCATGCATGCATACATACTGTCCTTAATCTTCATTCATAACATCTATCTCACCCTTTAGGGTTTTGTCCATTTTTCCATCTTATTCCTTGGATGGATTTTCAATCCATGGCCCATAATATTTTGGCCAACTCTCCAATCGAAAATGGAATTCCATGATTTCCTTTAATTTCCTTTTTTATTTATAAACCATACTAAACCATACGTACCGATTCCGTGACTCCTTCGTCTTCTTCCTTTCCGTCTTGCTCCTCCGCTCTTTTCTTTCCATAATCTTTCTTCTTTCTTCTTCCTTGACCTTCGGCCAAAGTGTGGTGCTTGAGAGGTCTTGAGATGAAAAATCCAAGGAGATGGTTTGGCCTTGGAGTGTAGGTTTGAGAGAGGGAGAGGAGGAGAGAATGGAACTCTTAAGTCTTTTTTCCTTTGTCTTTGTGAGAGGGTCGGCCCTAGGGTTTCTTTGTGAGAGGGAGAGGAGCTTGAGATAAAAAGAAACCAAGTGTTTTCTTTATCTTATGAGGGAGGGTCGGCCTTGAGAGAGAGAGAGGGAGTGAGTGAGAGATGAGATGAGATGGAAAGCTTCTTTTTCCTCTTGTCTAGGGTTTGCTTGGTCAAGACTCCACCCTCATTAATGTAGAGTCTTCCCCATGAGTCCATTGACCAAACAAGGTAGTGCATGCCCTCCACATAACTCTTTGTCCAGCCAAAGGGGGTGCATGCCCTCCACATGGCACACACCACCCTCATCCAACGGTTTTGGTGGAATGGTTTGTATGAGATGAAACCACCCACCTCTCCTTTGGCCAATCCATGACCTTGCATGCCTCCACATAGCACACACCACCTTTCCAACGGTTTTGGGCTTGTGGTTTCCTTTTGGTGGTTAGTGGCTTGCATGAGGTGGAACCACGACCTCTCCTTTGGCCAATCCATGACCTTGCATGCCTCCACATGGCACATACCACCCTTCCAACGGTTTTGGGCTTGGTGGTTTCCTTTTGGTGGTTAGTGGTTTGCATGAGGTGGAACCACCACCTCTCCTTTGGCCAATCCATGACCTTGCATGCCTCCACATGGCACACACCACCTTTCCAACGGTTTTGGGCTTGGTGGTTTCCTCTTGATGGTTTGGTGGTTTGCATGAGATGGAACCACCACCTCTCCTTTGCCCAATCATGGTCCTTGCATGTCCTCCACTTAAGCTCTTTGTCTAGCCAAGGGGGTGCATGCCCTCCACATGGCACACACCACCCTCATCCCAACGGTTTTGGTGGAGTGGTTTCCATGAGATGAAACCATCCTCTTGACTCACTCCATCTTTTGATCTTTTATGTGACTCACTCCCCATTTGACTCACTCCATTTAAATGCAACTCATTTCCCAACTCAATCATTTGAATTTATATCTAACTTAGGTTATTACAATTAAATAATTTAATTCCACTTACTACATTTAATCTTCTTTAATGTATCTTTGACTCGCCCATGGTTAACCAAGTCAACCATGGTGGCCGGCCCCACTTGTGCCTTAGCCCACACACCACCTCACTTGATGAGGTGGAGTTGGGTCCCACTTGGCTATGCCACTTGGATTTCTACTCATACACTTGCCACCTCACTTGATGAGGTGGACCCCATGTCTTTGGTCTTAATTGGGTCCATGACCCAATTAAATCCATTCCTTACTCATTTACCCTAATGCTCAATCATCTTGACCCATTGGGTCCCAATTGGGCATTTGACCCAATTGACCATCATTGACCCAATTAAATGGAATTGATCCTATCCATGGTCCATTGGACCATACTTGGGCCATTGCCATAACTTTGATCCATCTAACATCCATTCCATCTATAATTCTTAATTTTTCACAATTAAATCAAATAATAGCCAATATATTTATTGTATTAAAAATCCGGGCTATTACAAATACAAGATCAACCGACCCTGTCCATGTGCGTCACCCACCTTCCTCTCTTGGTTCTCACCTATTTTATGACAAGCAATTTCAAGCTGCCAAGTGTCCCTTCCTATGAGGGAACATGCGATCCACACCATGGAACCCATCTCCTTCCTTATTTGACCAAATTGATCCAAGCCTTCCACAGGCCACTTTCCTTTAATGCAATACCCGATCCTAACCCTTCAATCCTTCTCCTAAAATCTATATATTCAAGGCCCCTCTATTGCAATACTCGAACTTGGCACAAGAATGAGGCTCGGCGGACAGAGATATCGGGGTTGAAGGCTCGGGAGCTCCGCCGATGGCTCGGGTTTTAATTTTCTGTCTCTTTTGTTTTAATTTTCTGATAATGTCCAGCTAATTTTCTGTAGAGGTTGAGGATGAAACCCCATTAATGAAATAATTTTATTTTATTTATTTATTTAATTCCAAATTATGTGTTCCATTATTTATGATTTTAGCTTCATTAAATTAATAGATGTTAATTATTTTTACCATCAATGTCATGTATTTTTGGTTATTAATATTAATATCTAATTCATTAAATGCTTGGTTTTTAATTGAATAAAAGTAAACCCTTTGATTCATTATTTTCTTTTATTTTAATTTAAATACATCGGATGCTTATATTAATACTTTGATCCATTATCTTTTGAATTAAGATAGAAAACATAGAATTCTTAGAATCTACACTTTTAAGCGAAGGAAAATCAAATTTTGAATACTATATTAATGAACTTAAATGTTTAAATCTTTAAAATCTGAGAATTGATAAATAAATAATTGGAATACTATGGATTTAATGGTGGTGGAATCCGATGCCTTAGTAATTTCTCTCACTTGATTAAATGTCCATTTTTTTTAGTTATTTTAATTTTGCAAATTTAATTCGATCATTCTCCATAAAAAGTGTTAACTAGGTTAAGATTCAAGTGAGGTGGCATGTGAGTGATGTGGCATTGCCATGTGGCATACATATTATCACATGGAAGCCAAGTAAGCAAGGATGCCACATCATCAAGTGACATGGCCAAAGTGGGACCCAAGTGCCATGTGGTGACCAAGTCACCACATGCATGGTCGACCATGGCATGGGTTGACTTGGTCAACCATTTTTGAGTTAAATCTTGAATTAAGTGTTTTGCTTGAGCTAAGAAGACAAAGGGATGAGATGGGAGGCTTGGATCTCATCCATCTCATCTAAGGGAAGATAAAGGGTATAGATGACTTGGGAACCCTAGGGTCTTCATCTCAAGAGCCATGAAGCCACCCTTGGGAAGCCAAGGGACTCTTTGCTTAATCCAAGGGTCTCCTTGGTTAAACCAAGCTATAATGAGAGGAAGGGACGGGTTTTAGTTTTAACATAAAAACCCAAACCAAGGGGCACTTCTAACCCCTTGGCCGATTCCTCCTCTCTTGAGCAATAGATTTCTCTCCACTCCTCTCCTCTCTCTCTTCCACCTCTACTTCCATACACTTGGAGACTTTAAAGAACAAAGAAAGGAGAAGAAGAATCATGGAAGAAAAGACAGACCAAAAGAAAAGAAGGAGATTGAAGGAAGGTATGTATATGACTTAATAGTGTAGGAATAAATCTAAAGAAACCAAAGGTTTGGCCATGGTGTGGCCGAACCCATGGGTTCCATGATTGGTTAGAATGAATGGCCAAACTGTTATAAGGCCATGGAATTGGAAATCCATCCAAATGATGGTTATGGGTTGAAACAAAACAACCATAAGATTAAATTCGAATCATGCTATGATACTATGAGTGGATGGATTATGAAAAACCCTAACCTTGACTAGTGGGTAGGGTAAATTTACTAAGTGAAGTATGGAAGATGAAATCCATGTTTAAATATGATAAATTATGGATTTCAAGGAGAAATGCCTTACAATGAATGCAAACAAAAGGATCAGACACAATTGAATCTTATGATTCAGTCGACTGAAAGTGTGCTGGCCGAGCACACAAAGGATCTGACCCAAAGTCAGCCTACTGAATATGTGATTCAGTCGACTGAAAGTCTACTGGCCGAGAACACAAAGCATCTGACCGAAAGTTACAGATTCAGTCGACTGAAAGAGAACTGCCCAACACACGAAGGATCTGGCTGTATCTTAGTCGACTGAATCATAAGCTGACTGAATCTTATGATTCAGTTGACTGAACGTTTGCTGGCCAAACATGTAAGGTATCTAGTTGTATTTCAATCGACTGAATCTTATAATTCAGTTGACTGAAAGTATACTGGCCAAACATGTACAGTATCTGGTTGTGTTTCAGCCGACTAAATCTTATGATTTAGTTGAATGAATGTTTGTTGGCCAAACACGTAAGGGAACTGTTTGTGTTTCAGCGGACTGAATCTTATGATTTAGTCTACTGAACGTTTACGAGTCAAATACAGATGCGATTTGATTGTGTTTCAGTCGACTGAATCCAGATTCAGTAGACTGAATTAGAACGTTTTATTTTGGATTATCTTCCAGATGCCTCTGTTTATCTGGTAGGATGGAAGGGGTGATGAAATTAAAATGGAAAATCAAATTAATATATATGGTTGAATTTGATAAGGTAAAGAGGTTCGCAAAGGGATTGTGATTCATCTCACGTGACCGTTAGCGTTATCCTTGCAAGATAGTATATCGGACATTGGTAGGATTCCTTTCTCATTGAGAACACTATGGAGTTAAATATGATATTTGTTATATTCAAAATATGTTGAATGCATTGTCTAAATAAATTGTATATGATTATGAGTTGATTTTCAAGAATGTTATGTATTTTGAAATGAAATGGCATTCTTGCATACATTACCTCATGCATGGCATGGGACGAAACACATATGACCAGCAAGCCAAGTTCTGAGCGGTCTGGACATGACTTGAGCTTGAGATTAGCTTATAAGAAGCTATATGAACTGTTGAGATTTGGCCACATCCAGTTGATAGAAAAGGTACAACGTAATTGGGCCAAAGAGCTCCTGGGAAGGTCTCGAAACCCTGCGCAGAGGGTGGAGTCCACACTCCATCGGTAATCCCGATTAATTTGTGGATGGGTATACAATGCCCTGGTGGTTACCGCCTCAAACACTGTGAACATAGTTGGCCAAGGAAACCATTGATTGATTTATGATGTGATTAGATATGGACATTGGGTGGGATTACATTTGGCATTGACACCCATGACATGACACTTATGTTAGCATGATTATAATATGGACATCATACGTTGTTTTATACTTACAAGATGTTTTACAAATAAGATATTAATGATGTATATACCCTTGATTTATGTTAATCTAATATTATTCGTATGTGTACCATAACCCTAATTGGAATACCTACTGGGCATGTTGACTAATGTCCTACTTCTACCCTATAGATGATGGAATAGGAAATGATAAGGAAAAGGACGTGGGACCGGAAGGAAGCCAAGCGTAGGAGCTTGAGAGGATTAAGTTTAAATTACTTAGTTTTTATTTCAATGATGTATTTGGAGGGCTTACATTTTGGGTTGTAATAACTTAGACTTATTTGCAATGGTTTGATGATCTTTAAGTTTTATTGATATTGCATAGCGATTGGCTTTCATTGCCTAATGATGACAAGAGAATGAATAACATCATATTCATATAAATTATTCCGCTAGTATTAAGAAAAACATGTGAAAATGTTTTAGTGGACTTAGTCAATGCACACGTAATAGTGGTTAGTTAAGGGTCGGGTTTTGGAAACTCGGACTTAACTCGTGTCGTGACGACCCGTCCTCTCTCACTTATTTTTTTTTAAAAAATATACTCTGATTTACCAGAGTGAAAAAGGGACGAGGCGTTTCAGTTGGTATTAGAACGAAACCGGAAGTGTTGAGTCTAGCAAAGTAAGATTAATACGGTATCATGTCTCACTGAAAGATAAGAATCCCAACTGACTGACTCTTATGAGGTTCCTGCACGGGGGCCAGATTAATTTACTTTGATGAGAATCAGACTGTAAACGTTCAATCTGAGAACAACCTTGGATGAGAAAGACAACAGCAAGGGAAGGACAATCACTTTGAAATGTAGATTTATCAAAACGTAGTGAAATAGGTCGTCCATCCCCCGAACAAGAAACATCATGTGATATCTAGGCAATTTCCCAAAGTAAGGAGCACAAGTGATATATAGGAGAACTAAACATAACTTCTTCCATCCCCAAACCCACCCCCCCCCCCCTCCCTAATGATTATTTGATCAATTATGAAAAATACTTGAACACAAATCCATAAGAGAAAACTAAGTCAACTAATGTTTCGATGACTTAGGAAAATGCCTCCAAGAAGAAGAAATATGCGACAGAACCCGCATCAGGAAGAGGGACAGGACAATGTGAATATTCCTAAGGTGCCTCCCGAGCTGCAGAGCTTAGTGTAGGCAGTAGTCATCTATGTTCTACAGCAACATCGGAACGGCAATGGAGGCACTACTTCCAATGAATCTCAGGACCAAACAATGGTCAGAGATTTCCAACAGCAGCGTCCCCCTTATTTCAAAGGGAAGGAGGCACCCGTAGGAGCAGAGAACTGGATTGAGAATATCACAAAGATCTTGAAGCTGCTTAAGCTCACCGATGACTAGGACCGAATATTGTTGGCTACCTCACAACTGGTAGACGATGCTGACAAATGGTGGAAGGTCATAGAATATCAACAAGAGCAGATTCTAGTGGTGGATAGAACAGAGATAACTTGGGACCAGTTCGCTGGAATGTTTCTGGACCATTATTTTCCAGAAGAGGAGAAGGAGCGCCAGACACAGGCATTCATAGCTTTGGTCCTGGGCCCCATGACCATCGCAAAATACTATTAAGAATTCCTCCTTCTATCATGTTATGCTCTATACATGGTAGACACGGAATATAAGAAAGCCCGAAAGTTTGAGTGAGGCCTGCGACCAAGCATCAGAGCCAAAGTCACTATTTTCAAATCAGCTACTTTGACGGAAGTGGTCAGTCGAGCCAGCATAGTCGAGCAAAAGCTGATGGAGACAGTAAGATTTGTGGACAACAAACGAAGCCATAGCAGGGGAAATTCTTTCGGCCCTTGCAAGAAATTCAGACCCAACTTTGGGAGGCCCTCAGCCTTTACTGGTTCCACTGGTGGTTTTCGTCCCAGTTAACCCTCCACATGAGGACCGGTCTCTCAGTCTCCTCGAGGTGTTATCACCAGTTATCAGTGTGGCCAGCAGGGCCATATCAAGAGGGAGTGTCCACAGAACAACAGACTTTCTTACTCCAGGGGTTCTTTCCGTCCTCCAACTCGGCCAGCTCAGTCGCAAGCATCTAGGGCACACAACCAGACAGGACAGGAACCCATTCCGACAGGATTTGGACGGCTATATACATTAGTTCATCCTCTAGAGACGGTGGATCACTCGGTGATTCAAGGTATGGCAGTAGTTGGTAGCTCTTATGCTTTTGCATTATTTGATTCAGGAGCATCCCACTCCTTTATATCTGTTACCTTCATATCTGCTACTGGTACCTTAGTACAACAACTATCCACTACACTCACTATTGTATCCCCTATTGGAGACACATCACTGGGTCTAATCTGCACCTCCGTAGATACTTAACTTACTGAGTTCAGATTTAAATTCAACTATCTGGTACTCGAGATGACAGAATACGACATCATATTTGGTATTGACTGGTTGGCTACTTTTCAGGCCAGCATTGACTATCACATTCACAGAGTGATATTCTGGTCACTCGAGGGAAAACGGTTTATAGTACATGCCAACAAACAGAATATTTCTATGACCAGGAAATTATATGAAGAAATGAACCATCTCGTACTGAACAGTATTAGACTAGATAAGGTGCCGATGACTGATCTACCTGTTGTAGTTTCGACAGAACTCCCTGGTTTGCCTCCAAAAAGGGAGATTGACTTCGAGATTAAACTCTATGCTGGCACTACTCCTGTATCATTGCCTCATTACTGTATGGGCCCTACAGAAATGTCTGAGTTGAAGAAACAAATTGATGAGTTGCTCAGACTAGGATGCATCCGGTACAACACTTCATCCTAGGGAGCACCGGTATTATTTGTAAAGAAGAAAGATGGTACTCTTCGGATGTATGTGGATTACAGGAATTTGAATCAGCTCACTGTCAGGAACAAATACCCTCTGTCCAGAATTGATGATCTGTTCGATTAACTCAAGGGCTCCAGCCATTTCTCCAAGATTGATCTTATGTCAGGCTACCATCAAATTCGTGTTAGGGATGTGGACATAGAAAAGACGAGTTTCAGAACTTGGTATGGACTGTATGAATATGTGGTCATGCCTTTTGGACTCACGAATGCACCAGCCATTTTCATGGATCTGATGAACAGAATATTTCGTCCTTATCTGGATAAGTTCGTAATTGTCTTCATTGACGATATTCTGATTTATTCCTCCAGTCGGGAGGAGCATGCTGAGCATCTGAGGATAGTCCTGGACACACTAAAGAAGAATCAGTTATATACCAAAGGAAGCAAGTGCGAGTTCTGGCTATCCGAGGTCAACTTCTTGGGACACGTCATATCAGCAGGAGGAATAGCTGTGGACCCGCCTAAAGTGGTAGCGGTTAGAGACTGGAAAGCTCTGAAACATGTGACTGAAATCCGCAGCTTTCTGGGACTGGCTGGCTACTATCGCAAATTTATTATCCAAGATTGCGTCTCCACTCACCCGACTAACTCAGAAAGAAGTCAAATTTGAATGGTCTGACGTGTGCAATCGAAGGTTTGAAGATTTGAAACAGAAGCTTACCACCTTAGAGAGGCAAGGGATATGAAGTATACTGTGATGCTTCAGGAGAAGGACTTGGGTGTTCTCTCACTCAAAATCATCATGTGGTGGCATATGGTTCAAGGCAAATAAAAATCCATGAACGTAACTATCCCATTCATGATCTGGAAACTAGCTGTAGTGGTCTTCACCCTCAAAAGCTGGAGACACTATCTATATAGTGAGAAATTTGAGGTGTTTTCAGACCATAAGAGCTTAAAATATCTGTTCGATCAAAAGGAACTTAATTTGAGATAGCGCAGATGGATGGAGTACTTGCAAGACTATGAGTTTGCACTGCGATATCACCCTGGCAAGGCAAACAAAGTGGCAGATGCCCTCAGTCATATTTCACGTGCAACTGTGGCCAGTCTAATTATGAAAGAATGGGAAATGCCGACGATCATCCGAGAGTTCAATTTGCACATAAAAAATTGTGGGAGCATGTATAATTTGATGGTACAGTCAAGTATGGTTTCCAAGATTGAACAAGAACAGTGGGCAGATCCTGAAGTGGTAGAAATTTGGGCCAAGATGTCGGCTGGAGAAGTCATACCAGAATGGGAATTACGACTTGGACAAGGTCTCTTATTCCGAGGCAGAACATATGCACCTCAAGGCTGCAGAAGAGAGTTGTTGACAGAAGCTCATCAATCAAAGCTCTCCATCCGTTCGGGAAGCACCAAAATGTACCATGATCTGAAAATGCATTATTGGTGGCATGGACGTCGCTGAATTTGTCATTTACTGCCTTACTTGTCAGCAAGTCAAGATAGAACATCAGAAGCTGCCAGGGCTGCTCAAACCCTTACCCGTGCCCGAATGGAAGTGGGAACACATTGCCAATGACTTTGTGACAGGGCTGCCAAGGTCTTCAAAAGGTAATGATACAATCTGGGTTATAGTGGACCATCTGACCAAGTCTGCACATTTTCTCCCTATCAAGATGACAAACTCGTTTGAGACTTTGGGACGGCGGTATATCAAGGACATCATCAGACTACATGGTATAGCCAAGACTATTGTGTCCAACAGAGATGGCAGATTCACTGGCCAAGTGTGGCAGAGCATGCAGTCAACTATGGGGACAAATTTATTAAATAGCACAACTTTCGATCCACAGACCGACGGTCAGTTAGAGCAAACAATACAAACATTGGAGGATGTGCTGAGAGCCTGAATGCTAGACTTCAAGGGTAGTTGGGAAGATCACCTATCACTAATCGAGTTCTCATACAACAACAGTTACAAGGCAAGCCTCAAGATGGCTCCATTTGAGGCATTGTATGGTAGACCCTGCAGATCCCCAGTGTCTTGGACAGAGGCCGGTGAGCCTGCTCTTATCGGACCTGATCTAGTTGCAGAGACCATGGAATAGATCAAGGTGATATAGTAGCATCTGCTCACGACACAGAGTCGTCAGAAGAGCTACGCTGACAAAAGAAGAAGATCTCTTGAGTTTGAAGTGGGAGACCTAGTATTCTTGAAGGTCACGGCACGAAAGGGACACATGAGGTTTGGAAAGAAATGGAAGCTGTCACCCAAATTTGTGGTGCCCTTTCCAATCCATGAGAAGGTGGGGAAAGTGGCCTATCGTCTGATACTCCCTCCACAGTTGTCAGGACTGCATGATGTATTCCATGTTTCCATGCTGTGGAGGTACGACCCTGACCCATCACACGTACTGAATGTGCAAGACATAGAAGTGCAAAGCGACGTATCTAACGTCGAGAGACCTGTTCGAGTAATTGATACAGAGCAAAAGGTGTTACAGAATAGAGCGATTCCGTTTGTCAAAGTGGTATGGGACCGACACAGTAATGATGAAGCCACTTGGGAACTGGCATAAAAAATGAGAGCAGTTCATCCTAAGCTATTTGTATGATTTTTTTGAAACCTTACTTCGCTCGATTTTCAGGACGAAAATTTCAAAAAGAGGGTAATATTGTAACACCCCGGATTTCCTTAGCTTATAAAAGTATTGGATTGGCTCACTTGGATTGCAATTTAATTGAATTTGAGGTTAAAAAGTTTAAATGAACATTAGATGGGCAAACAAATGGGTCAATTACCCAATTAAGACCCAATGGGTCATGGGTGAACTTGATTTTAAAGTAATTGGATAAATTTAGTTAAATTAGTTGAATTGGATAATTTAGTGCATTTAATGCATTAAAGCCCACCTCATTAAGTGAGGTGGCATGTGAGTGATATGGCATTGCCATGTGGCATACATGTCATCACATGGAAGCCAACTAAGCAAGGATGCCACATCATCAAGTGACATGGCCAAAGTGGGACCCAAGTGCCATGTGGTGACCAAGTCACCACATGCATGGTTGACCATGGCATGGGTTGACTTGGTCAACCATTTTTGAGTTAAATCTTGAATTAAGTGTTTTGCTTGAGCTGAGAAGACAAAGGGATGGCCTCCCATCTAAGGGAAGATAAAGGGTAGAGATGACTTGAGAACCCAGGGGTCTTCATCTCAAGAGCCATGATGCCACCCTTGGGAAGCCAAGGGACTCTTTGGTTAAACCAATGATCTCCTTGGTTAAACCAAGCTATAATGAGAGGAAGGGAAGGGTTTTAGTTTTAACATAAAAACCCAAACCAATGGGCATTTCAAACCCCTTGGCCGATTCCTCCTCTCTTGAACAAGAGATTTCTCTCCACTCCTCTCCTCTCTCTCTCCCACCTCTACTTCCATACACTTGGACACTTTGAAGAACAAAGAAATGAGAAAAAGAATCAAGGAAGAAAAGACAGACCAAAAGAAAAGAAGGAGATTGAAGGAAGGTGTGTATATGACTTAATAGTGTGGGAATAAATCTAAAGAAACTAAAGGTTTGACCATGGTGTGGCTGAACCCATGGGTTCCATGATTGGTTGGAATGAATGCCCAAATTGTTATAAGGCCATGGAGTTGGAAATCTATCCAAAGGATGGTTATGGGTTGAAACAAAACAACCATAAGATTAAATTCGAACCATGCTATGATACTATGAGTGGATGGATTATGAAAAACCCTAACCTTGACTAGTGGGTAGGGTAAATTTACTAAGTGAAGTATGGAAGATGAAATCCGTGTTTAAATATGATAAATGATGGATTTCAAGGATAAAGGCCTTACAATGAATGCAAACAAAAGGATTTGACACAAAGTCAGTCGACTGAATTATATGATTCAGTAGACTGAAAGTGTACTAGCTGAGAACACAAAGGATGTGACCCAAAGTTAGCCTACTGAATCTGTGATTCAGTCGACTGAAAGAGAACTGGCTGAACAACAAAGGATCTAGTTATATTTCAGCTGATTGAATCTTATGATTCAGTCGACTGAACGTTTGCTGGCCAAACACGTAAGGTATCTGGTTGAATTTCAGCTGACTGAATCTTATGATTCAGTCGACTGAAAGTGCACTGGCCAGGCATGTACAATATCTGGTTGTGTTTCAGCCGACTGAATCTTATGATTTAGTCGACTGAAAGTTTATTGGCCAAACACGTAAGGGAACTGTTTGTGTTTCAACCGGCTGAATCTTAAGATTCAGTCGATGAACGTTTACGAGTCAAATACAGATGGGATTTGATTTTTTTTCAGTTGACGGAATTCTAGATTCAGTCGACTGAATTAGAACGTCTTATTTTGGATTATCTTCCAGATGCCTCTGTCTATCTAGTAGGATGGAAGGGGTGATGAAATTAAAATGGAAAGTCAAATTAATATATATGGTTGAATTTGATAAGGTAAAGAGTTTCGCAAAGGGAATGCGATTCGTCTCATGTGACTGTTAGCGTTATCCTTCCAAGATAGTATATTGGATATTGGTAGGATTCCTACCTCATTGAGAACACTATGGAGTTAAATATGATACTTGTTATATTCAAAATATGTTGAATGCATTGTCTAAATAAATTGTATATGATTATGAGTTGATTTTCAAGAATATTATGTATTTTGAAATGAAATGGCATTCTTGCATACATTACCTCATGCATGGCATGGGATGAAACACATATGACCAGCAAGCCAAGTTCTGAGTGGTCCAGACATGACTTGGGCTTGAGATTTGTAACGCCCCGCCCTTTTTCAGTCATCGAAAATCAGAGTCAATTTTTTTTTCTTTGAAATAAAGAGTGAGAGAGAGTCGGACGTCACGACGTGAGCTAAGTCCGAGCTTCCAAGCTCGGCCCTTAACTAGCCAACCATACGTGTGGGTGGACTAAGTCCACAAAAACGGTTCACATGTAATAAAGTTATACATGCGGAATTAAAAAATAGTTGCAGAATTATAATAGAGTTACTATCCTATCCAATTTTAAATAGCAAGGAAGTCCATCAGTTAATAATAATCATCTTAAGTTAAAATGTCCAAAACTAAAATCCAAACCATAGCAAATAGTTCTAAGTTATTACAGTTCCAAGTTATTACAGTTCCAAAGTGTTAATTAATCAAATTACATTGTCCAAAATAAAAACTTAAATAAAATAAATCTAGATCATCTAAGCTCCTAAGCTTGGCTCCGCTCACGTCCTTCGTTCCATCCATTTCCTGTGTCATCATCTAAGGTAGAAGTAGGGCGTTAGATAACGCGCCCAGTAGGTACTCCGAGTAGGGTCAAACACATGGATTAGTATAAAAATCACATAGATATATATAATGTCAAAACCGTGCAAGTCAATGCCATGCCATGGGTGTCATATGCCATGAATCCCACCCATCTACCATATCACAATCACATAGTGTTCCTCTTGATGTATAATCCACATCAAGGTATTGTCATGACTCCCCACGTATGCCTTATCGGTCCCACCGAACGGAGCGTGGACTCCTCTTTTTATTACAAACATCACAATCAGAATCAGTGCGGATCCCTCCCCACGTGTGTTTATCGGATATCCGAATGGAGCGTGGACTCCCCTCATTTGATCCCTCCCATGCCATGCATGAGATATGAGTGCAAACATGCTATTCATATTATACATATGGCATGAAAATCCCATCATTAAAACATATCATTTGATACCAAAATAATTCATTGCACATAGAAGTAAAATCATCATATATACATATTCCATGGTTTTCAATAAGGTAGGAATCCTACCAACGTCCAAATATCGTGTCCTTATGTTTTCGTCCAAAAACCGATTACCGATCTCGTCAAGCCGATCGTACACCCGCTTGTGAAATCCCATTACCTTATTACACATAAATAAATTAAATCGATGTCCCATTTGATTTCCATCATTCCATGCTCATTTCCACCTACGATTATAGTCCTTAGCCCGGTTAAGACCCCCAAAGGGGTTTCGGCCATATCTTAGGGTTGAAAATGTTTTAAGTCCATAAAAACTCATTAGTCGGGTTTTGCCGTACAACATGGCCGAACCTCACTCTCTTGGTTTTGGACCGCCTTTCCTTTGGTCCTTGTTTCATCTTAACCAATGCAGGTCCAACATCATTCCATCTTTGTTTTATTAATCCAATCACATAAGTTAATCATTTACTTTGATAAACAACCTAGGTCCATAAAATATCATCCATGGGGTTCGGCCATACAACATGGCCGAACCCATGGTTCTTCCATTCCCTCTTCTTTTTAGTCCTTATTTGTTTGAACTAATCCAAGTCAACATAGTTGATCATTCAATCTCTTAACATATATAGATCCACAAAATGATCCATCAAAATGATTCATGGGGTTCGGCCATATCATGGTTCCTTATTTCCATCTTTACATTTCTTACTTGATGGTCCAACATTAATTATTTAAAACATATTTAGATATATAAGCACTCCTCCATGGGGTTCGGCCATACAACATGGCCGAACCCATGGTCCATCATTTTTTTATCATTTAAAATCTATTTAAATTCATAACCATTATTCCATGGGGTTCGGCCATACAACATGGCCGAACCCATGTTTCCTCTTTTTCATCCTATTTTCCATTTTAAACCATCATGAGGATGGGTTCTCTTAAAAATCACATATAACATGTTTAGATCATTTGATGGGGTTGGGCCATACATCATGGCCGAACCTCATCCAAACTCTTTTGAGCCTTCATATGATCCATACATCAAAGTTTGGGGTTCGGCCATGCAAGAGGCCTAACCATGTTCTTCCTTCCTTATATTCAATCATGCATGTTGTCATAGATCATGTATACATATAGTCCTTAACAACTTCATTTATATAACTTATCTTACCCATTAGGGTTTTGTCCATTTTTCCATCTCCAAAAACCATATTTCGGATTTGAACCATACTTCACTTTTATGTCCATCTCATTGACATTTCTTGGATGGATTTTAAATCTATGGCCTATAACCATTTGGCCAACCATTTTCAATCCGAAATGAAACCCATGGTTTCGGCCATTCCATAGCCGAAACCATGGTTCCCTTGTTTTCTTACATTTTTAGTAACATGAAGTATAAACCTTACCTTTTTCGCTTCTCCATCGTTTTCTTTCGTTTCATCTTGCTCCTCCGTTCTTCTCCGTCCTTAGTCTTTTCTTCTTCCTCCTTGATCTTCTGCGAAAAAGTGTTGCTTGAGAGAGAGGGTTTGAGGTGAAACCCTAAGGGAGGGTTCGGCCAAGGAGTGAAGGTTTGAGAGAGGGAGAGAGATGGGAAACTTTCTATCTCTTTTCCAAAGAGTGGTTCTTGTTCTTGTGTAAGTTCTTTCTATCTTGCCCTAGGGTTTTGGTGAGAGGGAGAGGAGTTGAGATGGAAAACCCTAACTCTGTTCTTGTCTTAGAGAGGGTCGGCCAAGGAGGGCTTGAGAGAGGGAGAGAGTGAATGAGATGAAGAGTTAGCCCTAGGGTTTTCTTTGTTGCTAACCCTAATCTCCCCAACCACCCTCATCAAGATGGGGTATTTCCCATGTGTCCCTTGGCTAACCAAGAGGGAACATGGTTTACACATGGCACTCACTCCCTTTCCAACGTTTTTGTGTCTAGGGTTTCCATTGAGATGGAAACCCTCCACCTCCCCTTTGACTCACCTAGCCTTTTCAACTTCCAAGTAACTCACCACCCATTCAACTCACCTCACTTAAATGAACTCAATCTCCTAACTGAAGCACTTGGTTTTATTTCCACCTAGCTCAAGAGATTTTAATTAGATAATTTAATTCAACTCACTTCATCTGATCCACTTGGATTCAACCATGAACTCACCCATGGTTGACCAAGTCAACCATGGTGGCCGGCCTTACATGTGGCCTTAGACCACAAGCCACCTCACTTGATGAGGTGGAGTTGGGTCCCACTTGGCTATGCCACTTTTATATCAACTCCTACACTTGCCACCTCACTTGATAAGGTAGGGTCCCATGTCTTGGGTCCTAATTGGGTACATGACTTGATTAAATCAATTCTCTTTGACTCATTTACCCTAAACCTCAATTCATCTTGAGCCATTGGGTCCCAATTGAGCATTTGACCCAATTGACCACATTTACCCAATTAATTAGAATAAACCCTATCCATGATCCATTGGACCATACTTGGGCCATTGCCCCAAATCTTATCCATCTAACGTTCGTTCCATCTATAAATCTTAATTTTTAACAATTAAAATAGATAATAGCCAATATAATTATTGCATTGAAAATCCGGGCTACTACAAGATTAACTTATAAGAAGCTATATAAACTGTTGAGATTTGGCCGCATCCAGTTGATAGAAAATGTACAGCGTAATTGGGCCAAAGAGCTCCTGGGAAGGTTCCGAAACCCTGCGCAGAGGGTGGAGTCCACACTCCATCGGTAATCCCGATTAATTTGTGGATGGGTATACAGTGTCTTGGTGGTTGCTGCCTCAAACACTGTGACCATAATTGGCCAAGGAAACCATTGATTGATTTATGATGTAATTAGATATGGACATTGGGTGGGATTACATTTGGCATTGACACCCATGACATGACACTTATGTTAGCATGATTATAATATGGACATCATACATTGTTTTATACTTATAAGATGTTTTACAAATAAGATATTAATGATGTATATACCCTTGATTTATGTTAATCTAATATTATTCGTATGTGTACCATAACCCTAATTGGAATACCTACTGGGCATGTTGAGTAATGCCCTACTTCTACCCTATAGTTGATGGAACAGGAAATGATAAGGAAAAGGACTTGGGACCGGTAGGAAGCCAAGCGTAGGAGCTTGAGAAGATTAAGTTTAAATTACTTAGTTTTTATTTCAATGATGTATTCAGAGGACTTACATTTTGGGTTGTAATAACTTAGACATATTTGCTATGGTTTGATGATCTTTAAGTTTTATTGATATTGCATAGTGATTGGCTTTCTTGCCTAATGATAACAAGAGAATGAATAACATCTTATTCATATAAATTATGCCGCAAGTATTAAGAAAAGCATGTGAAAATGTTTTAGAGGACTTAGTCCATGCATACGTAATAGTGGCCAGTTAAGGATCGGGTTTTGGAACCTCGGAGTTAAATCGCGTCGTGACGACTCGTCCTTTCTCACTTATTTTTTTTAAAAAAAATATACTCTGATTTACGCGAGTGAAAAAGGGCAGGGCATTACAAGAACAATTTTGGACTTTAATGGATTACTCTTGTACTTGAAATTTTAATGTTCATTAATTTGGTGGATTTTAATTTAGAAATTTTTATAGTCTGAATATAATTTAGAAATCTTAATTAGGTTCCAATTAGTAAATTTTCTCCACTAATTATAACATTAGGAAATTGCATTTAGATTAGGTTGCATGCATTTTTTATGAGATCAGAATCTTCACCAAAGTTGGTGGTGTTTTATTTTGCAGGGATTTTAATCGTTTGCTTTAAAATTTACGAAAGTAAGCATTACAAGCCAAGGTAAGTGGTTAAACCATTTTCTTTGAATTTTATTTTTCATGCATTCATATAGATTTTCTTAGGGTGTTTACATTTTATTCTGCATAAAAAAAAAACAAAAAAAACATTGTAAATTTAATTTGATCATGCATATTAGGGTGTTAGTCTCATGTATTGGCTTAGTTATTTAATTATTATTTGCATATTTGCTTTGAATCTTTCATTATTAGATTAGTATTGCATTAACAAAAACTTGAAAATCCAAAAATATGAGTTAAAGTGGTCCACGCATTGTAAGTTAAAATCAATTTAGAACCATTGTCTTTTGGGGTGTGATGTTCGAAATTATTTTAGGTCATATATTGTGTGGTTTCATTTTGTTTTGATTTGATATTATTTGTCCATCCACGTCCGCCTGCCACTCTGAATTTGTGTTGAGCTTGTCTGTGTGTCTATGTGTCCCTTGTTAATCTATTACTTTAGTTTAGGTTTTCGTTTTTGTTGAATCAGTTTTTGTGTTTTTGTGTCAATCTAGTGTCTTTGTTGTGTTTTTGTTATCTTTTTGTTTTTGCAGGTTTTGGATAAAGTGAGCCATCTCAGGTAATTATCAACTCAAATTGTTTATTTTTTATATTTTCTTCTAATTTGTAACTAATCACTATAGATTAGGGAAGATTGAGGACAATGTCCAATTTAAGTTTGGGGGTATTGGGGGGTTACACTATGTCTGTTTTAAATTTTGTGTCCATTTTTGAATCATCTTGAAAAAAAAAAATCAGTCTTATGTCTGTTATTGCAAAAAAAAAAATTGAATAATTTTGAAAAACATTATTTCAGCATTAATATTTGGATAAAAAATTTTATATCATGTTTTTCCAATTGAATTTTGTGAAGTTTATGCTTAGAAACAATTTACACAGCCATGTTAATTTTAGCTTGAAAAAGAAAAATATTCATGAGTTGAGTAATCACTGGAGGAATACCAGTGGCGACTTATACACATGAGCTTTTGAGCCATTTGAATTTTCTGAGGGTTATAAGTGAATTCTTTATTTTCTTTGATATACGCATAATTATTATTTTTCTTAGATCTCATTTTTTTTTATTTGGTCAAAATACTAAGAATGACATCAAATTTGGATTATTACACTAATTTTTTTTTCTAAATTTATTTGAAGCTAGATAAATATTCATATGAAGCTTAGGAAGTGTTATTGGCCATTTTTAGACCATTTGAGCCTTCGAAGCCTACCTATATGGGCTATATTATCTTGTTAGTTTCCACTCTTGAGCCTTTATTTGATAGTCTATTTTTTTTTGTTAGCCATGTTATCCATACCTAACTTCGGTTGTGGAGTTTGAGCCTACATTGAAAAAATTTGTGACCGATTCTAGGGCCTGGAAAAGGTTAAAGATGATTGTTATTGGGATGGTTCTCTGAGAAAATTATGGCACTTGAAAAGGAAAAAAGAAAAAAGAGCATCAGAAAAAAAAATTGAGAAAAAGAAAAGAAATAGAGAGGGAACACCCATACATCAAAAAAAGGATATGAAAAAAAAAAAGAAAAAAATAATGTTTTGGAAGTGTTGAGAGAAAAATATAGGAAGAAATATTTAATCTAAATTTTGAAGACCTCTACCTTTTCTGTTCAATCTTTTTAATTTTAGAGTCTTGTTATCCTTCTTTAATAATGTAACGCCCCGCCCTTTTTCACTTGCTTTTTCCCGTAAATTCAGAGTATATATATATATTTTTTTATATAACAGAGTAGAGTGATAGAGCGCGGGACGTCACGACGCGAGCTAAGTCCGAACTTTCAAAGTCTGACCCTTAACTGGCCAACTCTATGTATGTATGGACCTAGTCCAATAAAATAGTTCACACATAACAATATCGAGATGCGGAATAAAAATCATAACCTGCGGAATCATAACATCAAAATGCAGAATCATAATAGAACCAAGTTCTATTCCATTTAGATAGCAAAGTATGTCAAGTCCATAATCATTATAAAAAACGTCATACTCATCAAACTGACCATCCGACCATCTAAGTTATTACATTCCGAAATCCAAATACTCAAAATACAAGTTCATGAGTAACTTTATTCAAAACATATAAATAAATCCTCCAAGCTCCTAAGCCTAGCCCGTCTTACGTTCCTCGTTCCCCTGAATACCTGTATCGTCAACTAGGGTAGAAGTAGGGCGTTAGAACAACGCGCCCAGTAGGTATTCTAGTTACGGCTAACACATGGTTAGTACAAAACATATATAATAACATCGTAATGTCAAAACCATATAAAATCCATGCCATGCAATGATGACAAATGCAATGAGTCCCACCCATCACATGTACATAAATGTACCCACCACATAGGTCTTGCGGATGCCCCGGCGGAGTGTGGACCCACTGGTTTCTTCTTGATGGAAAAGCACATCAACGTATCGCACATAGGTTTTTCGGACACCCCGACGGAGTGTGACCCCTCCAGTTATAAATCCTCCACCCCATGCCATGCATGAGATGCCAATGAAACACATACTATTTTAATAACATAAACATAGCATTTAAAATCACCTTTTGAAACATATCAACCCATGCTATTTAAACAAGTTAAAACATAGCATTTGAAATTCAATAATAAAGCATATTCTTTGAAACATATTTTCATCAAACATAGGATAAAAACAAAGTACATAAGCCATGGTTTCAAAGAGGTGAAATCCTGCCAAAGACCGTCACAAGTCCTTGCGTTCCCACCCAAGATTCGATCACCGATTGCGCACCGTTTGCGAGATCCCGTTACCTTATAATATAATGATAAATCAATACCAAGTCTCACCTAATTACAAGGTTCTAAGTCTATAAACAAAACCCCATGGGGTTCGGCCATACACCATGGCCGAAACCCATGGTCTACCATTTTTGTCCATAATTACAATAATGCCATTGAGCCTAACCATAGACTTCTTTCTTGCTTAGATCCCAAATAATCATCCATACTTCCAAAGCACATAATCCCATAGAATAATTCATGGGGTACAACCATACACCATGGCCGAACCCAATGTCCAATATTCTCTTATATTTACAAAAATGCCATTGGTTTCCTCATTCCTTTAAATTTACCATAATTACACCCTATAAATTTCCATAAGCAACAAGTTCATAAAACACAACTCATGGGGTTCAGCCATACACCATGGCCGAACCCATGATCCTCCATTTTGGTGTGTAATTACATTTTTGCCATTCCTTTCACCATCAATCCATAACCTACATTGTATCCTTTTCTTTTATTTTAAAATTACACATAACGTAACTCATAACATAGGTTCATAATCTGATTCATCAATCTGTCCTTAATCATGAATTAAAGATGCCATTAATCCCTTAATTTGGACCATGGGGTTCGGCCATATGCCTTGGTCGAACCCTATGGTGTATAGTTTCCAATTAAACTCCACCTTTCCATAATTGGAAGGTTTCCAAATTTAGATTTCACCTTCCAAAAATAGAACTTCCCCCTTTTTTTTAATCTCCTCCTTCTATTTTTAAAAACTTACTTAATTAAACGACCTTCTATAAATAAAGCGGTTTCCAAAATAAATCCTAGTGGGATTCGGCCATACACCATGGCCGAACCTCACTCATGGCATCCAATCCATTTATTTAATCCAAGTTCCATAATTAATCCCCACCTTCCATTCTAGGATAGCTTCCATAAATAATCTTCCTGGTCTATAATTAGATATTTTCTAATTTTAATATCCACTTCGAAGAATAGAAACTTTCTCCCTTTAAACTCTTCTTTCTATATCTAGGAGGTTTATAACTTTAGAAACTTTCTTAATATTCTACTTCTTTCCATGAATGGAAGGTTTCCATATATAAATTCCAACTTTCTATAAATGGAAACTTTCTAAGATTAGAAAACTCCTTTCCAAAATTGGAGTGCTTTCCAATTTAGCCACCCCTTCCCTTAATTATATAGTTTCCTATTTAATCTCCATTCCAAATTACCCCATGGGGTTCGGCTATACACCATGGCCGAACCCTATGGTTCAAGATCTTGGCCATTAGTTTAGATTCATTTAAAATCCATCATCAATCCATCAAGATGTTTGGTGGGGTTCGGCCATACACCATGACCGAACCTCACCCCTTTCTTTTTATTATTTTAGGTCCAAACTTAGCCATAAAACAACCATGGTTCGGCCATGCCATGGCCGATCCACATTCCTATCCATGTCTCCATTAATCAATCATGGATCTTCTATTTTAATCAATTAAAATCATCAATATCATTGGTGGGGTTCGCCATACATCATGGCCGAACCTCACCCTTTCTTTTTCCATCTTTTTGATCCAAAACACTTAATCATTCAACACATGGTTCGGCCATGCAATGGCCGACCCATCTTCTTAATCATCTCTCCATTTTCAAATCATTATACCATCATCCAATCCTCCTCCATGGGGTTCGGCCAACCATCATGGTCGAACCCTATGGTTCTATGGTTTCATAAATAAAACTATTAATTAAGGTACTAACCTCTTTGTTCCGTGTAAACCCATGCACTGCATGCCGTATAAATCCAGCCCCTTGCTGTTTGCTGCTTTACTCACTGTTTTACTGTTTGCAGCTTTCTTTCCATACAGCAGACGCCTCTGCTTGGCGCTGCTATTCCCAGATCTCCTCTCCACCACAATAGCAGATATATATAACCAATACAGTCCGGTCCCATACTGTATGCAGATCTGATCTACTTATGCTTTGGCCCGCTTCTCATATATTCCCATGCCTCAACTGCTGCTTGCAAATACACTGTCTGTCACCGATCAAATCAGTGTATTGCTACCTCTAGAAAACCCCGCAGCACTTGCTCGGTCTCTGATGCTGTCTGTGTGTATACAGAGGTGATTGTAACAGCCCCTCTTGCTTTTATTACTCTCACTGAAAAACACACACAATTCTGGTGGCAGCCCTCACGATCCGACCATCTCTGATCAGCCCCTCTCAGGTTCAGATATGGCTACTGTTTCTTCTCTGTTCAGAACTCTCCCTACAGAGCACATGAGAAACACCTTGTTGTAGCTTGTCCTTGAAACAGAGAGAACCCGAGAAAGACCCAATCTGGTCCTGATCTCCACAGCGTGTATTTTTCCTCTCACTAGCTCTCACCCGTTCAATGTCTTTACAGGTTGCCTCTGCAATCTACCTTGCAGCCCACATTGCAGCTAGTAGAATTCTGGACTGAATCTGTCCTCAATCAGCCCCTCTCGGTCTTGTAAATCAAACACTAACTTAGGCTGACATGAGTTCTCCTCTGATAATGGCCCTCTCAGATTGTGTAATCCCGTGTGTTTCCTTCACTCTTGGTGCTGCTGTGCATGTCACATAAATAGGTAGGAAATTTGCCATAGAATCCAGCCATACGGCTGATCCTAGATAAGAAAATCTAGGCCAATTAACGTGCTTGCTTATATAAACAAAAACCCATATTGGCTTTGCTATACTTGCTACATATAAAAATACCTTTTCATCATCCTTTCATCGGCTGATTACAACAAATTAATTAGAAACATACCTCCTACATAGGAGCCGACCTTCCTTGTTTATAAAAGGATAAAATCCCAATTTAAACTCCTACAATCTAGTCATCCATGCGCATGTAATCTTCTTGACTTAGAAGGTGTCATGATTCTCTAAATTAGCCTTTGCTAATGTCGTGTACACCTTTGTTGCCTCTTATAAAAGTCCCACTTGGTTTCCTTATTTAAACCATGCCTTGCGCCCTATGTTTGCCTCTTATAAAACCTTCCCTTATTTCAAGAATAGCAAGTGCCATTTTAATCTTGGAAAAACCCTCTTTAAAATAATCTAGCATATGTGCATATCCTGGGTATGCCATGTCACATACGGCCATGAAATCTCTCTCATTCCTTATTTATATAGTGTTGCACTACTAAATAATATCAGCCCTATTTAATTTACTTTGAACCATTTACAATCTGTTGGGTCTTTATTGGGTCACGGCCCAATTCTTTATCCGTATAAGGTCCATAACCAATGTTCACAAATTAAATGGATTATTTTCATACAAAAATAATTAACTAAAAATTCCGAGGTGTTACAGATATGACCCGGTCCTAAGCCACATGTTGTCCTATTAGGAAGTCCTATTGATCCTCAGTTAATATGGTATTTAAAGTGGAGAATAGATGAGGAAGAATTATGGTGTATTATTTTAATGTTTTGAGGACAATGGCATCCATTCATGAGATCTATATATTTCATTGTTATTATCCGTTCTTTAACGATAAATATGTGAGATATTTGCATTTGTGAAAATAATTCCGCTCACATATACTTTTGAGATAAATTTAACCCAATCTCTAAACGAAAGTCTTTATGGAGATATATCTAGTGAGATTTGGAGCCAAAGCGCATTTTTAGCTGGTGGTTACAAAACTTATGTGTACTTAGAAAAAGAAAGTTATGTTAATATTTGAGTATCACACATTACACTCCGGGTATGACTTTTGTAAAATAAATTTAGAGTTTTATGATGTTTAAATGTTTTTTAATATATTTTTGTTGAAATTTGATATTTGTGGGTATCATCACTGGAAGCCGTCACGAGACTATAACTCGTCCACTAGTGGTGAGCTAGGGGTTTAGAGGCTTTTGCATACGCTAAATGCAATCGAGAGTGCCAGTGAAAGTGGTGTAGATTATGATTTTAATTTTTAGTTTTTGTTTTGCTTAAGGACTAGCAAAATCTAAGTGTGGGGGTATTTGATGGGCATAGGAAAATGATTATTTTACCCTTGTATTTGGACTAGTTAGCCCTTGTTTTATTTGTTTTATGACACGTTTGATGGGATTTTGGAAGTTTTGCAGGATTTACAGGGAAATACAAGATATGAGAATTCAAATTGTGAATTTTACAATTTTTGGGCATAAGTTGATATTTTTGGAAAGTTTGAATTTTTAATAATTATTTTACCAAAATTTTAGGGGTTTTATTGTAAACTAATTAATTCAAATCCATTTATAAGAATTTGGATTAATTTAATTATTTTTATAATTGACTGCAAGTGGTAAAATTATTTATTAGATTTTCCATACTTTGAAAAGCTCAATTATCAAGCCCATTAGAAAAGCACTTGAAGAAATCCACATGTGTGAAGTCTATTTTCATCATCACAAGATACATATGAGGAAATTTGAAATTTACAAGTCATTATAGAAGGATTTTCGAATTTGGCAATTGGATTAAGGAAAAGGAAACAAAATAAGAAGTGGAGAAAAAGAAGGAAGGTTTGACACAACTTCAGTATTTTGACCATAAATTTTCACTTCAATGTCCGATTGTTTTGATTCTTTTTGGGTTGGAAAGAATACTGTAAGGGCTACAACTTTGTAGTTTATGACATTTCGTAATTCAGATGTTAACTAGGTCAAAACTGTAAAAAATGGGATTTTACACCCACTTTCCTTTTACAAATTTTACTATTTTTTCCACCCCTTGCCTCCTTTAAGTCATTCCATGTTTAGCAAAACCATATTAGCCCTCCAAGTGTCACTTGTTTTATTTAAATCTTTAAATCCAAGCCATTCATTATTCCTCCTTTCATCTATAAATACTATCCCTCTCCCATTGAGAAAATTGAACTTGGGCTGTTGATTTTTGGAGCGTAGAAGGAAGAGAAGAAAAAGAAGAGAAAGGTTGGAGAATTTGATCTTCACATGGGTTTCTAGGTTGGTGAATTTTAATTTTCCATGTTATTTTCTTGTATTTCTTTAATTTAATTCCAAGATTTTGTAATTTTAATTCTTTGTTTTATTAATAAAATTAAGACAAGCTTTTTAGATCTATGGTTTTCCACTTAATATTTGTTGATTATGATAGTTGGATTTGATTTTTAATCTATTTATGAATGCATGTTTTGATTTAATTTTAGAATTTTCATCTTAAACATCCAATTTTTGCGAAAGTTTAGAATCTTAATTTTCCATTATAAAGTTCTTTTTAAGAGTATGTGAAGAATTTAGATTTGGAATTTTATGTGGAATTCTCTTTAAGCCCAAGGTTTTTTTTTATTATTTCTTCATTAATGAAACTCATGTTTTTCTTAATTAAATTAATTATGAATGAAAATTTTGAATCAGTGATCATTAATAAATGTGAGCTCCATGTTCATTAATAAATTTATCTCATGTTTTGATTTTATTTTTAAAATATTAAAAATAATGCCTCCTTAATCTTCAATCCAAATTCCAATGTAAATATGTATATATGTTTTATTTTATTTTCTTTTGTTTATAAATTCACATTCTTGAAAAATTGTGGAAGTAAGTTGTAAATAATTTAATTGCATCTTAATTTTGTGTTCTAAGTTACATTAAGATTATTTATAATTTTTAGATTAATTCCACCCTCTTAATTGAAATTAGATAAATTTTGTGTTTTCCATAAAAATTAGATCTCTTGAATGGTTAATTTCTAATTTTAGATTTTTTCCTATTTTTTGACTTGTTTTCTATTTTTAAAATGTTTATAAATTAAAATTAGATTTCCTAGATTAGAGAATTAATCACATGTTTCAGATTTATTTCTATGATTTTCTAAATTTCTTAAAATATATAATTCAATGTATTTTTTTCACGGATATATTTTCCTAAGTTCTGATGGGTTCGACCCGCACTTAATCACTATACTATCTAATAGTTCATACGTTTGTGAGTTATAAATTTAAAATTTGCACAAGAAGTTTTTGGCGCCGTTACGAGGGACTTGGGTTTGAAATGGAAAAATAAAATTAAAAAAATCTATTACTTTAATCTTTCCATAGATCTAGGTTTCATGCATATTTTTATGTGATTTGGTGTTTTCACCTAGGTTTTGTTTGTTGATTTTGCAGGAGTTTTAAATTGCATGCTTAAAAAAAATTGAAAAAGCGAATACTGACTAAGGTAAGTGCTTAAACCACTTTCTTTAATTTTTTTTTTTTTTTAATTTTCATGCATTCATATAGATTTTGTTAGGTTGTCTTGCAATTATTTAGCATAAAAAAAAGAGAAATTGCATATTTAATTTGGTCATGCATTTAGGGTGTTAGTTCATGCATTAGATTTAAATTGTTTGCATATTTGCTTTAAATCTTGCATTGTTAGATTAGGCTTGCATTCACAAAAATTAGAAAAAAAAAAAAGATTAGTAAAATTGGTTCATGCATTGTATTTTAAAATCAATCTACAAACCATCGTTTAGGGTTGTTCATGTTCAATAGGACCATCTTTAATTCAACTATTTTTAGTTCACCGGTGAATAGTTTTGCTTCAAACACGGTGTCTAGGCTAGTTTTGTCACCAAGGTGTAAACAGCCGAAAGGATAAGTGAAAGCTTAAGTAGATTGCCATTGTGCTCCTCCACTTACCTGGCCGTGCTTGTGGTTAAACTCTCTTCGAGGCTTAATTTTTCTGAAAGGAGATTATGAGCAATTTAGAGTCTAGGATTTGTGTGTTAGTACAGTGTTAGGGCATATTTTGTGTGGATTTGTTTGAGCGTGTTTGTTCGTGTTTGTGTGTGAGTAGTTGGGTTTGTGACTCCACCAATCTCTTGGTTCGAGTTATACTGTCCGTCATACCACCGATTATTGTGTCCAAGGCTCAGTCAGGGCAGTCATAGATAGAGACAGTCCATCCTCATCACCAAAGTCATCACCGAAAATGGTCGGAGAACAGAAGAAATCTCTTCGAGATTATTTTCATCTATCGTAGCCAATTCACCCTCCAGCATAGTCATCCCAGCCACCAATACCGCCTATGAGCTAAAACCAGGCCTTTTACATCTCCTCCCCACTTTCCATGGCCTTTATCGTGAGGATCCCTACTTACACGTTCAGGAATTTTTAGAGATTTGCGCCAATATCAAACTTCAAAATGTCACTGATGAATTTATTAAACTTCGCCTCTTTCCTTTTTTCTCTCAAAGAAAAAGCGAAATCATGGCTGAACTCCTCCCCTCCCCCCCCCCCGGCAAATTCCATCAACATGTGGGATCAGTTGGTAAATAAATTCTTGAATAAATTTTTCTCAATATTTAAAACGAACGCCCTTAAAACAGAAATTTCAAATTTTATTCAGAAAGTGGGTGAACAATTCTCGAAGTCTAGGGAAAGATTCATGGATCTATTGAGTAAATGTCCCCATCATGATTTTGAAACTTGGAGACTCATTCAATTTTTCTATGATGGCTTAACCACATCTAGCCGTACTTTGGTTGAGTCTATGAAGAATGGGGCATTTTTGGAACAAAGTCAAAACGAATGATGGAATTTCTTCGAAAACTTGGCGGAGAATTCTTAGTGATGGGATTTCTTTAAAAAGGAGAGTTCATGACAAACCTCCAACAGAGGAGGTTTGTATGAAGTCAATAATGATTTTGATGTTAAGGTCGCCATTGCAAATCTGGCTAAAAAAGTAAAGGCCTTAGCAATGACTCAGAGAGTGAGTCTGTTAATGAGCGTGCAGCCTGAGGTGTGTGCCTTGTGTAGTAACCCAGGACACACAACACAAACCTGTCGTTCCCTAAACGCAAATCCAGAGTACCTAGCCGAACATGCTAACTGCACTAAATAATTTTGGGAAGCAGCAGGGGAGTCCATTCTCTGCGACCTATAACCCCAATTAGCGGAATCACCCTAATTTCTCGTGGAGTCAGAACCAACCTATGAATCAGGGACCTCATTAGTTTCAAACACCCGGCCAGCCATTCTACTCACCCGGTTAGCCATTCCATCTACCCCAAAACCAACCATCCCATCCATCCCAGAGTAATTCCTATCAATGTAGTCCACAGCAACATAAACCCTCTCTTGAGGAGACACTGCAACAATTGATGCAGTCCACTCAGCAAGCCTTGCAGTCAAATTCCCAAGCCATACTGAAGCTTGAAACACAGATAGGGAAACTTGCAAGTGCTATTGGAGAGAGCAAAAATGGCAAATTCCCTAGTCAACCCATTCCCAATCCTAACGGTCAGTTCGAAGTGCATCATGGAGATGTTAAATCTATCATCACTCTTAGGTCAGGGAAAACAGTTGATAATCAGGTTAAGATGCCGAAGGAAAGACAACATGATAACCAAAGCCATGATCAATCTGAGCCATCAAAGGGCACTGATTGCCCGCCTGAGAAGGAACCTAAAGAGTCAGTCACGACTGATTTTGTCCCAAAAGCTCCCTACCCACAGTGATTTATTCTAATTAAGAAAGGTACACTACATAGCGTCGTGTTAGAGGTGTTCAAGCAAGTCCGTATAAACATTTATCTCCACGATGCTATTAAACAAATACCTTGTTATGCAAAATTCTTGAAAGATCTCTATATGATAAAGAGGAAGACGAATGTTCCAATGAAGACATTTTTGGCTGAACATGTGAGCGGTATTATTCAACAGAAAACTCCTGTCAAGTACAAGGATCCTGGAAGTCCTACTATTTCTTATGTCATTGGTGACCATTCGATCTATCAGGCCTTACTTGATTTAGGAGCGAGCATTAATTTGTTGTTGTAATCTGTGTACGAGCAATTGCGGCTTGGAGAACTGAAACCCACACATATTACACTACAATTGGCTGATAGGTCAATCAAAATTCTAAGAGGTGTAATAGAAGATGCTCTAATCAAGGTTGACAAGTTTTATTTTCCAGTGGAATTTATAGTCCTTGATACACAACATGTGATAAAAAACAGTAGGCAAATTCCAGTAATTTTGGGTCGACCCTTCTTGGCCACCTCCAATTTAATCATCAGTTGCATGAATGGAGTGCCCCAACTGTCTTTTGGTAACATGACTTTAGAGCTCAATGTGTTTAATTGTGGCCACCAGCCTCCAGATACAGATGACCTATGTGAGGTAAACATGATTGAGAGTACAGTCCGTGAATCCTTCCTGAACTTTATCGGTGATGACCCATTTTAGGAATGCTTGTCACATTTCCGTACTAATTCCAGTGAAAAAAGGGTCATAGAAATGAATGCTCTGCTTGAATCCACCCCATTTTTGGAGACCGGTATGTGGAAGGTAAAATTTGAACCTCGCCCCGTTAGTGTTGAAAACCACCAGTATTGGACCAGGGTTGATTAGTAGGTCTGTCAATCAAGTTCGAGTGAGTCTTTCTGTGTTTGTGTGTCCATTTTGTCCAGTCTGTCTAGGTTAGGTTTTTGAATTTTGTGTGAATCTTTGAGTCTGTGTTGAGTTTGTCTGTGTGTTGGTTGTTAGTTTGTTAGTTTAGTTTAAGTTTTTGTTTTCGTTGATTCAGTCCTCGTGTTAGTCTAGATTCGTTTTTTTGTGTTTTTTGTGTTGCTTGTTTTTGCAGGTTTGAATAAAGGGAGATATCTCAGGTATTTCTTAACTCAAGTTGTCCTATTTTGATATTTTCTTCTAATTTACAACTGATCACTGTAGATTAGGGAATATTGAGGACAATGTTCAATTTAAGTTTGGGGGTATTGGGGGGTTACACTGTGTCATTTAAAAAAAAAAAATGAGTCTTGTGTTTTGTTTTTTTTAGTCCAAGAAAATAAAAATTGAAAAATCTTGAAATAAAAAATTGATTTTCAGTATTAAAATGTGGATGAAAATTTTTATATCATACTTTTCCATTTGGATTTTATGAAATTTATGCTTGGAATACTTTTACACAACCATATTAATATTAGCCTGAAAAAGAAAAATATTCATGAGTAGAGTAATCATGGGAAATAATACCAGTAGAGACTTATACCCAGTGAGCTTTTGAGCTATTCGATTTTTGTGAGGGTTATAAGTAAATTCTTATTTTCTTTGATGTGCGTAGTATATTTGTTGTTAGATCTCATTATTCTTTGTTTTGGTCATATACTGAGAACATCATTAAAATTGAATTATTACGCCAGAAGTTTTCTGAATTTTTTTGAAGCTAATGAAATATGCATATGAAGCTTAAGAAGTGATATATGCCATTATTTTGGATCGTTTGAGACTTTGAAGTCTACCTATATTGGTCATATTATCTTGTTAGTTCCCATTCTTGAGCCTATATATGATAGCCTATTTCTGTTGTTAGCCATACTAACCATACCGAACTCCGGTTGTGGAGGTTGAGCCTGCATTGAAAATTCTGTGACCGATTCTAGGGCCCGGAAAAGGTTGGAGATGATTGTTATTGGGATGGTATTCTGAGAAAATTATGGTACTTGAAAAAAAAAGCATCAGAAGAAAAAAAAAATTGAGAAAAAAGAAAGAAAGAGAGAGGGAACATCCATACATTAAAGAAGAAGGGTGTGAAAAACCAAAAAAAAAAGTTACGAAAAAAAAAATACTTTGAAAGTGTTGAGAGAAAAAAAAAAGATAGAGGAAAACGAATCCTAATGAAAATTTGAAGACCTCTACCGTTTTTCTGTTCAAAGTATTATTTTTGAGTCTTGTTATCCTTCTTTGATATGACTCGGTTTTAAGCTACGTTTCGTCCTATATGGAAGTCCTATTGATCTTAAGTCTAAATATGGTATTTGAAGTGGAGAATAAATGAGGAAAAATAATGGTGTATTATTTCAAAGTTCTTAGGAAAATGGCATCCATTCATGAGATCTATATTTTTCTTTGTTTTAATATGTTCATTGTTAATAAATATGTGAGATATTTGTACTTGAAAAAATTATTTCGCTCACATATACTTTTGAGAGAAATTTAAACCATTCTTTGAGAGAAAGTATTTCTGAGAAATATATTTAGTGAGATTTGGAGTCGAAGCGCATTTTCAGCCGGTGGCTTCTAAACTTATGTGTATTTTGAAAAAGAAAGCTATGTTAATATTTGGCTATCACACACTACACTCCGAGTATAAATTTTGTAAAATTATTTTGGAATTGTATGATTAAATTTTTATTTGAATTTTTTTGCTAAAAATTTCATGTTTGTGGGTGTCATCACTAGAAACCCTCACGACACTATAACTCGTCCACTAGTGGTGAGTTAGGGGTTTAAAGGCTTGTTGCATAAGCTAAATCCAATTGAGAGTACAGCGAAAGTGGTGTCGTTTAAGATTTTTTTTTCTTTTTTGTTTTTAATTTTAGTTTTGCTCAAGGACTAGCAAAAACTAAGTTTGGGTGTATTTGATAAGCACTGAAAAATGATAGTTTTACCCTGTAATATTGGACTAGTTAGTTCTTAAACTTTGTTTATTTTATGTTATTGTTGTAATATATTATATATTCTAAAATTACATTTGTTATATATTATATTAATTAATTTCATCTAATTATTGTGTTATTCTTGTTTAAGGTTGAATTATTTTTAAAACCCAAAGCTGACCTAGAATGCTTGATTTAGAGGAGCCAACACAAGTGGGCCGATTGAAAGAGTCAAGTTTGGAAAACAAAGGAATAAAATTCAGCAAAAACAAGATGGATTTTTGCTTGAGAACCTGTTATTACAAGTTAGTGGGTCTTCACCTTCATGGAGAAAATAAAGGTGGGATCTGTGATGATTGTGTTTCATGATATGTGGGCTAGAGAATGAAAAATATAGAGGCAAGACATGGTTAGCCGACCCTCTTCATGTGCGTCACCCACCTTCCTCTCTTGGGTCTCAGCTAGTTTATGACAAGCAATTTCAAGCTGCCAAGGGTCCCTTCCTATGAGGGAACATGCGGTCCACACCATGGAACCCATCTCCTTCCTTATTTGACCAAATTGATCCAAGCCTTCCATGGGCCACTTTCTTTTAATGCAATGCCCGGTCCTAACCCTTCAATCCTTCTCATAAAATCTATAAAATCAAGGCCCCTCTATTGCAATACTCGAACTTGACACCAGAATGAGGCTCGGTTGATAGAGAGATCGGGGTTGAAGGCTTGGGAGCTCCGACGATGGCTCGGGTTTTATTTTTCTATCTCTTTTGTTTTAATTTTATGATAATGCCCAGTTAATTTTCTGTACTAAGGTTGAGGATGAAACCCCATTAACGAAATAATTTTCTTTTAGTTATTTATTTAATTCCAAATAGATGTTAATTATTTTTACCATCAATGCCATGTATTTTTGGTTATTAATATTAATATCTAATTAATTAAATGCTTGGTTTTTAATTGAATAAAAGTAAACCCTTTGATTCATTGTTTTCTTTTATTTTAATTTAAATACATTGGATGCTTAGATTAATACTTTGATCCATTGTGTTTTGAATTAAGATAGGATACATTGAATTCTTAGAATCTATACTTTTAAGCAAAGGAAAATCAAATTTTGAACACCATATTAATGAACTTAAATGTTTAAATCTTTAAAATCTGAGAATTGATAAATAAATAATTGGAATATTATGGATTTAATGGTGGTGGAACCCGATGCCTTAGTAATTTCTCTCAGTTGATTAAATCTCCATTTTTTTAGTTATTTTAATTTTGCAATTTTAATTCAACCATTCTCCATAAAAAACTGTTAACTATGTTAAGATTCAATTGTTATGCATTTTAATTTGTTTTCCCGTTCATTCTAAGTCAAATCCCTGTGGGTTCGACTTCGCACTTACATATCTCTATACTCCAATTCGATTCGTGCGCTTGCGAGTAATTATAAAAATTAAAATTTGCACAACAGTATATTGGTACAACAATTGTCATCTGCCCTCACTATCATATCACCTGTTGGGTTGATTTGCACTTCTGTCAATACTGAATTGGCTGATTTCCAATTTGTGTTCAACTATTTAGTGATGGACATGACCAAGTATGATGTGATGTTCAGCATGGATTGATTGAGTACCTATCAGGCATGCATTGATTGTTATCACATTTTGGTCACCCGAGGGACAAAAATTCATTGTGTATGGGGAATAAAAAAAATGTCCATATGTGGAAAGCCTCAAGATGAAGTCAAGTGGGTTCTATTAAATAGCATCAGATTGGAAGATTCACCCATCTCCACCCTATTGGCAGTAGTGAAAGACTATCCTGATGTCTTTCCAACAGAACTTCCTGGTTTACCTCCCAATAGGGAGATTGATTTTGAAATCAAATTGTTCCCTGGCACCGCACCTGTGTCACTTCCACATTACAGGATGGCACCGACAGAAGTGTCCGAATTGAAGAAGTAGATTGATGAGCTATTACGATTGAGATTCATTCGACATAGCACTTCGTCATGGGGAGCACCAACATTGTTTGTCAAGAAGAAAGATGACTCCCTAAGACTCTGTGTGGATTATTGACGCCTCAATCAAGTCACAATTAAGAACAAATAACCTCTACTGAGAATTGATAACTTATTTGATCAGTTGAGAGGGTCTAGTTACTTCTCCAAGATAGACCTCATGTTAGGTTATCATTAGATCAGGGTCAAAGAAGACGACATAGAAAAGACAACATTTAGAACCAGATATGGACTATATGAATATGTGGTGATGCCCTTTGGATTGACAAATGTACCGGCAGTCTTTATGGACTTAATGAATCGGATCTTCCGTCCCTACTTAGACAACTTTATGATTGTATTCATAAATGACATCATCATCTACTCCACGAGTGAAGAAGAACATGTTGAGCACTTGCGGATTGTCTTGAATACCTTGAGAAACAACAGATTGTTTGCCAAGGCAAGTAAATGCGAATTCTTGTTGTCTGAAGTCAACTTCTTGGGACACATAGTGACGACGGAAGGGATAATAGTAGACCTAGCAAAGGTAGCTGCGGAGAAAGATTGGAAACCACCTTAGAACGTCACAGAGATCCAAAGTTTTCTGGGTCTTGCGGGGTACTACCGCAAGTTTATCATGGACTTCTCCAAAATGGCAGCCCCACTCACCCGATTGACTCAGAAAGGAGTCAAGTTCAAATGGACAGATCAGTGCCACAAAAAGGTTTGAAGAGCTGAAAGAAAAATTGATAATAGCCCCCAATCTTGATCATTTCGGAACGAGGAAAATGGTACACAATGTATTGTGATGCTTCAGGTGAAGGATTGTGATGTTCTCTCAATCAAGGTATGCATCCAGAGGCCTATATATCTAGATAGCTGAAGATTCATGAGTGAAACTATCCCACCCATGACTTTGAGTTAGCCGCAGTGGTGTTTGTACTAAAAAACTAGCGGCACTATCTCTATGGAGAAAAGTTTGAAGTCTACTCCGACCACAAGAGTCTCAAATACTTGTTTGGACAGAAAGATCTCAACATGAGACAGAGGAGGTGGATGGAGTACCTTTAGGATTATGATTTTACTCTCCGTTATCATCCGGATAAGGCAAACAAAGTCGTGGATGCACTCAGTCATATGAGTCATGGAACAGTGGCCAGTTTGACTAGGCAAGGATGGGAGATGATGTTGGCAATTAGAAATATGAACTTGCAGATCACTAATAGGGGATGTGTGTACAATCTCATAATTCACTTCACTATGACATCGTAGATAGAACATACACAGAGGTCAAGTCTAGAATTGACCGAAATATGGGAGAAACTAGCAAGAGGAGGAACAATTCAAGACAAGAAACTACAGCCGGGACAGGGCCTTATGTACCAAGGCAGGGTATACGTACCCGAGGATTGTAGGTTGGAATTGTTGAAAAAGGCACATCAGTCAAGATTCTCGATACACCACGGGAGCACAAAGATGTACCGAGATCTCAAGAGGCAATACTGGTGGTCCGGACTTAAGAAAGATGTTGCAGACTTTGTCTCCAAATGTATCACATGTTAACGAGTCAAAGCAGAACATATGAGACCAACCAATTTACTTAAGACCATTTCCATACCATAATGGATGTGGGAACACATTGGCATGGAATTTGTGACAGAATTGCCAAGATCTTCCAAGAGCAACGACGCAATTTGTGTAGTAATTGATTGCCTCACGAAGTCCGCACACTTCATACCTATCAAGGTAACTAATTCATCAAAAAGTTTGGGTAGACGATATATCAAGGACATTGTCAGATTGCATGGAATACCCAAGACTATCATATCGGACATCGATGGCAGATTCACAAGAAGAGTATGGCAGAGTTTACAAGCGGCAAGGGGAACAGATTTATTATACAACACAACTTTTCACCCACAAACAGATGGTCAGTCCGAGAGAACCATACAGACTTTGGAGAACATGTTGAGAGTTTGCATGCTCGACTTTGAGGGTAGTTGGGAGATGAATTTAAGTGAATTTAATTAAAAGATTAAAATATAATTTAATGTCAAGTGATGTGTTGGGAAATTAATTTATGAAATGTAATGAAAATAAATTGATGATGTGGCATCATGCCACATAGGCGATGACGTGGCATGCCGCATGGAAAGGTGTGGTCCAACACCACAATCCCTTGACGTAGAGCAACCACATGAGAGGAAAAAGCCTCCACACCCTTTTTATTTCACTCACACGGCACACTCCCTCATTCCCTCCTTCTCCAAATGGCAAACCCTCCATATTCCACTTCCCTCACACGACAAACACACCCCTTCTCCATTCCTCAACACCGTGCACTCTTCTTCCACCCTTTCACACGATTTTCCTTCCCTTCTCTGCTCCTCCATTAGTGAAACTCAAGCAAGGGAGGAAAAGAAGAAAGAAAGAAGAAGGAAAGAAGAAAAATTGTGGAAAAACTTCACAAAAGGTTATTTTTTCTCTCTAGATTAGTATTAAGGCTTAATTTAAGGATTAGAATATTTTAAAATCAACTGAAAGCAAATTTGGGCTAAGAAAATGAAAATTGAAAAAATTGGAGATTTTTAAGTTTCCTCACTACTCATGGAATTTGATTTAAGATCCATGAATTTGTTATCAATTCATGACTATTAAGCCTCTAAAATGTGACCAATTATATGTGGAATCAATCTAAGGGGTTAGGAGTAAGAGTCAAGGCCAATGACCCGCCATAATGTAATTTTCGAGTTCAAGGGACTCGACTTGCATTGCAGTTTTTCTGTAGTTTTTTGCAAGTGACTGTTTGAGGAAGACAGGTCTCAGGACTTGTCTCGAAACTTGCCAGACGTTCCGAGACAAGTGCCGAAGGCTCGGACAGTCCGAGGGAACGAATGACGTTCCAAGGCCAAGTTCTTAGAAGACCAATGAACCCCCGGAAGGACTAAACACTTAGAAAAAAAATCAAAGAAATCTGTTAAGTCCAAAAGAGGACCCGAGGTCTCGAAACCTTGTTCAGAAGTACCGAGACCAAGTTCCGAGCAACCTGGTATGAACTGCATGTCTCTGAAGTACCGAGAGAAGACCTAGACGTTCTGAAGTCTCGGAACTTGGTTCGGAGGTTCTGAAATCAAGTTCCGAGCAGACCTATGTATTATATACTTCAGACTATTTGAGGGATGGCATGGATGTTTCGAAGCTTCGGAACAAGCCTCGGAAGTACCGAACCGAGTGACACAAGTTCCGAACTAACAGTAACCATAGTGTTTTGATCTTAACCCCACACCCTAGTTTTAGTCATTAATGTGGGATTAATAGGACAATAGTAACATTCTCCAAATCTTACCCACTCAATGATAATTAAGAAAAGTACTTGGTATTAGATTTTGAAACCGAAGACATAAACTAATGATGTGATTATTGTGTCTTAATCCATTAAAATAACTGAAGGACTGAAAGTAACTTAGATTAGTATTACTTAATTGCAAACTTTCTTTAATCCATACTCTCATAAACGGATCCAGATTAACCAATTCATTTTGAAATCTTAAAAGAGGCATGTGGCTGAACCCATGGTCTATGGTTCTTTCACCATTTACAACCTTGATACCATTTAAAATGATTAACATTCCTTCCTTATTTTCCTCCTTTAAAACGTTTTAAAATCCTTAACATACATCTATAATTTTCATGCTTTGAAACCCAATAAAATTATTAACCAACTTCCATGGTTTTCATCCTTCAAAATCCATTAAAAAATAACCAATGTCCTTCCATGGGGTTCGGCCATACAACATGGCCGAACCCTATGGTTCATCATCTTCCCTTAAAAATCACTTAGACCCATATAAATTCCTTAATACCTTTCCATGGGGTTCGGCCATACAACATGGCCGAACCCTATGGTTTATCATTGAGTCTTTTAGCCATAATAAAATTAGGGTTCGGCCATTGCATCCTTGACCCCATTTTCTTAATTATGTAAACTTATCGAGCACTTACCGATTCCGCGACTCCTCCGGTTTCTTCCACTTCTTCTTGCTCCTTTCCTTCCTTAGCCTCTTCTTCCTTCTTTCTTGATCTTTGGCAGAGATTGATCTTAATGGAATCCCTTGGGGTGGTTCTGCCAAGAGGTATAAATTGAGAGAGAGAGAAAGAGAGAAGATTTGAGATAATACTCCAAGTGTTCTCCCTTTGTCAATGAGAGGGAATCGGCCTTGTGTGAGAGGGAGAGGGTGAGATGGAAATTCTCTAAGTGTTCTTGCCTTGAGAAGTGATTCGGCCAAGAGGGAGAGGGAGAGAGTGACTTGAAACAAAACCCTTTCCTTGGTTAATGAGGGTCGGCCAAAGGTGGTGTCCCTTGGTGGCACCCCTTTGTAACTCCCATGCCCCTTCACCTCCCTCCTTTAAGTTCCATTTGGGGGTTTCATCCATGAGATGAGACACACCCAACGTTTGACCTAGATGGAAACCCCCCCATGTTTCCAACGTGCAAGCCTTGTGTAAGCTTGTGTAACCTCCACAACCCTTCACCTCCCCATTAATGATATATTTGGAGTTTCATTCTATGAAATGAAACTCCCATGTGCCAACGTGTGGCCTTGACTTGAGTCTCTTGAGGTGCATCTCTCCACCTTCCCACTCCACTCACCTGAGATCAAAGTCCCATTAATTTCCATCCAACTCATTTAACTCAACTCACCTCTTTAATTCCATTCACTTACTCACTTAATATCAACTCAATTTTTTTATTCCATTTCCAACTTAATTCAGCTCTTAATTAAGCTTGAACTCACTTGGTGGTCAACCAAATCAACCACGACCCATTGGGTCCCAATTGGGCATTTTGACCCAATTAAATACATCTCACCCATTTAATTCAAATGAAACATAACCACCATCTGTTGGGTCTTAGTTGGGCAATTGACCCAACACCTTACCCATCTAAGGTCTATCTCCAATAATTCACAAATTATATGGACAATTTCCATAAATATCCATAACTTGAAAATCCGGGGTGTTACAGAGTGTAGAAGTAGCCATACATTTATTGCATGGGAGGGGCACGCGGAAAGGGTGGTTGTGCGAATCGAACTTAAGATGCTGGATACGCTTGAGACGTCGACTCTGTCGACCTGTCGAGTTATGGGTCCGTCGACTCATCGGTGACACCGACACATCGAATACGAATGGGTGGTAGGTGTAAAGCTGCCTCATGCATTTATTGCATGAGGTGACGCATGGGGGTGGTAGGTGGGCGAATCTGACTCTAGGCATTTGACTCGACCTTTCGACATTTCAGGTTATGAGTCTGTCGCCCCATCGGTGTACTGACACGTCGACTATTTTCTGATCGACACTGTCAATTCCCTCCACACGTCGAAGGTGGTCCGTCGACACATCGACATCCTCGACGGGTCGCCATGGGAATTTTTTTTCTCTCCTTATTTCATCCATTAAATTCCATATTTTATTCCGAGTTACTCAGGGATAATTTTACTGAGTTACTAGGTCGAAATTCTGGGTCCTTATAATACTAACACCTTTTTAGAATTTTCTTCCTAAAAGGTAGACGAATCTTGGGTTCTAAGGTGTCTTCATATAAGTAATTCCAGATGGGGTATGTTGATGCTCAAATTTTACATTTATAAATCTCGCAAGCGCACAAACCATTTAATAGTATAGTAATATGAGTGCCAGGTCGAACCCAAAGGAAATCCACATAGTATATGTTTAAAATTAAATTGCTATCTTTTAAAATATGTAATCTTAAGAAATCTACTACATGGAATTACAATTTTAATTTAGAGCTTAGAAAGTCAAAGTTAACACTATTATTATCTAACTTATGAATTAACACGTCGAGAATCAAATCCATCTTCTTTTTGTTAAAGTCGTGAAATAAGAATAATGGTAGTGTCATCTTAATTTAAAATTACTTGTTTAAGACCAAAATATCATATCTCTAATCCTAGTTAAAGAATCTTGAGAGATAGAGAGTTTGACTATGAAGAATTGCATGAACATACAATAATAAATTGAACATTTAAAATACAACAAACAAACAAAGGAACTAACATAATAAAAGACTGGAAATAAAATTGCAAGTAAATGACAGAATTTAAATTGCAGAATGTAAAGGGTAGTTGTTGTAATAGACCGCTCATCACCCCAAAAATATATAAACAAATACAAAACCTAGATCTGAAATTCACGTAAAAGTCCAAATATCAATTCATGTCCATCATCAAAGTAAAGAATTTATAAACTTTAATTTATCAATCGTGCCTTAGTAACTTAGATTCAATACTTACAACCTAAGCTCTAACTATTTCATGTCCAATTAATTAAATAAAGAATACAAACTTTAATATCAAATCTAAACAATCATCTGCAGAGATTCGAAAATTGGATGTTTCTGTCCCACCCTTTTTCACTCGCTTTCAATCCGAAAATCAGAGTCTATTTTTTTTTTTTAAAGAGTGAACGAGAGTGGAACGTCACGACTCGAGTTAAGTCCGAACTTCTAAAGCTCGACCCTTAACTGGCCAACCCTATGTGTGTATGGACTAAGTCCACCAAGATAGTTCACACACATAAGTTAACATGCAGATAATATCTTATACTGCGGATTATAATAGAACCTAACTCTATTCCAATTTATTAGATAACAAAGATGTACGCCCTTTTACAATGTTTATCTTAACTGAAATAATCAAATAAAATCATTCCAAACCATAGCAACATAAGTAGTTATTACATGTCCGACATTCTAAGTTATCTCAAATTACAAGTCCAAATAATAACTTTAAACAACTATTAAGTAAACTCATTTCAAAAGAATGTCTTGTATTCATTTCATGAAAGAATTCAGTATAGGAAATCATAAAGTTAAGTACAAGAAAGACAAAAATATGAAAATTTACAACTCTCACTTGTAAAATTCGAGTGGTGCATTTGTCTTTTTGCATTTTCTCCCCAGCCTTTGGTCCTCTTGAGTTCCAGGTCAAATTCGAACTCTATGGTGTACCTTAGTGCTCTATTTATAGGATTAGGGTTGGAATGAACGGTTGTGATTAAATCTGGGATAAGTTGTGAGTTGATGGCTTCGATTGGATCTCATTTAGAAGTGGATGGAGGAGATTTTAAGATGTAAAAGGCTATGGTTACAAGGTATACACAAATTTTGGGAGAGGGTGTCTTAGTGGCTAAGCAAAGAATGAGAGAATATAAGAATTTGGAGAGAAAATTGGGATTTATGAGAGAAGATAGGGTAGGATTGAATTTTGCATGTGTTTAGGGTTTTAATGCAATGCAATGCAATGAATGGATGGGAACGAGTGGATGAGATGAAGCAGATGACATGCCCTAGAGTTGACCAGTGAGTGATATGCGCATGATGTGTTTTGGATTTTTAAAAATTGTGTATGGTTGGAAAGATTGGGATGATGAGGTGTTTAAGGATTTTAGGAATGTATCTAGATGGGTTTTGGTTTAAGTGCATGGAGAATTTTTACTGTTAAAATTGTATAGGATTATTTTTGGATTGGATTGGGAGAAAAGGTAGGATCTAGATGATGTATACATGAGGTGGATGGATTGGAGAGGAAACTTAGGGATTTCCAGGCACATGGAGGCCTCTAGGTTTTGGAATAATCATGTGATGCATGGAGATATGCACATGATGTCCTAAATCCTAGGGATGTGTACTAGATCTAGGGTTGAATAAGTGATTGGAATGAATGGCTATGATTAAATGGACCTAAATCTAATGGCTTAACTAAATGATGGATGAACTAAATGGATGGATGAGAAGATGATGTTTGGATGATCATGATCCTAAGTTTAATCTAATTGATGAATGAATTGGATGACCTAGATCTAAGATGATGGATGTGTTAGTGCCCGGGCTTGCCAAGTCCCTAAGTTTGTCAATTCCATGACTCGAGAAGAAGCACTTGTTAGAAGCTTGAAGACTCAAGTGATCGAAGAATGAAGATCAACTCCACCAGGTTCAAATCTCAACGTTATGGCAATCACAAAACATGTATTATGGCCATAGACGACTTTAGGTGGAACTGTAATACCCCGCATTTCCAAGTTATTAATATATATGAAAATTACCCATTTAATTTGTGAATTATTAGATATGGACCTTAGATGAGTAAAGTGTTGGGTCATTGCCCAATTAGGACCCAACGGTTATGGTATAAGGTTCAATTTAAAGTAAATAGGTAAGGCGCATTTAATTGGGTCAATGTTGCTATTTGGGGTCATAGTGCCCAATTGGGACCCAATGGGTTGTGGTTGACTTGGTTAACCACCAAGTGGGTTCAAGCCTAATTAAATGGGGCTGAATCAAAATGGTAACTCAATATATCTATAAATAAAAGATGCAAGGTCGTGTGTGTGGGATATGCGCAATCCATAAGGATGCGCTAAAAGGTGTCTTTCCTAGTGATTAAAAACGGCATTAGGGAATAGATTAAATTGAGAGGATTGCTTAGGCCGTGTATAGAAGATATGCGCATGGGTTGGAGTGTCTAAAAGGGGGTCCTTTCCTTGTTAAAAATGGCACTAAGGCAATGGCTAAACAAGGGGCGCAAGACACCTTCTAAATAAGGACTCTCCAAAGTGGGAAGCATATACACGGCAATTGCTATCTCAGTAAGACACAAGGGGCGCATGGAACCTTCTAATTAAGACACAATGGGCGCATGGCACCTTCTAATTAAGACCAATTGGAAGTATTAAAAGGAGAGGTAGCATGGGGCGCACGGCTTACACATTCAAGGGGTTTTCATCAAGTCTCATTCACGGCATAACAAGAGAAGGAGAGGGCAGCCAACAAGTGTGCAAGAAATAAGAAGATTGGAAGAACAAGAACAAGCGAAGGAAAACCGGAGGAGTCGCGGAACCGGTAAGTAGTTTCGATAATTTTGTTTAAAGAAAAGAACCATAGGGTTCGGCCATGGTGTATGGCCGAACCCCATGGAAGAGAATTGGGAGATGAATATAGTAATTTTAATGGAAAGGATGGACCATAGGGTTCAGCCATGGTGCATGGCCGAACCCCATGGAAAGACATGGTTTTAATGGTTAGAATAATGGAATGATAGCCATGGATGGCAATATGGTAATTAAGTAGAAATAATGGACCATGGGTTCGGCCATGGTATATGGCCGAACCCCATGAGGAAAGTTTTGGTTAGGGATTTGAATAAATGACAAAGATGTAAATAAGTGTGAAAATGATAGACCATGGGTTCGGCCATGGTGTGTGGCCAGACCATGGGTTCGGCCCCCATGGGGAATGATTTATGGTTTTAATTGATTGATATATTATAAGGTAACGGGACCTCACAAGGTGTGTACGATCGTGAGCGGTTACCAGACAGAAGCACAAGGACATGTTAGTAATCTTTGGTAGGATTCCACCTCTTTGAAACCATGGGTTTAATGTACAATGTTTTTATCTTATTTTGATGAACTTTATATTGCAAATGTTATGTTTCAAATTGTGAGTTTTAATGCTATGTTTATATGATAAAATAGCATGCGATTCATTAGCATCTCATGCATGGCATGGGGTGAAGGATATGTAACTGGAGGGGCCACACTCCGTTGGGGTGTCCGAAAAACCTATGTGGGATACCTTGATGTGCTTTTCCATCAAGAAGAAACCGGAGGGGCCATACTCTGTAGGGGTGTCCGAAAGACCTATGTGGGGGTACTTATATGTACTTGTGATGGGTGGGACTCATTGTATTTGACATCATGACATGGCATGGTTTATATGGTTTTTGACATTATGATATTATTATGCATGTTTTGTACTAACCATGTGTTAGCCCTAATTGGAATATCTACTAGGCGCGTTATTCTAACGCCCTACTTCTACCCTAGTGGATGATACAGGAAACAAGGGGAACGATGAACGCAAGGAGGGCCAAGCATAGGAGCTTGGATGCTTTTAGTTTATAATTTGATTAAGTTACTTATGGACTTGTAATTTGAGTAGATAGACTTCGGGCATGTAATAATTTAGATGATTTGCTATGGTTGGATGTTTACTTGGATAAATATGTTATGATAATTATGATTAAGGACTTGACGTACTTTGCTATCTAAAATGGAATAGAACTTTGTTCTATTATAATTCCGCAGTTATGATTTTAATCCGCATGGTTATATTGTTATGTGTGAACCGTTTTCATGGACTTAGTCCATGCACACATAGGGTTGGCCAGTTAAGGGTCGGACTTTAGAAGTTCGGACTTAGCTCGCGTCGTGACGTCCCGCTCTCTATCACTCTCTGACTTAAAAAAAAAAAACAGACTCTGATTTACGGAAAGCAAAGTGAAAAAGGGCAGGGCGTTACAGGAACTCACACCTTAGAGAGGACCATCCCTAGGCTTAGTTGCATATGTTGCTAATGGACATAATAAGCCTAGAGAGGAATCTTGACAGTGAATTGGGAGCGAACTTGGAAATTTGAATTAAGCTCACTGTCAGCTCGACCAGTCGTTCTCACCGACTCCTCTGTGGAGACAGGGTCGAACCATCGTGGTCAAAGACGGGTCGGCTAGATTGATAGAGGTTCTGGGTCATAGAACTGTCATTCTGGGTATGCCTCTGATCAAGAGTCTCGTATGCATCGACCCCTCAGTGATGAACTTAGCAACCCCTCTCGGTCAACGACTCGTCGATGATAACTTATGAATTTTGGAACTTAGAACTCAAGTGGATTCTCGAGAAAACAGACATCTCGGTAATTCAAGACCGATCGAGAGTACTAGTACCAAACCCTCGGTAAAGGATGACAGGTCATTCTGGACAAGATAAGTTTCGGGACATGAAACTCTGTTTGCATGGTGTTGCCCCAGATCGAGACCTTCGTTTGGACCGACCTATCGGTGCCATGACTGTCGACCCATCAGTGACACTGACCTGTCGACCGGGAATTAATTGTGCTGTTGGGAGTGCATTTATTGTGAAACGGTCAGGTGATTGAACGGTAATAAATATGAACACTGACCAATCAGTGCCCTCGACTTGTCGGTACTGGACAATTTGAAAACCTATGTTGTCTCCTCTTTAAATATCAGAGTTGTGTGATCATTTGATTATCTTCCTTGAACTGAAAAATGTCACACACTCTAAGGAACGATCATCTCTCTTGTGCATACACCTGAGAATCTAATATAACCAACTATTGATTGAGTTAGTGAAATAGAGAAAGAGAGGAGTAAAGAAAAGATAACAATTAGGATAGATATTGGTAGAACTAATTTTCTAGTCACCCTGAAATTGTGATTGCTCAACGACGGCTACAAGGCAGAGCATCGGGATTAACTCGGGGGCTTTCCTTTCAAGTATCTCTTCGAAGGATAGCAATTTATTTTGAAATGTCCATTATTGTGACAAAAATTGCACTTACCCTTTGAAGGGTGTGATATACTTGTTTTATCAAACACCCCATGATATATAGGTTCTTTGGTGGATGATGCACCAAGACCAGACCTATCACCATATTGTTTGTCCGCCCCTAAGAGTCTTTTGAGTCTTTCATCTTCTTGGGTAAACTTGTCTTGAAATTTTTCTTTATGCAATGTTAGTTCCCTAACTTCCAAAGACAATTTTTTAACATCTTCTTCAAGAAATTTGTTGTGATGCCATAAATTTTCGACATCCTTACAGTGGATATTATTTCATCTTGAAGTCTTTTATTATCTTCTTTAAGCTTAGTGTTTTCAACATCTGAGAGTTTAAGCTTAGAGATTAGAAGAGAGTTTTCATCTTTCAACTCTTCCACTTGATTGGAGAGGTTAAGGTTTTCATTTTTAACCTTGTTGAGTTTTTTAGCCAACCTTTCACTCTCAAGGAACAAGGCACTGTAGGAGACTTGAAGATTTTCATATTCTTCACTCTCATCCTCTGTTACAATTGTGGTATTTTCTTGATCACATATGATCGAGGCAATGAGACATTTGATATGTCAACTTTTTGTTGAGTCTCATGACCTGAATTGCTTTCTGATTCAAAAATTTCCACATGGGTCATGCCCACGTTCATAGCCTTATTTATTTTATCTGAGGGACATTCATTCATGAAGTGTCCTCTCCCCTCACAATTGTAACAAGTTTGTTCCTTGACATCCTCTCTCTCTTTCCCTTTCCCTCTAATCTCCTTTTGCCTTCTAGGGTAATTTTTGCTCGTTTCACCCTTACTCATTATTCTCAAATTATTTCTTTTCACAAAGTTTTTATGAAACATTTTGGCAAACATTGCCATTTCATCACTTGAGAGTTTATCTTCTGAAATTTTTTCTTTCCTTTAGTCTTATTTTGTTTTAAAGAAGATTTCAAGGCAATGGATTTATCCATTGGTTGTTCAAAGTGAAGTTCATAGGTTTACAATGAACCAACCAAATCATCAATATTCATTAAGGACACATCTCTATTGTCCTCCACAGCCACAACCTTAGGCTTGAATCTTTCAGCAAGATTCCGGACAATTTTGTTACATACCTTGTCCTTGGGTATCCCTTCACCTAAAGCGTACATTTGATTTACAATATCGCTTATCTTGGAATAGAAATCCATGAAGACTTCATCCTCCCTCATCTTAAGAGTATCAAACTGATTTTGGAGGATCTGAAGTTTGGACCTTTGACTATTGAGGTTCCCTCATGGGTTCTTTCAAGAACTTCCAATGCTTCCTTTGCAGATTTACAGGTCATGATCTGCCTGTACTCATTATCAGAAACTGCACAGTTCAGGATAGTCATGGCTTTGCCACCAGCTATCAGAGAAGCTTTCTCGACAAGAGTCCAAGAGGTATAAGGTTTGGGTGTCAATAACACCGTTGTGGTGGTCACTACAATTTTCTCTTCCATGGGTTCTCCCCATCCAGTATTTACAATATCCCATACCGATAAATCTATGGAAATGAAGAACTTCTCATTTTGGCCTTCCATGAGGCGTAGTTTGTTCCATCGAAGTATGGGGGGTTTGGTTATTCCATGACTGTCTCCCATGGTGTTCTAGCTTGGATCTACTCAGTCGATTAAATCCTTGTAACGAGCACTAGGCTCTGATACCAATTGAAAGTTCCCTTGGGAGCTAGAACAACACAATTGACCCTAGAGGGAGAGAGGGAGGGGGGGGGGGATAGGTCAATCTAAAATCATTGGTCCATTTTAATTGATTAGTTTAAGTGTAGCGGATACAACAATCAAGTTTGTGTGTGTTAGCAAATGTGATTAAACAATCAACACAAGAAAATATCTCTAACCCCACACACAGAAGGATACAAGATATAAAGTGGTTTGGTTCACCAACCTACATCCACTGTTAGGACTCGATCAACCTTGAGCTATCCCCAAATTCATTATGTGAGGACTTATACCCTCACAATTAGAGTAAGAATTCCAGCTCACTCAATCGGCTGAGAATTCCACCCACCACTCTGCCGAAGACAATGCTCTAGATTTTTTTATAGTGGTTCCAGAGCAAATCCCCCTTAATCTAGTTTCGAGTTAAAGGTTTTAAAAACAAAATTAAAACCATGAAGTACTTGCCTTGAAGCTTTTTCTCGTTGATGTGTACTTCTTGAAGATCCCACCCACTGAGTGTCGATGCTGCTCGGTGTAACCGTCGTAGAGCAATCACAATCTTAGGATGACAAGGAAATTGGTTTTAAGTTTCCTAGTTTATGTGTTTCTCACTTGCAAACTCAATCAGTAGATTGATTGTTTATAATATTTCTTTCCTCATCTCTTTATCACTTTCAAACACAATCAATAGATTGGTTGTTTATGATTTTTTCACAAAAGTGTTGATCGTTTCTTAGAGTATATAACATTTCTCAGCTTAAGGAAGATAGTAAAACGATCACCCAACACTCATATTTATAGAGGAGTATTAATGGTCTTTCTGACTGTCCAGAACCGACAGGTTGGTGTTGATATTTATTACTGTTCAACCACCCGACCGTTGCTCATTAAATGCATCCCAATGACTTTTACTTCCTGGTCGACATGTCGGTGTCGCCGATGGGTCGATAGATATGGTACCAAGGGGTCGATCCATACGAGTGTCTCGATTTGGGGCAAATCATGCTGACAGTATTTTCAGGTCAGAATCTTGTTTTACACAGAATGACCTGTCACCCTTTACCGAGGGGTCGGTCCTGATACTCTCGATCGGTCTTGAACAACCGATATGTATGTTTTCTCGAGAGCCCATTTAAGTTCACAATCTAGAACTCTCAAGTCTTTTACCGATGAGTCGTCGACCACGAGGGGTCGTTTAAGCTCATCACTGAGTAGTTGATGCATACGAGACTCTAGGTTAGAGGCATACCCAGAATGACAGTTCTTTGATCCAAAACCTCTATTAAACTGGCCGACCATTCCTTGACCACGATGAGTCGATCTTGTCTCCACCAAGGGATCGGTGAGAACGACTGGTCGAGCTGATAGTGAATATAATTCATATTTCCAAGTTCACTGTTCAGCATCCTCTCTTAGGCTTCTTTATGGATTTACCATTTGTTCAACTAAGCCTAGAGATAGTCCTCTCTTAGGTGTGGATACCACCTAAGGTCATCTATGGCCAAATGCCTATTTTCGTGATTGCCATACTGATGAGCTTTGAACTTGGTGGAGCATGATCTTCCCTCTTGATCATCTTGAGTCTTGAAGGTTCTTAGCAAGTGCTTCTTCCCGACTCATGGAATTGACAAACTAAGACTCGGCAAAGCCGCGACACTAACACTTTATTCTGTTGAAGTGGATTAAGGAGGCTTGGCTTCGGAACCACTATAAAAAATCTAGAGCGTTATCTCTGGCACATGTGGTGGGTGGAATTACCAACCAATTGAGTGAGGTGGAATTCCTACTCTAATTGAGAGGGTGTAAGTCCCCATTTAGTGAATTTTGAGATAGCTCAAGGTTAGGCTAGTCCTAACAGTGGATGTAGGTTGGCTAACCAAACCACTATAAATCTTGTGTCCTTGATCTAATGGTGTTAGAGCTAATTTTTCATGTTAATTGATAATCATTGTTGCCAACACACAAAAACTTGATTGTAATATCTGCTACATAAATACTAATCAATCAAGGAATTTTAAAAAGGACTAATGAATTGGGATTGACCTATTCACCCCCCCCCCCCTCAGGGTCAATCTTGTTCTAGCACCCAAGGAGAACTTTCAATTGGTATTAGAGCCTCGTGCTCTATATATTTGGATTTAATCGTCTGAGTGAGATCTGGTTGCTAGAATAACTGTCATGGATACCTGTATGTCAATATTCGGAGAAGAAAATAACTGGGGTAAATATCGAGTCGAAGTTATTAAAAAATTATGCATGGAAGACCCACATTCACAATATCATGCATACAATTCTGTAGTAGGTCTTGCTCTTGTGATCTCTGTGACAGGAATGCTAACTCATCATCTAAAGGAAGAACACTCAAACAAAATAAAAAGAAAGTTAAATGACGAAGAAGAATCTAAGTCTGCATCAATCTTGGATAAAGAAAGTAAAGGTACATTTCTTGGTCTTGTTGCTTCGTTTTCTTGTGATAAACAAGAACATTTTAGTGAATCTAAAAATGAAGAGACTCTTGATGATCTCCAAGAATCATACAGTGCTCTGTATCTTGAGAGTATGGAATTGACCAAGAAAGCTTACAAACTTAGACGTGAGAATGCCTACCTGACCAAAATTGAAAGAAGTGAAAAAAAAAAAGCTTTCTCAACAAAATTGGAAAAATCAATTGATGAGATATTAGTATTGAGAAAAAGTCAGACTGATCTTCAATCCCAAGTGGACCTGTGCAAGAAAGATCACAAACACTTGGCAGATGTAACGTCCCGCCCTTTTTCACTTGCGTAAATCAGAGTATATATATTTTTTTAAAAATAAGTGAGAGAGGACGGGTCGTCACAACGTGAGTCAAGTCCGAGTTTCCAAAACCCGACTCTTAATTGGCCACTACTACGTGTGCGTGGACTAAGTCCACAAAAACATTTTCACACGCTTTTCTTAATACTTGCAGAATAATCCATATGAATTAGATACTATTCATATTCTTGTCATCATTAGGCAAGGAAAGCCAATCACCATAACATTCCAATAACTTAAGGATTATCAAACCATAGCAAATAAGTTCTGAGTTATTACAATCCAAAATGTAAGTCCTCCGAATACATCATTTGAAATCAAAACTAAGTAATTAAAAACATAAGCTCTCCCAAGCTCTTACGCTTGGCTCCCTTCCGGTCCCACGTCCTTTTATTTATCATTCCTTGTTCCACCATCTATAGGGTAGAAGTAGGGCATTAGTTAACTTGCCCAGTAGGTATTCCAATTAGGATTATGGTACACATAAGAGTAATACTAGATTAACATAAATCAAGGGTATATACATCAATAAATTCATATTTGTAAAACATCTTATAAGTAATAAAACAATGCATAATGTCCATATTACAATCATGCTAACATATGTGCCATGTCATGGGTGTCAATGCCAAATGAAATCCCACCTAATGTCCATATCCAATCACATCATAAATCAATCAATGGTTTCCTTGGCCAATTATGTCCACAGTGTTTGAAGCGGCAACCACCAGGGCACTGTATACCCATCCACAAATTAATCGGGATTACCGATGGAGTGTGGACTCCTCCCTTTGCGCAGGGTTTCGGGACCTTCCTAGGTACTCTTTGGCCTAATTACGCCGTACCTTTTCTATCAACCGGACGAAGTCAAATCTCAACAGTTCATATAGCTTTTACAAGCTAATCTCAAGCCCAAGTCATGTCTGGACTACTCAGAACTTGGCTTGCTGGTCATATGTGTTCCCTCCTATGCCATGCATGAGGTAATGTATGCAAGAATGCAATTTCATTTCAAAATACATAATATCTTTGAAAATCAACTCATAATCATATACAATTTATTCAGACAATGCATTCAACATATTTGGAACATAACAAGTATCATATTTAACTCCATAGTGTTCTCAATGAGCTAGGAATCCTACCAGTGTCCGATATGCTATCATTTATTGTCTTGTAACGCCCCGCCTTTTTCACTTGCCGAAAATCAGAGTCTATTTTTTTTTTTTTTTGAGCGGGACGCCACGACGCGAGCTAAGTCCGAGCTTCTAAAGCCCGGCCTATAACTGGCCAACTGTAACACCCTGGATTTTCAATTCATGAATATATATGAAAATTGTCCATTTAATTTGTGAATTAATGGAGATAGACCTTAGATGGGCAAGGTGTTGGGTCAATTGCCCAATTAAGACCCAACGGATTATGGATAAGGTTCAATTGAAATAAATGGGTAAGATTTATTTAATTGGGTCAAGGTGGTCAATTGTGTCAAATACCCAATTGGGACCCAATGGGTCATGGTTGACTTGGTCGACCACCAAGTCAATTCAAGCTTAATTAAATTGGGGCTGAATTAAATTGGAAATGGAATCAAGGAAATGAGTTGATTTTAAGTGAGTTAACAAGAGTTGAATTAAAGATATGAGTTGAGTTAAAAAGATGAGTTGAATGGGAAGTTAATGGGACTCTCATTTTAAATGAGTAGATTGGGAAGATGGAGAGTTGCACCTCATAAAACCAAATTAAGGTGTACACACGTTGGAGAGATGGGAGTTTCATCTCATGGGATGAAACTCCAAAGGTATCATTAATGAGGAGGTGGAAGGTTTTTGGTTGTTACACAAGGCATACACATAGCACACGTTGGGGAGATGGAGGGTTTCCATCTCATGATGGAAGCCCAAGAGGCACACGGTTGGAGTGTTTCATCTCATGGGATGAAACCTCCAAATAGAACATTAATGAGGAGGGAAGAGTCATAGGAGTTACAAAAGGGCATCAACCAAAAGACACACTCAAGGCCGACCCTCATTAAACAGGAAAAGACTAAGGGGTTGCATCTTGGACCCTCTCTCTCTCAAGCTCTCACTCTTGGCCGATCCCCCTCTCAAAGACAAAGGAGAAAGGACTTAGAGTTTTCTATCTCAAGCTCCTCTCCCTCTCTCAAACCTACACTCTTTGCCTGAACCCTCTCTTTGGGCTTTCATCTCAAGACCTCTCAAGTTCACTCTAGGCCAAGGATCAAGAAAGGAGGAGGACTAAGGAAGGAAAAGAGCGGAGGAGCAAGTCGGAACGAAGGAAACCGGAGGAGTAGCCGAATCGGTAAGTACTTGATGAGATTTTAATAAGTAAGAAAAGAATGGTCAAGGATCATGGTTCGGCCCTTGTATGGCCGAACCCTAATTGTTATGTATGTATGGAAAAAATCTCATGCATGTCTAAGATAAGGTATTATGATCAAAGATCATGGGTTGGCCTTGCATGGCCAAACCCTAAGGTTGATATGCATGGACCATTAAGGACAAAGGAAGGGTTAGATGAGGTTCGGCCATGTTGTATGGCCGAACCCCATCAAAGGACCAATTTTGGATGTATGATTTATTTTAATGGAAATGATGAACCATAGGGTTCAGCCATGTTGTATGGCCAAACCCCATGGAAGGGTGTTAGTGATTTAAAAAGGTTTTAAAGGAGAGAATTTATGGAGGAATGTTATTGGTTTTTAAATGGTCTCAAATGTTGAAATTGGTGGAGAACCATGGACCATGGGTTCGGCCATGGTGTATGGCCGAACCCCATGGAGAATTATTAATGGACTTAGATATTTTTGGATCATAAAAATGATGGGGGAATGTTGGTAATTTTAATGAGTTTTAAATATGGTAGAGGATGGTTTAAAATGATGGACCTAAGGGTATGATTAAACCCCCCCATGGAGGGACTTTATTATGGGTCTAAATGTTGTAAATGATGCAAAGGGAGGATGAAGATGAACATCATGGGTTCGGCCATGTTATATGGTCGAACCCCATGAACCATTTTATGAAGCATGTTTTTGGATCTAGGCATGTATAAGTGATCTAAATGTATGATTGAATCATGGAAAATGTCTTATGGATTTAGGGCTTTCATTAATGTAAAACTAATGGAATGATCTTGGACTTAATTAAAAGCTCAAAAGACTTGAAAGAAGGACCCAAAACCAAGTAAGTGAGGTTCAGCCATGTTGTATGGCCGAACCCCACTAAGGTATGTTTATGGGCTTAAACATAGTTGGAAATTCAATGGAACGTTGGTTTGACTTATTTATATGTAATAAGGTAATGGGACCTCACAAGCGGTGTAAGATCAGTGAGTAGTTTTCAGACGAAAACGCAAGGACACATTAGTTGGCCATTGGTAGGATTCCTTCCTCATTGAAACCATGGGATATGTATGATGATTTTAATTCATATTTTGATGAGTTATTTTGTATCAAATGTCATGTTTCAAATAAGGGATTTTAATGCTATGATTTATATTATTGCATAGCATGTGTTCACTTGCATCTCATGCATGGCATGGAGGGATGATTTGTAATCGGAGACCACGCTCCGTCGGGGCGTCTGTAAGGCATTCATGAGGGTATGATGTATGATTGATTTGTAACCAGAGTCTATGCTCCATCGGGGTGTCCGTAAGGCAATCATGTGGATACCTTGATGAGGAGTTTTCCATCAAGAGGATATTATGTGTTGGTGATATGGCTGATGGGTGGGACTCATGGCATATGACACCATAGCATAGCATGCCTTGCATGTTTTTGATATTGTATTATCTATGTGATTTTTGGTAGTAACCCATGTGTTAACCCTACTTGGAGTAGGTACTGGGCGCATTGTCTAACGCCCTACTTCTACCCTAGTTGATGACACAGGGAATGGACGGAACGAGGAACGAGATCGGAGCCAAGCTTAGGAGCTTGGATGTTTTAGTTTCATTTTACTTAAATTATTCATGGACAATGTAATTTGAGTAGCTATCATTCAGGACTGTAATAACGTAGATTATTTGCTATGGTTTGAATGTTAATTTTCGATATTTTAACTTAAGAGAATTATTGTTAAGTAACAGACTACCTTGCTATCTAAAATGGAATAGAATTATGATTCTATTATAATTTCGCATCTATGATTTATTCCACATGTTTAACTTGAGTACGTGTGAACCGTTTTAGTGGACTTGGTCCACGCAAATGTATGGTTGGCCAGTTAAGGGTTGGGCTTTGGAAACTCAGACTTAGCTCGTATCGTGACGTCCCCACTCTCACTCACTCTTTTATTCAAAAAAAAAAAATAGACTCTGATTTTTGGCGAGTGAAAAAGGGAGGGGCATTATAGTTGGTATCAGAGCGAAACCGGAAGAATGAATCTTTCGAAGTAAGATTAAGACGGTATCATGTCTCACTGACAGATAAGAATCCTAACTGACTGACTCTTCGGAGTCCGCTGCACAGGGGCCGGATTAATTTACTTCGTTAGACTCAGACTGAAACATTCAATCTGAGAGCAACACTTAATGAAAAAGGAATGATAGCAAGGGAAGGATAGTCACTATAAATTGGATTTATCAAACATAGCAAATTAGGAGATATTTTCCCGATATCCCCAAATTGAGAAACAAATACTTGGTACTTAGGAAGTTTCCCCGAAAACAAAGAAATACAAAGAGTACTTATTTGGCAATTTCCCAAAAAATGTGAAAAACACAAATTTTACGAAGAAACTAAGTCAACGATGTTTTCAATGACTTAGGAAAAATGCCTCCGAGAAGAAGAAGAACCCGACACGACCCACATGTGGATGACGAGGAGCAACCACCCCACCAAGAGGAGGAACAAAACAGCGTGAACATACCCGTGGTGCCTCCCGAACTACAAAACTTGGTCCAAGCAGTGGTCGCTTCTGTTCTTCAACAGCACATGAACGAAAATGGGACCACCAGCGAGGCCAATGACAGGAGGATGGTCAGGGATTACCAGCAGCAGCGCCCCCTTTACTTTAAAGGGAAAGAAGGGCCTATTGGAGCAGAAAACTTGTTGAAGAAAATTACTCAGATCCTGACCCTACTAAAGATCTCGAGTCATGAAGACAAGATATTGCTGGCTACATGACAACTGATTGATGATGCCGGTAAATGGTGGGAGGTGATAGAGCGATAGCGAACGCTCAGTCCGGAAAGGGAAAGGACTGCAATGACATGGGAGCAGTTCTCAGCTACGTTTTTTGGACCACTACTTTCCCGAAGAGGAGAAGGAGCGCCACATCCAAGCTTTCCTATCTTTGGTACAAGGCACCATGATGGGGCGGAGTACCATCAGGAGTTCCTCAGTTTGTCATGTTATGCCCTATATATGGTGGATACGGAGCACCGAAGGGCTCGCAAGTTTGAGCGGAGCCTTCAACTGAGCATTAGGGCCAAGGTGACCATCTTCAAGGCACCTACACTGGCAGAGGTGGTCAGCAGGGCCATTATAGTGGAGCAAGAGATGGCCAAGACAGTGCCGTTTGTGGACAACCGCTGAGGTCAGAGTGGGGGAGGTACATTTCGTCCCAACAAGAGGTTTCGACCTAACTTTGGGAGACCCTCACCTTCCACTGGGTCAACAAGGGGCTTCCGTCCCAACTAGCCCTCCCCATCAGCATCAGTCTCTCAGGTTCCCCGAGTTGTGGGCAATTGTTTCCAATGTGATCAGCCGGGTCATTTCAAGAAGGACTGCCCTCAGCTTAGCAGACCCTCTTACTCTAGGGGTTCCTTCCACCCTCCAGCCAGACCAGCTCATTCAAAAGGAAACAGGGCATACAATCAGACGGGACGGACATCTAACCCTACAGGATATGGACGGCTATATACCTTAGCTCCTCCAACAGGAGTGGATCACTTCGTGATTCAAGGTATGGCAGTAGTCAGTAGTTCCTATGCCTTTGCATTATTTGATTCAGGAACATCCCACTCATTTGTATCCGCTGCATTCATATCCGCTACTAGCACATTAGTGCAAAAATTGTCCACATCACTCACTATTGTATCCCCCGTCGGAGACACATCGTTGGGCTTATATGCATAGCAGTGAAAACTGAACTCGCTGGATTCAGATTTGAGTTCAACTATCTGGTACTCGATATGACTGAGTACGATATCATCTTTGGCATGGAATGGTTGGCTAGTTTTCGGGCCAACATTGATTGCCATCTTCGCAGAGTGAAATTTTGGTCACCCGAGGGAAAGCAATATGTAGTACATGCTGACAAACAGAGCACCCCTATAAGAGGAAGACTGCATGAAGGGTTAAACCGCCTGGTATTGAACAATATCAGATTAAACAAGGCACCAGTGGCTGAACTTCCGGTGATAGTGAAGGACTGCGCTGATGTATTCCCAACAGAACTCCCTCGCTTACCACCCATGAGGGAGATTAATTTTGAGATCAAGTTGTACCCTGGCACTACTCCAGTGTCATTGCCACATTACCGGATGGTACCAGCTGAGATGTCCGAGCTAAAGAAGCAGATTGATGACCTGCTCAGACTGGGATGCATCCGGAATAATACATCGTTTTGGGGAGCCCCGGTGTTATTTGTGAAGAAGAAGGACGGTACACTCCGAATGTGTGTGGATTACCGAAAATTGAACTAGCTAACTGTCAGGAACAAGTACCCTCTACCCAAGATCGATGATCTATTCGATCAACTTAGGGGTTCCAGCCACTTCTCAAAGATTGATCTGATGTCCGGCTACCATCAAATCTGTGTTAGGGATGAGGACATAGAGAAGACAGCCTTCAGGATGCGGTATGGACTATATGAGTATGTAGTCATGCCGTTTGGACTCACCAATGCACCAGCTGTGTTCATGGATCTAATGAACAGGATCTTCCGTCCTTACTTGGACCAGTTTGTGATTGTATTCATTAATGACATCCTGATCTATTCCAAAAGTCAGGAGGAACAGCTGAGCACCTGCGGATAGTCCTGGACACCTTGAGGAAGAACCAGCTATATGCCAAAGCAAGCAAGTGTGAATTTTGGCTATCTAAGGTCAACTTTTTGGGGCATGTTATATCAGCAAAGGTATAGCCGTGGACCAGGCTAAGGTGGCGGCAGTGAAAGAACGGAAAGCACCGAAGAATGTGACCGAGATTCGTAGCTTCCTGGGATTGGCTGGTTACTATAGGAAGTTTATCATGGACTTTTCCATGATTGTATCTCCACTTACCCGACTCACTCAGAAAGGAGTCAAATTTGAGTGGTCAGATGTGTGCAACTGGAGATTTTAGGAACTGAAGGAGAGACTTACAACTGCTCCTATCCTGATTTTGCAGGAAATAGGCAAGGGCTATGGGGTACAATGCAATGCTTTAGGAGAGGGACTTGGGTGTTCTCTCAGTCAAAGTCATTGTGTGGTGGCTTATGGTTCTAGACAGTTGAAAATTCATGAACGCCTCTATCCCATGCATTATCTGGAACTAGCCGCAGTGGTCTTCACTCTAAAAAACTGGAGACACTATCTTTATGGAGTTTGAAGTGTTTTCAGATCATAAGAGCTTGAAATACTTATTTGATCAGAAAGAACTCAACATGAGGCAGCGCAAATGGATGGAATGTTTGTAAGATTATGAGTTCACGCTTCAATATCATCCTGGCAAGGCGAACAAAGTGGCGGATGCCCTCAGCCATATATCACATAAATCAGTGGCCAGTTTGATCAGGAAAGAATGGGAGATGCCGAATACCATTCGAGAGTTCAATCTATATGTATAATCTGATCATATGGTCGAACATGGTCTCCATGATTGAACATGAGCAGCGGACAGATCCGGAAATGGAGGAGATATGGGCCAAGATGTCTATTGGTGAGGTCATACTGGAATGGGAATTACGACCGGGACAGGGTCTTGTTTTCCGAGGTAGGACCTATGTGCCTAAGAGGTGCAAAAGAGAGTTATTGATCGAGGCACACCAAACCAAACTCTATATTCATCCGGGCAGCACCAAGATGTATCACAACCTGAAGAGACACTATTGGTGGCATGGACTCAAGAGGAATATGGCAGAATTTGTTACCCACTGCTTAACTTGTCAGCAGGTTAAGACGGAACATCAGAAGTCACCAGGGTTAAACCCTTACCAGTGCCGGAGTGGAAATGGGAACATATCTCCATGGATTTTGTGACTGGGTTGCCAAGGTCCTCAAGGGGCAACGATGCGATATGGGTAGTGGCAGATCGATTGACCAAGTCGGCACACTTTTTTCCCATCAAGATGACAGATTCATCTGAGACGTTGGGTCGACGGTATATCAAGGATATCATCAGACTGCATGGTATTCCCCAGATTATTGTGTCCGACAGAGATGGCCGATTCATCGGCAGAGTGTGGCAGAGCATGCAGTCAGCTATGGGGACAGATCTATTGACTAGCACAACATTCCATCAACAGACTGATGGACAGTCGGAGTGGACGATACAGACATTGGAGGATAGGTTGAGAGCATGTATGCTAGACTTCAAGGGTGGATGGGAAGATCACTTGCTACTGGTGGAGTTCTCTTGCAACAACACTTACCAGGCAAGTCTCCAGATGGCTCCATTCGAGGCCTTATATGGTAAACCATGTAGATCACCTGTGTGCTGGACAGAGGCCGGTGAGCCTGCACTTATTGGAACCGAGTTAGTTACAGAAACTACATCATAGATTCAGTTGATACGGCAACACCTACTTGCTGCACAGAGTCGTCAGAAGAGCTAAGCTGACAAAAGGAGGAGGTTCCTGGAGTTTGAGGTGGGAGACTTAGTGTTCTTGAAAGTCTCGCCACGAAAGGGACACATGAGATTTGGGAAGAAGGGGAAACTGTCGCCTAGATTTGTGGGGCTGTTTCCAATCCTAAAGAGGGTGGGGGAGGTAGCTTACCAATTGGTACTTCCTCCACAATTGTCATCTTTGCACGATGTATTCCATATATCTTTGTTGAGGAAGTACAATCCTGATCCCTCAAATGTACTGAATGTACAAGACATAGAGGTACAAAGCGACGTGACATACGTCGAAAAACCTCTCAGAGTAGTGGAGACAGAACAAAGGGTGTTACGGAACCGAGCGTTTCAGTTCGTCAAGGTGGTATGGGGTCGATCGACAAAGCAATGAGAAGCCACTTGGGAACTTGAATCGGAAATGAGAACAGCTCACTCTGAGCTATTTATGCAATCTGTTTGAAACCCTACTTCGTTCAATTTTCGGGACGAAAATTTTCAAAAGAGGGTAGTATTGTAACACCCCGAATTTTCAATTCATGAATATATATGAAAATTGTCCATTTAATTTGTGAATTAATGGAGATAGACCTTAGATGTGTAAGGCGTTGGGTCAATTGCCCAATTAAGACCCAACGGATTATGGATAAGGTTCAATTGAAATAAATGGGTAAGATTTACTTAATTAAGTCGAGGTGGTCAATTGGATCAAATGCCCAATTGGGACCCAATAGCTCATGGTTGACTTGGTCGACCACCAAGTGAGTTCAAGCTTAATTAAATTGGGTTTGAATTAAATTGGAAACGGAATCAAGGAAATGAGTTGATTTTAAGTGAGTTAACTAGAGTTGAATTAAAGATATAAGTTGAGTTAAAAAGATGAGTTGAATGAGAAGTTAATGGGACTTTCATTTTAAATGAGTAGAGTCGGAAGATGGAGGGTTGCACCTCATAAGACCAAATTAAGGTGTACACACGTTGGAGAGATGGGAGTTTCATCTCATGGGATGAAACTCCAAAGGAATCATTAATGAGGAGGTGGAAGGTTTTTGGTTGTTACATAAGGCATACCCATAACACACGTTGGGGAGATGGAGGGTTTCCATCTCATGATGGAAACCCAAGGGGCACACGGTTGGAGTGTTTCATCTCATGGGATGAAACCTCCAAATGGAACATTAATGAGGAGGTGAAGAGTTATAAGAGTTACAAAAGGGCATCAACCAAAAGACACACTCAGGGCTGACCCTCATTAAATAAGAAAAGACTAAGGGGTTGCTATAACACCCCGAATTTTCAAGTTATGAATATTTATGCAAATTGCCCACTTAATTTGTGAATTAATGGATATGAACCTTAGATGGGTAAGGTGTTGGGTCAATTGCCTAATTAAGACCCAACGGATTGTGGATATGGTTCAATTGAAATAAATGGGTGAGATTTATTTAATTGGGTCAAAATTGTCAATTGGGTCATATGCCCAATTGAGACCCAATGGGTCATGGTTGACTTGGTTGACCACCAAGTGAGTTCAAGCTTAGTTAAAATATGGCTGAATTAAGATGGAAATGGAATAAGTATTTGAGTTGATTTTAAGTGAGTAAATGAGTTGAATTAAAGTTATGAGTTGAGTTAAAGAGATGAGTTGAATTGGAAGTTAATGGGACTTTCATCTTAAGTGAGTTAGGTGATAAGATGGAAAGTTGCACCTCATGAAACCCAAATCAAGGTTACACGTTGGAATGGTGGGAGTTTCATCTCAAAGGATGAAACTCCAAAGGAAGCCTTAATGAGGGAGGTGAAGAGCCATGGTGGTTACAAAGGGGTATCACCAAAGGACACCACCCTTAGCCGACCGTCATTGATCAAGACAAGGAAGTTGGAGGGTTTTGATATTACACAACATATATCCAAGTGTACACGTTGGAAGATGGAGGGGTGTTCCATCTCAAGTGGTATCTTGGCCAAGCCAAGGGACACTTGGGAAGACACCATCATTATGAGGAAGTTGAAAGGTTGGTTGTTACACAAAGTACATACAAGGCTACACGTTGGAAAGGGTGGGAGTTTCATCTCATGGGATGAAACTCCAAAAGGAATATTAATGAGAAGTTGAAGGGATTTTGATTGTTACACAAGGTATGCCCATGCATACACATTGGAACATGGAAGCCCAAGGGGCATATGGTTGGGAGTTTCATCTCATGGGATGAAACCCCCAAAGGAATTATCAATGAGGAGATGAAAGGTCATGGGAGTTACCAAAGGGCATCAACCAAAGGACACCACTCTTGGCTGAATTATATTGAACAAACAAAGAGGATTCTTTCCTTCATATCACTCTCAAGCTCTCACACAAGACCGACCCTCTCTCATTGCCAAAAGACAAAGGACTTAGAGTATTTTCTATCCCAACTTTTTCTCTCTCTCTCTCAAACCTACACCATTTGGCCGAACCCTCTCTTTGGATTTTCATTCAAGACATCTCAAGCACTCTCGGCCAAGGATCAAGGAGGAAGAGGAGGTAAGGAGGGAGAAGATTGGAAGAGCAAGAAGGAGTGAAAGAAATTGGAGGAGTCGCGGAATCAGTAAGTACCCAATGAGATTTTATTAAGTAAGATGGTCAAGGAACATGGTTCAGCTATTGCATGGCCGAACCCTAATCTTGTTGTGGCAAAGGACTTATGCATTACCATATGGGAAATGGTGGATGATCAAGGATCATGGTTTGACCCTTGCATGGCCAAACCCTAAATTGTATATACAAGAACCATGAAGGACAAAAAAGGGATTGATGAGGTTCGGCCATGGTGTATGGCTGAACCCCATCAAAGGATTAAATCTTGGAAGTATGATTTTTGGAATAAGTTGATGAATCATAGGATTCGGCCATGTTGTATGGCCGAACCCCATGGAAGAATATCATTGGTTTAAATTGTTTTAAAGGTGGTTAAACCATGGAAAGGGTTAAGGATATTAAAAGGTTTTAAAATGAAAGTATGTTAGTAATTGTTATGGGTTTTGAAGGATGAAAACCATGGAAGTTGGTTAATGATCTTAATAGGTTTTTAAAAGGATAAATCATGAAGGTATGATTTGTTGAACCACCATGGCCGAACCCCATGGAAGTTTATTAGTGATTTTTAGAAGGTTTTACATGGAGGTATATTGTTGATATTTAAAGGGTTTTAAAGATGAGAATGATGGATGGATGTTGGTAAATGTTAATGGTGGTAAATGGGTCTAAATGATGTAAAAGGGTAGAGAACCATGGACCATGGGTTCGGCCATGTGTATGGCCGAACCCCATGGAGAAAAATTAATGGATGTATTATGGATCCTTGGGTTTAATTGATGAATCTAAGTATATGATTAAACCTCCCATGGAGGGACTTTGTTTATGGGTTTAAATGTTGTAAATAATACAAAGGGAGGATGAAGATGAATACCATGGGTTCGGCCATGTTGTATGGCCGAACCCCATGGACCATTTTAATGGGTCATGTGGAGATTTATACATGTTTAAATGAATGAATGATTAAGCTAGGAAATGGAGGATTCATTTATGGATCTATGTTTGGTTATGGATCATGTATGGATCTAAGTATGGATAAGTAAAATTAGGTGATTACCTATGGAAGGAAAGAATGGCCAAATGGTGAAATTAAAGGACCATGGGTTTGGCCATGGTGTATGGCCGAACCCCATGGATCATGTTTTTGGTTTTAGACATGCATAAATGGCCTAAGTGAATGATTGAATCATAGAAAATGTTTTATGGATTTAGGGCTTCCATTAATGTAAAACTAATGGAATTGTTTTGGGACTTAAGTCATGTAAATATAAGCTAAGTGAGTAGCCATGGAAAGATGAATGTCAAAGAGGTAAATATGGGTGAAAAGGATGGACCATGGGTTCGGCCATGGTGTATGACCGAACCCCATGAGGAATGTTTTATGGACTTAAGTGGTCATCAATGTTAAATGATTAATTTAATAGTGATTAGATTAATGAACCAAAGATGATATGATCTTGGACTTAATTTGAAAGATCAAAGGACTAAGGGCACAAAACCAAGGGAGTGAGGTTCGGCCATGTTGTATAGCCGAACCCCACTAAGGAATATTTGTGGACTTAGGGTTTCTTAGATGGTTAAACTTATGTGGATTGGTTAATAAATAAAAGAGGGATCCAAATTCAAGTGGGTGAGGTTCGGCCATGTTGTATGGCCGAACCCCACAAAGATGTGTTTATGGATTTAGACATGATTGTAAATCAAAGGGAACATGGGTTTAATTGATTGTTATGTTATAAGGTAACGGGACCTCACAAGTGGTGCACGATCGTGAGAGGTTTCCGGACTAAAACATAAGGTCACTTTAGTGGTCATTGGTAGGATTCCTACATCATTGAAACCATGGATATGTATTTATGATGATTTTATTTCATGTTTGATAAGTGATTTTGGTATCAAACAATATGTTGCAATTATGGGATTTTAATACTATGGTTTGTATTATTTCATAGCATGTTGGAATTTGCATCTCATGCATGGAATGGGAGGGATGATATGTAACCGGAGACCACACTCCGTCGGGGCGTCCGTAAGGCAACTGTGGGGGTACCTTGATGTGCATTATTTATCAAGAAGTAACCAGAGAACACACTCCGTCGGGGTGTCCGTAAGGCAACTGTGGGGATACCTTGATGAGGAGATTCCATCAAGAGGATACAAGGTGTTGTGATATGATGGGCGGGACTCATTGCATATGACACCATGACATGGCATTGTATCAGGATGATTATGATCTCTATTATCATGCACTGATTCTGGTTTTATCTGTATGATTAGATATCTATTATCATACACTGTTTTGGATAAGAAGTTTTACAGTTGATGTATTATATATGGACATTTATACTAACCCATGTGTTTGACCCTAATTGGAATACCTACTGGGCGTGTTGTCTAACGCCCTACTTCTACCTTAGATGGTGAAACAAGAAATGGACAATACGAAGGATGTGATCGGAGCCAAACTTAGGAGCTTGGAGGTTTTAGTTTCATTTTATTTAAGTTACTCATGGATTATGTAATTTGAGTAGCTAGTAATTGAGAATGTAATAACTTAGATTATTTGCTATGGTTTGAATGTTAACTTTGGGTAGGTTAACTTAAGATAATTATTGGTAAGTGTTGGACTACTTTGCTATCTAAAATGGGATAGGATTGTTATCCTATTGTAATTCTGCATTTATGATTATTCCACATGTTAACTTGAGTACGTGTGAACCGTTTTAGTGGGCTTGGTCCACGCACAAGTATGGTTGGCCAGTTAAGGGTGGGGCTTTAGAAGCTCAGACTTAGCTCGCGTCATGGCGTCCTGCTCCCTCTCACTCTTTTATTCAAAGAAAAAAATAGACTCTGATTTTCGGCGAGTGAAAAAGGGTGGGGCGTTACAGTTGCATCTTAGACCCTCTCTCTCTCAAGCTCTCACTCTTGGCCGATCCCCCTCTCAAAGACGAAGGAGAAAGGACTTAGAGTTTTCTATCTCAAGCTCTTCTCCCTCTCTCAAACCTACACTCTTTGGTCGAACCCTCTCTTTGGGTTTTCATCTCAAGACCTCTCAAGTTCACTCTTGGCCAAGGATCAAGAAAAGAGAAGGACTAAGGAAGGAAAAGATCGGAGGAGCAAGTCGGAACGAAGGAAACCAGAGGAGTCGCGGAATCGGTAAGTACTTGATGAGATTTTAATAAGTAAGAAAAGAATGGTCAAGGATCATGGTTCGGCCCTTGCATGGCCGAACCCTAATTGTTATGTATGTATGGAAAAGATCTCATGCATGTCTAAGATAAGGTATTATGATCAAAGATCATGGGTTGGCCTTGCATGGCCAAACCCTAAGGTTGATATGCATGGACCATTAAGGACAAATGAAGGGTTAGATGAGGTTCGGCCATGATGTATGGCCCAACCCCAACAAAGGATCAATTATGGATGTATGATTTATTTTAATGGAAATGATGAACCATAGGGTTCAGCCATGTTGTATGGCCGAACCCCATGGAAGGTTGTTAGTGATTTAAAAAGGTTTTAAAGGAGAGAAATAATGGAGGAATGTTATTGGTTTTTAAATGGTCTCAAATGTTGAAATTGGTGGAAAACCATGGACCATGGGTTCGGCCATGTGTATGGCCGAAACCCATGGAGAATTATTAATGGACTTAGATATTTTTGGACCATAAAAATGATGGGGGAATGTTGGTAATTTTAATGAGTTTTAAATATGGTAGGGGATGGTTTAAAATGATGGACCTAAGGATATGATTAAACCCCCCAACCCCCGCGCACCCCCCCCCCCCCCCCCCCCCCCCCAACACGGAGGGACTTTAGTATGGGTCTAAATGTTGTAAATGATGCAAAGGGAGGATGAAGATGAACATCATGGGTTCAGCCATGTTATATGGCCGAACCCCATGAACCATTTTATGGAGCATGTTTTTGGATCTAGGCATGTATAAGTGATCTAAATGTATGATTGAATCATGGAAAATGTCTTATGGATTTAGGGCTTTCATTAATGTAAAACTAATGGAATGATCTTGGACTTAATTAAAATATCAAAGGACTTGAAAGAAGGACCCAAAACCAAGTAAGTGAGGTTCGGCCATGTTGTATGGCCGAACCCCACTAAGGTATGTTTATGGGCTTAAACATAGTTGGAAATTCAATGGAACGTTGGTTTGACTTATTTATATGTAATAAGGTAACAGGACCTCACAAGCGGTGTACGATCAATGAGCGGATTTCGGACGAAAACGCAAGGACACATTAGTTGGCCATTGGTAGGATTCCTACCTCATTGAAACCATGGGATATGTATGATGATTTTAATTCATATTTTGATGAGTTATTTTGTATCAAATGTTATGTTTCAAATATGGGATTTTAATGCTATGATTTGTATTATTACATAGCATGTGTTCACTTACATCTCATGCATGGCATGGGAGGGATGATTTGTAACCGGAGACCATGCTCCGTCGGGGCGTCCGTAAGGTATTTGTGAGGGTATGATGTATGATTGATTTGTAACTAGAGTCCACGCTTCGTCGGGGCGTTCGTAAGGCAATCGTGGGGATACCTCGATGAGGAGTTTTCCATCAAGAGGATATTATGTGTTGGTGATATGGCTGATGGGTGGGACTCATGGCATATGACACCATAGCATGGCATGACTTGCATGTTTTTGATATTGTATTATCTATGTGATTTTTGGTACTAACCCATGTGTTAACCCTACTTAGAGTAGCTACTGGGCGCATTGTCTAACGCCCTACTTCTACCCTAGTTGATGACACAGGGAATGGACGGAACGAGGAACGAGATTGGAGCTAAGCTTAGGAGCTTGGATGTTTTAGTTTCATTTTACTTAAATTATTCATGGACAATGTAATTTGAGTAGCTATCATTCGGGACTGTAATATCATAGATTATTTGCTATGGTTTGAATGTTAATTTTGGATATTTTAACTTAAGAGAATTATTGTTAAGTAACGGACTACCTTCCTATCTAAAATGGAATAGAATTATGGTTCTATTATAATTCCGCATCAATGATTTATTCCGCATGTTTAACTTGAGTACGTGCGAACCGTTTTAGTGGACTTGGTCCACGTACACGTATGGTTGACCAGTTAAGGGTCGGGCTTTGGAAGCTCGGGCTTAGCTCGCGTCGTGACGTCCCCGCTCTCTCACTTTTTTATTCAAAAAAAAAAAAATAGACTTTGATTTTCGGAGTGTGAAAAAGGGCGGGGCGTTACACCAACCATGCGTGTGTGTGGACAGAGTCCACTAAAACAGTTCACACGCTTAAGGTTATACTTGCGGATTAAACACATTAAGGAATTAAAGTAAGATTAAAGTTACTATACCTATCCATTTTTAAGCAAGGAAGTCCATCACATAAATTAACTTAAGTTCAAATGTCCAAAAAATATAACCAAACCATAGCAAGATAATTCTATGTTATTAAAGTCCCAAATGCGAATAACTCAAATTACATTGTCCGAAATAAAACTTAAATAAAGTATCTAAATTATCCAAGCTCCTAAGCTTGGCTTCTTTCGCATCCATTGTTCCGTCCATTCCCTGTATCATTATCTAAGGTAGAAGTAGGGCGTTAGTCAACGCGCCGTAGGTATTCCGAGTATTAGAATAGATACATAATATCAAATCATGCTAAATCAATGCCATGCCATGGGTGTCATATGCCATAATTTCCCACCCATCAACCATATCTCAAAACACACAGATAATCCTCTTGATGAACAAGCCATATCAAGGTATTCATTGTCATGACTCCCCACGTATGCCTTATCGGTCCCACCGAATGGAACGTGGACTCCTCTTTCATTTCAAACATCATATACCATTTCATGTATGCCAATCGGAATCAGTGCGGATCCTTCCCCACGTCTGTTTATTGAATACCCCGAATCGAGAGTGGACTCCTCTCATATGTTCCTTCCCATGCCATGCATGAGATGTGAGTGCAAACATGCTATTTCATATTAAACATAATAGGATTGAAATTCCATCCTTAAAACATAAGCATTTTAATACCAAAAATAGATCATCAATTATGGAAATAAAAACCATTGCATGTACATAATCCAAGTGTTTCAACAAGGTAGGAATCCTACCAAAGTCCGATTTACTGTCCTTTTCTTGTTTCGTACGAACAATCGCTAACCGTTGCGTGCAAGTGAATCACACCTCTTTACCTTATCAATTTAATCATACACATATATCAATTTAATTATCCATTTGATTTAAATCATCCCTTACATCCTTCCAGTTAGACTAAAGTTTCTGGAAACATCAATTTAAAATCAATTTTTTTTTTCAGTCGACTGAATCACGCTCTGCTACAGTGTTCTGCCTTACCACAGACTTTCAGTTGACTGAAATATATTTTCAATCCGCTGAATTCCAACTCGGAACTGTTTTTTCCTTGACTTACATTCTTTCAGTCGACTGAATCACACCCTTCATAACCCTGGTCAATCCTCTTGATTCAGTCGGCTGACTTTGGACTCGATAAACTGTTTGTTCAACCATTCTACATTCAGTCGGCTGAATCTCTAACCGTCCTTTTACATGATCAACAACTCTACATTCAGTCGACTGAATCTATGATTCAGTCGGTTGAAACTCAATATATCCGATATATTTAAATCCAGCTCATGTTCAGTCGACTGAATCACAAGATTCAGTCGGCTGAAACTCCTAGAACTCCTTTCCTTATTTGTTACGTTTCCTTTCAGTTGACTGAATCACCAGATTCAGTCGGCTGAACTTCCTAGATACTACATTCTGATTCGTCCAACACCAGTTCAGTCGACTGAATCCCTGATTCAGTTGACTAACTGATTTGTCAGTCTTTTTTACTTGTATATTTATACATCCTTCCTTCATGAAATTCCCTCCTAACATTATTCCAACATATTATACATCATCCAGGTACCTCTTAGATGAATTTATTCTACTCACTAGCCAAGGCTAGGATTATTTCTCCAATTCATTCCATTTATACTATTACAATATAGTTTTTCCTTCAAACCTTTGATTGCTTGTTACCACTCTTATTCATTCCCTAAATGGACTATCAATTCCATGGCTCTAATACGATTTAGCTATCCATTTCAACCCAATCCAGAACCCATAGGTTCAGCCACATTATGGCAGACCCTATGGTTTATTTAAATTTAATCTTAATCTTACATTATCCTCATACATAAGACTTACCTCTTCCCCGACTCCTCCTTTTTTTTGCTTTGTCTTTACTCCTAAGTCCTTCTCCTTTTTTTTTTTTGTTCTTCAGTAACTCCTCCAAGTCTAGAGCCGAAATGGGAGGGAGAGAGGTTGGGAATAGGAGTGGAGATGGGATTCTTTTGCTCAAGAGGGAGGGAGAGAGGATCGGCCAAGGTATGTTGAGAGAGGGAGAGAGAGATTGAGATGAAAATCTCCCTATGAAGGGTTCGGCCAAAGAGGTGAAGGTTGAGAGAGGGAGAGAGAGATTGAGATGGAAAACTCTCTATCTTTTTTTCCAAAGGAGAGGGTCAGCCAAAGGGTTGGTGGTGTGTGTCTTGTGTAACTAGCCCCAACCACCCACATTACTCCTTGGTCTTTCCCATGTGTCCCTTGGTTAACCAAGGAGACACATGGCTTACACTTGGAGCTTTCCCCTCCCTTCCCAACGATTTTGTTAAGGGTTTCCATGAGATGGAAACCCTCCATCTCCCCCTTTGACTCACCTAAGCCTCTTTCACTTCCATGTGACTCACTTACTTATTTGAACTCACTTCCCATTCAACTCAATCCCAACACACTTTAGCTCACTTAATTTTCTTGAACTCTTTTCCATATAACTCAAGTGATTTTAATTCCCAACTCAATATAATTCCACTCACCATATTTGAACTCACCCATGGTTGGCCAAGTCAACCATGGTAGCCGACCCTACATGTTACCTTAGACCACTTGCCCCCTCATTTGATGAGGTGAATTTGGGTCCCACTTGGCTATGCCACTTACATGCCGCCTCATACACTTGCCACCTCACTTGATGAGGTGGATCCCAAGCCTTGGGTCTTAAATGGGTACATGACCCAATTAAATTAATTCCTTACCCATTTGCTTCCCAAAATCCATTCACTTTGACCCATCGGGTCCAATTGGGTAATTGGCCCAATTAACTACGTATACCCAATTAATTAAAATCAAACCCTATCCATGATCCGTTGGATCATAACTGGGCCATTGACCCAATTCTTACCCATCTAAAATCCATTTCAACTATAAATCTTAAATTCAATAAATTACACAATTTAACTAGTCAAAACCCAATATATTATTGCATTGGAAAATCCGGAATGTTACATGTCTTGCAAGGATAACGATAACAGTCGCGTAAGATGAATCATAATCCTTTTGCGAACCTCTTTACCTTATCAAATTCATCCATATATATTAATTTAATTTTCCATTTTAATTTCATCACCCCTTCCATCCTACCAGATAGACAAAGGCATCTGGAAGATAATCCAAAATAAAACATTCTAATTCAGTCAACTGAAACCCAATCAGATCCCATCTGTATTTGACCCATAAACTTTCAGTCGACTAAATCTGGTTGAAACACAATCAGATACTGTACATGCTTTGTAACGCCCTGCCCTTTTTCACTCGCCGAAAATCAGAGTCTAGTGTTTCTTTTTTAAATAAAGAGTGAGAGAGAGCGGGAACGTCACGACGCGAGCTAAGTCCGAGTTTCTAAAGCCCGACCCTTAACTGGCCAACCATGCGTGTGTGTGGTTAAGTCCACGGGAATGGTTCACACTCACCATGTGGAAAATTTGTAGATGAGGAATTATAATAGAATAACTATCCTATTCCATTTTAGATAGCAAGGAAGTCCATCACTTAATAATAATTACCTTAAGTTAAAATATCCAAAATTAACAATCCAAACCATAGCAATTAATCTAAGTTATTACAGTCCCAAATATTAGCTACTCAAATTACATTGTCCATGAATGAACTTAAATAAAATGAAACTAGATCATCCAAGCTCCTAAGCTTGGCTCCGATCGCGTCCTTCGTTCCGTCCATTTCCTGTGTCATCATCTAAGGTAGAAGTAGGGCGTTAGACAACGCGCCCAGTAGGTACTCTGAGTAGGGCCAACATATGGATTAGTATAAACAAAATCACATAGATATAAATAAGATCAAAACCATGCAAGTCAATGCCATGCCATGGGTGTCATATGCTATGAGTCCCACCCATCATCCGTATCACAATCACATAGTAAACCCTCTTGATGGATCATCTACATCAAGGTATTGTCATGACTCCCCGAGAATGCCTTATCGGTCCCACCGAATGGAGTGCGGACTTCGGTTACATTTCAAACGCAATATATCCCCACGAATGCCTTATCGGTCACCCTGAACAGAGTGTGGCCTCCGGTTACAATTCAATCATACATCCATTGGAATCAGTGTAGATTCCTCCCCACGATTGTTTTATCGGTCCAACCGAACGGAGGGTGGACACCGGTTACAAATCTATTGGAATCAGTGTGGATTCCTCCCCACGATTGTTTTATTGGAAAACCGAATGGAGCGTGGACTCCCCTCATTTGATCCCTCCCATGCCATGCATGAGATGCAAGTGCAAACATGCTATGTAATAATAAACATCATTGCATTCAAATCCCATAGTTGAAACATATCATTTGATAACCAAAAAATTCATCAAAACATGAAGTAAAATCATCACATATACATATTCCATGGTTTTCAATAAGGTAGGAATCCTACCAATGTCCAAATATCGGGTCCTTGTGTTTCCATCCAAAAATCTATTACCGATCGCATCAAGCCGGTCGCACAGCGTTTGTGAAATCCCGTTACCTTATTACATTTAACACATATACATACATCAATTTGGTGATCCATTTAATTCCATAAAATAACCAAATTAATTATTCCAATTGATTTAAACCATTCCCTTCATCCTTCCAATTTCACCTAGCCATTTGGAAAATCATATAAATATTTCATTTTTAACATCAGTCGGTTACCCGCTGTCCACTACCCACTGTCCATTGTCCACCAAAACTTACTTGTGGGGTTCGGCCATACAACATGGCTGAACCTCACTCTTTTGTTTTGACCCCCTTTTTAACCCTTGTTTTATTTTAAATGAAATGGGTCCAACATCATCCATTTTCAACATTTAATTTCTTAAACATGTATGGTTCCACAAAATGTTCATAAATTGATTCATGGGGTTCGGCCATACAACATGGCCGAACCCATGATGTGTCATTTTCATCCTCTCCTATCTTAAATCATTTACAAATATTAGTTCCATAAACAAAGTCCCTCCATGGAGGTTTAATCATACACTTAGGTCCATCATTTTAAAACCCAAAATCCATCAACATTTCTCCATGGGGTTCGGCCATACAACATGGCCGAACCCATGGTCCATGGTTCTTCATCATCTCCTCATTTTCATCCTTTAAAACCCTTTAAAATCACTAACATACATCCATCCTTTTCATCCTTTAAAACCCATTAAAATCAATAACCTACTTCCATGGGGTTTGGCCATACAACATGGCCGAATCCTATGGTTTATCTTTTCCTCTTAAAAATCACATCCCCATGTTTAGATCATTTGATGGGGTTCCGCCATTCAACATGGCCAAACCTCATTTTGCCTTTCTTTGAATGGATCTTAAATCCATGGCCTCCAACATTTTGGCCAACCATTTCCAATCTATATGGAATGTGTAACGCCCCGCCCTTTCCGAGAATTCAGAGTCTAATTTTTTTTTTTAAATAATAATAATAAAACATCGGAAGAGAGCGGGCGGCGTCATGACGCGAGTTAAGTTCAGACTACTCAAGCCTGAACCTTAACTGGCCACCCATGTGTACATGGACTAGACCATGATAATGAATCACACATGGAACTAATAACAACATGCGGAATAACTAGATTAACTGCGAAATAGAAAGACTAGATAGCAAGTAACAGTCTCAAACATTAATTAACATAAATCAACCATCCAAAGTTATTAACCTAATCAAACCATAGCAAGTAATGACTTATTACATGTCCAACAAAATATAGTTCGAATGACAGTAATATAAAGAAGTCCAGTCCAACATTCAAGCGCTTAGGCTTGGCTCCCCTCCCGGTCATCGACCTTATTTTTCCCTTTACTTGTACCTGCATTCTCCTCTGAGGATAGAATTAGGGCGTTAGATCAACGCGCCCAGTAGGTTCCCGAATCAGGGCTACCACATGATTAGCATATAAAACATGCATATATATCATAGTACATGATTAGTAAAAATAGGTAAAACAATGCTATGAAGTATGCACATGCAATGAGACCCTCCCATCATGTACATTCATAGCCATCACTTGACGTGCCACGCACCGACAAGGTAAATCACAATACACTTCCATCTCTTCATCATTGACTTGATTCATATCACGTATTAGTCCTCCTGGCGGGACTCTCATCGCCTAAGGAGACCATTGTGACTATGATCATCATGTTACTCCTGGCGTGACTTGCACCGCCGAAAGAGGACATAACCCATAATTACAATACTGTAGAACCTCATTCATCATCCCATGTCTATGCATGAGATGCCAATGCTTGTATGCCATTTGTTAATGCATAATATATCATTCGAAACCACATAAAATAAGCAAGAGTCTCATAAGAAAACTAGGGTAAAACTGTGGTTACAAGTAGGTAGGAAACCTACTGAAACTTTGCTTAAGTGTCTGTTCCTTTTTGAGCTTCACCTGGTCACGACTAGCACAGTCGTTCAACTCTCGTACCTTATTATGTAACAGCAGATCAATACTTAATCTACTTGATTCCTAATCAAGTTTAAGTCTCATATACCATCTCGTGGGGTTCGGCCATGCCCATGGCCGAACATCACCCACTTTAATTTGATCTCTCCTTTATTTAATCCTCATTAGACATTACTTATTACAAACATATCTTGGTGGGTTCGGCCATGCACCATGGCCGAACCATACCACTTGGGTTTTGGCCCACAAATCAATTCCTTTGGTCAATCCTTTCATATTGAACTTTGACTAGTATTTACGGTTTTGCCATTGACCTTAAACCATATTGAAACTAACATCCATAATTATTCCACCTTAGTGGGGTTCGGCCATACTACTTGGCCGAACCTCACCACCTTTCTTTGGTCCTTTACATCATACATACATACCTCTCCCATTCATTATGAATTAGCACAAAGTCCATCAATAATCATTGGTGGGGTTCGGCCATACTACATGGCCGAACCTCACCCTATGTATTTTTTATCCCATACTTCCTTATCTATCATGCTTTAGGCGTTATTTAAACATACCATATAAGTATCATATTGCTGCTTTTATACCTCTTAGAAACCATCCAAATAAATTCATCTACTTGTCCCAAAAGACCATAATATTTCATGGGATTCGGCCATCCAAGATGGCCGATCCCCATGGTCCATCTTTCCAGTTTTAATCCACTGTTTTAGATCAATAATTTAACCATAACATTACCTTGGTTCAGCCATATATTGGCCAACCAAAATCAGTAAATAATCTTCATGTAAATCACATAAAAACCCCATGGTAATGTATGGTTTTTATCTCTCAAAACCATCACCATTAACCATAAAATTATCACACCATTTCATGGGGTTCGGCCATGCTCATTGGCTGAACCCTATGGCCTTTGGTTTGAACCTCTTAAACATGTCATCTTATGTCTAATCTAATCATCCAAAACAGTAAAATATTTGCATGGTTTTAACTTACAAAAACCATCAAAATTCCAACATCAATTCATGGGGTTCGGCCATCTTCATCATTTGATACCCAAGGTCTTAGACCCATGATACATTCAGCCATTCATCATTCAGATCCATGTTTTAGACCTTTCTAAAACATGCATTTGAATCTTAAATCAAACCCAAAAACAGTTCATAAAACCCATGGTTTTCATGTTTCAAAACATGAAAACCAAGCAACTTTTACATGGGGTTCGGCCCTTCATGGTGGCCGAACCCAATGGTCATCTTTACCATTTTAAAACTTCTATAAATCAAGGTTAAAACCTTGGTGTATTCGGCCATAACCATGGCCCAATACACACCCATTTTATTAATCAAAAATTCCATGGAAATACTTACCAAATTCCAAGCTTTTCTTGTTGCCTTTGCTCCTTGCCTTCTTCACTCTTGCTTCCTTCCTTCTTTCTTCCTTAATCTCAGCTGATTAGAAGCATGAACCAATGGTGAAATCACCAAGATAAAATTCGGCCAAGGAGGTGCTCTTGAGAGAGGGAGAGAAGATTGAATTCTAAGGCTTTTGCAATGTGGAATTCGGCCAAACATGGGGTTCATACCTTTTGTATTTCAGCCCCCAAAACCCCTCCACTCCCTCATCAATTCTTGCATAAAACGATGGGTCTTCGGTGCTATCCAAGGCACCCCTTGGTACCTACCAATGCAGCCATTCAGCACTCCATGTATCTCATCTCAATCCCATCATTTGCATTTAAACTTAGCATGAAAATCACTAAAACAAGTCCCCAACGTGTGGGACTTGTTTTGGTTGGTTTGAGACCAAGCCACCTCTTCATATTCCCTTCAACTCACTGATTTACAGCCCCTTTGATTTCCATTTTTGACTCACTTGAACTCAGGGTCCTTTTTGATTTCCATCTCAACTCACCAAACTCACCATACTTAATGCATTTCACTTAATGCACATGAGTTAACTCACACTTGATTTAATTCCAACTCACTTCAGTCCCACTCAAACTGATTTAACTCATGTTTTAGCTCCCTTGAGGGTCCACACAGTCAACCATAGTCAACTTGACCCGTTGGGTCCACTTTTAGCTCCTTGACCCGTTTTTTGACTCCATGACCCAATTATGGGTATTTTAGTCATTTGTAATTGGTTTTTACATATGGGTCAGGCCTACCCATTTTTCCTCCAATTGATTTCCAATCAAATCAGCCTAACCCCATTTAATTTAAGTTCACAAAACGGTTAAATAATCCAGTAACACCCGATGGGTCCCATTTGGGCCCTTTGACCCATTTAGCCATTTTTGACCCAATTGATGTAAATTACCCATCCAATCAAACTTAACATTCATAATATGCTCATATGATTTTAATTTGAGCAATGGGCCCCACTATTTCCTTACTTAACATCACAAAATAATTAATTTAACACATCAGGGGCATTTTGGTAATTATCCATTTCATTGAGAAATTGGGGTGTTACAGAATGTTCCCTTAACCTCCCTTTAATTAATAAACCATACATACCAATTCCGTGACTCCTCCGATCTCTTACGTTCCACCTTGCTCCTCCGATCTTCTTCTTCCTAGTCTTTTCTTTCTTCCTCCTTGATCTTCGGCCAAAATTTTTTTGATTGAGAGGGAGAGGGTCTAAGATGAAAACCCCCAAGAGATGGTTCGGCCAAGGAAGAGGTTTGAGAGAGGGAGAGGAGGAGACAATGGGAGAAAACTCTAAGCTATCTTTGTCTTGTGAGAGGGTCGGCCAAGGGAGAGCTTGAGAGAACAATCTCTTTGTTCCAATGAGATCCAATTGGCCAAAGGTGTGGTATCTCTTGGGTTATGCCCCTTTCTAACAACCAAAACCCTCCCACTTCCTCATAATGGTGGTGTCTTCCCAAGGTGTCCCTTGGCTTGCCCAAGACACCACTTGAGATGGAACACCCCTCCATGTTCCAACGTGTGCATTCAAGATGGAAACCCCCCATCTTTTCTTAACTATTGACCAACCAAGGTGTCCCTTGGTCTTCACCATGGCATCCATTCACCTTCAACGTGTGTCCCATGGGTTTCCACCATGAGATGGAAACCCTCCATCTCCCAAGCGTGTACACCTTGGATATGCCTTTTGGGTTTCCTCCTTTGAGATGGAAACCCTCCATCTTCCCACTCCACTCACTTCAATTCAACTCAACTCAACTTAAATGAACTCATTTTCCAACTAAAGCACTTGAACTCAACATTAATAAATTCTCAACTCATGTGAATTCACTTTCCAACTCAAGCATTATTTATCCCACTTGAACTCATTCATCAACTCAACTCTATTGAACTCACCCATGGTTGACCAAGTCAACCATGGTTAGCCGACCATGCATGTTACCTTAACCACTTGCCATTTCATTTACATGCCACCTCACTTGATGAGGTGGACCTACACTTGAATCTTAATTGGGTATTTTGACCCAATTAAATTAATCTTACCCATTTATTTCAATTGAACCTTATCCATAACCCGTTGGGTCTTAATTTGGCAATTGACCCAACTCCTTATCCATCTAAGGTCCATCTCCATTATTTAATTTCAAATTCCATTAATTCACAAATTAAATGCACAATTTCCATATATATTCATGAAATGAAAATCCGGGGTGTTACATGATTGGCCAGTATACTTTCAGTCGACTGAATCATAAGATTCAATCAGCTAAAATACAACCAGATACCTTACGTGTTTGGCCAGCAAACTTTCAGTCGACTGAATCACAAGATTCAGTTGGCTGAAATACAACCAGATCCTTTGTGTGTTTGGCCAGTTTACTTTTAGTCGACTGAATCACAGATTCAGTCAGCTAACTTTGGGTCAAATCCTTTGTGTTCTTGGCCAGTATACTTTCAGTCGACTGAAACACAATATTCAGTCGGCTGAAATACAAGCAGATCCTTTGTATGCTCGGCCAGCACACTTTTAGTCGGCTGAATCACAAGATTCAGTTGGCTGAAATACAAGCAGATCCTTTGTATGCTCGGCCAGTACACTTTCAGTTGGCTAAATCACAAGATTCAGTCGGCTGAAATACAAGCAGATCCTTTGTATGCTCGCCAGCACACTTTGAGTCGGTTGAATCATAAGATTCAGTCGACTGACTTTGTGTCAGATCCTTTTGTTTTCATTCGTTGTAAGGCACTTCTCTTTGAAATCCATCCTTTATCATATTTAAACATGGATTTCATCTTCCACTAGCCAAGGTTAGGGTTTTTCATAATCCATCCATTCAAAGTATCATAGCATGGTTCGAATTTAATCTTATGGTTGTTTTATTTCAACTCATGACCATCCTTTGGATGGATTTCCAACTCCATGGCCTTATGACAATTTTGGCCATTCATTCCAACCAGTCATGGAACCCATGGGTTCGGCCACACCATGGCCAAACCTATGGTTTCCTTAGATTTATTCACATATTACTAAATCTTAGACATACCTTCCTTCAATCTCCTTCTTTTCTTTTGATTTGTCTCTTCTTACTTAATTCTTCTTCTCCTTTTTTTGTTCTTCAAAGTCTCCAAATGTATGGAGGTAGAGGTGGGAGAGAGAGAGGAGAGGAGAGAATACTCTTGCTCAAAGAGGAGGGGTCGGCCAAGGGGTTTGAGCAGTCCTTTGGTTTGTGTTTTTAAAACTAAAACTCTTCCCTTCATCTTCTGTTAATGGCTTGGACTACCAAGGAGGCCCTTGGCTTAACCAATGAGTCCCTTGGCTTCCCAAAGGTGACTTCATGGCCTTTGAGGTGAAGACCCTTGGGTTCCCAAGTGTCTAAGTACAATGTACTTAGACAAGACCTCCATCTCATCCCTTCATCTTCTCAACTCCAACAAAACCTTAATTCAAGACTTGAACTCACAAGTGGTTGACCAAGTCAACCCATGTCATGGTCGACCATGCGTGTGCACATGGCACTTGGGTCCCACTTTGGCCATGTCACTTGATGATATGGCATCCTTGCTTAGTTGGCTTCCATATGATGACATGTGTGCCACATGACAAAGCCACATCACTCACATGCCACCTCACTTGATGAGGTGGACCTTAATGCATTAAATGCACTAATTTATCCAATTCAACTAATTTAATTACACTTACCCATTACTTTAAAATCAAGCTCGCCCATGACCCATTGGGTCTGTAACATCCCGGATTTTCAATGCAATAATATATTGGATTTTGTCGATTTTAATTGTTTAATTTGATGAATTTAAGATTTATGGATGAAAAGGATTTTAAATGGGAAGAATTGGGTCAATGGCCCAATTATGATCCAATGGATTATGGATAGGGTTTGATTGTAATTAATTGGGTAAATGTAATTAATTGGGTCAATTACCCAATTGGGATCGAATGGGTCAAAGTGAATGGATTTTGGAAAGTAAATGGGTAAAGGTTTAATTTAATTGGGTCATGTACCCACTTAAGACCCAAGGCTTAGGATCCACCTCATCAAGTGAGGTGGCGAGTGGTCTAAGGTAACATACATGGTCGACTACCATGGTTGACTTGGTCAACCATGGGTGAGTTCAAATGTGGTGAGTTGAATTATATGAGTTGGAAATTAAAATCACTTGAGTTATATGGAAATGAGTTCAAGAAAATTAAGTGAGTCAAAATGAGTTGGGATTGAGTTGAATGGGAAGTGAGATTCAAATAAGCAAGTGAGTCATATGGAAGTGGAAGAGGCCTACGTGAGTCAAAGGAGATGGAGGGTTTCCATCTCATGGAGACCCTAGACACACACGTTGGGAAGGGGGGGGGGGGGGGGGGGGGGAAGCCCCAAGCTTAAGCCATGTGTCTCCTTAGTTAACCAAGGGACACATGGGAAACACCAAGGAGTGATGTGGGTGGTTGGGAGGCTAGGGTTGATGTACACAAGGGACACACACCACACTAGGGCCGATCCTCTCCTTTGGAAAAAAAAAAGATAGAGATTTTCATCTCATTCTCTCTCTCTCTCTCCACCTCTCAACCTACACCCCTTTGGCTGATCCTTCCATAGAGATTTTCATCTCATTTTCTCCCTCTCTCAATCAACACTCTTGGCCGAATGCTCCATTGAAAGAACAAGGAGGTTTTCAATCTCTCTCCCTCTCATTTCGTGTAATAGCCCGAAATTTTAAATCAATATATATTTGGCATTTATTTACTTTAATTTGAATTTTGATGTGATGGAATGCCAAATGGATCAAATTTTGGGACAAAGGCCCAAGAAGGACCCAATGGACCATAGAGTGAATGGAATTCGTCGGAAGGGTCAACGATGGTCAAAGTGGGCCCGATCACCATGTGGGACCCAATGGATCAAAATTGGTCCAAACTCTAAGGTAAAGGGGTAGAAAATAATTTGGTTGGGCCATGGGCCCAATGGTGGGCCAATTAATTTAAAAAGGGTGAATTGGAATTAAACCCTCTAAGTTAGTAATGAAATGAAATGGCATGACCAAGTGGGGCCCACCTCCACCTCACCAAGTGAGGTGGCGTGTGGACCAAGGTAAAGGTGGGGCCAACCATCATGGTTGACTTGGTCAACCATGGATAAATTGAGAGGACTAAGGTGAATTAAGGTGAATTAAATTGATTAAAATTATTGTAAATTATCTAAGTTAAAATTAATGGAATTAAGTGACATAGCCAGGTGGGGCCCACCTCCACCTCATCAAGTGAGGTGGCGGGTGGGGTAGGTATAGGTGGGGGCCGTCCACCATGGTTGACTTGGTCAACCATGGGTGGATTTCTTAGATAGATAAATTTTATGAAATTAAATTGGATGGAAATTAATTAACCTAAGTGAGGATTTAATTTAATTAATTAGGTTGGTCAAGGGGTCAACATGAGAAGACCAAACCACCAAATTCAAACACCCAAAACCATTGGCTAGTGGTGGTTTTGTCTCAACCACCACCACTAAAGTCAAGGTAGCCCATACTTTGGTTGATAAGGCCATCATGGAGGAGCATGGTCCAAGTAACACAAAAGAAATGAGATGGGTTTTCCATCTCATCCCTCTCATTTCACTCTCTCATTCTCACCACCTCTCCACCGTCCTACACCAAGAGAAAATAAGAAAAGAAAAAATTAGAAGAGAAGAAGAAGAGAAGGAAAGAAAGATTAAGCTTAGAGGGCCTCACCATTTGATCAAGCTCATCTTGACCGTACATCAAGGAGAAGAAGAGAAGAGAAGGCTAAGGAGAGCAAGAGGAGAAGCAAAAAAGGACCGGAGGAGTCGTCGGGTGGTAAGAATTCTTAAAACAAGTGTTTATATATTTTTTTAAGATAAGATATGGAATCCATTTCTTAGACTAAATATGGCCAAAAATGTGGTGGGCCATGGATCTAAGATCCATCCAACGGTAGAATAAGAAATGGATGAGATGAAAGAGATGGTTTAAGGAAAAATAAAATGAATGGATTAAGCATGGAAAAAAAATGGAATTTTTGATGGATTGATGGACCTTAGGGTTCGGCCATGTAGTATGGCTGAACCCCATGGTAAATGAGTGATGATTTTATTAAGGTTTTAAGGTTTAAAATTGTGGAGAATGGTTAATGACATTAAGGTTTTAAATGAGTAAATATTGATGATTTTTTTTAAAGGAATTTTTAAATGAGAAAACCATGGAAGATATAAATGAATTCAAGTGGCCTCAAAAATGATGGAGGTATGACATTTTTAAGAAATAATGAACCATAGGTTCGGCCATGCAATGTGGCCGAACCCCATGGTTAGTGATTGTGAATTTTAGGGTTTTAAAGAATGGAAGACATAGAAGGTAACTTGGGGATTTTTAATGGAATTTTAAGTTTTAATTAAGCATGGAGGACATGGATTTTAAATAGATGAATGGGCCATAGGGTTCGGCCATGTAGCATGGCCGAACCCCATGGTAAATGATGGATGATTTTTAATTAGGGTTTGAGGTCTAAAATTATGGAGAAGGGTTAATGATGTTGAGGTTTTTAAGTGATTAAAAAGTTGGTGATTTTTAAGGAGTTTTAATGAGAAAACCATGAGGAATGTAAATAGGTATTTTGGTTTTAAAAATGGCATGGATAAGATGGACCATGAGCTATGGGTTCGGCCATGGTGTATGGCCGAACCCTATGGTAGTGATTGGTGATTTTAATGAATGGAAAATGATGGAGATGGATAAAAAATTTAAATGGATTTGTAAGTATAGTAGCTAATACTTTAAATGAGATGAAAATGGGGAGTTCAATGAATGATTTAAATTCAATTGTGATAGGATTAAATGAGGCAAGATGGACCCAAGAAATTGGAAAATGGACATCATGGGTTCGGCCATGGTGTATGGCCGAACCCATGACCCCTTTTTGTGGGCCACATTTTGGGCCAAATATGGAATGATATATGGGATTAAATGTTTTTCAAAATTAATTATATATGTGGCTGATTTTAGGTACATGATGTCGTGGTTAGGGAATCACAAATGGGCCCAAGCTTATGGGTCAAATATGAATTTAAAATGTGTATGGAAGAGGAGTGGCAAAACCGTAATGTGTAGCCACCTTGAAGAACCATGGGTTTGACCATGGTACATGGCCGAACCCTATGTGGTTGGACATGAAAATGGATATATTATGAATGAGTAAATGAAACGGATAGTTGTTGCGTTTTAGGCTCGCAAATCGGAATATTTAAAATGGGCAAAATGGGAATTATGCATATGGTTAAGCCAATGGGAAATGTGGCTAAGTTAGGGGCTGATTTTGATAAACGTGTAACGTAATTAGGAATCTAAGGTTGTAACAAGTTAGGGATTTAATCATGAAATAAAATACGGACTAATTTAGTAAATGTGTAATAAGGTATCGGGACATCGTAAAACGGTGAGCGATCGGCAACCGGTTTATCGAACGGAAACGTAACGGGACGCTAAGCGGTATTCGGTAGGATTCCTACCTCTTTGTAAGCCGTGGATATGTGATGGTTATTTTAATCTATTTTGATAATTATGTGATTTGTATTATGATGGGTTTTTGATTCATGAATTATATATTCATACTATGGTTTATATTTTTAATGTTATGCATTATATGGCTATGTATGATATATTAAGTTTATGAGATATTATGTATATTACATAGCATAATGCACTTACATCTTATGCATGGCATGGGCGAGAAAATAATGAAACCGGAGTCCATGCTCCGTCGGGGCGACCGAGAATCAGACATGGGGATAGCGCTTATGCTATAACTGGAGTCCATGCTCCGTCGGGGCGACCGAGAAGCAAACATGGGGACACCTTGACGATTGCCGTCAAGGGGGATACGATATTTTATGATGATATGGTGGATGGGTGGGACACATGACATAGGCACCCATGGCATGGCATTCATCATATGTTTATTATATTATTGTCGGTATGCATGTTATCACTAACCCATGTGCTAGCCCTACTCGGAGTCCTACTGGGCGCATTGACTAACGCCCTACTTCTACCCTAGCTGATGACGCAGGAGATGGCGGAAACGGTGGACACTCCGGGAGTCAAGCTTAGGAGCTTGGGAAGCGGATATCTAGTTTTATTTAAGTTTCATTTTGGAGATGTAATTTAAAGTAGCTTAGCTCGTCGGGCTGTATAATTCGTATTTGTTGCTATGGTTTGGACTGCATTATGGACAATATCATCTTGAGACATAATTATGAACATGGGTATTTTAGTAATTTAGTGATGTATCTTCCCTTCTATCTAAAACTGGTAGGATAGTCTCTATTATAATGTTCCGCATATAATTACATTCCGCGAGCTTACTTTCTACACGTAAACCATTCTCGTGGACTTTGTTCCGCGCAACGTAGGGTTGGCCAGTTGAGGGTCGGGCTTTAGAAGCTCGGACTCAACTCGCGTCGTGACGTCCGCGCCCTCTCTCACTCTCCATTTCAAAAAAATAAAATATAGATTCTGATTTTCGAAAAGCGAGTGAAAAAGGGGCGGGCGTTACATTTCGTGTCACGGCCCAACCCGAAGGGTGGGCCCAGAAAGCGACTGATTTTTTTTTTTTTTTGGAAAGCTAAGACAACACTCAAGCATTCTAACTAGGCCAGATCAACAGTTAGGCCCAAAGGTCACACATGATCCCAACGTGTGGACCCAAACATAAACCACAAGTCTACCCAACAATAGACACAAAATAATAAAGCATACATGATCACATAATTCCAACCATTGGATTATCATTTCAACAACATCAGAGTAACTACAGCAAATGGTTCCAAGAACTAGAAAACAAAGATAAGGGTATTCCCCTCAGTGGGAATCCCAAAGCAACGCCGCAGCTTTCCCACTTTAAGTTTAAATAGAGGGTTCTACTCCTCGGGTTCATCTCTTGAAAGGTGAGTAGGGTGAGCTAACTAGCCCAGTGAAGGAAATATAACAGTGCAGTTAAGTAAACAACAGTTTAGCAAATAGTCAACAGTTGCAATATAACATCTCGTGCTTGATAATAAATTCACAATATCCAGTAAAGTCTCATCATCATTTCCATCATTTCATCATCTTTCCATTATTGCTGTCATCCAACGTAACCCCCAGATACTATACCGACACCAATAATATTAAGTCCCGACAAGGTCAAAATACATCCTTGCAAGTACATCTTCGGTATACACCTCAAAACCGGTACTGACACACCTTGCCAGTCACTTCGACCCACCTTGTCCAGTAGACGTAACCGACACCCTCAACTTGGCGATGGTTCAATAGTAAAAGGTACGTGGAAGCAGTATTACACAATTTATATGATTAACATCATAGCATTCACCATTACCATAAACACTTCTTACAACAGTGCATCATGTCTAGGCACATGAGTGGGTTCATCAAATCTGAAACCACTCATTGCTCAAGATGCATCTCAAATAAAACTTGTTTACACCTACTGCAAAGTTAAGTTCTGTAACACCCCGCCCTCTCCGTGAATTTCAGAGTCTAATTTTTTTTTTTTTTTTAATAAACATCGGAAGAGAACGGGCGGCGTCACGACGCGAGTTAAGTTCAGACTACCCAAGTCTGAACCTTAACTGGCCACCCATGTGTACATGGAATAGACCATGATAGTGAATCACACATGGAACTAACATCAACATGCGGAATAATCTAGATTAATTGCGGAATAGAAAGACGAGATAGCAAGTAACAGTCTTAAACATTAAATAACATAGATCAACCATCCAAAGGTTATTATCCTAATCAAACCATAGCAAGTAACGAATTATTACATGTCCAACAAAATATTCAAGTGACAGTAATATAATGTAATCCAAATCCATCATTAAAGCACTTAGGCTCAGCTCTCCTCCCAGTCAATGACCTTTTCTTTTCCTTTACTTGTACCTGCAATCTCCTCTGAGGATAGAATTAGGGCGTTAGATCAACGCGCCCAGTAGGTTCCCGAATCAGGGCTACCACATGTTAGCATATAAAACATGCATATACATATCATAATACATGATCATCAAAACAGGTAAAACAATGCTATGAAATATGCACATGCAATGAGCATCCCCCATCATGTACTTTCATAGCCATCACTTGACGTGCCTTGCACCGACAAGGTAAATTACAACACACCTTCATCTCTTCTATAAGCGATGTACATGTAATGAGCAACCCCCATCATGTACCATCGTAGCCATCACTTGACGTGCCTTGCACCGACAAGGTAAATTACAACAACATTCATCTCTTCTATACAATATGTACATGCAATGGGCAACCCCCATCATGTACAATCGTAGCCATCACTGTAGAACTTCATTCATTATCCCATGACTATGCATGAGATGCCAATGCCTGTATGCCATTTATTAGTGCATAATATATCATTTGAAACACATATATTAAAACAAGAGTATCATAAGAAAAACTGGGTAAAAACCGTGGTTACAAGTAGGTAGGAAACCTACTGAAGAATCCCTTCAGTAACTGATCTTTCTTTCGCGTCACCCGGTCACGACTCGCACGTCGTTCGACTTCCGGTACCTTATCCATATATCAATCAATAAGTCACAACATCATTCACTTATTTAATCACATTATAGACCCATCCACATCATGTGGGGTTCGTGTCCGTACATCCAACCCTATGATCATTTCCATCATTGATCATTCGATTGGTATTTACAGTTTTTGCCATTGACCTTAAACCATATTGAAACCAACATTCATAACCATTCCACCATAATGGGGTTCTATTACCCATTACCATATGGTTCTCCATTAGGATCTTTTTAGACCTTTTAATTCAACATGGAACCATTAACAATTACGACTCATAAGCTTAGCCTATTTAACCCATGCCATGGTCCATAATTATCATGAATGATCCCCTAATTAAAACAGTCATAAGCTCCCATTTAAAACAGCCCATTACTTATCAAAACAGCCCCATGGGGTTCGGCCATACTCATAGCCGAACCCTAGGGTTCACTTGATCCAATCAACACCATGATCACTCATGGTTTAATCATGCTAACTCAACCATGAATTAAACATGGTTCAGCCTCATATTAACCCACCAAAACAGTAACATATTAATCCATTTATTACCATAAGAACACCATATCTTCATATGGTTTTTAACTCACCAAAAACATGAAAGACTTACATGGGGTTCACTTGATCTGGTTGATCCCTCTACTTCTCATGATTATACATGATTTAATCATGTTAACACAACCATGAATTACACATGGTTCAGCCACATAACCAGCCACCGAAACAGCAATTTAACTTTACCAAAACACATCACTTACTTACATGGGGTTCGGCCATCCAAGGTGGCCGAACTCAATGTCCATATCTTGGTCTTTTAACCATGCTTTAGGCATTATTTAAACATGCAATATCAGTATTATATTGCTGCCTTTAAACCTCTTAGAAACCATCTAATTAAATTCATTCACAACAGTCCATAAAGTCCATGGTTTCCATGTTTCACAACATGAAAACCAACATCCTTTTACATGGGGTTCGGCCCTCTATGTTGGCCGAACCCAATGGTTATGTTTGCTGTTTTTAAACCTCAATCATCATGTAATTAACAGCGTATTAACATCAGGTTTTAACTTTAAAAGAAACCATCCAAAAATTAGCCCAATTTCATAGGGTTCGGCCATGCTCATTGGCCGAACACCATGAAATTGGCTTTGAACATTTGACCCTTTATCTTGGGTTTGAAACCAACACCCAAATCCATGTTTTAACCTCCTTAAAACATGCATTCCAAATCCAACAATAACATCTAATATCAGTCCCAAATCATATGGTTTTAATTTCCAAAAAATATCAAAAACAACCATTTGTTTCCATGGGGTTCGGCCATGCTAAGTGGCCGAACCCAATGTCCATTTCCTTCTTTTAATCCACTGATTTTAGACCATATAAACTTCAGTCCCTATGTCATTCAAATCCATGTTTTTAACCATTCTAAAACATGTATTTAAATCTTAAATCAAAACCCAAAAACAGTCCACAAAATCCATGGTTTTCATGTTTCAAAACATGAAAACCAAGCCATCTCTTACATGGGGTTCGGCCCTTCATGGTGGCCGAACCCAATGGTCATTTTTACCATTTCAAATCCTCCACTAATCAAGGTTAAAACCTTGGTGTATTCGGCCATAACCATGGCCAATACACACCACATTTGCTCCATGTTATTATACCAAAATAACAAATAAATACTTACCAAACTTCCAATCTTTCTCTTTGCCTTTGGTCCTTGGTTTCTCCCTTTTATTTCTTCCTTTCTTTTGCTGTTTTGTGCTTGATCTACTGGTGCAAACACCTCTGCTATTCCAGTTAGGAAAAACGAATTTGAGAGAGGGAGAGAGAGAGAGATGGAAATTCTTGGATTTCCAATGTGAAAAATGGCCAACCTTGTGTGCTTATTGTTTTTGTAGTTCAGCCCCCAAAACTCCTCCACTCCTTCATAACTTCTTGCACAAACCAATGGGTATTGGGTGCCATCCAAGGCACCCCTTGGCAGCTACCTATGCAGCCATTCAAATCCCCAAGCATCTCATCACAATCCCATGTATTCCCATTTAATACATCATGGAAATCACCCCAAACAAGTCCCCAACGTGTGGGACTTGTTTGGGTGGTTAAAGCTGGGCCAACCTCTTCAAATTCCCATTAGACTCAATGATTTACAGTCCATTGAATTTCCATTTTGACTCACCCAACTCAAGGTATTTTTATTCCAACCCAACTCATCACATTTAATGCATTTCATTTAATGCACATGAGTTAACTCACCTTTTTATTTAATTCCAACTCACCTCAGTCCCACTCAACTGATTTGACTCGTGTTTGAGCTCCCTTGAGGGTTCACACGGTCAACAATAGTCAACTCGACCCGTTGGGTCCACTTTTAGCTCCTTGACCCGTTTTGACAACATGACCCATTTATGGTATTTTGGTCATTTCTAATTGGTTTTTACATATGGATCAAGCCTACCCATTTTTCTTCCACTTGATTTCCAATCAAATAGGCTTAACCCCTTTTAATTTAAAATCACAAAACGGTCAAATAACCCAGCAAGACCCGATGGGCCCCATTTGGGCCCTTTGACCCATTTAGCCATTTTTGACCCAAATGATGAAAATTACCCAACCAATCAAACTTAACATTCATAATGTGCTCATATGATTTTATTTTGAGCAATGGGCCCCACTATTTCCTTACTTAACATCACAAAATAATTAATTTAACAACTCAGGGGCATTTTGGTAATTTTCCACTTCATTGAGAAATTGGGGTGTTACAATATAACCCTCTTTTTAAAATTTTCGTCCCGAAAATCGAGTGAAGTAGGGTTCTCAACAATTCCATAAGTATCTCAGAGTGTACTATTCTTATTTCCGATTTCAATTTCCCAAGTGACTTCTTCATTACCATGTCAATCCACACCACTTTGACAAATTGAATCGCTTGGTTCCGTAACACCTTTTGTTCTATCTCATGTTATATCTTTTTCTCGTGAGCCATTTGTGATCTCACATAGATCAATCTACTCTGTTTCACTTTACCTGCTCTCATAGTATTTTCCATACGTACCGGCTCAATATGTTCTTTTATCTACTCTTTGTGTGAGGTAGCCTGCCAATGCGAGCCTATGCTCAGAGCTTTTTCTGATTCCATTTCAACTAGGTTTCTAGTTGCACTCTCCTGGAACTCCATCGGTTAACTACAGAGCCAGGTGATCAGTCTAACTCGGCAGTCGTCCATAGTTTTCCATTCAAGTTTCACCATACACTTATCTTTTCCGTTGAGTATATCTCCAAATTTAAACACATCTTTCTTTGCACATAAGTCTCTATGTGACTAACAACTTTTGTTCCAACTTCCACGATACCAATTCCCGGCATCAATCCAAACCACCATGGGAATAATCACCCATTGTTAACTACATCCATCCCTTGTGTTTCGCTTTCAGTAAATATCATCTATCCCTGTTTTATAATCATCCATGAATATAACCCCTATGGGTATAATCCATTCATGGAAACCATTCATCCTTGGTATCACTCTGTCCAGGAGCATCATCTATACAACAGTTACAACCATCCATGAATATAACCCACCTATGGGTATAATCCATTCATGGAAACCATCCATCCTTGGTATCACTCTGTCCATGAGTATCATTTATCCATGATTAATATCCGTAGGAACAACATTCAAATGAATCACTATAAGACTGTGGTAACTATATCAAATCACAAATATATCCCGACCCCTTGCAAGACTTAGGGCTCATGACTTACCAAGCAGAAGACTCACGTCCAACGTGATCCGGTCTACCACGCCCTGCATCCCTTCACCTCATAGGTGATTCAGTCAAGCTCTAAGGCAGTCGCTCCGCGTCTGACGAAGCTAGTACCACCCCCACCGGGTAAAATAGTACCTAGCTAGCTCTGCGCATTCCAGCACATCTAGTGTGCCAAACAGCAGTGAGAGCGCCCTCTAGCACGTAGCATGCGAGGGACCCACTCCTCAACGGTAGTCCTACGGGACCAAGTCTCCGTATTTCGTATCAAGGTTCTCACAGCCTCATAGCTACTCAAAGCCATACTCATGAAGTTTATATTCTTATCTCATCAATACCATGTGAGGGACGCACGCATACCACATCTCAATCATCAACATCACGTGAGGGACGCACCCATACCACGTCTCAATGTAATCAACATCACGTGAGGGACGCACCCATACCACGTCTCAATGTAATCAAGTGACCTCGTCACCTATATCTTAGTGCCAAAAATCCTCTTAGAATCATAACATCGCATACTTAATATAACTTCATACTTCATCCTTGTACAAAGGTGGGTAGGGTGAAACAAACCCTATGTATAACCAAAATATACACCCTTGCAAAAATAACCCTCTTTTTAATACCCTTCATATTACTTCCTATCCTAGTCTTCCGTAGAAGATTCCGCATCATTAGCGAACTTGAAATGGTTATCAGGACACATCATCGTCGTGTGCCCCAATACTTCACATGTTGTGCAGGGTATTAACTCGGGTCCTCCAATATATGGACAATTAGTCCTCGCCTCACCATGTCCATGCAGTCCACAGGACGGGCAGACAACACTTAGCGGGTGAGGACAATACCGGCAGTGATGCCCATCTTGATTGCACAGTTCACATGTGTCATAGGGATCTATCTCCCCAAGTGATTCCAATATAATAAGTATACCAGCCATGGGATCCTCCAGTAAATGTGCTAGATCATCCTCCTCTTCCTCAGGAGGTTCCACCACCTCAAGAATGTCATCCATCAGATCCTCTGGAAGAGGCGCTAAGTCCACATCAGCTTCTTCAGGAGGTCCCTCCTGAAGATCCACATTAACTTCCATACTAATACTGTCGGAAACCAAATCTACCGGACAACTTGGTGTCCCTTTATCCCATAACTCAGTGTATTCTTCGTTGCTTGACATATCTGTGTCACATTATTTCAAACACAAAAATTTTCAACAATAATTCTAAATAAACCACACTTGGTTTCCAGGAAATTTGATCATGCATTATATCATGTACTTTGTTTGGGGAAGATTACCAAATCATCACTCTTTGTGTTCTTTTGTTTCAGGGGAAATCTCTAATTTCCTATTGTTTGTTTCTCAGTGTGGGAGTTTCAGGGAAGTACATCCTACTTTGCTATGTTTGATATGTCCAGTTATGATGACTGTACTTTACTTTGCTATCTTTCATTGTCGTTCTCAGATAGATTGTTCAGTCCGAGTCACTCGAAGTAAATTAATCCGGCCCCCAGTCAGCGGACTCCGAAGAGTCGGTCAGTTGGGATTCTTATCCGTCAGTGAGACATGAAACCGTCTTAATCTTACTTCGATGATTCAACTTCCCGTTTCGCTCTGATACCAACTGTAACACCCCGCCCTCTCCGTGAATTTCAGAGTCTAATTTTTTTTTTTTTTTTAATAAACATCGGAAGAGAACGGGCGGCGTCACGACGCGAGTTAAGTTCAGACTACCCAAGTCTGAACCTTAACTGGCCACCCATGTGTACATGGAATAGACCATGATAGTGAATCACACATGGAACTAACATCAACATGCGGAATAATCTAGATTAATTGCGGAATAGAAAGACGAGATAGCAAGTAACAGTCTTAAACATTAAATAACATAGATCAACCATCCAAAGGTTATTATCCTAATCAAACCATAGCAAGTAACGAATTATTACATGTCCAACAAAATATTCAAGTGACAGTAATATAATGTAATCCAAATCCATCATTAAAGCACTTAGGCTCAGCTCTCCTCCCAGTCAATGACCTTTTCTTTTCCTTTACTTGTACCTGCAATCTCCTCTGAGGATAGAATTAGGGCGTTAGATCAACGCGCCCAGTAGGTTCCCGAATCAGGGCTACCACATGTTAGCATATAAAACATGCATATACATATCATAATACATGATCATCAAAACAGGTAAAACAATGCTATGAAATATGCACATGCAATGAGCATCCCCCATCATGTACTTTCATAGCCATCACTTGACGTGCCTTGCACCGACAAGGTAAATTACAACACACCTTCATCTCTTCTATAAGCGATGTACATGTAATGAGCAACCCCCATCATGTACCATCGTAGCCATCACTTGACGTGCCTTGCACCGACAAGGTAAATTACAACAACATTCATCTCTTCTATACAATATGTACATGCAATGGGCAACCCCCATCATGTACAATCGTAGCCATCACTGTAGAACTTCATTCATTATCCCATGACTATGCATGAGATGCCAATGCCTGTATGCCATTTATTAGTGCATAATATATCATTTGAAACACATATATTAAAACAAGAGTATCATAAGAAAAACTGGGTAAAAACCGTGGTTACAAGTAGGTAGGAAACCTACTGAAGAATCCCTTCAGTAACTGATCTTTCTTTCGCGTCACCCGGTCACGACTCGCACGTCGTTCGACTTCCGGTACCTTATCCATATATCAATCAATAAGTCACAACATCATTCACTTATTTAATCACATTATAGACCCATCCACATCATGTGGGGTTCGTGTCCGTACATCCAACCCTATGATCATTTCCATCATTGATCATTCGATTGGTATTTACAGTTTTTGCCATTGACCTTAAACCATATTGAAACCAACATTCATAACCATTCCACCATAATGGGGTTCTATTACCCATTACCATATGGTTCTCCATTAGGATCTTTTTAGACCTTTTAATTCAACATGGAACCATTAACAATTACGACTCATAAGCTTAGCCTATTTAACCCATGCCATGGTCCATAATTATCATGAATGATCCCCTAATTAAAACAGTCATAAGCTCCCATTTAAAACAGCCCATTACTTATCAAAACAGCCCCATGGGGTTCGGCCATACTCATAGCCGAACCCTAGGGTTCACTTGATCCAATCAACACCATGATCACTCATGGTTTAATCATGCTAACTCAACCATGAATTAAACATGGTTCAGCCTCATATTAACCCACCAAAACAGTAACATATTAATCCATTTATTACCATAAGAACACCATATCTTCATATGGTTTTTAACTCACCAAAAACATGAAAGACTTACATGGGGTTCACTTGATCTGGTTGATCCCTCTACTTCTCATGATTATACATGATTTAATCATGTTAACACAACCATGAATTACACATGGTTCAGCCACATAACCAGCCACCGAAACAGCAATTTAACTTTACCAAAACACATCACTTACTTACATGGGGTTCGGCCATCCAAGGTGGCCGAACTCAATGTCCATATCTTGGTCTTTTAACCATGCTTTAGGCATTATTTAAACATGCAATATCAGTATTATATTGCTGCCTTTAAACCTCTTAGAAACCATCTAATTAAATTCATTCACAACAGTCCATAAAGTCCATGGTTTCCATGTTTCACAACATGAAAACCAACATCCTTTTACATGGGGTTCGGCCCTCTATGTTGGCCGAACCCAATGGTTATGTTTGCTGTTTTTAAACCTCAATCATCATGTAATTAACAGCGTATTAACATCAGGTTTTAACTTTAAAAGAAACCATCCAAAAATTAGCCCAATTTCATAGGGTTCGGCCATGCTCATTGGCCGAACACCATGAAATTGGCTTTGAACATTTGACCCTTTATCTTGGGTTTGAAACCAACACCCAAATCCATGTTTTAACCTCCTTAAAACATGCATTCCAAATCCAACAATAACATCTAATATCAGTCCCAAATCATATGGTTTTAATTTCCAAAAAATATCAAAAACAACCATTTGTTTCCATGGGGTTCGGCCATGCTAAGTGGCCGAACCCAATGTCCATTTCCTTCTTTTAATCCACTGATTTTAGACCATATAAACTTCAGTCCCTATGTCATTCAAATCCATGTTTTTAACCATTCTAAAACATGTATTTAAATCTTAAATCAAAACCCAAAAACAGTCCACAAAATCCATGGTTTTCATGTTTCAAAACATGAAAACCAAGCCATCTCTTACATGGGGTTCGGCCCTTCATGGTGGCCGAACCCAATGGTCATTTTTACCATTTCAAATCCTCCACTAATCAAGGTTAAAACCTTGGTGTATTCGGCCATAACCATGGCCAATACACACCACATTTGCTCCATGTTATTATACCAAAATAACAAATAAATACTTACCAAACTTCCAATCTTTCTCTTTGCCTTTGGTCCTTGGTTTCTCCCTTTTATTTCTTCCTTTCTTTTGCTGTTTTGTGCTTGATCTACTGGTGCAAACACCTCTGCTATTCCAGTTAGGAAAAACGAATTTGAGAGAGGGAGAGAGAGAGAGATGGAAATTCTTGGATTTCCAATGTGAAAAATGGCCAACCTTGTGTGCTTATTGTTTTTGTAGTTCAGCCCCCAAAACTCCTCCACTCCTTCATAACTTCTTGCACAAACCAATGGGTATTGGGTGCCATCCAAGGCACCCCTTGGCAGCTACCTATGCAGCCATTCAAATCCCCAAGCATCTCATCACAATCCCATGTATTCCCATTTAATACATCATGGAAATCACCCCAAACAAGTCCCCAACGTGTGGGACTTGTTTGGGTGGTTAAAGCTGGGCCAACCTCTTCAAATTCCCATTAGACTCAATGATTTACAGTCCATTGAATTTCCATTTTGACTCACCCAACTCAAGGTATTTTTATTCCAACCCAACTCATCACATTTAATGCATTTCATTTAATGCACATGAGTTAACTCACCTTTTTATTTAATTCCAACTCACCTCAGTCCCACTCAACTGATTTGACTCGTGTTTGAGCTCCCTTGAGGGTTCACACGGTCAACAATAGTCAACTCGACCCGTTGGGTCCACTTTTAGCTCCTTGACCCGTTTTGACAACATGACCCATTTATGGTATTTTGGTCATTTCTAATTGGTTTTTACATATGGATCAAGCCTACCCATTTTTCTTCCACTTGATTTCCAATCAAATAGGCTTAACCCCTTTTAATTTAAAATCACAAAACGGTCAAATAACCCAGCAAGACCCGATGGGCCCCATTTGGGCCCTTTGACCCATTTAGCCATTTTTGACCCAAATGATGAAAATTACCCAACCAATAAAACTTAACATTCATAATGTGCTCATATGATTTTATTTTGAGCAATGGGCCCCACTATTTCCTTACTTAACATCACAAAATAATTAATTTAACAACTCAGGGGCATTTTGGTAATTTTCCACTTCATTGAGAAATTGGGGTGTTACAAGTTCCCTCACCGTATGTGTGGTTTCGCGATCTCTGTTCAAACAAGCAAACAAGTGCACAATCAATTATAAGTCACATACATAGCATCAAATACATACACACAAGTAGTATTTTGAAATCATACTTGTTTTCTCAAAAATGTCTAAGGTACGTGGAATTGACTCTCCTACTTGGTTTCTAAACATTTTAAATTACAATAATCCACAAGATATAAATAATAAGGTGCTCAGTCCGAAACTCATATTGTCTTCTGGGCATGACCAGATTTACTTATTGAGTTAGGTCTAGATTCTCAGGTCACTTCTCGCTTGTCTTCTGGATAGGACCAGATCTGACATATTGAGTAAGGCCTCGAGGTCACTCAGTGCCCGACAAATATAGCGTCGGCCTGGAAGTGAAATCACTCAGTACCCGACCAATAGAGTCGGCCTGGAAATGAATACAATAGTATATACACTATAGTAATAAGATAAGAGGGTTAGTACATTTTTAGATTAATAATGGGGTACTAACATCACATGCAATCAAACAATCAAGCAAGATTTGACATTCAAAACCTGGGTCCCTCGGAACATGCCTCGGAACCAGGTACTGTGGCTTCGGATCATCCGAACCATTGCCTACACTAGTCACTGACCTTGGATTGTTTTGAGATTAAGCTATATCTTGGCACCGCACCAGTATCATTACAGCATTACAGGATAGCCCCAACAGAAATGTCTGAGTTGAAGAAACAAATTGATGAGTTACTCAAACTGGGATGCATCCGGAAGAGCACATCATCTTGGGGAGCACCGGTACTATTCGTGAAAAAGAAGGATGGTACATGTAACGCCCGCCCCTTTTCACCAAAATCAGAGTCTATTTTTTTTTTTAAGAGTGACAAAGGGCACGGGACGTCACGACGCGAGTTAAGTCCAAGCTTCTAAAACCCGGCCCTTAACTGGCCAACCCTACGTGTGCGTGGAACTAAGTCCACAAAGAACGGTTCACACGTAGAAGTAAGCTTGCGGAATGTTTAACTAAATGCGGAATTATAATAGAGACTATCCTACCAATTTTTAGATAGCAGGGAAGATACATTCATTTAATTACCAAAACACCTCAAAATGATAACATCCGAACATACAGTCCAAACCATAGTAAGAAATAGAAAATATTACAATCCGACGAGCTAAGCTACTCAAATTACATTTCCAAAATAAATTTAGATAAACTAAGTAGCTCGCTTTCCCAAGCTCCTACGCTTGACTCCCGTCGTGCCCTTCCGCTCCCCCATCTCCTGCGTCATCAGCTAGGGTAGAAGTAGGGCGTTAGACAATGAGCCCAGTAGGACTCCGAGTAGGGCTAACACATGGATTAGTGATAACAAGCATACAGATAATAATATAATGAAAACCATAAAATGAATGTCATGCCATGGGTGTCTATGTCATGAGTCCCACCCATCATCCATTCCATCATGATGCCATATCCCCCTTGATGTAAAAACCTCATCAAGATATCCCCATGTTTACTTCTCGGTCGCCCCGATGGAGCATGGACTCCAGTTATAGCACATCAAGCTATCCCCATGTTTGTTTCTCGGTCGCCTCGACGGAGCATGGACTCCGGTTATAGCATATCAAGCTATCCCCATGTTTGCTTCTAGGTCGCCCCGACGGAGCATGGACTCCGGTTATAGCATATCAAGCTATCCCATGTTTGCTTCTTGGTCGCCCCGACGGAGCATGGACTCCAGTTTCTTTATTTTCCCGCCCATGCCATGCATGAGATGTAAATGCATTATGCTATGTACTATATATAACTCATAGCCTTAATATATAATTCATAGCCTTAACATATAATGCATAGCCTTAAAATATAATTCATAGCATTAACCTATAATTCATATCCTTAAAACCCATCATAGAACAAATCATATAATTATCAAGATAAATCAATAAAACGTCCATACACACATAATCCACGGCTTACAATAAGGTTGGAATCCTACCGAATACTGACTAGCATCCTTTTTCATTTCCGTCCGATAATCTGGTCACCGATACGCGCACCGCTTGCGACGTCCAATACCTTATCACATATTAATAATCAGTCCATGTTTTATCATATCTAAATCCATTATCCAAGCCTTAGTGTGGTTCGGCCATATAGCATGGCCGAACCTCACTATGTAGTTCTGTGGGTCCCATTTAATCTATCAAATATTTAAATCCCATGAGTCTAAAAACCAGCCACCCTAGGCTTCATTTAACCATACATAAGGTCATCTTTAAACACATTCAGGTCCATGATCATCCCCCATGGGGTTCGGCCATGGTACATGGCCGAACCCATGGTTCTTCATTTTGGCCAATATTTACAGTTTTGCCACTACTCTTCCATGGTTAATTCCTCATTTCATCCATGCACACTTAAGTCTATAATTGATTATTAAACTTAGATCCCTTAGTGCCTCATTTAATAATGCCACAAAATCATCAAAAACAACCCTTTTTCTTAACTTGATCCTCATTAATTAAGGCACATACATAATCCCATACTTAGCCCATCACATGGCTCATAAATTGGGTCATGGGTTCGGCCATACACCATGGCCGAACCCATGATGTCTTTTTCTTATTTTTCCATGGACCCATTTCCCTCATTTAGCTCCACCATAGGCTCCACCATGAGGAGATTCACACCATGCATTTAAATCACCAATCTTTGATCATCAATTTGGTACATTTTGGTCCATCAAAACTACCAACACATCCCCCATTATTTTTCCATCTTTTACACTCATCAACATTACACACACATCACCATAAGGTTCAAAAGCATTCCCTCCATAAAATCTCTCCATGGTTTTATTTTTAAAAACCCCTTAAAAAACAATCACTAATCATTCATTCATTTAAAACTTTAAAAATCATTAACCACTTAACATAGCTTCCATTCTCTAAATCCATTAAAATTCTAACACCATCACCATAAGTTCATGGTCCATCATTCATTCATGCCTTTTAAGGCCACAAAAATCATTCACATCTTCATGAATTTCCTCATTTAAAATCCCTTTAAAAATCACTACATTTAATCATTAAAACCCTAAAAATCATAAATCATATTCCATGGTTTCCATTCTTTAAGAACCCCATTAAAATTCTAGCACCATCACCATAAGGTTCATGGTCCATCATTCATTCATGCCTTTTAAGGCCACAAAAATCATTCACATCTCCCATAAATTTCCTCATTTACCATCCCTTTAAAAATTACCACATTTAATCATTAAAGCCCTAACAATCATAAATCATCCTCCATGGCTTCCATTCTTTATAAGCTCATTAAAATCATTTAATCACCTACCATGGGGTTCTTTCCAAAAATTACATACATCCATGCTTAATTAATACATAATGTCCTTTATACATCCATTTATTTTTCTTAATCTTTCCTTCCCATTTTGTCCATTTCTCACTTCACCTTTTGGATGGATTTTTAAATCCAAGGCCCATGATATTTTTGGCCACCATCTAAGAAATGGATTCCATTTTTAAACCATAAAAACCTAATATCTTGTTTAGAGATACTTACAATCAGACGGCTCATTCGACTTTTCTTTCTCCTCTTAGATTCCTTGGCCTTCTTTCTTCTTCTTCTCCTTTGTTGGTCGGCCAAGATGTGTTTGATCAAATGAAAAACATCAAAGCTTGGGTCGGCTAAGATGGAGTAGATTTGAGAGAGAGAGAGATGGGGAGAGGATGTCTCAAGCTTTGGTCTTAAGGTGGAGGGCCCAAGTTTGAACTTCTTTCTTCTCTTCTTAGTTTTTCTTCTTCTTATTTTCTCTTTGGTGTGGGACGGCAATGAGAGAGCAAGAGAGGGAGAGAGTGACGAAGTTAGATGGAAAGAGGTGGAGAAAAGAGACAAGATTCATCTCATTTGGTTGAGTGACCTACACTCCACCATTTAATTCTCCCACCAACCAAGCATGGGTTCATGTGCTTAGTGGTGGTGGTTGGGATAAACCACCACCCTTAGCCAACATTTTTTGGTGTCTTGCAATGAGCTGGTTTGGTCTTCCATTTGACTATTTGGCCACCTTTTGAATAGTTTAATTATTTAATTAATTAGATAATTAACTTAGGTTAATTAATTCTCACTTAGCCTAATTCCATTTTCTTAAATTCCCTCCATGTATCCACCCATGGTTGACCAATTCAACCATGGTGGCCGGCCCCACCAATCCTTGGTCTACACGCCACCTCATTTTGTGAGGTGGAGGTGGGTTCCATTTGGCCATGTCACCTTGATCACTCCATCACCAACTTAGATGATTTAAATTTAATTAGATCCACTTCAACTACTTGGATCACCATTGGGCCCATGGCCCAATTACATTTACCTCCTACCCATTTACCTTAGAGCTTACATCATCTTGATCCATTGGGTCCCAAGTGGGTATTGGGCCCAATTTGACCATCTTTGGCCCAAATAACTATCATTGACCATTTAAATGAGTTTCATCCAACCCATGGTCCATTGGACCATACTTGGGCCTTTGCCCCAAATTTTGATCCACTTAAACATCTATTCCATCAAAATTCCCAATTTTCATCATTAAAATAAATAATAGCCACATATATATTTATTTAAAAATTCTGGGCTATTACAGTACACTTCGGATGTGTGTAGATTATCAGATCTTGAATCAGCTGACAGTCAGAAATAAGTCCCCTCTACACAGAATTGATGATCTATTCTATCAACTCAGGGGTTCCAATCACTTCTCTGAGATTGATCTGATGTCAGGCTATCATCAAATCTGTGTTAGGGATGAAGACATAGAGAAAACGGCTTTCGGAACTCGGTATGGACTATATGAGTTTGTGGTCATGCCGTTTGGACTCACCAATGCACCAGTTGTGTTCATGGATCTGATGAACAGGATCTTTCATCCTTACTTGGACAAGTTTGCAATCGTTTTCATTGACGACATCCTGATTTATTATAAAAGTCGTGAGGAGCATGCTGAACATCTAAGGATAGTCTTGGAGACCCTGAAGAAGAATCAGTTGTATGCCAAAGCAAGCAAGTGCGAATTCTGGCTATCTGAGGTTAACTTCTTAGGGCATGTCATATCAGCGGAACGAATAGTCGTGGACCTGGCTAAAGTGGTAGCAGTTAGAGACTGGAAAGCTCCAAGGAATGTGACCAAAATACGTAGCTTTTTGGGATTGGCTGGTTATTATCAGAAGTTTATTATAGACTTCTTCAAGATTGCATCTCCACTCACTCGACTCACTCAGAAAGGAGTCAAATTTGAATGTCTGATGTATGCAACCGAAGATTCGAAGACCTGAAAGAGAGGCTTACGACTGCTCCTATTCTGATTTTGCTGGAAAGAGGCAAGGGCTATGAAGTATATTGTGATGCTTCAGGAGAAGGACTTGGGTGTTCTCTTACTCAAAGTCAACACATAGTGGCTTATGGTTCAAGGCAGTTGAAAGTTCATGAACGCCACTATCCCACACATAATCTGGAATTAACCGCAATGGTCTTCGCTCTCAAAAGCTGGAGACACTATCTTTATGGCGAGAAGTTTGAGGTATTTTCAGATCACAAAAGTTTGAAGTATTTGTTTGATCAGAAGGACTCAATATGAGGCAGTGCAGATGGATGAAATATTTGCAAGATTATGAGTTTGCGCTTCGATACCATCCTAGCAAGGTGAACACAGTGGCTGATGCCTTGTAACGCCCCACCCTTTTTCACTTGCCGAAAATCAGAGTCTATTTTTTTTTTTTAAATAAAGAGTGAGAGAGAGCGGGACGCCACGATGCGAGCTAAGTCCGAGCTTCCAAAGCATGACCCTCAACTGGCCAACGATACGTGTACGTGGACCGAATCCACTAAAACAGTTCACACGCTTTAAAGTTATACTTGCAGAATAAACACATTACGGAATTAACAAATGATTAGAATTATTATCCCTATCCATTAATTAGCAAGGAAGTCAATCACCATATAATAAACTGAACTTAATTATCCAAACATCATCAAACCATCATAGCAAAATAAATCTAAGTTATTACAGTCCCAAAATGTAATTATCTCAAATTACATTGTCCAAAATAAAACTTAAATAAAATAAGCATAGACTATCCAAGCTCCTACGCTTGGCTTATTTCACGTCCATCGCCCGTTCCGTTCCCTATACCATCATCTAAGGTAGAAGTAAGGCGTTAGTCAACGCGCCCAGTAGCAGTTCCAAGTAGGGTCATACATGGGATTAATATAAAATCAATATAGAAAAACATATCATACTTATAAAACCTTTTATAGTATTAAAACAGTGCATGATACTCATATCAAATCATGCCAATGTAATGCAATGTCATGGATCATATGCCAATGATCTCCCACCTACTTCCTTTTTAAACATCATGTATTTCTCCCCACGTGTGTTAATCGGTCCCACCGAATGGAGCGTGGACTCTTTTTATATTTCAAACATCATACATCTCTCCCCACGTATGTTAATAGGTCCCACAGAATGGAGCGCGGACTCTTCTTACATTTCAAACATCATATATCTCTTCCCGTAAGTCAATCAGAATCAATGTGGATTCCTCGCACGTTTATTTATCGGATACCCCGAATGGAGCGTGGACTCCTCTTATATGTTCCCTCCCATGCCATGCATGAGATGCTAAGTGCAAAGATGTTATTCCTTTTCAAATTACAATGGGCCATCAAAACAGTTCATACACATATATATTTCATAAGTCAAAGTAAGTCATCATGTTGGAAAAGTATAAAACCATATAAAATCCATATGTATTTCAATCAGGTAGGAATCCTACCCAAGTCTGATTTACTATCCTTTTCTTGTTTCGTACGAACAATCGCTAATTTTCATGTGAAAGCGAATCACGCCTCTTTACCTTATCAATTTAATCGTACACATATATCAATTTAAAAATCAACTTTTCATTTCAGTCGCATTTACGGATCATAATCCTTAAACCGGTTAAGACCTTCAACGGGCTTCGGCCATACGACGTGGCTGAAATGTGTTCATGTCCACCAAGACCCATCAATGGGGTTTGACCATACAACATGGCTGAACCACACCCCTTGGTTTTTGACCCTCTTTTTAATCCTTGTTTTAATTTAAACAATGTGGTCAATCATCATTCCTTTCTTTTTATTTCTTAACCTGATAATCCATAGTTAATCTTTTCAATTTTCATGGATCATAAAATCATTCATCGGTTCATAAAATCATTGATGGACTCACAACATCATTCATGGGGTTCCCGTCTGCCACCCATCCTGCGGATGATAAAAACTCATCCGCGGACGGTAGAAACCCATCCGCAAATATGTAACCCGTCTGCAGCTAATATCACATTCATGTCTGTTACCCGTCTGCAGACGGTCGAAACCTGTCCCGCGGACGATAGAAACCTGTCCGCGGACAGTGATGCCCATCCAGCAGACAACACCATACTCAAGTCTGTTACCCGTCCGTGGACGGTCGAAACCCGTCCAACAGACAATAGAAACCCGTCTGCGGATGGTGATACCCGTCCACAGACAACCCTTGTCCAACTTATTACCCGTCCACAGACAACCCTTGTCCAGTTTTTTACCCATCCGCAGACGGTCGAAACCCGTCCTGCGGATGATAGAAACCCGTCCGTAAGCATGCAACCCGTCCGCAGGCAGTGCACACCCATGGACAGTCTTCTTGTTAGCATGTTTTTACTTTCCTTTTCTTCATGAAATTCTCATTTAAAACATATTATTCTTATTAGTCCTAATGTTCCTACATCATCCCCTAGCCAAGGCTAAGGTCTTTTCCTTAGTTCATTTACTCTCATGTCATCAAACATACTTCTTCATTCAATCTCCTTTGGTTGTTGGTCCTCAATACCTACCTATTCCTTGAATGGATACCGACTCTATGTTCATTCAACGGTTTTGATCATTTATTCCAACCGTTCTTTTCTTCAATCATTTAACCCTTCTTGGATGGATTTCAAGGTCCATGACCTTAACATAATTTTTGCCATCCTTTTTCAATCAAATATGGAACCCATAGGTTCAGCTACACCTTGGCCAAACCTATGGTTTCCTTTGTCATAATCCCATTACATTAGACTCAACACATACCTCTTCCGCCGTCTCTTTCGTTTCTTTAGGTATGTTTTTTACTCTTTAGTCCTTCTCCTTCCTTGTTCCTTCACCGATTCTCCAAGTACAAGCCGAAATGGGAGAGAGAGAGAGATGAGAAGAGAAGACAATCTCTTGCTTCCTTAGAATTGTGATCAGCCAAGGTATGTTGAGAGAGGGAGAGAGGATCAGCCAAGTGTAGTGTAGTTGAGAGAGGGAGAGAGAGATGAGAGATAGAAGTGGAGATGAGGATCTTTTGCTCAAGAGAGAGGGAGAGAGGATCGGCCAAAGGGTTGGTGGGTGCCCTTTGTAATTAGTCCTCTACCTTCCCAACTCCCTTATTATGATTTGGTCTTTCCATTGTGTCCCTTGGTTTAACCAAGGAGACACATGGCTTGAGCTTGGGGCTTTCCACCCATTTCTCAACGTTGGTGCCTAGGGTTTCCATGAGATGGAAACCCTCCAACTCCCCCTTTGACTCACTATGGGTCTCTTCCAATTCCATGCAACTCGGCTCACTCCAAACTCACTTTAACTCACTTAATTTTTTTTGGACTCATTTCCATTTACTCTAGTGATTTTTAATTTCCAACCCAATGTAATTCAACTCACCACATTTGAACTCGCCCATGGTTGACCAAGTCAACCATGGTTAACCGACCTTGCAAGTTACATTAAACCACTTGCCACCTCCCTTGATGAGGTGGATCCCATGCCTTGGATCTTAATTGGGTACATGACCCAATTAAATTAATCCTTTACCCATTTACTTTCCAAAATCCATTCACTTTGACCCATTGGGTCCCAATTGGGTAATTGACCCAATTAATTACATTTACCCAATTACTTGCAATCAAAACCCTATTCATGATCCATTGGATCATAATTGGGCCACTGACCCAATTCTTACCCATCTAACATCCATTCCATCCACAAATCTTAAATTCAACAAATTTAATAATTTAAATAGTTAAAATCCAATATATTAATGCATTGGAAAATCCTGTGTGTTACAATATTACCCTCTTTTGAAATTTTGGTCCAAAAAATCGAGCGAAGTAGGGTTCCAAAACAACTTATACAAAAAACTCAAGATGAGCTGCTCTCATTTCTGATTCAAGTTCCCGGGTGGCTTCCTAATTACCATGTCGATCCATACCACATTGACAAACTGAATGGCTCGGTTTCGTAACACCCTTTGTTCTTTCCTGATAACTTTGATCGGCCTTTCAATATAAGTCACGTTGCTTTGCACGTCAATCTCTTGCACATTCAGCACTTGCGAAGGATCAGGATTGTATTTCCTCAACATAGAAACATGGAACACATCGTGCAAAGATGCCAACTGTGGAGGAAGTTTCAATCGATACGCCACTTCCCCCACCCTCTTTTGGATTGGAAAGGGTCCCACAAATCTAGGTGACAGCTTCCCTTCTTTCCTAACCGCATGTGTCCCTTTTGCGGCGAGACTTTCAGGATTACTACGTCTCCCACTTCAAACTCAAGGAATCTTTTTCTCTTGTCCTCATAGCTCTTCTGATGACTCTGAGCACTGAGCAGATGTTGTTGTATCACCTTGATATGTTCTGTGGTTTCTGCAACTAGATCAGGTCCAATAAGTGCAGGCTCACCTGCCTCTGTCCAACACACTGGTGATCTACAGGGTCTACCATACAATGCCTCGAATGGAGTCATCTGGAGGCTTGCCTGGTAACTGTTGTTGAAAGAGAACTCAACCAGTGGTAAGTGATCCTCCCATCCACCTTTGAAGTCTAACATACATGCTCTCAACATGTCCTCTAATGTCTGTATGTTCTCTCTGACTATCCATCAGTCTGTGGATGGAACGCTATGCTAATCAATAAATTTGTCCCCATAGCTGACTGCATGCTCTGCCACACCCTGCCAGTGAATCGACCATCTCTGTCGGACACAATAGTCCTGGGGATACCATGTAGCCTGATGATTCCTTAATATGTCGTCGTCCCAAAGTCTCAGATGAATCTGTCATCTTGTTTGGGAGAAAGTGTGCAGACTTGGTCATACGGTCCACTACTACGCATATTGGATTGTTGTCCTTTGATGATTTTGGCAATCCTGTCACAAAATCCATGGAAATATGTTCCAATTTCCATTTTGGCACTGGTAAGGGTTTGAGTAATCCTGGTGGCTTCTGATGTTCAGTCTTGACTTGCTGAGAAGTCAGGCAGTGAGCAACAAACTCTGCCACATCTCTTTTAAGTTCATGCCACCAATAATATCTCTTCAGATCATGATACATCTTAGAGCTACCCGGATCAATAGAGAGTTTGGTTTGGTGTGCCTCGATTTATAGCTCCCTATTATAGCTTTGAGGCGCATATGTCCTGCCTCGAAACAAAAGACCTTGTCTCGGTCATAACTCTCATTCCGGTATAACCTCACCAGTAGCCATTTTAGCCCATATCTCTTCCATTTCCAGATCTATCCTTTGTTCCTGCTCAATCTTAGAAACCATGCTGGACTGTACTATCAGGTTATACATACTCCCTTGATTCTTGATGTACAAATTGAACTCTCGAATGGTATTCAACATTTCCCATTCCTTCATAATCAAACTGGTCATTGTTGCATGTGACATACGAGTAAGGGCATCTGCCACTTTGTTCGCCTTGCTAGGATGATATCGAAGCACAAACTCATAATCTTGCAAATATTTCATCCATCTATGCTGTCTCATATTGAGTTCCTTCTGATCAAACAAATACTTCAAACTTTTGTGATCTGAAAATACCTCGAACTTCTCGCCATAAAGATAGTGTCTCTAGCTTTTGAGAGTGAAGACCATTGCAGCTAATTCCAAATCATGTGTGGGATAGTGGCGTTCATGAACTTTCAACTTCCTAGAACCATAAGCTACTACGTGTTGACTTTGAGTAAGAGAACACCCAAGTCCTTCTCCTGAAGCTTCACAATATACTTCATAGCCCTTGCTTAATTCTGGGAAAATCAGAATAGGAGCAGTCGTAAGCCTCTCCTTCAGGTCTTCGAATCTTCAGTTGCATACAGTAGACCATTCAAATTTGACTCCTTTCTAAGTGAGTCGGGTGAGTGGAGATGCAATCTTGGAGAAGTCCATAATAAACTTTCGATAATAACCAACCAATCCCAGAAAGCTGCGGATTTCGGTCACATTCCTTGGAGCTTCCTTGTCTCTAACTGCTGTCACTTTAGCCGGGTCCACGGCTATACCTTCCATTGATATGACATGCCCTAAGAACTTAACCTCAGATAGCCAGAATTCGCATTTGCTTGCTTTGGCATACAACTGATTCTTCTTCAGGGTGTCCAAGACTATCCTTAGATGTTCAGCATGCTCCTCCCGACTTTTAGAATAAATCAGGATGTCGTCAATGAAAACAATTACAAATTTGTCCAAGTAAGGACGAAATATCCTGTTCATCAGATCCATGAACACAGTTGGTGCATTGGTGAGTCCAAACGGCATGACCACATACTCATATAGTCCACACCGAGTTCTGAAAGCCGCCTTCTCTATGTCTTCATCCCTGACACTTATTTGATGGTAGCCTGACATAAGATCAATCTTGGAGAAATGAATGGAACCTCTGAGTTGATCGAATAGATCATCAATCCTGGGTAGAGGGTACTTGTTGCTGACTGTCAGCTGGTTCAATTTCCTGTAATCTACGCACATCTGAATCGTGCCATCCTTTTTCTTTACAAGTAATATCATTGCTCCCCAAGATGATGTGTTGTTCCGGATGCATCCTAGTCTGAGCAGTTCATCAATTTGTTTCTTTGGCTCCGACATCTCAGCTGGGGCCATCCGGTAATGCGGCAATGATTCTGGAGCAGTGCCAGGATACAACTTTATTTTAAAATCAATCTCCCTCTTTGAGGCAAACTAGGGAGTTCTGTCGGAAATACCTTTGCGTAGTCTTTCACTACCGCTGGTAGTTCAGCCATTGGCGACTTGTCTAGTCTGATGTTGTTCAGTACTAGACAGTTCATTTCCTCGTGCAGTCTTCTGGTCATTGGTATGCTCTGACTGTCGGCATGTACCACATATCATTTTCCCTCGGGTGACTAGAATATCACCCTGCTGAGATGGCAGTCAATACTGGCCTAGAAGTTAGCCAGCCAATCCATGCCGAATATGATGTCGTGCTCTGTCATCTCGAGCACCAGATAATTGAACTCAAATCTGAATTCAGTAAGTTCAGTGTTTACCGATGTGCAAATCAGTCCCAGTGATGTGTCCCCAATAGGGGATACAATTGTGAGTGCAGTGGACAATTGTTGTACTAGGGTACCAGCAGCAGATACAAAGGAGTGGGATGCTCCTGATATCAAATAATGTAAAAGTATAGGAACTACCAACTACTGCCATACCTTGAATCGCTGAGTGATCCACCGTCTCTAGAGGAGGAGCCAAAGTATACAGTCGTCCAGATCCTGTTGGAATAGGTGCCCATCCTGTCTGGTTATGTGCAGGAGGACGGAATGAACCCTTGGAGTGAGAAGGTCTACTGTTCTGCGGACACTCCCTCTTGTAATGGCCCTGTTGGCCACACTGGAAACATGTGTCAACACTGTACGGAACCTGAGAAACAGATGCTGATGTGGAGGGCGGATTGGGATGAAAACCTCCAGTTAACTCAGTAGAAGGTGATGGTCTCCCAAAGTTGGGTCTGAATCTCTTATTCGGGAGGAAAGTACTTCCCTCGCTTTGACCTCGGCGGTTGTCCACAAACCGAACTGTCTCTGTCAGCTCTTGCTCAGCTATGGTAGCTCAACTGACCACTTCCACCAATGTAGGTGACTTGAAAAGAGTCACTTTGACCCTAATGTTTGGTCGAAGGCCTTGCTCAAACTTACGAGCCTTCCTTTATTCTTTGTCTACCATGTATAAAGCATAACATGATAGACGGAGGAACTCCTGATGATACTCTGCCACAGTCATGGTGCCCTGAACCAAAGATATGAACGCTTGTGTCTGGCGCTCTTTCTCTTCCTCTTCCTCTAGAACATAGCGATCTAGAAACATTCGAGAGAATTGGACCCATGTAATTTCAGTCCTTTCACCGGCTGAAATCTGTGCCCGTTGTCGTTCAATCACTTCCCACCACTTGCCGGCATCATCGATCAATTGTGAGGTAGCCAGCAGTATTCTATCTTCATTACTGGTGATCTTCAGTAATGTTAAAACATTGGTGATATTTCTCAGCCAATTCTCCACTCCTGAAACACCCCAATTTATCAATAATATGAATATTTACGAAAATGCCACTGGATTAGTGAATTTAATAAATGTTATTGTAAATGAGAAAATGGTGGGGCCCATTGTTCAAATTAAGACCATATGAACATATTATAAGGGCCAATTTATCATGAATGGGTAATGAACATCAAATTGGGTCAATATGGTTAATTGGGTCAAAGGATCCAATTGGGACCAATGGGTCATAATGGATTTGTTTGACCATTGGTTGAGCCCAAATTTAATGGGGTTAAGCTGAATTGATTGGAAATTAAGTGGAGCATAAATGGGTAGGCCCGATGCAAATGGGTAAACCACATTCAAAGGGGCTAAACCACTCATAAATGGGACATGGCGTTAATTGGGTCAATAAGCTAAATGAGGACCCAATGGGTCGGGTTGACCATGTTGACCATGGTTGACCGTGTGGACCCTTGAGTGACCTCAATTGTGAGTCAAATCAGGTGGAGTTGGAGCTAGAATGAGTTGCATTTAAATTAAATGGTTGAGTTGACTCAAGTGTAATAAATGAATGGCAATTAATGTGGTGAGTTAATCCATTGAGTTGGGGTGAGTTAAAATGGAAATCAAAGAGGTCTTATTTCCATTGAGTCAAATGGAATATGAGGAGGTGCCTTGGTCTCAAACAAACCAAAACAAGTCCCACACGTTGGGGACTTGTAATGGTAATCTCCATGTACATGGTTAAATGGAATTGAATGGAAATGGGATAAGATTGCATGGGAGGCCCAAAGGATGCTTTGGGAGTGCCAAGGGGTGCCTTGGTTGGCACCAAATATCCCATTGGTTTGATCAAGAAGTTATGAGGGAAATGAATGGATTTAGTGGCTGATTCATAAAAGAGGTAGACCATCCATTTGGCCGAATTTTGTCTCCAAGAAACCTTAGAATTCCATTTCCTTCCTCTCTCTCAAGAACACCCCTCCTTGGCTGAATCAACCTTAGTGTTTCTCACCATTGAACAAGCACAATTTCGGCTAGAAACTAAGGAAGAAGGAAGGAAGCCAGAGGGAAGAAGGCAAGGAGCAAAAGGCAAGAGGAAAGGCAAAGGAAATTGGTAAGAATTCCATACAATTTTGCTTAATAAATTAGATTAAGTGGAACATGAATTGGCCATGGAATGGCCGATTTTATCAAGGACCTAAACCTTGGTTAAAGGTTGTTTAAAGTGGTAAAAAGATATCATTGGGTTCGGCCACTTTGGATGGCCGAACCCCATGAGATTTATTTGGGTATTTTGATGGTTTTTGGAGGCTAAAAACCATGCAAAAATGATGGAGAATTGTATGTGTTTAAGATGCAAGATAAAGGATTATAAATCATGGATTTGGAGGTCATGATTTGGTCATGTATGGCCGAATTAATCAATGGTTTAAAATTTTATGATGAGGTGTAAAAGATGGAAAAACATGGACCATAGGGATCGGCCACTTTAGTTAGCCGAACCCCATGAAATTTGTTTGGTAGGTTGATGGTTTTGAAGGCTACAAACCATGTAAGACTATGGAGGTTGGTACATGTTTGATGAGGCAAAGTAGTTGTTAAAAAGGGTTTGAAGTATAGGCCATAGGGTTCGGCCAATGAGTATGGCCGAACCCCATGAAATCATATGATTATTATATGGTGATTTTGATGGTTTTGAGAGATAAAAACCATACAAGATTATGGTGTTTTTATGGGAATTAAATGAATATAAGTTTACTGTTTTGGGTTGGCCATTGGATGGCTGAACCATGTGGTTATTATGGCTAAAGAGTAGAGCCTAATTTGTATATAAATAATGGAAGCATTGAGCCAAAGAAAACCATAGGGTTCGGCCATGAGTATGGCCGAACCCCATGGATTGTTTTCATGGGGTTGTTGGATTAAGATCATGTTGGGATTTATGTATTGTGTTATGATTTTGTGTTAAGAATCATCTAGGCTTGGTTATGAATATAAATTGATCAAATGGTGGAATATGAGATAAAATCCATAGGGTGAGGTTCGGCCATGTAGTGTGGCCGAACCCCACGAATGATTATTTGATGGACTTAGTGCTAATTCATTATGAATTAGAGATGTAAATATGAATGATGTAAAGGACCAAATTAAGGTGGTGAGGTTCGGCCATGTTGTATGGCCAAACCCCACTAAGGTGGTTTGGATATGGACCTTCGTGTTTAAGGAAAATTAAACAAAAGGTTAGCCTAAATGGCATAAAGGTAATTATGGATGACATGATCAAAGATGAATGATCATAGGATTGGATAAACAAACCCTACCAAGGTACTTTTGTAGTATATGATGTTTAATAAGGATTAAATAAAAGAGAGATCAAATGAAAAGGGAGGTTAAATCCTAAGTTGATGAGGTTCGGCCATGGGTATGGCCAAACCCCACAAGATGGCTTTTGGGTCTTAAGATGTGAATGGAAATTTAAAATGATAGTATGATTGACTTGCTGTTACATCACAAGGTAACGGAACGTGAACGGCGTGCGAGTCGTGATTGGGTAAAGCTTGAAAGGAACAGACACTTAAGCAAAGTTTATGTAGGTTTTCCTACCTACTTGTAATCACTATTATGATTGGTTTTATCATGATTTTGATGAGATATGTTGTTATTATTATTATGTTTCAATTGGTTTTTGAATGATGAAATTTACATTTACAAATGATATATAATGCATTGACATCTCATGCATCGCATGGGGTGATGGTTATAGAACAACTTAATGATAAGAATCCTATCCAGAGGAAATGTGGATTACTCTGGATTACCTTGACATAAGAATCCTATCCAGAGGAAATGTGGATTACTCTGGATTACCTTGACATAAGAATCCTACCCAGAGGAAATGTGGATTACTCTAGCTTACCTATCCGGAGGAAATGAGGACTACTCCTGATTATCTTGATGTAAGAGTTTCTTCAAATAATGGCTATGTAGACTTGTGATGGGTAGGACTCATTACATTTGCACATACATAGCATTGGTTTTCAGATGTTTTATTGATGATCATGTACTATGATTTATGCATGTTATACACTAACCATGTGGTAGCCCTGATCGGAAACCTACTGGACGCGTTGATCTAACGCCCTAATTCTATCCTTAGAGGATAATGCAGGAACAAGGAAGGGGAAAGAGAAGGTCGAGGACCAGGAGGGGAGCCAAGCTTAAGCGCTTGATTGTTGATTGGGATTTCTTTATTACTGTCTTTTGAGTTATATTTTGTGGACATGTAATAGCTAGTAAACTTTGCTATGGTTTGTTTATGGTTTTGACAATGGATGTTTGGACTAAGTTATTTTAAAAATTGAGACTTGTACTTGCTATCTATTCAGTTTAATTCCGAGGTTAGTCTAGTTTATTCTGCATAACTTGTTTAGTTCCATGTGTGGATTGTTATCGTGGGTTTAGTCCATGCACACATGGGTGGCCAGTTAAGGGTCGGACTTGGGTAGTCCGGACTTAGCTCGCGTCGTGACGTCGCCCGTCCTCTTTCGGTGTTATTCTGTTATTATTTCAAAAAAAAAATTAGACTCTGAATCTCGGAAAGGGCGGGGCGTTACAACTCCTGCATGTCCTTCTTTCCCTTTGAAATGAGGGGGACACTGCTGTTGGAAGTCTTTAACCATGCTTCGATCCTGTGCCTCATTGGTGGTCGCACTTCCATTGTTGTTCATATGTTGCTGTAGAATGGAAGTGACCACAGCCTGTACTAAGTTCTGCAGCTCGGGAGGTACCACTGGAATATTCACGCTGTTATGCTCCTCTTCCTGGTGTGGTTGCTGCACCTCTTACTCCACATGCGAGTGTTGTCGAGTTCTTCTTCTTCTCGGAGCCATTTTCCTAAGTCATTGAAACATCGTTTGACTTAGCTTTCTCATAAAGTTTTGTGTTTACATAGTTTGGGGAATTGCCAAATCATCATCTTGTATTTCTTGTTTTTGGGGAACTTTCCTATGTATCAAGTATTGTTTCTCAATTTGGGGAAATCCTGATGTTTTTTGTTTCGGAGGAATATGTCCTACTTTGCTATATTTGATAAATCCCTTTTTTCATAGTGATTGTCCATCCCTTGCTGTTATTCCTTTTTATCAAGTGTTGTTATCAGATTGAATGCTTCAGTCTGATTCTCAACAAAATAAATAAATCCGGTCCCCATGCAGTAAACTTCGAAGAGTTGGTCAGTTGGGATTCTTATCTTGTCAGTAAGACATGATACAATATTAATTTTACTTTGAAAGATTCACACTTCCGGTTTCGCTCTGATACGAACTGTAACGCCCCGCCCTTTTTCACTCGCCGAAAATAAGAGTCTATTTTTTTTAAAAATAAGGAGTGAGAGAGAGCGGATGCCACGACCCGTGCTAAGTCTGAGCTTCCAAAGTTCGACCTTTAACTGACCAACGATATGTGTGTGTGGACCGATCCCACTAAAACAATTCACACGCTTTAAAGTTATACTTGCGGAATAAACACATTGAGGAATTAACAAATGATTAGAATTACTATCCCTATCCATTAATTAGCAAGGAAGTCAATCACCATATAATAAAACATATATCAAAGTAAATCTAAGTTATTACAGTCCCAAAATGCAATTATCTCAACTTACATTGTCCAAAATAAAACTCAAATAAAATAAGCATAAACTATCCAAGCTCATGCGCTTGGCTTCTTTCACGTCCATCGACCGTTCCGTTCCCTGTACCATCATCTAAGGTAGAAGTAGGGCATTAGTCAACCCGCCCAGTAGGAGTTCCAAGTAGGGTCATACATGGGATTAGTATAAAATCAATATAGAAAAACATATCATACTTATAGAACATTTTGTAGTATTAAAACAGTGCATGATGCTCATATCAAATCATGCCAATGTAATGCCATGTCATGGATCATATGCCAATGATATCCCACCCACTTCCTTTTTAAACATCATGTATTTCTCCCCACGTGTGTTAATCGGTCCCACCGAATGGAGCGTGGACTTCTTTTACATTTCAAACATCATACATCTCTCCCCACGTATGTTAATCGGTCCCACCGAATAGGGCGTGGACTCCTCTTACATTTCAAGCATCATATATCTCTTCCCGTAAGTCAATCGGAATCAGTGTGGACTCTTCCCACGTTTGTTTATCAGATACCCCGAATGGAGCTTGGACCCCTCTCATATGTTCCCTCCCATGTCATACATGAGATGCTAAGTGCAAAGATGTTATTCCTTTTCAAATTACAATGGGCCATCAAAACAGTTCATACACATATATATTTCATAAGTCAAAGTAAGTCATCATGTTGGAAAAATACAAAACCATATAAAATCCACATGTATTTCAATGAGGTAGGAATCCTACCCAAGTCCAATTTACTGTCTTTTTCTTGTTTCGTATGAACAATCACTAATCATCACGTGAAAGCGAATCACGCCTCTTTACCTTATCAATTTAATCATACACATATATCAATTTAAAAATCAACTTTTCATTTCAGTCGTATTTACGCATCATAATCCTTAAACCGGTTAAGACCCTCAACGGGGTTCGGTCATACGACGTGGCGAAATGTGTTCATGTCCACCAAGACCTATCAATAGGGTTCGGCCATACAACATGGCCGAACCTCAGCCCTTGGTTTGTTTTTGACCCTCTTTTTAATCCTGGTTTTAATTTAAACAATGTGGTCAATCATCATTCCTTTCATTTTATTTCTTAACCTGATAATCCATAGTTAATCTTTTAAATCTTCATAGATCATAAAATCATTCATGGGTTCATAAAATCATTCATGGACTCATAACATCATTCATCGGGTTCCCGTCCACCACCCATCCTGCGGATGATAAAAACTCATCCGCGGACGGTAGAAACCCATCCGTAAATATGTAACCCGTCGGCAGACAATGATACCCGTCCAGTAGACAACACCATAGTCAAGTCTGTTAGCCGTCCGCGGACAGTCGAAACCTGTCCCGCAGACAATAGAAACCCGTCCACGGACGGTGATATCCGTCCAAAGACAACCCTTGTCTAGTTTATTACCCGTCCATAGACAACCCTTGTCCAGTTTATTACCCATCCGCGGACGGTCGAAACCCATCCCGCAGAGGATAGAAACCCGTCCGCAGGCATGCAACCCGCCTGCAGGCAATGCACACCCGTGGACAGTCCTCTTGTTAGCATGTTTTTACATTCCTTTTCTTCATGAAATTATCCTTTAAAACATATAATTTTTATTAGTCCTGATGTTCCTACTTCATCACCTAGCCAAGGCAAAGGTCTTTTCCTTAGTTCATTTACTCTCATGTCATCAAACATACTTCTTCATTCAATCCGCTTTGGTTGTTGGTCCTCAACACCTACCGATTCCTTGAATGGATACCGACTCTATGATCATTCAACGGTTTTGACCATTTATTCCAACCGTTCTTTTCTTCAATCATTTAACCCTTCTTGGACGGATTTCAAGGTCCATGACCTTAACATAATTTTTGCCATCCTTTTTCAATCACATATGGAACCCATAGGTTCGACTACACCATGGCCAAACCTATGGTTTCCTTTGTCATAATCCCATTACATTAGACTCAACACATACCTCTTCCCTCGTCTCCTTCGTTTCTTTAGGTATGTTATTTACTCTTCAATCCTTCTCTTTCCTTGTTCCTTCACCGATTCTCCAAGTGCAAGCTGAAATGGGAGAGAGAGAGAGAGAGAGAGAGATGAGAAGAGAAGACAATCTCTTGTTTCCTTAGAGATGTGATCAGCCAAGGCATGTTGAGAGAGGGAGAGAGGATCGGCCAAGTATAGTGTAGTTGAGAGAGGGAGTGTAATAGCCCGAATTTTTTAATCAATATATATGTGACAATTATTTATTTTAATAATGGAAAAATGGAAATTTTGATGTCATGGATGTTAAATGGATCAAAATATAGACAAAGGCCCAAGTATGGTCCAATGGACCATGGATTTGATAGGATTCATTTGAAGGGTCAATAATGATCAAAGTGGGCCCGATAACCAGGTGGGATCCAATGGATCATAATTGATACAAACTCTAAAGTAAATAGTAGAAAATAATTTAATTGGGCCATGGGCCCAATGGTGGCCCAATTAATTGGAATTAAACCCCCTAAGTTAAGGATGAGATGATTAAGCTAACATAATCAATTGGGGCCCACCTACACCTCATCAAGTGAGGTGGCGGTTGGCTAAGAAATTGGTGGGGCCGGCCACCATGGTTGACTTGGTCAACCATGGGTGGATTCATGAAGGAATACAAGGGAATTAAATAGAAATTAAATTATAAAATAAAAGGGGCTAAGTTAAATAATAAATTAAATAATTAAGTGAGTCAAGAGGGGAGAGAGTCACATAGGAAGTGGGGTGAGTCAAGATGGTTTCCATCTCATTTGACTCACCAAACTCATTGGAATGAGTTGTGACTCAAACCCATTCCAACCACCCCCACTAAGGGGACAAAGGCCCTAAAATTGGGGGCATGCAAGCCCATACCTCCCTCCATGCTTGGTTGGTGGAGGGAGTCAAACCAATCATCTCACCCTCTCTCTCTCACTCTCTTCCTCTCCTCTCCAAACCGTCCTCCCTCTTGCAAGACCAAAAAGACACTAAGGAAAGAAAGAGAAAGAGACTTAGAAGGAAGGGAAGAAGAAGCTAAGAGTTGGCCGATCACTCCTAAGGCCCAAGACGTGTGATATTTTCCCATTCTCTCCTCCGTTTTCCCTCTCAAAACTGCTACACCTTGGCCAAACCAAACCTTGGTGACCTTACCTTAATCAAGCTCACCATTGGCCGAGTATCAAGGAGGAAGAAGAAGGAGAAAGGCTAAGGAGCAAGAGGAGCAAGAGACAACCGGGAAAACCAAGGATTGTAAGTATTTCCAAACATGCCGTTATGGCTCTTTTAAGAGAAATCGCGAAGGAAGGAAGTACAAAACATGCAATGGAAAGGACTGACGAAACAGTCAGTCGACTGAATCAGAGATTCAGTCGACTGAACTGATAATGGACGAACCAGAAACGAAGTTCTAGGAGTTTCAGCCGGCTGAATCAGGGATTCAATCGACTGAACTGATAATGGACGAAAGCAGAAGGAGTTTCTGGGAGTTTCAGCCGACTGAATCTGATGATTCAATCGACTGAACACAAACGTCTCAGATAACAAAAGGGTTCTGGAAGTTTCAGCCGACTGAATATATGATTCAGTCGACTGAAGGAATGCGTATTAAACACGTAAATGGATGGTTGATGGTTCAGCCGACTGAATCTATGATTTAGTCGACTGAAAATAAACTGTCAAAACAAACAGATAATCTGATTCAAAATTAGCCGACTGAATCTATGATTCAGTTGACTGAAAGGGTATGAACTATTTTTCAGTCGACTGAATTGAAAAGGTATAGTTTTTGAATATTTTCTAAGACACTACTAATCCGATAGGATAAATGGAGATGATATTGAGTTAAAGGGATTGATTTTAATGATCCTAGGACATGATTGGTAAGTCGTTAATGGATCTAGGTGTATAGATCAGTTATGGATTGAATTATATACGTGTTGAAATCAATGGAAAAAGAGGCCAAGATAAGGGCTGATTATGGTAGTCTTATAATGTGGTTAAAGATTTTTAATGAACATAGGTTTATGATCAGTTAGAGACTTAATCGTGGATAAGATATAGACTAACTTGGGAAATGTATAATAAGGTATTGGCACATCGCTACAGTACGCGAACGACGACCGGAATTATCGGACGAGAACGAAAAAGGACGTTATTAGTATTTGGTAGGATTCCTACCTTTTTGTAAGCCATGGGTTATGTATATATGATGCTTTCCGTATTTGATTTTGGAAATTATATGAATTATTATTACATGGATTTTATATGGTATGGGTTATATTCTAAATGCTATGGATGGTATTTTATATGCTATGGATTATATTCCTATCCTATAGATTTTATATTGTGGATATGAAATGTATATATATATTACATGGCATAATGCACTTACATCTCATGCATGGCATGGGCGGGAAAATAAAGGAACCGGAGTCCATGCTCCGTCGAGGCGACCGAGAACAGACATGGGGACATTGATATGGTATCACCAAAGTCCATGCTCCGTCGGGGCGACCGAGAACAGACATGGGGACATTGATATGGTATCACCGGAGTCCATGCTCCGTCGGGGCGACCAAGAAGCAAGCATGGGGACACCTTGACGAGGATTTGCCGTCAAGGGGGATATGGCATTTATGATGATGTGGATGATGGGTGGGACACATGACATAGACACCCATGACATGGCATTCATCATATGATTTATGTATATTATTATCAGTATTGTTATCAGTATGCTTGTTATTACTAATCCATGTGCTAGCCCTACTGGGCGCGTTGACTAACGCCCTACTTCCACCCTAGCTGGTGATACAGGAGACGGAGGAAACAATGGACGTGACGGGAGTCAGGCTTAGGGGCGTGGGGAAGCAGCTCCTTTGTTTATCAAAGTTTTATTTTGGAAATGTTGTAACTCAAGTAGCTTAGCTTGTGGAATTGTAATAATTTTGGATTTCTTACTATGGTCTGGATTAAACTCTGTACGTTAACGTTTTGAGACATAATCGTGAACATGGGGGTATTTTAGTAATTTGATGTTGTATCTTCCCTTCTATCTAAAACCAGTAGGATAGTATCTATTATAATGTTCTGCACGTAACTATGTTCCGCGAGCTTACTTCCTACGCGTGAACCGTACTCGTGGAATTCGTTCCGCGCACGCGTGGGGTTGGCCAGTTAAGGGCCGGGCTTTAGAAGCTCGGACTTAACTCGCGTCGTGACGTCCGCGCCGTTGTCACTTTGATTTAATTCAAAAAAAAAATAGACTCTGAAATATAGTTAAAATAGGCGGGCGTTACAGTTGGTATCAGAGCGAAATCGGAAGAATGAATCTCTCGAAGTATGATTAAGACGGTTTCACGTCTCACTGATGGATAAGAATCCCAACTGACCGACTCTTCGGAGTCTGCTGCACGGGGGCTGGATTAATCTACTTCGATTGACTCAGACTGAAACATTCAATCTGAACGTCACATCTGAAGTAAGAAAATGATAGTAAGGGATGTACAATCATTATAACGTTGATGGATTTATCAGATATAGGAAATTTTCCCCAACTTCACAAAAATGGACAAACATAGTTATTTGGGAAGTTTTTCCCCAAACCAAGTATGCATATTTGGCAATTTTCCCCAATATGAGAGACAATACGTAATTCTTAGGAATTATCCCCTCAAAAACTAAGTATGGGTATATTGGCAATGTCTTCAAAGCTAAATATGGACGCACCAATGTTATGAAAAGAACTAAGTTAATATTTTTTCAATGACTTAGGAAATGCCACCAAGAAGAAGAATTCGCAGAAATCCCCGGGTAGAAGAGGAGGTACCACCACCTCATCAAGAGGAAGTGCACACACTGCATCAAGAGGAGGTGCCACCACCTCACCCAGCCGAGGGACAAAACAGTATCAACATACAAGGTGTACCTCCCGAGTTAAGGGATGTGGTACAAGCGGCCGTCGCTTCTGCTCTCCAACAACACTCAAGCGGAAATGCGACCGCCAGCGACCCCAGTAAAAGGAAAATGGTCAAGGATTTTCAACAACAGCACCCTCCCTACTTCAGGGGAACAGAAGGGGCGGTTGGAGCTGAACACTGGCTAAAAAGGATCACTCAGATCTTTAATCTGCTCCAAATTTCGAATCCTACTGATAAAATTTTACTGGCCACTTCTCAACTGATCAAAGATGCCAGTAGTTGGTGGGAAGTTGTAGAAAAGCAACAAGCCTTGGTGCCAGAAGGGGAAAGGACCATCATGACATGGGAATGGTTCTCAGCCACCTTCCTAGAACAATACTTTCCGGAGGAAGAACGAGAGAGCCAGACGGAAGCCTTCATCTCGTTGGTACAAGGTAGCATGACGGTAGCCCAATACCACAGAGAATTCCTTAAGATGTCCGTCTATGCATTCGACATGGTGGATACTGAACACTGAAGGGCCCGCAAATTCGAACATGGCCTTCGGCCAAGCATCAAGACTAGAGTAACCATTTTCAAAGAGCCCACACTTGCAGGAGTGGTCAGCAGGGCCACCATAGCAGAGCGAGAGTTGAACGAAATAATGCGGTTTAACAACCGCCGAGGGCAAGGTGGGCGTGGTACATTCCACCCAATAAGAAATTCCGCCCGAACTCTAGCAGACCCTCACTCTCCACAGGCTCTACAGGGGGCTTTCGCCCCAATCAGCCCTCCTCATCAACATCAGTCACACAGGTTCCCGGAGGTGGGAACACATGTTACTAGTGTGGCCAACAGGGCCACTTCAAGAGGGATTGTCCACAGAGCAACCGACCCTCTAACTCCAGGGGTGCCTTCCGCCCTCCATCCAGATCTACTCAGTCGCGGGGGGCAGAACATACAACCAGGCAGGAAGGTCACCAACCCCTACCGGATCCGGATGACTCTTCACCATACCAACTCCAGTAGCGGTGGATCGCTCAGTGATGCAAGGTATGGCTGTAAACGGTAGTTCCTATGTTGTTACATTATTTGACACTAGGAGCTTCACATTCATTTATATCTGCTGCATTCATATCTGCCACGGGTACGTTAGTACAAAACTTGTCCACATCACTCACCGTTGTATCCCCTGTTGGAGACACATCACTGGGACTCATATGTACGGCATTGAACATTGAACTCGCGGGGTTCAGATTCGAGTCCAACTACTTAGTAATCGATATGGCTGAATACGACGTTATATTTGGCATGGACTGGTTGACTACATATCAGGCTCACATTGATTGCCACCTTCGTAGGGTGATATTTTGGTCACCCGAAGGAAAGCGGTATGTGGTACACGCTGATAGGCAGGGCATCCCTAGAAGGCTGCAGGAAGAATTGAACCATCTTGCCTTGAACAGTCTCAGATTAGATAAGGCACCAATAACCGAACTTCCGGCGGTAGTAGCAGATTATGCCGAGGTATTTCCAATAGAGCTCCCTGGTTTACCACCCAAGAGGGAGATAGACTTTGAAGTCAAATTATATCCCGGCGCCGCTCCAGTATCACTACCCCATTATAGAATGGCACCAGCTGAGATGACCGAGTTGAAGAAGCATATTGATGAACTGCTCAGACTGGGTTTTATTCAGAACAGCACATCCGCATGGGGAGCCCCGGTATTATTTGTGAAGAAGAAAGACGGTACTCTGCGAATGTGTGTGGATTATAGAAAGTTGAATCAGCTAACTGTCAGGAATAAGTATCCCCTACCCCGGATTGACGATCTATTCGATCAGCTTAGGGGTTCCTCTCACTTTTCCAAGATTGATTTAATGTCCGGATATCATCAAATTCGGTATGGCTTATCTGAATATGTAGTCGTGCCGTTTGGGCTTACTAATGCACCGACGGTGTTCATGGATCTGAAGAATAGAATATTCCGGCCTTACTTGGATCAGTTTGTGATCGTATTCATTGACGATATTCTGATCTACTCCAAAAGTCAGAAGGAACATGCCGAACACCTGCGGATAGTCCTAGACACCTTGAGAAAGAACCAATTGTATGCCAAAGCCAGCAAGTGTGAATTTTGGCTATCTGAAGTCAACTTTTTGGGGCACATCATATCAAAGGAAGGTATAGTCGTGGACTCGGCTAAGGTAGCAGCAGTCAAGGAATGGAAAACGCCGACAAATGTGACCGAGATTCGCAGTTTTCTAGGATTAGCCGGTTACTACCGGAAATTCATCATGGACTTCTCCAAGATTGCAGCTCCACTTACCCGACTCACTCAGAAAGGAGTCAAGTTTGAGTGATCCAATCTGTGTAATCAAAGATTTGAGGAGCTAAAGGAGAGGCTTACGACCGCTCCTATTCTTATCTTGCCGGAAAGAGGCAGAAATTATGAAGTGTACTGTGATGCCTCCGGTGAGGGACTGGGGTGTACACTCAGTCAAGGTAATCGTGCGGTGGCTTACGGATCGAGACAGTTGAAAATTCATGAACGCCACTACCCCACCCATGATCTGGAACTAGCAGTGGTAGTCTTCGCTCTCAAAAGCTGGAGACACTACCTCTATGGTGAAAAGTTTGAAGTGTTCTCGGATCACAAGAGTCTGAAATACTTGTTTGATCAGAAAGAACTCAACATGAGACAGCGCAGATGGATGGAATATCTGGCGGATTATGAGTTCGCACTTCGGTATCATCCTGGCAAGGCGAACAAAGTGGCGGATGCCCTCAGCCGCTTGTCACATGCGACAGTAGCCAGCATGATCAGAACGGAATGGGAGGTACTGAATACCATCAGAGAATTTAAACTCTACCTCAATAATCATGGGACCATATATAATCTGATCATACAATCCAACATGGTCTCCGAGATTGAACGGGAGCAACGGACAGATCCAGAAGTGGAAGAGATTTGGGCTAAGATGTCTACCGGTGAGGTTGTACCGGAGTGGGATCTACGACTAGGACAGGGTCTTATGTTCCGAGGCAGGACATATGTACCTAAGAATTGCAGAAGAGAGTTACTGATTGAAGCACACCAAACCAAACTCTCTATCCACCCGGGCAGCACCAAGATGTATCATGATCTTAAGAGGCACTATTGGTGGCATGGACTTAAGAAAGATGTGGCAAAGTTTGTTGCTCGTTGCCTAACGTGTCAGCAGGTTAAAGCAGAACATCGGAAACCACCGGGCTTACTCGCACCCTTACCGGTGCCAGAATGGAAATGGGAACAGATATCCATGGACTTTGTAACAGGGTTGCCAAGGTCATCCAAGGGCAACGATGCGATATGGGTCATAGTGGACCGATTGACCAAGTCTGCACATTTCCTTCCCATCAAAATGACAGATTCATCAGAGACTTTGGGTCAACGGTACATCCGAGAGATCATCAGGTTACATGGTATTCCCCGGTCTATTGTGTCCGACAGGGATGGCCGATTCACTGGTAGAGTATGGCAGGGCCTGCAGTCGGCTATGGGGACCGACGTATTAACTAGCACAGCATTTCACCCACAGACTGATGGACAGCCAGAGAGGATGATACAGACACTGGAAGATATGCTGAGAGCATGCATGTTAGACTTCAAGGGCAGATGGGAAGATCATTTACCACTGGTGGAGTTCTCTTACAATAACAGTTACCAGGTAAGCCTCCAGATGGTTCCATTTGAGGCCTTGTATGGTAGGCCGTGTAGATCACCAGTGTGTTGGACAGAGGCCGGTGAACCTGCATTGATTGGGCCGGATTTGGTTGCGGAGATTACAACCCAGATTAAGTTGATACGGCAACATCTACTCACTGCACAGAGCCGCCAGAAGAGCTATGCCGACAAGAGGAGAAGGTTCCTCGAGTTTGAGGTGGGAGACTTAGTGTTCTTAAAAGTCTCGCCACGGAAAGGGCACATAAGGTTCGGAAAAAAAGGGAAACTGTCGCCTAGATTTGTGGGGCCATTTGCGATACTGAAGAGGGTGGGAGGAGTAGCTTATCAATTAGCACTCCCTCCACAGCTGTCATCTCTACATGATGTGTTTCATGTGTCCATGCTGAGAAAGTACAATCCTGATCCTTCTCATGTGATAAATATTCAAGACATCGATGTACAAAGCGATGTGACATATGTGGAGAAGCCGGTCAGAGTTATTGGAAGTGAACAGAGGGTACTGCGGAACCGCGCCATTCAGTTCGTCAAAGTGGTATGGGAACGACATGGCAATGAAGAGACCACTTGGGAACTTGAGTCGGAGATGAAAGCCGCTTACCCGGAGCTCTTTACATGAGATATTCAGAACCCCTACTTCACTCGAATTTTAGGGACAAAAATTTTAAAAGAGGATTCTATTGTAATAGCTCGAATTTTTGAATCAATATATATGTGACAATTATTTATTTTAATAATGGAAAAATGGAAATTTTGATGTCACGGATGTTAAATGGATCCAAATATAGACAAAGGCCCAAGTATGATCCAATGGACCATGGATTTGATAGGATTCATTTGAAGGGTCAATAATGGTCAAAGTGGGCCCGATAACCAGGTGGGATCCAATGGATCATAATTGATACAAACTCTAAAGTAAATAGTAGAAAATAATTTAATTGGGCCATGGCCCAATGGTGACCCAATTAATTGGAATTAAACCCCCTAAGTTAAGGATGAGATGATTAAGCTAACATAATCAATTGGGGCCCACCTACACCTCATCAAGTGAGGTGGCGGTTGGCTAAGAAATTGGTGGGGCCGGCCACCATGGTTGACTTGGTCAACCATGGGTGGATTCATGAAGGAATACAAGGGAATTAAATAGAAATTAAATTATAAAATAAAAGGGGCTAAGTTAAATAATAAATTAAATAATTAAGTGAGTCAAGAGGGGAGAGAGTCACATAGGAAGTGGGGTGAGTCAAGATGGTTTCCATCTCATTTGACTCACCAAACTCATTGGAATGAGTTGTGACTCAAACCCATTCCAACCACCCCCACTAAGGGGACAAAGGCCCTAAAATTGGGGGCATGCAAGCCCATACCTCCCTCCATGCTTGGTTGGTGGAGGGAGTCAAACCAATCATCTCATCCTCTCTCTCTCACTCTCTTCCTCTCCTCTCCAAACCGTCCTCCCTCTTGCAAGACCAAAAAGACACTAAGGAAAGAAAGAGAAAGAGACTTAGAAGGAAGGGAAGAAGAAGCTAAGAGTTGGCCGATCACTCCTAAGGCCCAAGACGTGTGATATTTTCCCATTCTCTCCTCCGTTTTCCCTCTCAAAACTGCTACACCTTGGCCAAACCAAACCTTGGTGACCTTACCTTAATCAAGCTCACCATTGGCCGAGTATCAAGGAGGAAGAAGAAGGAGAAAGGCTAAGGAGCAAGAGGAGCAAGAGACAACCGGGAAAACCAAGGATTGTAAGTATTTCCAAACATGCCGTTATGGCTCTTTTAAGAGAAATCGCGAAGGAAGGAAGTACAAAACATGCAATGGAAAGGACTGACGAAACAGTCAGTCGACTGAATCAGAGATTCAGTCGACTGAACTGATAATGGACGAACCAGAAACGAAGTTCTAGGAGTTTCAGCCGGCTGAATCAGGGATTCAATCGACTGAACTGATAATGGACGAAAGCAGAAGGAGTTTCTGGGAGTTTCAGCCGACTGAATCTGATGATTCAATCGACTGAACACAAACGTCTCAGATAACAAAAGGGTTCTGGAAGTTTCACCCGACTGAAGGAATGCATACTAAACACGTAAATGGGTGGTTGATGGTTCAGCCGACTAAATCTATGATTCAGTCGACTGAAAATAAACTGTCAGAACAAACAAATAATCTGATTCAAAATCAGCCGACTGAATCTATGATTCAGTCGACTGAAAGGGTATGAACTATGTTTCAGTCGACTGAATTGAAAGGTATAGTTTTTGAATATTTTCTAAGACACTACTAATCCGATAGGATAAATGGAGATGATATTGAGTTAAAGGGATTGATTTTAATGATCCTAGGACATGATTGGTAAGTCGTTAATGGATCTAGGTGTATAGATCAGTTATGGATTGAATTATATACGTGTTGAAATCAATGGAAAAAGAGGCCAAGATAAGGGCTGATTATGGTAGTCTTATAATGTGGTTAAAGATTTTTAATGAACATAGGTTTATGATCAGTTAGAGACTTAATCGTGGATAAGATATAGACTAACTTGGGAAATGTATAATAAGGTATTGGCACATCGCAACGGTACGCGAACAGCGACCGGAATTATCGGACGAGAACGAAAAAGGACGTTATTAGTATTTGATAGGATTCCTACCTTTTTGCAAGCCATAGGTTATGTATATGTGATGCTTTCCGAATTTGATTTTGGAAATTATATGAATTATTATTACATGGATTTTATATGGTATGGGTTATATTCTAAATGCTATGGATGATATTTTATATGCTATGGATTATATTCCTATCCTATAGATTTTATATTGTGGATATGAAATGTATATATATATTTCATAGCATAATGCACTTACATTTCATGCATGGCATGGACGGGAAAATAAAGGAACCGGAGTCCATGCTCCGTCGGGGCGACCGAGAACAGACATGGGGACATTGATATGGTATCACCAGAGTCCATGCTCCGTCGGGGCGACCGAGAACAGACATGGGGACATTGATATGGTATCACCGGAGTCCATGCTCCATCGGGGCGACCGAGAAGCAAGCATGGGGACACCTTGACGAGGATTTGCCGTCTAGGGGGATATGACATTTATGATGATATGGATGATGGGTGGGACACATGACATAGACACCCATGACATGGCATTCATCATATGATTTATGTATATTATTATCAGTATTGTTATCAGTATGCTTGTTATTACTAATCCATGTGCTAGCCCTACTTGGAGTCCTACTGGGCGCGTTGACTAACGCCCTACTTCCACCCTAGCTGGTGATACAGGAGACGGAGAAATAGTAGACGTGACGGGAGTCAGGCTTAGGGGCGTGGGGAAGCAGCTCCTTTGTTTATCAAAGTTTTATTTTGGAAATGTTGTAACTCAAGTAGCTTAGCTTGTGGAATTGTAATAATTTTGGATTTCTTATTATGGTCTGGATTAAACTCTGTACGTTAACGTTTTGAGACATAATCGTGAACATGGGGGTATTTTGGTAATTTGATGTTGTATCTTCCCTTCTATCTAAAACCGGTAGGATAGTATCTATTATAATGTTCCGCACGTAACTATGTTCCGCGAGCTTACTTCCTACGCGTGAACCGTACTCATGGACTTCGTTCCGCGCACGCGTGGGGTTGGCCAGTTAAGGGCCGGGCTTTAGAAGCTCGGACTTAACTCGCGTCGTGACGTCCGCGCCGTTGTCACTTTGATTTAATTTAAAAAAAAAAATAGACTCTGAAATATAGTTAAAATGGGCGGGCGTTACAGGGAGAGAGAGATGAGAGATAGAAGTGGAGATGAGGATCTTTTGCTTAAGAGAGAGGGAGAGAGGATCGGCCAAAGGGTTGGTGGGTGCCCTTTGTAGTTAGCCCTCTACCTTCCCAACTCCCTTATTATGCTTTGGTCTTTCCCATGTGTCCCTTGGTTTAACCAAGGAGACACATGGCTTGAGCTTGGGGCTTTCCCCCCCTTTCCCAACGTTGGTGCCTAGGGTTTCCACGAGATGGAAATCCTCCAACTCCCCCTTCGACTCACTATGGGTCTCTTCCAATTCCATGCAACTCGACTCACTCCAAACTCACTTTAACTCACTTAATTTTTCTTGAACTCATTTCCATATAACTCAAGTGATTTTTAATTTCCAACCCAATGTAATTCAACTCACCACATTTGAACTCACCCATGGTTGACCAAGTCAACTATGGTTAAGCGACCTTGCAAGTTACATTAAACCACTTGCCACCTTCCTTGATGAGGCGGATCTCATGCCTTGGAACTTAATTGGGTACATGACCCAATTAAATTAATCCTTTTCCCATATACTTTCCAAAATCCATTCACTTTGACCCATTGGGTCCCAATTGGATAATTGACCCGATTAATTACATTTACCCAATTACTTGCAATCAAAACCCTATTCATGATCCATTGGATCATAATTGGGCCACTGACCCAATTCTTACCCATCTAACATCCATTCCATCCATAAATCTGAAATTCAACAAATTTAATAATTTAAATAGTCAAAATCCAATATATTAATGCATTGGAAAATCCTGGGTGTTACATTCCCTCAGTCGCATGTCATATGAAACAGTGGCCAGTTTGATTATGAAGGAATGGGAAATACGGAATACCATTCGAGAGTTCAATTTGTACATCAAGAATCAAGGGAGTATGTATAATCTGATAGTATGGTCCAGCATGGTTTCCAAGATTGAGCAGGAACAACGGACAGATCCGGAAGTGGAAGAGATATGGGCTAAAATGTCTACTGGTGAGGTTGTACCAGAATGGGAATTGCGACTGGGACAAGGTCTTTTATTCCGAGTCAGGACGTATGTGCCTCAAAGCTGCAGAAGAGAGTTGTTGATCGAAGCACACCAAACAAAACTCTCTATTCATCTGGGTAGCACTAGATGTACCATGACCTGAAGAGGCACTATTGGTGGCATGGACTTAAAAGAGATGTTGCTGACTTTGTTGCTCATTGTCTGACTTGTTAGCAAGTCAAGACTGAACATCAGAAACCACCAGGATTTCTCAAACTCTTACCAGTGCCAGAGTGGAAATGGGAACATATTTCCTTGGATTTTGTAATGGGGTTACCAAGGTCATCAAAGGGCAACGATGCGATATTGGTCCTAGTAGATCGATTGACCAAGACTGCACACTTTCTTCCAATCAAGATGACAGATTCATCTGAGACTTTGGGACGACGATATATCAGGGATATCATCAGGCTACATGGTATCCCCAGGACTATTGTGTCCGACATAGATGGCCAATTCACTGGCAGTGTAATGACCCGTCCTGCTACGGGCACGTTAAGACTGATACGGACTCCTAAGACCGTTCCAATACAATTTCGGGGACTCTTTTTTTTTTTTTTAAGGAAGTACCACACCCACAACCGGCACTAATCATAGCAATCCACCAATAAACCAAAAACCGTAAGCAGCAATTATAATTTCAAATGATAGCATCAACCCATTATTACATTCATCCAGCTCAGTGAAAAGTACATATATCTCAAATACATTAACAGGTCCTCAAGTACAAAATGAAACCAAGACAAGTACGAAGCTGCGACTCCACGCCCAACGTTCGATTGATGGTCCCGCCTGCCCTTCCTCTATGAAGTACCTGTGAGACAAGGGGCGAGCTCTACATGCCCACTGAGGGTAACACACGCACCATATGTCACCAAGCATACACGGCATATAATCACATGAACACAACAATGTCTAAGATGTATACATGTATGACCATACAAATGTATGCCCTACCCCTAGCGCAGGACCCACATCAGCCAGGTCTCTAGAACATCCTCTAACCAACGCAATGCAAGTCCCTTATGTACCCAACCGCGACAGTCCACCCATCCACGGGTACGCAGATTGATCCTCAGTCGGGTCGGGGTCTCTAGTCCTCAACTAGACCTATGACCCTCTCATGACAACCCGCAAGCGTACCACGACCAACCCAAGGTTCGGACTCACTAGAGTCCCCAAACTGATTGCCACACGGGAGTAACCACTTCACCAGTCTTCAACGAACTGCCAACCGGACTCATCTATGGTTTCATCAACCAAGTACCAGAGTTTCGATAGCCAAACCTATAGTCTCGGACCCCATATGCTGGTCTCCGCACGATTGGTGTATCCACCTCTCATAGAATTCTATAGGTCTTCTACCGATTGAGCCGGCCGAACTCACTCGTTAGGCGCTCGTAAGTTCCTGGTGAGTCAACACACACAACACAAGTCTCAACAATGGACCCTAAAGTCAACTGTGGGTAAACACACTACACACCCCACCATAGGCTGTCCCCACCATACAGGTGTCCTAGCTTGGAATATCTCTTCATATTATCCCTCGACCAATGAGCGGACGAGCACATCCTCAGCCTACTGGATCATCTGGGGATCACAACAATACCAGCGGGAGCTGTCCCTCACCGCATCGTCCCTCGCCCTAGGCGAGCACCTCCTTAGCCTACTCTGTCATCCGGGGATCACAACGATACCAGCGGGAGCTGTTCCTCACCGTATCGTCCCTCGACCTAGGCGAGCATCTCCTCAGCCTACTCGGTCATCTAGGGACCACAAACTGAACCAGCGGGAGCTGTCCCTCACCGCATCGTCCCTCGACCTAGGCGAACACCTCCTCAGCCTACTCGGTCATCTAGGGACCACATACTGAACCAACGGGAGCTGTCCCTCACCGCATCGTCCCTCGACCTAGGCGAGCACCTCCTCAGCCTACCCGGTCATCCGGGGACCACAAGGCATACTGGCGGGAGTTGTCCCTCACCGCATCATCCCTCGACCAATGACCAGGCGAGCACCTCCTCAGCCTACTCGGTCATTCGAGGATCACAAGTCAGTATCCCACCCTCTGGTCTCCATGCAGGCGAATCACTCAACCCATTAGACCACTGGAGACGTCTCATCTGCCACGTACTCGAGTAGCGTAACAACCAGGTCCTCCAAGTCTGCCTAGGGTCAACCAACACCCAACCCAAAGGCTTCCCTGGAGATTCCATAACTGCCTCACCACTGGTCCCGACCGAGACTCCAGGGCACCTCATTCTCTAACCCAGACAACGCCTCACCCACAAGCGTGTCTGAAGACCGCCAACGGTAGGCCTAACAGCTCAACCCCTACTAGGGGGAACACCTCTGTCATCTATTGATCCACAACCAAACTACGTTTTCTAGTGTGGTTTCTCATAACCTCCCAACCCTAACCACCCGCAAGCTAGGGGGAGTCTCTAAAAAAGTACACATGCCCCCACCGACATTCCATTTTGCACTAGCTACATGCATACAAAATTATTTCTATGCATGCCGTCAATATGACATATCGCAACATAATTAAGTATATACATCATCATCTATCACATGCTACACATTTACATTCAGATATGGTATCAATCATGGCATAAAAAAGTGGTATCATCTATTATCTACTGCACACAATTCAAAAGCATGTTGATTAAACTATTAATCACATACATGGCGAGTTATCACACATCAACCAATCATGTTATCACACCATCAACAAGTCATGACATCCGATAAACTATTCATAGGTGCTCCATGAGCAATGGGTACAAATACACCCGAATGAGAGCCCTGCCACATAACGATATCAATAGTTCCCTTGCCGAGTGGCTTATAATACCAGGGGACCCCATTCGCCGCATTTTGTATTCACACATCTGATAGAGTAGTAATATGCATAGATGCATGCTAAAAGCGGTGGTTAGTTCCCTCACCGTGTGTGCGTTTTGAAATCAACTTCGAGAAACCGGGTCCATTAGGTTGAAGGGGGCTCGATCTAATAAAAGAAATACAAAGATTAGCGAACGGGTTAAAATGGGCTAAAACGAGCTAAAACAAGTCTGGGCCACAAACGGGCCCCAAAATGGGCCGAACATGGCCCAAAACTGAAGACCAGATCCAAAACTAGGTCGGGTTCGGGATTGGGCCTAAAACTGAAAACTGGGTCCAAAATCGGGCCGAGCTCGAAACTAAGCCCGAAACTGAGTTTGAAATCGGGTCGGGCCCTAAACTGGGCCGAAACGGGCTGGGCCTGAAAACGGGCCGGGCCGAACAGAACTAGGCCGGAGGGCTGGGCCTGGGCCGAGTCGGACTGGGTTGGCTCTATTCGAAACTGAACTCGGCCGAGTCACCGAGTCACCGAGTCGGACTGGGTTTGAAATTGGGTCGGGCCCGAAACTGGGTCGAAACGGGCCGGGCCGAACAGAACTGGGCCGGAGGGATGGGCCTGGGCCGAGTCGGACTGGGTTGGCTCTATCCGAAACTGAACTCGGCCGAGTTGACTCGGTGACTCGGCCAGTCGACTCGGTGACTCGGACCGAGTCGGCTCAGCAACTCAGCCAAACAGGAAAAAAAAAGAAAAAGAAGGAAAAGGAAGGAAAAAGAAGGAAAGGGGAGGAAAAGAAAGGGGGAAGAATGGAAAACCAGATGGGGAAGGAAGAGAGGAGAAGGAAAGGAGAGAAGATCGAAGGAGGGTACCTGATATCGGCCACGATTGAGGGATCCGGCTTTCGGGCGGCAGTCAAATCCGGCAACGGAAGGGGGTCGCTGCAAACTGGCGTCGGCGAATCCGGGCTGAACCTGTAAATCTGAACGGCGGACAAAGGAAGGGAAGGAAGAGGGAAGAAGGAGAGAGGGGAGGGAAGGGAGTGGCGGCGGCGACGGTACCCAAAGGGGAGAGGGATTTAGGGTTAGGGTTAGGGTTAGGTTTAGGGAAGAAGGAGAGAGTGAAGGAGAAGGAAGAGAGGGAGTAGCAGCTGCGGCGGTACTGTAGCGCATAGCTACAGTGCTGCCGAAGAGGGATTTTATGGGGTTAGGTTTAGGGTTTTGATATATATATTTTTTTTAAAAGCCTCCAATTTTTAATAAAATAAAAATCTCCAATTTTCAAAATATTTTAAAAAGCTCGAAGAAGTCAAACGACAAACGTCAGGGGAAAAGGTGTGATTTTCAAATTTTTAATTATGAAAGAAAATTCAATAATTCAAAATTACCAAATTGCCCTTTGAGTCTCCGAACTCAAAATCGGGCAAACCAGGCCCACCACAGGGCCCACACTCACCCCACTGCTACCAAGACCCTAAAACTCCGAAAAATCGGGTCAGGTTGCTAGAGGCAGGGTGTGGCAGAGTATGCAGTCAGCTATGGGAACGAATTTATTGATTAGCACAGCGTTCCATCCACAGACTGATGGACAGTCAGAGAGAACAATACAGGCATTGGAGGACATGTTGAGAACTTGCATGTTAGACTTCAAGGGTGGTTGGGAAGATCATTTACCTCTGGTTGAGTTCTCTTACAACAACAGTTACCAGGCAAGCCTCCAGATAGCTCCATTCGAGGCGTTGTATGGTTGACCCTGTAGATCACTAGTGTGTTGCCGGTGAGCCTACACTTATTGGACCTGATCTAGTTGCAGAGACCACGGAACAGATCAAGGTAATACGACAACATCTGCTCACTGCGCAAAGTCGTCAGAAGTGCTATGGGGACAATGGAAGGAGATTCCTTGAGTTTGAAGTGGGAGACTTAGTAGTTTTGAAGGTCTCACCACGAAAGGGAAATATGAGATTTGGAAAGAAAGGGAAGTTGTCACCTAGATTTGTGGGACCCTTTCCAATCCAAAAGATGGTGGGGGAAGTGGTTTATCATTGATACTTCCTTAACAGTTGTCATCACTGCACGATGTATTTCATGTATCTATGTTGAGGAAGTACAATCATGATCCCTCACATGTACTGAGCGTACAAGACATAGAAGTGCAAAGCGACATGACTTACGTCGAAAAGCCTATCAGAGTGGTGGAGATAGAACAAAGGGTGTTAAGGAACTGAGCAATTCAGTTCGTCAAGATGGTGTGGGACCGGCATGGTAATGAGGAAGCAACTTGGGAACTTGAATCAGAAATGAGAACAGCTCACCTTGAGTTATTTATGTAATCTGTTTGAAACCCTACTTCGCTTGATTTTCGGGACAAAAATTTCAAAAGAGGATAATATTGTAACACCCGGATTTTTCAATGCATAAAAATGTTGGATTTTGTCTATTTAAATTGTCAAATTGGTTGAATTTAGGGTTAGAAATTGAAATGGACCTTAGATGGGTAAAGGAATTAGGTCAATTGCCCAATTAAGACCCAACGGGTCATGGATAGAGTTTGAATGAAGGTAAGTGTGTAAGTGTAATTTAAATGGGTCAATTACCCAATTGGGACCCAATGGGTCATAGATGAACCGATTGAAGGGAAATGGGTAGACTTAATTTAATTGGGTCAACTACCCAATTAAGACCCAAATCCACCTCATCAAGTGAGGTGGCAAGTGGGTGAGGGGACATGCATGGTCTGCTAAGCCATGGTTGATTTGGTCAACCATGGGTGAGTTCAAAAGAATTGAGTTAATGAATAAGTTTAAATGATTTGAATTGGTTTGAGTTAATTTATAAATTCGAAATGAGTCAAGGTGGATTGAGTTAAGTTGAGTTGATTTAAATAAGTTAAATAAAGTTGAGTTGAGATGAGTGAGTTGAAATGGAAATGGAAGGGTTTCCATCTCATGGGATGAAAACCCAAGAGGCACACGTTGGGAACCAAGGGGGTTTCTTGGTTTGAGCCAAGGGTCACCTTGGGTATACCAAGGGATTCCTTGGTTAGACAAAACATTAATGAGGGAAATTGAGAGGGTTGTGGGCTGATATACATGGGACACCGACCAAGGGGTTGCACACACCCCTTGGCCGATTCTCTCTCTCTCTCTCTTGAGCAAGAGATTTTCATCTCCACTCCTATCTCCCTCTCCCATTTACGTTTTCTATACTTGGAGAAATCGGCGAAAAACAAGAAAGGAAGGAGAAAGACTGAGGAACAAGTTCAGATTAAAGAGAAATGAAGGAGACGGGAATTGAAGTAAGTATGTGTAGAGTTTATAATGTAAGAAAGAGATCATGGAATGGCCGAACCCATGAGTTTCACATATTGATTTGAAATAGATGGCCAAAATGTTATGAGCCATGGACTGTAAAAATCCATTCGAGGAATGGTTGAATGATTTAAAGAAACAACAAGGTAATGTTCGATTTATAATATGAAACAAGATTGAAAGATTAAAGAACAAGACCCTAGCTTGGCTAGGTGGATGAAGTAGGAACATCAGGACTTATGTGAATAAGAATAACATGTTTTAAATTAATCAAGGAATGGATGAGGGTGATAACAAACAACTAAAGATTGCACTGTCTGCGGACGGGTTGCACTGTCTGTGGGACGGGTTTTATCGTTCGCGGACGGGTGCGGACTGTCCGCAGGATGGGTAACGGATGTGGACTTGGTGTTGTCTGCGGACGGGTTGCACTGTCTGTGGGACGGGTCTTATCGTCAGCGGACTAGTGTGGACTGTCCACAGGACGGGTAACGGGTAACGGGTACAGGGTCACGGGTAACTAGCGACTAGTACCGGGTCATGAGTAACGGGTAACGGGTAATGGACAGGGTGTTGTCTGCGGACGGATTGCACTGTCTGCGACGGGTTTCTATCATCGGCGGGACTGGTTTCGACCGTCCGCGGACGGGTAACAGACATGGATAGGGTGTTTTCTGCGGACGGATTGCACTGTCTGCGTACAGGTTTCTATTGTCCGCAGAGTAGGTTTCGACCATCCGCGGACATGTAACAAACATGGATAGGGTGTTGTCTGCGAACGGATTTCACTGTCTGCGGATGGTTTCTATCGTCCGCGGGACGGGTTTCTACCATCCGCAGGACGGGCAGTGGACGGTAATCTGTCGGGTTCAGTCGACTGAATTCTTGATTCAGTCGACTGAATTTAAAAGTGAAAATTGATTTTAAATAATCTTTTTTTTTTCAGAAATGATGATTGACTCGTATTGTTAAAATAAAAGAAGGATTAAAAAAAAAGGGTCTTAACCGGTTTATGAACTATGATGAGTAAATGGAAATGAACGTGGGATGATGGAAATCAAATGGATCATGAAATTGATTTATTTATGTGCTAAATGTAATAAGGAAAAGGAGATTCGCAAAGGGATTTTGCAATTCGGTTTCGACATGATCATTGAACGTGACCTACACAAAACAGCAAAGATATCATCTTGGACGTTGGTAGGATTCCTACCTTGTTGAGACACTATGGATTTTACGCATGTACTGGTTTTATTTCCATATATGATGATGTACTTTGGGTATCAAATGATTATGTTTTTTTAAGAACTAAGTTTCAATGCTATTATGTACTTTGATATGAAATAGTATCATTGCACTCATTACCTCATGCATGGTATGGGAGGGAACACAAGGGAGGACTCCTCGCTCCATTCGGTGTTTCCGATAAAGAAACGTGGGGAGGAATCCACACTCATTCCGATTAACCTATGTGGGAAGGAGTCCACACTCCATTCGGTGTTTTCGATAAACATACGTGGGGAGGAGTCCACGCTCCATTTGGTGTTGCCGATTAACATACGTGGGGAGGCATAACAGTGAATACGTTGATGTGGCTTGTTCATCAAGAAGATTAGCAATGTGATTTGTGATATGATTGTTGGGTGGGAAATCATTGGCATATGACACCCATGACATGACATTAAAGTAACATGATTTTGTTATGAGTATCATGAGCTGATTTTAGTACTACAAGTTGTTTACAGTTTTTGATATGATGTATTTATCGTGATTTTATACTAATCCTATGTGTATAACCTTACCTTTAGATGATGGTACAGGGAATGGAAAGGGCGATGAAGGTGAAAGAAGCCAAGCTTAGGAGTTTGGATAGCTTATACTACTTTATTTAATTTTTATTTTGGAATAATGTATTTGAGATAATTGCACTTTGGGGCTGTAATAACTTAGATTTATTTTGCTATGGTTTGACAATGTGTTGGATATTTGAACCTTAGTTAATTTTTATGTGATTGACTTCCTTGCTTAGAATTGATGTTATGTTTATGGATGAAATCTTAATCCATATGTTTATTACGCAATTGATGTAGCGTGTGAACTGTATAGTGGACTTGGTCCAAGTACACGTAACGTTGGCCAGTTAAGGGTCGGGTTTAGAAACCCGGACTTAGCTCGTGTCGTGGCGTCCCGCTCTCTCTCACTCCTTATTTTTTTAAAAAAAGAGACTCTAATTTTCGGCGAGTAAAAAAGGGCGGGGCATTACAAAACATGCTTCAAATGCGTTAACCATATAGAAAACATAACACATTTGAGTAACCGTTGTGGGACTTGGAATCTAAGTCCACAACTCTATGACACTTCAAGCAAGTTAATACTAGCCAGGACACGTATATTCAAGTGCGTGAAGATTCAAATATGCCATGCCGCAACTCATGGTTGTTTGAACTCACTTGAATGAATATTTGAGTTCAACTACATTTGGTATAGAGATACTCCAATGATGCTCAATTCTTAGACCAATGTAGGGCATGAACAAGAACCTATCCCTTGGGAATCCCTACAAACTTTTGATCCGGATCTTTCTTCTCAAATCCTTGGACTTTGGGCAATTTTATTCTACCATATTGAACATTTGGCCTGTAACACTCTGGATTTTCAAGTTATAAATATTTACGGAATTTGCCATTTTAATTGTGAATTAACGGTTATGGACCTTAGATGGGTAAAGTGTTGGGTCATTGCCCAATTAAGACCCAACGGATTGAGGAAATGGTTGCAATAGAAATAAATGAGTAATGAGCATTTAATTGGATCCATGTTGCTATTTGGGTCAAAATGCCCAATTGGGACCCAATGGGTCATGGTTGACCACCAAGTTAGTTCAATTTAAATTAAATGGGGCTGAATTAAAATAGTAATGCAATATAGTTATAAATAAGGGATCTAGATTAAAGAGGCATGCGCGTAAAGGGAACTTGGAAGGTTGCATGGCCGTGTGTGAGATTATGCAATCCATGATTATGCGCTTAAGATCTTTTAAAAAAAAGTTCTTTTCCTTGGTTAAGAGTGAAACTAGGGGATTGCCAAATAAAGAAGGTTGCTTGGCCGCATATGAGATATGCGCATGATGTGTGGGAGTATCTTTAAAAAGGGGTCCTTTCCTTGATTAAGAACAACACCTTCTAAGGTTAGCACCGAATGGAAGTTTTATAGAAGGAAGAAGGGGCGCATGGCACCTTCTAAGTTAGGACCGATTGGAAGTTGATAAAAGAGAGACAAGCAAGGGGTGCATGGCATACACAAGCAAGAAGGTGTTCTGGCATTATCCAAAGAAGGAGGAGGCAGCCAACAAGTGTGAAAGATCAAGTAGAAGGAAGACCGAGTCGGAGCGAAGGAAAACTGGAGGAGTCATGGAACCGGTAAGTAGTTTGATAATTTTGTTCAAAATAAGGAACCATAGGGTTCAGCCATGGTGTATGGCCGAACCCCATGGAAGAAAATTGAGGGAATGATTATGATAATTTAAATGAAGGATGAACCATAGGGTTCAGCCATATGTATGGCCGAACCCCATGGAAGGACATTGATTATTTTAATGGAAGTTTGGAGGATTAAAACCATGGAATATTATGTATGTTTTAAAAGGGTTTAAATGGAAGGTTGTTGGTGAAGAACCTTAGACCATGGGTTCGGCCAAGGGGTATGGCCGAACCCCATAAATAATTATGGAATTATACTCAGATGGTTAGATCATGGAAAGGATGGAAAAGTTGTAATTATAGGCTAAAATGAAAGATCATGGGTTAGGCCATGGTGTATGGCTGAACCCCATGAGGTCTTTTATGGGTTTAATTTGTTAACCATGCTAAACAATTGTGGTATGAGTGATGAACAAAGGGATGAAACTAAAGGAACCCCATGGATAGTGTTTTTGAATCTAAGTTGGCATGAAGCAATTTTATGGATATTATGTCTATGTATATTTTAAATGAATGGATGATTAAATGGAGGATTCAATAATATACCTATGTTTATGGACCTATGTGTTAAACCTACACATAAGGTGATAAAGGAAATGGCAAAAGGGTAAATAGGTGAAAATGATGGACATAGGGTTCGGCCATGGTGTATGGCCGACTATGGCCTAACCCCATGAACTATTTGATGGATCATGTGTTTGGATTAAAGAACTATGTATGGATCATTTTTGGAAAATAAGCATTATGAATATAAGCAAGGTAAATAGCCATGGATAGAAGAATGGCAGTATGGGAATTATTTGGTAGGACTTAGGGTCTATGTATGGTAGATTAAAATGAATGAAATATTAACTAAGGATTAGACCAATGGCAAAGTTGTAAATAAGAGTGCAAATGATAAACCATGGGTTCGGCCATGGTGTATGGCCGAACCCCATGGGAAATGATTTAAGGATTTAATTATATATAGACCTATGTTCATGGTTTATGTTATTGGTTATGGATATGTATAATGGCAATGTTGTAAATAAGTAAAATTAATGGACCATGGGTTCGGCCATAGTGTATGGCAGAACCTCATGAGGAATGGTTTATGGACTTAGACGTATTTGTAAATCAAATGGGACATGGTTTTAATTGATTGATATATTATAAGGTAACGGGACCTCACAAGGTGTGTACTATCGTGAGTGGTTACTGGACGAAAGTGCAAGGACACGTTAATGGTCTTTGGTAGGATTCCACCTCTTTGAAACCATGGGCTTATGTACAATTTTTTTTATCTTATTTTGATGAATTTACGTTGTAAAGGATATGTTGCAAATGTGAGTCTTTAATGCTATGTTTACAATATAAGATAGCATGTGTTTCATTAGCGTCTCATGCATGACATGGGGTGAAGGATATGTAACCAGAGGGGCCACACTCCGTCGGGGCGTCCGAAAGACCAATGTGGCGATACCTTGATGTGCATTTCCTATCAAGAAGAAACCGGAGGGACCACACTCCGTCAGGGCGTCCGAAAGACCTATGTGGGGGGTATTTACATGTGTTTATGATGGGTGTGACTCATTGCATACAACACATATCATGGCATTGTTTTTACATGGATTTATTATTAAGTTATATGCATGTTCTGTACTAACCATGTATTAGCCCTAATTGGAATACCTATTGGGCTCGTTGTTCTAACGCCCTACTTCTACTAGTGGATGATACAGGAAACAAGGGGAACGATGAACGTGAGGAGGGTCAAGCATAGGAGCTTGGATGCTTTTAGTTTATATTTTGATTAAGTTACTCATGGACTTGTAATTTGAGTAACTAGACTTCGGGCATGTAATAATTTAGATAATTTGCTATGGTTGGATGTTTATTTGGATAATTATGTTATGTTAATTATGATTAAAGACTTGACGTACTTTGCTATCTAAAATGGAATAGAATTAAGTTCTATTATAATTTCGCAGTTATGATTTTAATATGCATGTTTGTATTGTTATGTGGGAACCGTTTTCATGGACTTAGTCCATGCACACATTGGGTTGGCCAGTTAAGGGTCGGACTTTAGAAGTTTAGACTTAGCTCGCGTCGTGACGTCCCGCTCTCTATCACTCTCTGATTTAAAAAAAAAAAATACTCTGATTTTCGGAAAGCAAAGCGAGTGAAAAAGGGCGGGATGTTACATGGCCCAAATCCAAAAGATTGAGACAAGACCCTCCTTTTGTCGTTCAAATTCTTGTTATAAGGAGGTATTAACTTATTCCTAATAGATGTACCAGTATAGGGATGATGCATCATGTGAGGTGCAATGTGTCTTCTAAGAATATTCACAAATTGATTTACCTTATTTTTCTTTGCATGTTGTGAATGTCCAATCACCTCAAACTTTCTCTTCGTTGCTCCTTGAGGAAGACTATTTAGCCACCTTTGATTTAACATGCATTCTCCTTGTCTTGCACTCATGCTTGAAATGCTCAGTTAATCCATAATAAAAATATTTTATAATAAAAGTGTGTGTGGTGTGGCTTTTACCTAGTATGGATTGGTTCATGGGTCTCTTAAGGTTTGATTGAGAATTACCATGCCAATCACCATGTCGTTTACACAAATTAGATTTTTCCAATTTTAGCTCACTTTGGGTAACCAACTCTTGAGATTTCTTAAGGTTTTCCAATTTTGAGCTCAATTTTAAGTTTTCATCACTGAGACATCTTTCAAGCTCATTTAGCTTCAAGATACCATTTTCATAAATTTTCAATTTTTCTTGAAGAAACTTTTGTGATTCTCTCAAATTCATGATTTAATCATTTGTATTTTTCAAATTTGAAAAGAGAGAATCCTTTTCATCATTTGGATTTTGAAGTTGGGTAGAGAGTTTGGTATTCTCAATTTTTACCTTATAAAGATCCTTTGCCAATCTCATACTCTATAAATACAAGGCATCATAGGATTCTTGGAGGTCATCATCCTCATCAAGATCCTCTTCATCATCCTATTCCTCACTTGAGGATTTCTCGTGTTTGTGAATAATGGAGGCAATAAAACATTTTAAATTTCCACCTCTCTTGATTCTCCATTTGATTTTGAGAGGTGGAGCCTTCCATTGAACTATCCAAAGATGTGCAAAAATTTTCAATGAACTGATCTTGGATTGAAGTCCATATATCATCTTCATAGGAGGCCAACACTTTCTCTAGTTTTGTTTTCAAAGATCGTAAAAATAATAGAGAAAAATGGATTAAATTTTTGGCACTCATGATTGGTGTTCTAGCACAAAGATCTACTCGGATTGTTATCCTTCATGAAGAACACAAGGCTCTGATACCAATTAAAAGTTCTCGGGGTTGCTAGAACATGGTGTAAGATTGACCCTAGAGGGGAGATGAATAGGGCAATCACTACTTTTTATGGTCTTCACAAATTTCTTGATTAATTAAAATGATTTGTAGTTGATTAAACAAATTAATCAACATAAGTGAGTTGTGTTATACAAGAGTGTGCCAATAAAGGATCAATCACACAAAGATAAGACCAAACACTCACAACACAAGATGTATAGTGGTTCAGAGTAAACCCTCATACATCCACTGTTGGACTCACCCAACCTTAGGTTATCCGAAATTCACTAAGTGAAGAATTACACACACACTAAATAGAATAGGAATTCCACCTATCCAATTAGTTGGGAATTTCACCCACCACATATCCTAGAGTAAGCCCTCAATTTTTTATAGTGGTTCTAGAGTACACCCTCTTTAATCCACTTTACAAGTTTGTTTAAAGAAAATAAATTGAAAAACATCGATGCACTTGCCTATGTAGATTGAGTCCAATATATGTGTGCTTCTGAAAATCTTTCCAATGTGATGTTCTTCGACTACGAAGGTGCACCGTGTATGTGCAATCATAATCCTTGGGAGAGCTTCTAGAAAATTGGTGGAACAATTTCTATCCTAGAAAGCTTACACTCTCTCACTTAATCACAATCTAACCTTGATTGGATTGTTGATTTGATTCAACAATATTAAGTGTATGGAGAGAGGTTGGGAAAGGCTTGGTAGTGTATGGGACCTCTAGAAATGTCGTAGAGTGTTTTTAGCTTCAAAGCTCCAACCCAACTCAAGAGAGTTTGGAGAATATATAGGCAAACAACAAGATCCTGGGCATATACGACCGATGGTTCGTCACCCACAATCAGTCGTGTGGCAAAAATGACCGTTGGTAAGTGACCGTTGAGGTTTGAGTGTCTTTCCAATGGATACATTTTGAATACTGACGATGGGTCGGCATCTAAGACTTTTGTGCCTGATATAGGGGATGGGTCGTGGTCAAGGCACATCTAGTGCATGCATCCTCCTGTGAGCAGCCCATATTTTCTGCCAAAACAATCTATCCACGGGCGATGGGTCGCCGGCTCACGATAGGTAGTCTCGCCAATTTTTCCAGAAAAACATCACTTCATTAAAACGCCTATATCTTGGGCTCCCGAACTCCGTGATGAGTGTTCTTGGGCTTTATGAAAAGATCCTTAAATGATCTATCCAACCATGGTTGTCATTCCAGTGAATTACTGCATTTTGTTGGTTGAAATATTCTCCCAAGTCAAGATATTTTTACACTTAAGTATTTTTTCCAAGAAATGTTCAAGGATGGTCTAAGACATTGGTCAATTCCCCCTGGGCATCCTTATGATTTAACAATGAGAGTTATATGACTAGGGAAGGGCATCCTATTGTGTGTGCTCCACCTATAGTCATCTATGACCAGTATACCTTTGATGAGATTGTCATACATGTTGGTGATGATGAATCTAGCACTTGATCTCCCATCTTCAATGATCTGATTCAATCTTCATCACACCTTGAGTCTTGCTTCCTTGCTTCATTCTTTTAAGGCAATGCTTCACCTAAGTCATGTAATTGACAAATAGATGACTCCACAAGCCGGGGCACTAACACATTGGAATGTTGAAGGGAAGAAATAAGTGTCCTTCTTCCAAGTGCATAATGGGGGAGACTATGTGCTTTACAGACTAACATTTGAGGCGGAGACCTATGCCTTAACCCTTTCTTGCATTGTTTGTGTGTACATGATCATATCAGAGCTTGCAACCTAAGCAAAATGAAGAATGAACTGAAGCATAGAGTCTAGGAGTTTGCCATTTGAATATGTACTTTAATTGGTCGTATCATTTGAATTCAAATGTATATATTTTGGGTTGGGCTAAGTCATCGAGTCTGTGTTCATTAGTTTCTAAGTTTTTTTCATAGAAATTGACAAAGGGGGAGACTATTAGTACCCTGGCTTGACAAGTCACCTATTTGTCAATTTCATGACTTAGGTGAAGCATTGCCTCAAAAGGTTGAATCTATGAACAAGACTCAAGGTGTGATGAAGATTGAATCCAAAGCTCAAAGAAGGAAGATCAAGTGTAAGATTCAAGGATCGCCAAGTATATGGCAATCACACAAAGGTAATTGGTCATAGATGACTTTAGGTGGAACTCAAACCCTTAGTGGACCTTGCCTAGGCTTAGTTGAACATGTTGATAAGATTATAAACAAGCCTTAGTGGTCCCAGGATAGTTACAGAATCAGATGGGATAAACATTGGAAATCTGGTAATATGTCAGGTCGACTCGTCGAGTCCACCAACCCATCGGTGAAAGCAGAATAGACCCATCGAGGTCATCGACAAGTCGATCGGATTGACAAAGGTTCATGAATGAATACTCTTTCATTCGGAGTTACCATCAGTTCGAGTGTATCAAGTTCACCAACCCCTCGGTGAATGACAGGACCGAACTATCGAGGTCACCGATACATCGACTGGTTCATTGCAGTCTCTAGAGATAACAAACTGTAAAATCCGGGTGCTCTCTGATAACGAAGATAGACCCATTGGTGTACCGGCACATCGATGAGGAAATATATACCCATCAGTGCACACGACACGTCGATCTAGGTCAAGTATGAGTTCTGGACTTACGACTTTGGGGTACTCTCGGAATCGACACATCTGCGTAACATGCCTATCGAGAGTACCAGGATCGACCCATCGAAGGTAACGACATGTCGACCTGGGTTTGACAAGTTTCTAGACTTGAAACTCTGTCTCCATGGTTATGCCTCAGGTCGATACAATCGACAAGACCGACACATCGACTATAAGTCATGTGGACCCATCGGTGGTGACCGTTTTCTATCATTTGAGTTGCAACTAATGCACAACAGTCATTTTGCAACGACACTTTTTCTGCACCGATCCATCGACCACACTGACCCATCGGTGACCCAGAGTCGGGATTTTTATGTTTGCCTATATATTCTCCAAACCTTGATGAGTTTTGTTGGACACTTGCATAGAGCTTTGAACAGAAAAAAGCAAAGACATTCCCAGAGATCCCACCTCCACTCTATGTTCCTTACTTAGGAGAATCATTTTCAATCCAATCATCTTGATTGAGATTAAGAGAGAGAAAGAGAAAAACCAAGCCTAGGATTAATTTGCAAATCTATATCCTAGCAACCTTGCATAGATTGTGATTGCACATACTCGGCACATCTTCGTCATCGAACGACATCACATTGGGAGATTCTTCAATAAGCACACTTCTACATCAAGAGATATTTCACAAGGCAATTGCTTCTTAGATTTAATTTTCTTTTAAAACATCTTGTACAGTGGATTAGAGGGTGTACTCTGGAACCAATATAAAAAATAGAGGGATAAAGACGTAGACCGGGGTAGGTCGAACTTTCAAAATCTTAGGAGAGTTGGGTGAAATTCCCAACTAATTTATTAGGTGGAAGTCCTAATCTATTTGTGAGGGTGTAAGTCTCCACATAGTGTATTCAGGATAACCCAAGGTTGGGTGAGTCCTTAGAGTGGATGTAAGAGGGTTTACTTCGAACCTCTATAAGTATGGTGTTATGGGTGTTTGGTATTCCCTTGTGTGATTGATCTATAATTGGCGCACTCTTGTTATCACCCAACACATCTTGATTAATTGATTAATCCACTACAAATATTTAAATTAATCAAGTGAATTTTTAAAGGACCAACTTTGGTTATTGATCCCCCCCCCCCTTCTAGGGTCAATTTAGCACCGTGTTCTAGCACCACCGGGAACTTTCAGCCACAACTTACAAGTGGAAGATCTCCATACAGCATAGATAATCTACTTCACTCCGATTCCCTTCACCACTCTCATGATTAAGTCAGCTTTAAGGTGATGAATATACGACTTACCAAGTTAGTACCACCCTATTAGGGCTTATAACTATCTAACCCTGCGTAATATGTCTTATTAAGTTAGTACCACCCAAGTAGAACTCATAAGTATCTAACCCTTCGTAATACTGCACACCAAGTGTACAAAATAGTCATGAGAGAGACCTACAACGCGAAGCATGTAAGGGGCTATACTTCTCAACGACAATCACAACAGCCGTGGGAGCGACCTACAGCGCAAAACATGATAGGACCTATACTCCTTAGCGGCAACCCTATAGGACCAAGTCCTAGATAACCTCCTAGGCACACATCAGTAAGTAATGCAAAAGGAATCATATTTACAATTACATAGGCAACATAAATGTCATAATCACATAATGACCATAATTTCACAATGATAGCACATTCCATTATGTTTCATACATTCAACATAATTATCACTGTGATGCCCTGCCCTTTTCCAAGGCTTTAAAATCAGAGTATATATATATTAGTTGTAGAATTAAGGAAAAAGGGCGGAGTTCCACGACGCGAGCCGAATCCAAGTCTGAAGACCTGACCCTCGACTATCTCAAACTAGCATGTGCGTGGACTCATGTCCATGATGATATTTGCATAACTACTTCAAAATAAGTCTGCGGAAACATTACAACATTTAACATATGACATACAAGTTTACATTTCAAAACAAAGATAAGGATTTCCCAAACATAAGTCAAATACAAATAAACACTATATCCAACTAGGAGTTAATCTAAATATTATATTCCATAATGTCATTCCTACGAATTACATCATTGTTCACAAAAAGTGAAGGATGTTATCTACGCATAATTTTTCTTTTTGCATCCTCACTGCTCAAGCTTGGCTACCACTAAGTCCAACCTCTTCTCCTTTGCCATAATCTATATTAACATCTAAAGGGGAGAAATATTATGGGCTTAGTCAACACACCCAGTAGGAGTTCCAATCAAAGAGTATGGACTATGGAGTATTATGTCAATAAAAATAATAAGACTCATTCACATTTTCTTTAAATTAAGAAATAGCAATCACAAGAGCACAATATATTTCTCAAAATCATTGTTAAATTCATATAGACATCTTATACTCAAAATCATACTTAAATACCCTTCATGATGTATTATGCCATGGGTGCTATGAAATATGAATGCCTTTCCATGCCCCATGCATCAACTACAGATATTCTATTCTCAATGGTTCCATCATTGGCCAATTATGTCCCAGCATTTCAGGCGGCAACAACGAGGGTGTTGTTCCCTATCCACAAATTTTACAACCGAGACTATCGGCGGAATGTGGTCTCCTCCCTCTGCGCAGGGTATCGGGACTGGTTACCCAGGAGCTCTTCTCACACAATCAATGTCGTACATTTTGAACAATGGATGCGGCCAAATATATATTTTTTCAATAGAAACAATTCGAACATAGGTTCGTACATGAGTCCAAGGTCCAGACAGCTCAGGCTTGGCTCGACTAATGCAATTCCCATCCCATGCCATATACATGAGGTACATGAATGCATAATGATGACAAATCACATTTGCATCGTATAAAACATGATATAAACGTGATATCATATATTAAAAAAAATCTCAAATACTTCAGAATGAAATGACCTCATTTTCAATAAAAATATATAAACATTTAATTCATAACTCAAGTGCTTCAACGACGTAGGAAAACCTACCTGAACTAAGATGATCAATGAAAAGGGATAACTCACAAAGTCACTCGAAAGGTGTCGGGACTACCCTTGGTTCCTTCGTTCACATACATGTTTCAAACCACAACATTCATGTCATTATTTTGTAATCACTAGTAATCCAATTACTAAAGGCCTTGGTTAAGGCTTAAAACTCCATTTGGTATAGCCTACAGGAGTTTAAGTAACTCCACATAGGTGATTAGAATCAATTTCATTAACCTTGTAAAACTGCCTAAGGTTCAGGTCGATGTGTCGATCCTGTCGACATGTCGGCACAGGACAGAGTCGACACATCAGTACCATCAATAGGTCGACCTGGGTTCTATCCACACGGTCGGAGGTGTACATAGTCGACACGTCGAGCATATCAACATGTCGGCATGGGTTCAATCAACATGTCTACCGAGTCAACATGTCGGCTTGGGTTTGGTTCGTATTTTCATCCATTGGTTTTAGATCAATAGTGTCTCCATAGCTGAGACATCGAAGGTGTACAAAGTCGACACGTCAGTACCACAGACATGTCAACCTGGTTTCGATCTAATAACTATGTTCTTGTCCTCTTAGATCGATAATATCGATTCAGTCGATACACCGAGTGGTACATAAACTCGAGTTGTCGAGCACGTCGACCTTTGTTCAGGTCTGGTTGGGACTTTACATTTCTTTCTTGTATTCTCAGGTCGATACATCCATCTGGTCGACATGTTAACCAGGGACTTATCGACATGTCGAACAAAGTCCAGTTCATTTACCCTTACATTTATCCTTTACTCCGAGACCGACATGTCGACACTGTTGACACGTCGTTCTAGGGGATCTGAAAACCATCAGTTCCTCTTGTATGTCTCCCATTTTGATTCATTTTCCTCCAAGTTAGTATATAAGCTACCTCTAAGCATTCTAGTGTATTTTCTTAGCTCTAAATCAGGATAACATCCACATACCTTGACAGGTTTAGATTTTGGGGTTTTTTTCTTCTGCTTTCTCTTGTTTTCCTTTTTCTTTCCTTGAGTCTCCTCCTTTTTTTAAAATATGTGGAGATGGTGAAAAGGGGAGGGGTGGTTACACCACTGAAAATGGAAGAAGAGTGAAAAAAGAGAAATCTTTTTTCTTTCTTCCTATTTTCTTCCTTCCTTCTTTCTTTCTCTCTTTCTTTTCTTTTCTTTCTTTTCCTTCCCTTGATTGCCCTAGACAAAAACAATTGGGTGGTAGGTGAGGGTGAAGTGTTGAAGTAGACATGCATTAAATGCATGGGGGGACACGTGGAAAGGATGGTTGTGGGAATCAAACTTAAGATGTTGTACTCACTTGACACATCGACGTTGTCGACTCATTGAGTGTTGGTCTATATACACATCGATAATCCCGACGTGTAGAAATACAACTGGCAGGGGTTCTGTTCTTCGGATACTATCGACAGGTTAATAGCGTTGACATATGTATCATCGACACATCGGTGTCCTCGACATGTCTACAAGGATGATGTAGTTTTGGGTTCTGTAGCTCTGTAAAATTCTCTGCTCTCTGATAGATGGCATCGATACGTCGACACTGTCGATGGCATCGATACATCGACACTGTCTATGTATCGACTAGGGTTCACCCACACATCGGTGATGTCGATGGGTCGGCCTTGGAAATTTCAGGTTTTTCTTATTTTATTCATTTAATATATATCTTAACTCTCATTCATTTTCATTCTCAAATCAAAATCATTTCATTCATTTTGGAAAGGATTACATGATAATTAGGGACTTAGAATACGGGTCCTTACAATCACATTGGGTTATTTTAGGGACATGGACTACACACTAACCTTGAGATACACACATCGGGTTTATTTACATATATTCTTAGTCCTTGCAATTTATTCAAGCCATCTCATGGTGGTTTAACATGTTAAGTCCAATCACTCCGTTTTTCACCACATAAACCCAATTAAATTCATCAATAAATCCTCTCAGCCCTTCACAAGGGTCTCAAACAAATACCGCAATTTTCTATCATCATAACAAGATAATAGGCATGCTACAAGTCACATAATATGAATTTATTACATCTCATGTATAACATATGGCACATCCATCCTATTTATCATGCATAAAACATATCTATAACACAGTACATTCCCTAAATCAATATAATAGCATACGAGCATTCATACAATGTGTGTAGCAATCCTACCTAAAAAGTTACGATGTATCGGGTTGATCTCCGGGTCGTACCTCGACGAGTTCGGGGTTCAAAGGCTCTAATCAATCAAAGAGAACATAATACATTCCTATTAGTTCATAGATTAAGCTAAATCAAAGCTTAGGAGCGAAACCCCAAATTTAGACCCAAGATTTACCTCTAATTCTGATTAATCCTTCAATCTAAGGAAAATGCCCAAATCTCCTCCCAAGAATCATCTTCAAAATCATGCATATATTTTTTTTTCCCTTAAATTTACTCACCTTCCTATGGTTCCAAGTTCAAAATCAAATCAGATCGACACCCAATCAAAGGTTTGTAACAAAATCCTCAATTTTCTTTCATGGATTCCTCTCCCAAAAGGATTTGTTATTCATTAAAACTCCATTCTTAGCACATCTTATTCAGATCTCATAAAAGAAGAAGAAATAGGAGAGACGAATCACAAATCTTACCTTTAGGGGAGAAGAAGCCGTGCAAAGGGGTGCTTCAAGCATAGGAAATCTGAATCTAAATACTTTAGTGGGTAAAAATCAATGGAGGGGAGGTAGAGGAGGCAAAGGTGTGCTGTTAGGGATAAAGGGTTGGTTGTTTGGAAGAGGAATGAGGTGAAATAAACCTAGTTTCGTGCCGAGTCACCTATTTGTCAATTCCATGACTTAGGTGAAGCATTGCCTCGGAAGATTGAAGCAAGGATACAAGACTCAAGTGCTGGTGAAGACTGAAGATCAAGTTGGAGAATCAAGCATCATCATGTGTATGGCAATCACAAAGATAAATTGGCCATAGATGACTCTAGGTGGAACCCAACACCTTAGGATGCCCTCACTTAGGCCAAGAGAACATCTTGGTAAATCATAAGTAAGCCTAGTGGATGTTTAACACTAAATAAAAAAATGGACTTAAAGTTTCAAACCATTGATTTTACTGTCAGGACGATACATCATGTTGACAATCAATCGCCATTAACAGCAGGCGACCAATCGTGGTATTGCAATCAATCGCCTGAAAAAACGAAGGTTCTGGTTTGGAATGGTTTGTCAAACTCCAGTGGTCTCAGAACCATACATTCGTGCTCACGATGTATTGCTGGGACAGGGCCGATCCAATCGTGCATACGATCAATGGCCCTATGTAACGTCCCGCCCTTTTTCACTCGCAGAAAATCAGAGCCTATTTTTCTCTTTTTGGAAATAAAAGAGTGGGAGAGACGTCACAAAGCGAGCTAAGTCCGAGTTTCTAAAGCCCGGCCTTAACTGGCCAACCATACGTGTGCACGGACTAAGTCCACGAAAATGGCTCACACGCACAAAGGCTAAACATGCGGAATAAAACATAGTGTGAAATTATAATAGAGTTCTATCCTATCCAATTTTAAATATCAAGGAAGTCTATCACTTAATCATAATTACCTTAAGTTAAAATGTCAAAAATTAAAATCCAAACCACAGCAAATAGTCTAAGTTATTACAATCCCAACATGCTAATTACTCAAATTACATGTCCAAAATAAAAACTTAAATAAAATAGATCTAACTCATCCAAGCTCCTAAGCTTGGCTCCGATCACGTCATTCGCTCTGTCCATTCCCTGTGTCATCATCTAAGGTAGAAGTAGGGCATTAGACAATGCGCCCAGTAAGTACTCCGAGTAGGGTCAAACACATGGGTTAGTATAAAATCACATAGCTATACATAATATCAAAACCATGCAAGTTCATGCCATGCCTTGGGTGTCATATGCCATGAGTCCCACCCATCATCCATATCACAATCACATAGTATTCCTCTTGATGGATAATCCACATCAAGGTATTGTCATGACTCCCCACGAATGCCTTATCAGTCCCACCGAACGGAGTGTGGACTCCGGTTACATTTCAAACACAGTATATCTCTCCCCATGAATGCCTTATCGGTCCCACCGAACGGAGCGTGGACTCCGGTTACAATTCAATCATACATCCATTGGAATCAGTATGGATTCCTCCCCACAGTTGTTTATCGGAAATCCGAATGGAGCGTGGACTCCCCTCGTTTGATCCCTCCCATGCCATGCATGAGATGCAAGTGCAAACATGCTATGTAATAATAAACATCATAGCATTAAAATCCCATAGTTGAAACATAGTACTTTGATACCAAAATTAACATAGAGGTAAAAACATCACATATACATATTCCATGGTTTTCAATAAGGTAGGAATCCTACCAACGACCAAATATCATGTCCGTGCGTTTTCGTCCAAAAACCGCTCACCGATCGCGCCCCCGGTTGTGGAATCTTTTTACCTTAAATAAATTCCGTAAAATAATCAAATTAATTATTCCAATTGATTTAAACCATTCCCTTCATCCTTTCAATTTAACTTAACCATTTGGAAAATCATATAAATATTTCATTTTTAAAATCAGTTGGTTACCCGCTGTCCACTACCCACTGTCCACTGTCCACTACCCACGACCCAGTATCCACTGTCCACTATCCACTGTCCACTACCCACTTTCCACTGCCCATTGTCCACCAAAACTCACTAGTGGGGTTCGGTCATACAACATGGCTGAACCTCACTCTTTGGTTTTGACCCCTTTTTTAACCCTTGTTTTATTTTAAACAAAATGGGTCCAACATCATGCCTTCTTTGATTTATTAATCCAATCATACCTACATCCACAAAGGTCCATGAAATATCATCCATGGGATTTAATCATACACTTAGTTCATTTACACATGCTTAGATCCCACAAACATGATCCATGGGTTCTGCCATACAACATGGCCGAACCCATGGTTCTTTATCTCCATTTATTTCTTCGCTTATTAGCCATGGTTCATCATGAAAAATGTATTAAAATCCATAAACATCCTTCCATCATTTTCATTATTTAGAACCCATTTAAAATCACTAATATTCTTCCCTGGGGTTCGGCCATACAACATGGCCGAAACCTATGGTTCATCATTTCCTCTTAAAGATTGCATACCCATGATTAGATCCTTTAATGGGGTTCTGCCATACATCATGGCCGAACCTCATCCAATCCCTTTTGTCCTCAATGATCCTTATACATAAAATCTAGGGTTCGACCATGCAAGGGCCAATCCATGATCTTTGATCATTCTCCATTCCTCATATTGAACATGCATGAGGTCTTTATGCATAACAAGATTAGGGTTCGGCCATGCAAGGGCCGAACCATGTTCTTTGATCATTTCTCATGTTTAACCATGCATGTCATAGTCTTCCTCATCACCATTTTTATTTGCACAATCTAACTTACCCATTAACAAGATTAGAGTTTTGTCACTCCAAATACTTACTCGTCACATTGATGTTTCTTGGATGGATTTTAAATCCATGGCCTATAATCAATTGGCCAACCCTTTTCAATCCATATGGAATCCCATGGTTTCAACCATTCCATAGCCAAAACCATGGTTCCCTTAACCTCCTTTTAATTTATAAACCTTGTTAAGCAATACATACCGATTCCGCGACTCCTCCGTTTTCTTTTGCTCCGTCTTGCTCATCCGTTCTTTTCCTTCCTTAGTCTTTCTTCCTCCTCCTTATCTTCGGCCAAAGAGTGTTGCTTGAGAGGGAGAGGGTTTGAGATGAAAACCCTAAAAGAGGGATCGGCCTAGGTGAAGGTTTAAGAGAGGGAGAGGAGGAGAGAATGGGAGAAAATTCTAAGTTCTTTTGTCTAAAGGAGAGAGGTCGGCCCCTAGGGTTTTTGGTGAGAGGGAGAGAGTGAATGAGATGGAACACTCTCTATTTCTTCTGGTCTCAAGGAGGATCGGCCAAGGGAGGGTTGAGATGAGTCTTTTCCATCTTATCTTAGGGTTTCTTGGATAAGACCTCACCTCCCAACCACCCTCATTCATTGTGGAGTCTTCCCCATGTGTCCCTTGGGTAACCAAGAGGACACGTGCCTTACACTTGGCACACACACCCTCTCCAACGTTTTGTGTCTAGGGGTTTCCATTGAAATGGAAACTCTCAACCTCCTCTTTGACTCGCTCAATCTTTTCATCTTCCATGTGACTCACCACCCATTCATCTCACTTAAATGAACATTCTCCTAACTGCAACGCCCCTCCCTTTTTCACTTGCCGAAAATCAGATTCTGACGCGAGCTAAGTCCGAGCTTCTAAAGGCCGACCCTTAACTGGCCAACCATACATGTGCGTGGACCAAGTCCACTAAAACGGTTTACACATACTCAAGTTAACATGCGGAATAAACATAACTGCGGAATTATAATAGAACCTAATTCTATTCCATTTTAGATAACAAAGTAGTCCATGTCTTAACCATAATTATCTTAACTTAAATAACCACAATCAATCATTCAAATCATAGCAAAATATCTAAGTTATTACATGCCCAAATGCTAGCTACTCGAATTACCTAGTCCATGAGTAACTTAAACAAAATGAAATTAAACACATCCAAGCTCCTATGCTTGGCTTCGATCACGTTCATCATTCCCTTCAATTCCTGTGTCATCCACCAGGGTAGAAGTAGGGCATTAGACAACGCGCCCAGTAGGTACTCCAAATAGGGTTAACACATGGTTAGTACAAATCATATAAATAACAAAATATCAAAACCATGTAAAACAATGCCATGCCATGGTGTCTTATGCAATGAGTCCCACCCATCACAAATACATATATCCTCTTGATGGAACTCTCCTCATCAAGTTATCCCCACAGTTGCGTTACGGATGCCCCGACGGAGTGTGGTCTCCGATTACTTCTTGATGGATAATGCACATCAAGGTCTTCCCAAGGATGCCTTACAGATGCCCTGACGAAGCGTGGCCTCCGGATATAAATCATCCTTCACATGCCATGCATGAGATGCAAATGTTCACATGCTATGTAATATCATAAATCATAGCATAAAACTTCCATATTTGAAACATAACATTTGATACAAAATTACTCATCAAAAACATGAACTAAAATCATATTACATGTCCCATGATTTCAAAGAGGTAGAATCCTACCAATGACCACTAAAGTGACCTTGCGTTTTAGTCCGGAAACCACTCACGATCGTGCACCGCTTGTGAGGTCCCGTTGCCTTATAACATATCAATCAATTAAACCCATGTTCCCTTTTGATTTACAATATTTAAGTCCATAAATATGTCTTGGTGGGGTTCGGCCATACAACATGGCCGAACCTCACCCACTTGGTTTTTGTCCCTTAGTCCTTTGATCTTTCAAATTAAATCCAATAACATAATCCATGGGCATAGATATATAATTAAATCCTCCATTTAATCATCCATTCATCTAACATGATAGATCCATGAATGACCCATTAAAATGGTTTATGGGGTTCGGCCATACACCATGGCCAAACCCATGATGTCTTATTTTCATCTTCTTCTTTAAGTAATTTACCATCTTAAGTTCATAAACAAGTCCCTCCATGGGGGATTTAATCATAACCTTAGGTCCTTATTTACAACTCAAAGTCCATCAACATGACTTCATTTAAATCTTCTACAATCATTATTACTCTTCTATGGGGTTCGGCCATACAACATAGCCGAGATTCGGCCATACAACATGGTTGAGATTCGGCCATACAACATGGCCGAACTCTATGGTTCATCATTTCCATTGAAACACATCATACCTCCATGATTGATCCTTTGATGGTTCCCATTCATACATCCATTTAAACCCTTTTAAATTTTTTAAAATCATAAGCATTCATCTATGATTTTCATCCTTCAAATCCTTTAAAATTAACTAATGTCCTTCCATGGGGTTCGGCCATACAACATGGCCGAACCCTATGGTTCATTACTTCCTCTTGAAAATCATGTAACCATGGTCATATTCCTTGATGGTTCTTGTATATACAATTTAGAGTTTGGCCATGCAAGGGCCAAACCATGATCTTTGATCATCCACCATTTCATACATGGTTCATGCGTAGAATCTTAGCGATAATAAAAATTAGGGTTCAGCCATGCAATCTTATCGAGCACTTACCGATTCCGCAACTCCTCCGGTTTCTTTCACTCCTTCTTTCACCTTTCCTTCCTTAGCCTCTTCTTCCTTTCTTCTTGATCTTTGGCCGAGATTGATCTTGATGAAATCCCTTGGGGTGGTTCAGCCAAGAGGTATAGATTTGAGAGAGGGAGAAAGAGAGAAGATTTAAGGTAACAACTCCAAGTGTTCTCCCTTTGTCTTGAGAGTGGTCGGCCTTGTGTGAGAGGGAGTGGGTGAGATGAAAATTCTCTAAGTGTTCTTGTCTTTGAGAGGTGGTTCGGCCAAGAGAGAGAGGGAGAGAGTGACTTGAAACAAAAGTCCTTTCCTTGGTTAATGAGGGTCGGCCAAAGGTGGTGTCCTTTGGTGACACCCCTTTGTAACTCCCATGTCCTTTCACCTCCCTTCTTAATGTTTCATTTGGGGATTTCATCCATGAGATGAAACACACCCAACGTTTGACCCTTGGGTTTCCATCTTGAGATGGAAACCCCCCCATCTTTCCAACAGGCAAGCCTTGTGTAACCTCCAAAGACCTTTCACCTCCTCATTTATGATTTATTTGGAGTTTCATTCTATGAAGTGAAACTCCCATGTTTCCAACGTGTAGCCATGACTTGGGTCTCATGAGGTGCATCTCTCCACCTTCCCACTCCACTCACTTGAGATCAAAGTCCCATTAACTTCCACTCAACTCATCTCTTTAATTCAACTCATTTAACTCAACTCACCTCTTTAATTCAACTCATTTAACTTACTTAAAATCAACTAAATTACTTAATTCCATCTCCAACTTAATTCAGATCAATTTAATTAAACTTGAACTCACTTGTTGGTCAACCAAGTCAACCACGACCCATTGGGTCCCAATTGGGCATTTTGACCCAATTAACAATCTTGACCCAATTAAATACATCTTACCCATTTATTTCAATTGATCCATATCCACAATCCGTTGGGTCTTAATTGGGCAATTGACCTAACACCTTACCCATCTAAGGTCCATATCCATTAATTCACTAAATGGGCAAATTTCATATATATTGATAACTTGAAAATCCGGAGTGTTACACTAACTCAAGCATTTGAATTTATTTCCATCTAACTTAGGTGATTTTAATTAAATAATTTAACTCAACTCACTTCACTTGATATTCTTGAATTCACCCATGAACTCACCCATGGTTGACCAAGTCAACCATTGTGGCCGGCCCCACATGTGCCTTAGTCCACACGCCACCTCACTTGATGAGGTGGAGTTGGGTCCCACTTGGCTATGCCAATTTGATATTACCTCATACACTTGCCACCTCACTTGATGAGGTGGACCCCATGCCTTTGATCTTAGTTGGGTCCATGACCCGATTAAATCCATTCCTTACCCATTTACCCTAATCA